>CM060898.1:123145394-124345394 GCA_030762935.1 Hymenopus coronatus
GATTTTGATTAAAATTTCGTATGTTAAAGACATTTACCAGACAAATAAAATGTATATCTTGAGTTTTCGGGGAATAGCCTCTGAAGAGTAGTTTATTCTTGACGAATTTTATTGAATTTTGAATAACTGCTAAACCGTAAGAAATGGACAAAAGCTTACTCTATAAAAATGTAGAGCACGCTAAAGCACACAATTTATGTTATATACATTTTTTCGTGGAGTTTGTCGTTTTTGATTTCTGCTTTGAATAATTTATACATTTCTCATACAGGAATTTGTCAACTGCAGTCCATTCAAACAAAGGAACTTCAGTGACATAGCAACTTGCTTTTGATTATCATTTTAAGCTATGGTACTCCCTTATTTCACATCTACTTACAAGGAGGCAAGTAATATGGCTATTTCTGCTAATGTTTTACTGATTAGCATGAAGTAAATAGAAGTATAAGCTTTTAAAGAATACTGTGTTGCAGGGATATAGAGAAAGTCATGTGAATGGTCCATATCAGATTTTTTTAAAATTACTCTATGCTCAAAATTAGTACATATTAATTATACAATTTATTTATACATCTATTTGGTTTAGATATCCATGGATTTAATATATTTATAAAAACTTCGTAAATGCCGGAAGCTGTTGATTACTGACAGGCCAGGTATCTCCATTCTGAATAATTTCTTTGGTTAATATTGCTCTCTGATGTTCTGTTTACGCAGTCGTATATTAGATGGTCAACTGTCTCTTCGGCTCTGATGCATTCACACATTGGGTCGTCTATTATATGAAATCGATGTCAATAGGATTTAGTTTTCCCGTGGCCTGACAAAATGGCTGTAATTTCTGGAACTGTTAGGAGATTAATTTTCAATCTTTCTTTAATTAGTGGAAAAAAGGATTTAGTTACTGCTCCTTTTGTGGTACTATTCCATCTAGTCTGCCATTCCTCGATATCTGCCCTTTTAATTTCCGATCTCATGGTGGATTTGGGAATTTTATTATATATTACTTCTTCTCTTGTACAGGCTTCTTTAGCTAATCTGTCAGCTAATTCATTACCTACGATGCCAAGATGGGCCTTCACCCAACTGAAGTGAATCGTCCAGTAACGTCGTTGTAGCACCATACCAGCATTATGAATATTATTTACTAATGTATTGTGTTTGTTGTGTTCTTTTAATAGATTCTACTGTCGGTATATACGGCTGCAATTCTTTCTTCTTTCGATAGTTCTTCCATTGTTTGAAGTTCCTCTAGGGCTTTCCTGTTCAGCTTGGCTATTAGTACATTTTGAATATAATCTATGTTTTAATGTTAACCGGAAGTATATGTTAATAAAAAAGGAGCGGTTTTAGGAAAATGTCCTCGTGTGTGTGTGTGTGTGTGTGTGTGTGTGAGTGTGAGTGACAGTGAACTCAAAAACGAAAAGTCTGTAAAACACCAAACTTAATATTTAAGTTAAGTACCCTCCAGGAACACTTCGATTTTGAGGGAAATCCTCCCTCCCCGAACTACTCTTTATATTGAAAATTTGTCGAAAGTTTCATTTTCTCAAAAATGGCTATAACGATTTTAATTATAATACCGTATATTAAAGATATTTACATCAAAAATAAAACGTATCATTTGAACTTCCTGGGAATAGATGCGTAAGCTTTCACGGCCGGTGTCCATGGTTTTAAAATTTAAAATTTTCGGGCCGTTTTGCCGTGGTCTGTAGGTTAAAATATGTTCTTTCCGAGTTAGCGACGTGAGTGCAGTGCCTCTGAAGATGTCCCCCACAGACAGGGACGAAACGTTAGGTAGAAATATTTTAACTGAACATATTTTAACCTACAGACCACGGCAAAACGGCCCGAAAATTTTAATTTCCTGGGAATTGATGAAGCTATTGGATGAATTTTTCTGAATTTTGTATAAATGTAACCCTACGAGAGAGATAAAAATTTTCTGCACAAAAATTTAGATCTCGTTAAAACATACAATTTATGCTATATATATTTTTGTATGAAGTTAATTATTTTGAGTTATTCCTTCCTCGTTATTGATTTTTGCATACAGGAATTTGTGGCCTCCTGGCAATGCAAAGAAACAGATTTCAATCCCATGACAGCTTGACCGTCGCTTTAGCCTGGTGTATTCTCTTATTTCCTTTCTCTTACAAGAAATCAAGTAATAAGTCCATCTTTGCTAAAGCTTATATAATTACCACGAATTAGAACAATCTGAAACATTAACGCGAAAAAAAAAACAAACAAAAAAACGTATGGGTATGACATAAATTGTGTATTTTAACGTGATCTATATTTTGTGTGTCTCTTACGGTTTACTAGTTTTGCAAAATTCATAACATTCATTCTTTAGTTGGTATAAAATTCAAGATATACATTTTATTTGCCATTTACGATAAATATCTTTAATATACGGTATTTTAATCAAAAACTTTAGATCAATTTTGAGAACATTTTCCATGTAGTTTGGGTAGGGGGGGATTTTCGCATCTCTGGAAGGTATAACTTATAACAGCTCACAAGGAACCTTGGCCTCCCGCCACGCCGCTGCGTCCCCCACCTCGGTCCATGACAGACGTCATGGATGGGGTGTAGTATTGGAGGGTGAGACGTGGTCAGCGCCTCGAATCCCTCCCGGCCAATTAATGCGGTCCTCATGACCTGGAGCCACTGCTTCTCCATCAAGTAGCTCCTCAATCGGCCCCCCAGGGACCTCACGAAGCAGAGTGCACCCCGGGCCAGGTCTCCCACGCCGGTACTGAGAATCGAACCCAGGTCTCCCGCTTGGTAAGCAGCTGCGCTATCACCGCGCTAAGGAGACGACCCTCTGGAAGGTATACTAAACTTAAATACGAAGATTGGTATTTTACCGACTTCTCATTTTTTAGGTAACTTGTTCACAGACACGAACACATACGCACACACGCAGACCTTTTTCCAGTAATGTTTTTTTTTTTAATCAGAGGACTCTAAAACTTGTATTTCCGGTGAAATCTCGGTATCGAATTTTGAGTGCAATACAATACCTTCTCTATACACTATGTACATAGCACGTGTGGAGAAATTATGAATGAATAAGTGTATTTATTGAGCTTTATCAATTGCACGGGTCCACAGACCAAACGTGCTTTTGCAATATACAAAATAGTAAGCAATATTAAAAATCAATAACAAAGAATTAAAAGAGTAAACACGAAAACACAAAGACGAACCTATTCAAATACAGCAATTTAAATTTACAACACAGAGTACACCTTATGTAGAGGCATTAATCCACCCTATTGTAATAGACAAACACATAATATATAACAATATATAACACCACAACAAACACATAAGTATGACATAAATATATATATATATATATATATATATATATATATATATATATGTAAAACATTATAATCAGCTTTGTTTAGCTATTCTAATCCCCCCTCTCTCTTCTCTTTTGTCAGCCTTTTCAGTTCTCAGCTGTCTTGCCTTAAGTATAAATTTACCTAGCCCGTCCACGTCTTCCGTACCTGTCAGTAGATCCCAACATGCTTCTAGCTCTACATTCGCGTCAGCAATTTTTATGCTCCGCATATAGAAACTAAAACAATGTTGTTATAGCTTTTATTCATTATGTGTTTTTTCCTCTTCAAAGTGTGTATCATATTTTCACAAGGTCTATAATTATTAAATATCCAGAGTTTAGAAAATGTCTTTCAGAATTTAAATAAATTGTATTATTTGCTCCCCTCCGCAACATTTGCTGTGAATAAAGTTTCATGCCGTATCATTCTAAGGCTAAATTCCATATCCACTTGTGCGAGTTGCTGTGAGATTTTTGTATAGCTTACTGTAACTTTTAAATGCCCTATAAGTAACACAATTTACATTACCTTATATTGTTACAGTAACGTATCCTTTAGCAGCCTAACATTTTAGCATGATGTTTTGCCTTTATACGAGGTACGTCCAGAAAATAAGTTCCGTTTCAATTTATCTCCACTGCAGCGCTGCGATCGCAGTTCCGCACATGCGCGGTAGACGCTCTGTATCAAGGAGAAGAAAGGTGCGCCATTTTGAGATCGCTGTCAGCCACATATGCTTTGTTGTGCTTGTTTACAATGTCGGTGTTGATTGTAAATCCCGCCGCTTGTGAAATCAGACCTGTGATTCGTTTTCTGAATGCTAGGAAAGTGAAATCAAATGAAATTTTTCGGCAAATTTGTGAAGTTTACAGACAAAATGCGATGAGTGATTCAATGGTGAGAAGATGGGTCCGACAGTTCAATGAAGGACGTAGTGAAGTGCACTATGAAGAACGAAGTGGGCGTCCATCTTTGGTTACAGAAGAACTGGTTCACGCGATTGATGACAAGATCCAGGAAAACAGCAAGTTTACAATTAGTGCTCTCGCTATGGAATTTCCCCAAAGCTCACGATCACTAATTCATGAAATTGTTACCGAAAAACTGAAATTTCGTAAACTTTGCTCACGTTGGGTACAGGCGGCAAACTTCTATGAAGAAGGTATACAAGAACTTGTGCCACACTATGACAAATGCCTGCAAAATTTCGGCAGTTATGTGGAAAAGTAGTTTCAGAGTTGTAGAATTTTGTGCAATCTGTATCTGTACACAATTTAATTTTATTACCAAACGGAACTTACTTTCTGGACGTACCTCATATATTCTTACATTGTATACTTTTATCATAAGTAATGCAACGAGAGCTGCAAATTTTTCTAGAGAAAACTTGTAGCTCGAGTTTTATTTAATAAGATTATTTCGTGAATAAAAGAACAATGATTAGCCTATATGGACACGAAGAATAATATTCTTAAAATTGCATTTGTGTTGACGTATATTTGCACAGAAATCACTTCCTCATATTCATTGCCCACTCTTTCAAAATTGTGGCAATCTGCTGAGTTGGAGTGTCTGGCAAGAGATCATGGCCTCGTTGCTTACAGAATTCTTTGAACTGCTTCCACACACTCTCTGTTGTTTTTAGTATTTTGCGGCTTCGAGTGTTCAATTGGCATGTGTATTTCAGAGACAGACCTTTCCCCAAAACATTTTGGTACTTCCGCCATTATGTACGGGAATATCACTGCGAAAGGATATTATTATGAGACAAACATTAGTTCAGACAGAAAAAAAACCTGATGTTTCCATTCTCATGACTTTCCCTTCATCGCTATAACAAGTTATTCTTAAAAAGCATATTATTCTATTTACTTCATAGATAATTGAGATAAATATTAGTAAAATTGTATTAATTACTTGCTTTCTTGTAAGTAAAAGGAAAATAAGAGAATACACTAGCATAAAACGATAATAGAATCTTTTAAAATCTGCTTGCCATGTATTTTAAATACGTTTCTATGCAGGACTAGGAAATTATAGCTTTCCGTGTGAGAAAAGTTTAAGTATTTTAAATCTGAAACAAATACCAATGCATTGCTTCTAAGATCTAGGGGGGTGTCAGTACTAAAGAATATCTGATGTGTTCCATTCACATGGCTTTCTCTACATCTGCAATAAATTATTGTTTAAAAGCTTATTCTTCTATTTACTTAATGCTAACCCAGAAAAAATTAGTAGAAAGGGTCTTATTACTTGCTTCCTTGTAAGTAGGCGGGAAATAAGGGAACTAAAGCAGTAGGCAAATATTTTAAAATCTAGTTACTCTGTGATTGAAGTCCCTTTGTTTGTAAGGACAGGATTTGACAATATACCGTATGAGAAAAGTATAAGTATTTTAAAGCTGAAACCAATATGAATGTCTCAAATACGGCCAACTCAGGAAAAAAATGTATGTAACATAAATAGTGTGTTTTAGTAAGCTATACATTTTTTGTGAAATAAGCTTTTGCATATCTTCTGCAGTTTACTAGCTATGCAAAATTCCGCAAAATACATCCAGAATAAACACATCTTCAGCGGCTATGACCAGAAAATTGCAGATATAAATTTTATTTATCATGTAAATATCTTAAATATAAGAGATTTTAACCAACATCTTTAGAGCCATTTTAGAGAAAATCAAAATTCTCGAAATTTCTTCCATGTAAAGGATATTTGGTGTAGGGGATTTTCTTGAAAATCTTCGTGTCGCATCACTTGAAGATACCGAACTTAAATATCAAGTTTTGTATTTTTGAGCTGTGGTGTCACAGACAGTGTCCATGGGTACACACGGATATTTTTGTAAAACTATTTTTTTGGGTGGGGATTCAGGGAGTATTTCCGGTGAAATCTCAGTATCAAATATTTGGGTGCGATACAATGCCTTCTCTGTTGTATGTGTATAGCACGTGTAGATAAAGTAAAAATTTAGAACACATATTATCTTATTATGAAACAAAGTAATTTTGTAATTATTCACAATATTTGGCCAAATTTCATAGATGCAAATGTTTTAAGAACAGAAAATGACGATTAAATTGCATTATGGGATATAAAGAATTGCTGTCAGAGAAGAATTTTGTTCTACGAAGCATTACAGGAAGTTAAGTATAAAAGGCGTTGTTTATGGTTTAACAAAGCGTTTAGCAGTAAACGTCCATCTTCATAAGGTTGAGTACAACGAGCTGTACCAAGGAGCTGTACCGCAAGCACATAATGCGACCACTAAGGTGCATTAGCTTGGCTAATGATGAGTGGCATGGGCAGTTGAGTTCATCCCCCGGGCTTCAAGCTTGGGGATGCCAACCCCATCATAACTTCATTTGTTGAGAATCCATAATGTGCCTGCTTAGGGAAATATCACTTACTGGACAAGCATTGTTCTCTCAGAAACAATACACCATCGCGAGCGGGACCTCATGTAACAGTCAAGGACAAGATGGCGGGGCTCGCATCAAACATTAAACACCTTATACATAATATTTACTTTCTCTACAAGTATGTGTAGAGAAGGTATGCTTTGAGAGCCCCTGAATCCGAAAAAACTATTTTTAGAAAAAACGTCAGTATTCATGTGTGTGCGTTTGTCTGTATGTGTTTATGAACAGCATAGCTAAAAAACGAAATTGGTATTTAAGTTTGGTATCTTCCAAGAATGCGACAGGAAGACTTTTAAGAAAATCTCCCCACCCTAAACTACCCTTTACATGGAAAACTTTCAAAACATTTGATTTTCTCAAAATTTGCTCTAACAATTTTAATAAAAATCTTACATTTACATGCTAAATAATATGTATATCTTGTATTTTCTGGGAATAGGCTATAAATAAATACCTCTTTATTCTGGATGATTTTTATTGAATTTTGCATAACTAGATAACCGTAAGAGTTAGACAAAAACTTATTACACAAAAAATGTAGATCACGATAAAACACAATATGTCGTATACACTTTTTCGTGAAGTTGGCTGTTTTAGAGATATTCCTTGTTATTGATTTCAGTTTTAAAATACTTAAACTTTTCTTATATGGGAACTTGTCAACGCTTGGCCACGTTGATTTCAATCCCATTGCAACCACATTTTAAAACATTTGACTATCAGTTTAACATAGTGTATTCCCTTATTTTCGTCTTACTTATAGAGAAACTAAGTAACAAGACCGTTTCTGCTAATGTTTTAGCAGTAAATAGAAAGAAGAATAAGTTTACTAACAATAATTTAAACAGATATGTATATAAAGTGATGTGAATGGAGGACATTTGTCTATACGTACTATTTACATAGTGCATAGAAAAGGTATTGCACTCCACCAAAAATTCGATACCGAGATTTCACCGAAAACATATGTTTTAGGATCCCCTGTATCCAAAAAAGGTATTTTCAGAAAAAGGTCCGTGTGTCTGTGAACACGATAACTCAAAAACGAAAAGTCGGTAAAATACCAAACTTGTTAATTCAAAATCTTCTCGGGCTTCTAGCCAGGTAAAGTTCTTATTTTACCAAACTTGTTATTTAAGTTTAGTGTCTTCCAGGGATGCGACACGAAGATTTTGAGAAAAACCCCCCAACTACCCTTTACAGGGAACTTTTTTCAAAAATGTTTATTTTCTAAAAAAAATGGCCCTAACGATTTTGAATAGAATATCATATATTAAAGATATTTACCTGACAAATAAAATGTATATTTTGAATTTTCTGGGAATAGCCTCTAAAGACTACTTTATTCTGGATGACTTTTGCATAACTACTAAACCGTAAGAGATGGACAAAAACTTAACACACAAAAAATGTAGAGCACGTTAAAACACACAAATTATGTTATATACCTTTTTTCGTGGAGTTGATCGTTTTTGAGATATTCCTTTTTCTTGGTTTCAGCTTCGAAAAACAACTTTTCTCATAAAGGAATTTGTCAACTCCTGTCCATACAAACAAAGGAACATCAGTCACATATCAACCAGCTTTTGGCTTTCACTTTAATCTATGGTACTCCCTTATTTCGCTTCTACTTACAATAAAGCAAGAAATAAGAATATTTCTGCTATTTTTTATCGATTAGCATGCAACAAATAAAAGATAAGCTTATTAACAATAATTTGTTACAGAGATATAGAGAAAGTCATGTGAATGGAACACATCAGATTTTTATTTTTATAACAAGTCCAATGTTCCCTTTCGGCAGCTCCTAGAATTTCGTTTGACTCTTGAAATTCAATTTCATCCACATTCTTACCTGATGCAATTTACTGATTATATAGGTAATAAATAGAGCAGAAACGATGACGGTTTGAGTTGTGAACACATAATTAATACTGTGAAAGGTTACAATGAAGTTTAAGAGCCAAAACATTTACTAAGCCAAGTCTATTCATTAAATATGTCAAAAGACAAAGTGATTTGATTTGAAACCAAAGTTAGTAACAATAGAGTGGCACAAAAATATGATCACGCTAATGCAAAAAACTACAGCTTTTAATTCATGTGCCTTTTCTTCTGCGAGCATAATGCACTTAAGCAAGCTTTGATATACATTAACCAATCCAGCCACAGTACTTTCTTGTACTTACCGATTCACTAAGCACCCTCCAAGGTCTTAGAAACCGGTCTACTGATCTTGAATTACTCCAAGACATTCAAACTCTTCACCATCAAGCTCTCTCAAACAAAACGGACATCGTTTTACATGGATTCCAGCTCTTTGTGGCATCAAAGGTAATTAAGCAGCAGACGAAGCAACCAAAGAAGCAACTCAACTAACAGGAGTTACGAGACATTCAGTACCTTATCCTGACATCATAAAACACTTTTGCAGGCACCTTAGAGCAAAATGGAATCAGATATGTAGTCAAAACTACCATTAAAATTACATATGGTAAAGATGACGTCACTTATCCTTGCCCCGTACGTTCACATAAGAGGAAAGAACAAGTGACTATCACAAGACTACGAATAGGACATACTAAACTAACCCATTCATACATCTTCACCAAAGACAATCCACCCCAATGTGAAGTCTGCAACACACAACTCACCATTAAACGCATTTTCACAGAATGCAGAAGATACACTACAGAATTTCAGCCCTACAGCATCAATGAAGATATTTCTACAACACTGAAAACTCCACAAAAATTCAAGCAAGTTCAACTCTTTCTCAGAAGCATAGAACTGGATTTCAAACTGTAATGTACTTATTGACAATGTTCTAAATCTGTGTAAAACTTGACTTTCAACAGCAATGTACCTATTCAAAATATTTTATTTAAAACTATATAAAACTTGTTTCCAATTGTAATTGTTAATTCACAGACCTTTCTTTAATGTGTAAATCATTTCATTGTACTATTATGCATTCAATTGTTATAACTATTGTATAGCGCGATATGACCTAGGATTTAAAGCAACCTAAAATAAATTTATTAAAGAAAAGATTCATGTGTCTTTTGTTAGTAGCTCTAGTTACAATTCAGCCTTCTAAATAATAATTTTAAAGAATGACTTTGCAACCGCAAAGTTTTTTGTAAGTTTTTTTCACAGCGACTAATTCAGAATGGCTTTCATATACTTGGTATAGGTTTTAATTTATTAATTACTTAATTTACAGTGTACAAAGTTGCTAGAGAAGGTATTGTATTTCACACAAAAATTTAATGCCGAAATTTCTCCAACCATACATATTTTAGCGTCCTCGGAATAAAAATCTTAAGTGTTCCATTCACATGATTTTCTATACATCTCTACAATAAATCGTTGTTAAGAAGTATATTCTTCTATTTACTTAATGCTAATGGAGAAAAAATTAGCAGAAATAATCTTATTAGTTTCTTCCTTGTAAATAGAAGGAAAATAAGGAAGTACCATTGGCTAATTTATATCTAAATCTTTTAAACACTGGTTGCTATGTGACTGAAGTACCTTTGTTTGTATAAACAGGAGTTAACAAATTTGTATAACAAAAGTATACGTGTTTTAAAACTGAAATTAATAATAAGGAATATATAGAAATGGCCAACCACAAGAAAAAAGGAAATAACATACAATGTTTGTTTTAGCGAGCTCTACATTTAGGGCGTGGTAGGTTTATATCTTTATCTAACGGTTTACAAATTATGCAAAATTCCGCAAAATTCATTCAGAGAAAATATGCCTTTAGAGGGTATTCCATAAAATTGTAGATTTACACATTACTTCTCATGTACATATCTTAAATATAACAGATTTTATTCAAAATTGTTTGACTAATTTTTAAGAAAATAAACATTTCGAAATGTTTTCCAGCTAAAGGGTAATAAAGGGGATTTGCTTGAAAATCTTTGTGTCACATCCTTGGAGGATACCAAACTTAAATACCAAGTTTGGTGTTTAACGGTATTTTCGTTTTTGAGCTATGCTGCCCACAGGCATGCACACACACACACACACACACACACACACACACACACACACACACACACACACACAGACACAGGAACATTTTTCTAAAAATGCATTTTTGGTAGTTGGAGTCTCAAAACATGCATTTCCGGTGATATCTCAGTATCGAATTTTTTGTGCAAAAAAGTACCTTCTCTATACACTATGTATATAGTGCATATAGAGAAAGTAAAAAAAAACGAAAGCATTTTTAGAAAATTGACCATGGGTGTGTCTGTGAATATTTGTTTTTGTGTCTGTACACAACTTAACTTAAAATCGAAAAGTCGCTTATATGCCAAACTTGGTATTTAAGCTCAGTATACGTATTTCAAGAATGTGATATGAATATTATTGGGAAAATTTTCCCAGTGTCAAGTACCCTTTAATTGGAACATTTTTCCAGAATTTTGATTTTGTTAAAATAAACTCTAAGGACTTTATTTCAAATATCGTAATGTTTAAGATATTTTTATGACAAATGAAGTGTATATCTTGAAGTTTCTGGGAATATCCTGCGAGAGCCTCTGGAAGACTTTCTTATAACTCGATAACCGTAAGAGATAGACAAAAGTTTATACCACGAAAAATGTAGATTTCATTAAAACTCACGATTTCTGTCACATATTTCCTTCGTATACATAACCGTTTCCGAGATAATATTTGTTATTGGATTCAATTTTAACTACTTAAATTTTTCTTCAGCAGGGAGTCAGCCATCGTTTTGTTTCTTTTGCTTTACCCCGGAAATGAAAAAGACAACCGAATATCAATTCAATAGTTTCACATAGCAATGAACTTTTAAAACATTTGACCATCGTTTCAGCCAAGTGTATGTCCTCATTTCCCTTCTACTTACAAGGAAACAAGTAATTAGACAACTCTGCTAATGTTTATCTCGATCTTTGATAAATATCTGATGTGTTTCATTCAAATGACTTTCTCTACATTTCTGCAATATATAATTGTAAAAAGGTTATTCTTCTATTTATTTGATGAAAATAGAGAAATATTTGGTAAAATGGGTATTATTAACTGCTTTCTTGTAAATAGAAAGGAAACACGGGAGTGCAATACACTAAATCGATAGTCAAGTGTTTTAAAAGTTGGTTGCTATGTGATTGAAGTATTTTTATTTGTATGGACAGGAGTTGACAAATTCCCGTATGAGAAAAGAATAAGTATTTTAAAGCTGATATTAATAACAAGGAATATCTCAAAAACAGTCTACTCCACGAAAAAAATGTGTATAACATAAATTGTGTATTTTAATGATTTTTTGTGTGGTAAGTTTTTGTCTATGTCTTATGGTTTACAAGTTTTGTAAAATTCAGCAAAATTCATTCGGAATAAAGATTTCTTCAGAAGCTATTTCTATAAAGCTGAAGATATACATTTTATTTGCCTCATAAATATCTGAAATAAAAGAGATTTTAATAAAAATCTTTAGAGCCCTTTTTGAGGAAATCAAAAATTTTTCCTTGTAAAGGGTAGTTGGGGGTGGGGAGATTTCCTTGAAAATCTTCGTGTCGCATCCCTGGAAGATACCAAACTTGAATACGATGTTTGGTATTTAACGGTCGTTTCGTTTTCCAGGTATGGTGCCCATAGAATCACACACACACACGGTCATTTTTCTAAAAATTGTGTTTTACTGGTTTTTTTATTATTATTCAGGGCGTCCCAAAACATATATTTCCTGTGAAATCTCGGTATCAAATTTTGGGGTGCAATACAATACCTTCTCTATACACTATGAACATATACGTGTACAGAAAATAAAAGGAAAAGGTGATAAAAAAAGCTTTGTATAGAAAGTTTATTTCTGAAACAGCTTAAGAAAGTCACGTGAATGAAACACATTAGACTTTTTTAATCATTGTGCATTTTTAAACCAGATTTATTGATGTAATTTTATAGAAATATAAAAAAAATTCCAATGTTTCAAATTCACATTACTTTCTCTACCTATTCTTCTAAAAAGGGATTACCATTTATTTGCATCATAGTAATCCAGATGAACGTTAGCATAAATTATCCTATAACTTGCTTTCCTGTAAGCAGAAGAAAAATAATGGATGCAAAGCTAAGGTGATCGCTATGTGAATAATTGAAATTCGGTTCTATTTTGTTTGGGCTAGAAGGAAACAAAAAGGGTATGAAACGAAGGATTACTTCCCTTTTGAGAGAAGTTTAAGTAGTTTAAAATTATAACCAATAATAAGGAATATCTTTGAATCGGTTAATTCTATAAAAATGCACGTGAGATAAATTGTGCGTTTTAACGAGATATACGTGCTATAGGAAGTAAAATTAATATAACGAAGAATAAGAATATCAAGTAAAATTCATTACAAGTCATTTGGAAAAACCCACTTTTTCGCTAATTATACTGGCACTATGATAGTTAATGTTTTAAACCGAACGTCAATAACATGTACGTTAAATAAATACCACAGTTAATGGATTCAATACGTAAATTATATTCTTAATTTCTCTACACGTACTATGTACATAGTGTATAGGGAAGATATTGTATTGCACCAAAAAGTCGATGAAGAGATATATCTGGAAATATGTTTTGTGACCCCGTGAGTCCAAAACAGACATTTTTATAAGAATGTCCGTGTGTGTGTATGTGTGTGTTTGTAGGCAGCATAGCTCAAAAACAAAAAGTCCATTTAATAAAAAACATTTTATTTAAGTTTAGTATTTTCCAAGGATGTGACACAATATTTTCAAGAAAAAACACCATCCCTAACTACCCTTTACATGGAAAAATGTTTAAAAATGTTGGTTTTCTTAAAAATGCCACTAACGATTTTGATTAAAATCTCTTATGTAAAATGTATAACTTGAATTTTATGGGAATAGCTTCTGAAGGCCTCTTTATTCTGGATGAGCTTTACTGAATTTTGCATTACTGGTAAACCGTAAGAGATAGATAAAACGTTACTATATGAAAAGTGCATCTCTCGATAACACCCACACAATTTATGCTATATACATTTTGCCCTGCAATTGGCCGTTTTCGAGATATTGCTTGTTATTGATTTCAGTTTTAAAATACTTAATTTTCTCATATTGTCAAAGCTTGGCCTCCCAAAGAAACGGATTTCAATCCCATAGCAACCACATTTTAAAACATTTGACTGTCACTTTAACCTAATGTACTCTCTTATTTCCCTTCTGCTTAAAAAGGAACTAAGTAATAAGACTGTTTCTGATAATATTTTGGTATAAAATGGAAGAAAAGCCTTATTAACAATACTTTGTTACAGAGATGTAAAGAAAGGGATATGCATAGAACACATCAGATTTTTTCACTGCAAATAGCTGTAAGCAGCCGTAAATAAGAGAAATAACTCATTCATAGTTCCATTTGGCTAAACATGTACAAAACGTATTTTGTTTATGTGTCGTATGCAATATACAAATTGTACATCACGAACGCTTTGGAGATTTCCAACCAATAAGCTTATGAAAGCAATAAAACGGATTTAAAAGCAGATAAAATGGAAGCTATTATTTTATATAACTTAAAATGCTTTTACAATTCGCAAGGCCAATAAATTTAACACTAAAAGCGCTACAAACAACGAACGCAGCTATTTATCTCAGTGACGGGCACACTAACTGTGTGAACGGAAACATTTGTTTCTAATGGATTGCTGCAGATGCATCTCAGCTGCAAACTTGTACCCTTTACTTTCTCTGTTATGTAGCAGTAAGCAGGAGAAAATTTCTATTTGTACCAACATGTTGTAACCGACATTTCAACGAAAAATATTTATCAAGACCTATGATTTTAAAAAAGTCTGATGTGTTCTATTCTCATAACTTTCTCTAGCTATATGTACATAGGCACATGCCAGAGAAAGTAAAAAGCTCCGCGGGTGTGTTTGTGGACATTTCTAAACAGTATAAGTAAAATATCTGATGTGCTCCATTCATATGACTTTCTCTACATCTCTATAGCAAATGACGGTTAATAATCTAATTCTTATCTATTTAATGTTAAAACGATAGTAGAAACGGTCTTTTTACTTACTTATTTATAAGTATAAGGGAAATAAAAGAATACACTAAGCTAAACCGACAGTCAAATGTTTTAAAATATGGTTGCTATGGGATTGAACTCCATTTCTTTGCGTAGCCAGGAGTTGCCAAACTCCTGTATAGAAAAGTTTTAAGTATTTAAAAACTGAAATCAATAACAAGGGTTATCTCGAAAACGGCCAACTCCACGAAAAAGGTGTATACGACATAAATTTGTGCTTTAATGTGATCTACAATTTTTTGTAGTAAGTTTTGTATATCTCTTACGGTTTACCAGATATGTAAAATGGAATAAAAATCATCCAAAATAAAGAGGTATTTAGAGGCTATTGTCAGTAAACTCAAGATATACATTTTATTTGGCATGTAATTATCTTAAATATTAGAGGTTTTAATCAAAATCGGTAGAGCCATTTTTGAAAAAATTAAAATTTTCGAAACTTCTTCCATGTAAAGAGTAGCTGGAGGTGCAGAGATTTTCTTGAAAATCTTCGTTTCGAATACTTATAGGATACCAAACTTAAATACCAAGTTTGGTATTTAACGGTCTTTTCGTTTTTGAAATATGCTGCCCACACACACAGTGACATGTTTCTATTTTTTTATTCAGGGGGTCTCAAAGCATGTATTTCCGATGAAGTTCAAGAAAATCCCCATACCCAATTACCCTTTACATGCAACTTTTTCCGAATATTTTGATTTACTCAAAAATGGCCCTAATGACTTCAATTAAAATCTCTTATATGCAAGATATTCACATGACAAATAAAATGTATATCTCCAATTTTCTGCGAATAGCCGCTGAAGACATGTTTATTCTAGATACATTTTGTGGAGTTTTGCATAACTGGTAATCCGTAAGGGGTAGGCAAAACTTTACTTAACAAAAATGGAGATGTTGTTAAAACACACAGTTTGTGTTATATACATCTTTTGTGCAGTTGACCGCTTTAGAGATATTGATTTTTATTAATTTAAGCTTTAAAATACATATACTTTTCTCATACGGGAGTACGTCAACTCCTGTCCCTTACAGTAAAAGGTACTTCATTTACATAGCAACCAGTTTTTTGAAAAATTTGACTATCGATTTAGCCTATTTTATTGTGTGTGTGTTTGTATGTCTGTGTAGGTATATATGTTGTTTGTGTTTTTAGGCAGCGTGGCTCAAAAACGAAAAGACCGTTAAATACCAAACTTGGTATTTAATTTCGGTATCTTGCAAAAATGTGATTAAAGCTTTTCAAGAAAATCTCTCCACCACAACTACCGTTTACATGGGAAAATTTTTGAAAACTTTTATTTTCTCAAAAATGCCTCTAACGATTTTGATTATAATCTCATACATTTAAAATGTTATCAGAAATTTTCTGGAAATTGCCTCTGAAGAAATGTTTATTCTGGAATAACTTTGCTGAATTTTGTAAACTGGTAAACCATAAGAGAAAGGCAAAAATTTACTATACAAAACTGTAGAGCTCGTTAAAACGTACAATTTATGTTATATACATTTTTACTTTCTCTATACGCAGTATGTACATTATTTTCTCTATACGCGCTATGTACATAGTGTATAGAGAAGGTATTGCACTCCACCCAAAAATTCGATAGCGAGATTTCACCGAAAATATATGTTTCAGGGTCCCCAACATCCAAAAAAAAGCATTTTCACAAAAAGGTCCGTGTGTGTGTGTCCGTGTGTCTGTGAACACGATAGCTCAAAAACGAAAAGTCGGTAAAATACCAAACTTGGTATTTAAGTTTACTATCTTTCAGGGATGCGACACAAAGATTTTGAGAAAAATCCCCCCACACCAAACTACCCTTTACATGGAACTTTTTTTCGAAAATTTTGATTTTCTCAAAAATGCCTCTAACGATTTCGATTAAAATATCGTGTATTAAAGATATTTACCTGACAAATAAAATGTATATCTTGAATTGTCTAGGAATAGCTTCTGAAGAGTAGTTTATTCTGGATGAATTTTACTGAATTTTGAATAACTGCTAAACCGTAAGAGATGGCAAAAACTTACCACATACAAAAAATGTAGAGCACATTAAAACACACAATTTATGTCATATACATTTTTAGTGGAGTTGATCGTTTTTAAGGTATTTCTTGTTTTTAGTTTTAGCTTTGAAAAGCATACTTTTGTCATACAGGAATTTGTCAACTCCTATCCATACAAAGAAACTTCGGCAACCAGCTTCTGACTATCACTTTAACCTATCAAGAAAGCAAGTAATAAAACTAGTTGTGGTAATTTTTTCTCGATTAGCATGAAGTAAATAGAAGCATAACTTTTTAAGAATAAGTTGTTGCAGAGATGTAGAAAAAGTCATGAGAATGGAACACATCAGATTTTTTTCATGGAGATGATCGTTTTTGAAATACTGCATGTTATTAAATGTGTCTTTACAATACTTTTACTTTTCTCATACAGGAATATGTCAACTCTTGTGCATACAAACAAAGGTACTTCAAGCACATAGCAACCAGTTTTTAAAAGATTTGGTTATGGATTTAGCCTAGAGTACTCTCTTATTTCTCTTCTGTTTATAAGGTAACAAGTAATAAGACCCTTTCTGCTAATATTGTCTCGTTTTGGTATTAAGTAAATAGAATGCTAAGCCTTTTAATGACAATTATTTTTAGAGATGTAGAGAAGTTAATGTGGATGAAAATTCATTTATTTTATAGTGTTTTATTACTTATGGCACATATATGATACATGGAATGTAGATGGAGCACCGGTGGAACGCTATGACATGGGAAACCGGTGAGAATCCGTTTCTGTAACGCTTTGTCCACCAGAAATCCCACATGCGGGACGCCCTCCGTGGTGCAATGTACCATGCTAACTTCATATACCTAAGGTCGCCGGATTAAACCCGGTGGAGGACGAAGGATTTTTTTCGGGAATAAAAATCCATAGGATGGCTTTCTTTGGAAGGGAAGTAAAGCCGTTGGTCCCATGTCGCAGATGTAAAGAACATTAAACCTGATAAAACAGACCTCTGAGCAAAATTAAACGTTCTATACTGGGCGTGAAAGTCCAGTATAGAATAGGACGCTGAGAATCACAACCAGTTAAAGAGCGTCCATAAATAAAACTCAATTTCCCTTTTCCCACATGTGGTCGCCTGGGATCGAACCCGGACTGCCTTGGTGAGAGGTGAGTGGTCTAACCACTCAGCTGCTCGATAAAAAAAGTATTTATTAATAAAAAAAGTTGTGGTCTCTAATATTCATAACTTTCACTATCCATTGACAATTAACTGATTGTTTATTTATTATATCATGCTCTTAAAGCTTATCATTCCATCACTTTACCTAAATCATGATAATTTTTTTGCCAGATTTCTATCAAATTATTTAAGTTAAGTCCTATTCACATTGCTTTGCACCCATTTCATACGGTGTAAGCGTTTTCACAGACACACGCAACGCGCTGCGCAATACAACGCAAGAGTGTGTAAACACCAACGTTTATGCTTACGTTGCGTACGCAGGCGATTCTCTGCTATTCAAAAACAGACAGTCGCCCTCTATGCATTGCCTGCTGTTCACAAACAGACAGTCACCCTCTATGCATTGCCTGCTGTTCACAAACAGACATACACTCTCTATACACTGCCTGCTGTTCACAAACAGACAGTCACCCTCTATACATTGCCTGCTGTTCACAAACAGACAGTCGCCCTCTATGCATTGCCTGCTGTTCACAAACAGACAGTCGCCCTCTATCCATTGCCTGCTGTTCACAAACAGACAGTCACCCTCCTCTATGCATTGCCTGCTGTTCACAAACAGACAGTCACCCTCCTCTATGCATTGCCTGCTGTTCACAAACAGACAGTCACCCTCAATACATTGGCTGCTGTTCACAAACAGACAGTCACCCTCTATGCATTGCCTGCTGTTCACAAACAGACAGTCACCCTCTATGCATTGCCTGCTGTTCACAAACAGACAGTCACCTCTATACATTGCCTGCTGTTCACAAACAGACAGTCATCCTCTATACATTGCCTGCTGTTCACAAACAGACAGACACCCTCTATACATTGCCTGCTGTTCACAAACAGACAATCACCCTCTATGAATTGCCTGCTGTTCACAAACAGACAGACACCCTCTATACATTGCCTGCTGTTCACAAACAGACAGTCACCCTCTATGCATTGCCTGCTGCTCACAAACAGACAGTCGCCCTCTATGCATTGCCTGCTGTTCACAAACAGACAGACACTCTCTATACATTTCCTGCTGTTCACAAACAGACAGACACTGTCTATACATTGCCTGCTGCTCACAAACAGAGAGTCGCCCACTATGCATTGCCTGTTGTTCACAAACATAGAGTCGCCCACTATGCATTGCCTGCTGTTCACAAACAGAGAGTCTCCCTCTATGCATTGCCTGATGTTCACAGACAGTCGCCCTCAATGCACTGCCTGCTGTTCATAGACAGCCACCCTCAATGCATTGCCTGCTATTCAAAAACAGACAGTCGCCCTCAATGCATTGCCTGCTATTCAAAAACAGACAGTCACCCTCAATGCATTGCCTGCTATTCAAAAACAGACAGTCGCCCTCAATGCATTGCCTGCTATTCAAAAACAGACAGTCGCCCTCAATGCATTGCCTGCTATTCAAAAACAGACAGTCACCCTCAATGCATTGCCTGCTGTTCACAAACAGAGAGTCTCCCTCTATGCATTGCCTGTTGTTCACAAACAGAGAGTCTCCCTCTATGCATTGCCTGCTGTTCACAAACAGAGAGTCTCCCTCTATGCATTGCCTGCTGTTCACAAACAGAGAGTCTCCCTCTATGCATTGCCTGCTGTTCACAAACAGAGAGTCTCCCTCTATACATTGCCTGTTGTTCTCAAACAGACAGCCACCCCCTATGCATTGCTGTTCACACACATACGATCGCAATGTCAGATTTTACAGTGCCTACTGCACATGTATGCTCTTCTATTTGGCCGTGCCGCGCCATGTCTTTTTTCCCTCAGGAGGTTATGGCAGTCATCATCTGCCTCTGGATTTCTCAGTTCTCACTATTTGTAAGGCTCCAAAGAATTAATATTCATTTCTTTAAACCAATCTGTGGGAAACCTAAAATTTACAACTTCGCTTGGATTGGTTTGAAACATTAACACAGCAATTGCAGTATTAAGAGTAGTTTACATACCAATCTCCAGACTTTTGTTTAAAATAGTTACGGTGATATTAATATATTGATAGTGTTGTATTGTCGTTTAATTAAATCATTCCACACGATGCAATTTAATTCAGAGAATTATAATACTTTGCATTTATACTGAGAAATGCTCTATTGGTAAATTGGGGAGATGAAATTTTTTTCTGACTATTGGTTTAGGAGAATAAATTATTGAATTACCATTTTATTAATCTTTTATTTTTCCTATTGAAATATGTAGTTTATTATTTAATTTCACAAGTACTGGTGATATTAGAAAAAAATAATATTATCAATTTCCTTTGCACTATTTTTATCCAAGCATAAAAATTTTGAAGCTTCTATTTCGAAAACTGCATCGTGTCAAACAATTTAAAGTTTTGAAAACGCTGAAAAATAAAAACACAAGAAAATAGATTTTAAGGTTTAACATACAATTTAACACTGTTTCTTTGTAAGTTTTAGAAATTCATAATCTCCTGCAGAAATGTCTAAACCAATAATATCTGTCAACCCTCACGGACTGTTTACACTGCACCATCGTATATATATTTTAAGGTAAAATATTTATATTATCTTGAGGTGTGTATATATAACATATCTTAATTCCTATATAATAACTATAATGATAATTGCTGTACTGCATATGCACTTGTACTCCATTCGGAACTGAACAAATTTTGCAGTAAAGTACTGTGGTGGTTACCCTTACTCAAGAAGAGTAGACATAAGCTGAATGCTCAATATGTAGCAGCTTATAAAAATTAAAGCAAATAACGCATTTCTGTTGTAAATTTGTTGCAAAAAATCTGATGTGTTCCATTCACATGACTTTCTCTACATCTCTGCAACAAATTATTCTGTGTACTTTATCTAATCGAGAAAAAATTAGGAGAAATAGTCGTATTACTTGCTTCCTTGTTAAGAAGCGAAATTAGGGGGGTACCATAGGTTAAAGTGATAGTCAAAAACTGGTTGCTGTGTAACTGAAATTACGTTGTATGTATGGACACGAATTCACAAGTCCTGTATGAGAAAAATATAAGTTTTTTATAGCTGAAACCAAAAACAAGGAATATTTCAAAAACGATTAACTCCACGAAAAAAAAAAGTATATGACATAAAATGTGTGTTTCAATGTGCTCTACATTTTTTCTGTGGTAGGTTTTTGTCCATCTCTTACAGTTTAGCAGTTATGCAAAATTTCGTAAAATTCATCCAGAATAAAGTAATCTTCAGAGGCTATTCCCAGAAAAGTCAAGATATAAATATTATTTGTCAGGTAAATGTCTTTAATATACGATACTTTAATCAAAATCGTTAGAGCCATTTTTAAGAAAATCAAAGTTTTCGAAAAAAGTTCCTTGTAAAGGGTAGTTTGGGATGGGGAGATTTTTCTCAAAACCTTCGTGTCGCATCCCTGGAAGATATTATACTTAAATACCAAGTTTGGTGTTTTACCTACTTTTCGTTTTGAGTTATCGTGTTCACGGACTCACGGACACACACACACACACACACATAGACCTTTTTGTGAAAATGCTTTTTTTGGATGCGGAGGACCCTAAAACATATATTTCCGGTGAAATATCGGTATCGAATTTTTAGGTGGAGTGCATAGTACGTATAGAGAAAGTAATAAATGGTTAAGTAAAAACAATAAATGAGAGATATAATAAAGCAGGTATTTTTGAGCAAGAACTTAAAAAATTAAAATGTTTATAAGTTGTTCTTGCATTCGAGTCTCAATGATATTGTTTTCAAATCCGTATATGGAATTTATTTGACGAGTTGATTAATTACACTAAACAACAGTTGGGATTTTTGCCGGAACATGTTTCGAAGGACTAGTTTCCTTTATTTTCAACCGGACATCGACTAATTCCTTGCGGTGAAGCTGGTTAAATGAACTTTAATGTAACTTTACTTTAAGATGCAAAATGCAGCTTTCCTTTTCAACAAGAAAGTCATAAAATTAAATGTGCAGCTTTATCATTTTCTTCGGAGACCACATCTGATCGTTTTTTTGGGTTTCTCCTGTGATCTTCGGATCACATTAGAAGAAAAAAGAAAGTGTGATCTTCTGGAGAAAATGTGTCCCTTTGTCGACCATCGTAACCCGGATCTGATTATGTTTCGAGCCCCGCTGATCCCTTCCACCGAAATCACATTGGAAGAGGGAACCTGTGGTCTGCTACCCTTATTGCTCAAACTTCCCCGAGATATCCCGCTAGTTTAAATGTGCTTATTTGCATATATTTATGGTTTGACATGCCCAGGAGATGTCTCAGACGATAACGTCTGGTGTACGTATTCGGGAGGTCCCGGGTTCAATCCCCGATTGCTCCCTACTTTAAACCTTTGGGTTTTTATATTTCCCCGTGTTTTCAGCTGAATGCTGGAATGATTCATCGTTCACAACTCTGTCACTACCCGTGTTCGGTTGCTTTCGAGCGAGCCTCTATGGGGGGAGGGCTATCAGAGGCTCAGCGTCTGTGGGTTGAGCCGGGGCGCCGTCGGATGCGTTCGATCTGGAAACATTAGGCCGCATGTTTGTTGACGGATTTGATCACCCTCTCAATGTCTACTTCAGTTTTCTTCCCCAGTGAGTGGAGGCCCCATTCACAATAATTCAATTCCCACTGGTGGTCTCCTCGAGATGATGATTATTTACTCCTAGTTCGAACCCTGCACACAGCAGAGCTATTACATCGCAGTCGCAGGCTGAAGCAGAAACCCCTTTGTGAATTTGCATGTAAAAGATGGATTAGGTGCCTTAGGGACAGACATTTCACAGTAGGGAATTATGTAGATGATCCTATCGGTATTAATAATGACGGATCGCTGTTTACTGGGGCAGTAGAGCGTCTAGCAGATCCGGGGGCATCTTTCTCAAAACAAGAACATGTAATTCAGGACGTGAAATATATGGTTACGTTCGCTCACACAACAATAATCAATAATTAATTGATTTCAAAATTACAAGCTAAGTAATTCACTCACTAAGTAACTAGCAACATTTGCAATTATTCATAATTGAAACTAACCGAGTTACAGAATAGAATGAAAGCATGAAACCAGATATTTTTTCTTTCTCTACTACATACATAGCAAGTAGAGAAAGCATTGCATTCCACCAATATTTCAAAGCCGAGATGAAACTTTAAATACCATTTTGATGTTCTCCGAATCCAAAAATATAATTTTATTTTCTCTACGTTTTACACGGTAAATACACAAAGAAGATATTCCACTCTACCCAAAAATTCAATACCAAGATTCCTCCACAAGGACACGTTTTCGGATGCCCTGAATCCAAAGAGCCATTTTTATAAAAAGGTCCGTGTGTGCATATATCTATAACACGATCACTCAAACAAAGAGTCGGTTTACTGCCAAACTTGGTTTTAGTGTAATATGTTTTAAGGATAGACACAATGATTTTGATAAAAATCCTTCCCCAAACTATCCTTTATATGGAAAAAACTTCGAAAAGTTTGATTTTCTCAAAAACGCCTCAATTTTTATTAAAATACCGTATATTAAAAATATTTGTATGGCAAATAACTTGAATTTTCTGGAATAATCTCTGAAGAGCTCTTTATTCTGGATAAATTTTACTCAGTTTTCCATAACTGGTAATTGTAAGAGTTAGCCAAATCGTACGCCACAAAACATGAAGATCTTGTTAAAACACACAATTTGTCATATCTATGCATTTTTTCGCAGAGTTGACCATTATTTAGATATTCCTTGTTATTCGTTTCAGTTTTAAAATACTTAAATTTTTCTCATACCGGAATGTTTCAACTCCTTGCAGTACCAAGAAACGGATTTCAAGTACATGGAAGCCAGATTTTAAAATAGTTGACTATCGCTTTAGCCTAGTGTGCTCCATTATTTCCCTTCTACTTAGAAGGAACTAAGTAATAAGACTATTTCTGTTTAGTTTATCTCAATTAGCATGAAGTAGATATAAGAATAATTCAGTATCGTCCAACGATACAAAGAGTCTCATAAAACTCCATCCACTTTAAATTACCCTTTACAAGGAACATTTTTTGGAAAATTTTGATTTTCTCAAAGATGGTTAATGATTTTCATTGAATTTATTTGATTAATACACTTTTAGAAAAAGTGTTTTTTTTGTTTGTTTTTTTTTTTTTTTGCAGAGTTAAACTTTCCCAAAACATTCGTTACCATTGACCTCACTTTTTGAATACTTTTTTTACTTTTCTCCAATGAGAAGTTGATATTCCTGTTTCTTTTTCCTGGTCTAGCTAAGAGAACTAATATCAAGATCATCAGTTAGTGAGCAGTTCTTCAGAGATTTGACTATCACTTAAGTTTTTGACCAATGATGTAATATTTATTCTCCACGAATTCCTTCCTTTCCATTATTTTTTATCATATCATTTACATCTGATTTTTCGGGCTCTAGGATCGTAGTGAGAGGCAGTCCTGGCAGTTGGTGCGCGGACGCATTTCTTGTTGGTGTTGGAGCGGCGCTGTAATCGCTATCCTCGCAGAGGCTTGGATGGATGCCTGCATGGCGCTCCCGGTCTCGAGGTAAACTATTAAGGGCCATTCTCATCCAAAATTAACCGTAGACGTAACGTAGACACAGAAGCTTGCACCAATATATGTATAGGCTCATTCACGATGGTTACGTTGACCTCGACGTAGACATAACCGTAGTGCGTTAACACAGAAGTTTGCAAACGCCAAGCTTTTGCTTCAAAGGAATCAACCAATGAGAACACTGCTCGATGTGTTATTAAAATGACTTCGCTTGATGATTTTCACTCATCATCCTCCGATAATTCGTCTTTGATTAAGGGAATGAATCTACCATCGTCTACAACGAGACAATGATTCTTTAAAATATAAAACATCAAGAAATGTAGCTACTCTAGTTTGCATGCTCACGAATGTTGCCACACTCTGGTCTGTTAGCCATTTTAGTTTGCTATTCACTCGCAAGGCGCAGTTCACTTGTTTTAATCTCTGATTTGTTGTTGCCTACGTTTACGTTTGTCACTGAGAATGCTCATGGTGCACTTAATTCTGCGTATTTATTCTAAGTCTACCGTTAATTTTCAATATGAATGGCCCTTTAGACAGACTGTTTGGGACTGCCGCTTGACTCTCACCTGTAGTTCCCTCACGTCTTTCTTTCCTCCTGGAGTGCCTTAGCCTCCTAGGTCTCCCTACATCCCGCTGTGTCTAGCTTTTACATTTATACGTACCCAAAAATTCGATAACAGATTTTACCGGAAATATTTATTTTCAGAATCCCTGAGACCAAAAAAGCATTTTTAGAAAACTGTCCTCGCATGAGTGTTTGTGTGTGTGTGTGGGGGGGGGGGGTTGGAACAGCACAGCTCAAAGAGGAAAACATCGTCAAATGTCAAACGTGGCAATACAGTTTGGTACCTTCCAAGCATGCCACACGAAGATTCTCAAGAAAGTTCCCCTCACCCTAAACTTCTGTTTACATAAAAATATTTTTGAAAATGTTTTCTTAAGAATGGCTCTAACATTTTGATTGAAATAGCATGTATTATAGGTATTTACGTCACAAACGTCTTAAATTTTCTGGAAATAGCTTCTGGAAACCAATTGATTCTGTAAGAATTTTGCATAACTATGGGTGCCAATATGTCGTGATTATTTTGTTTGCATCACGTTGGTGTGCCAATATGTCATGGTTTTACTTGTGCAGCAGGATGGCGCTATTTTGTGAGTCTACACTTGGAGTTGGTCGAGGGTTAATGCTCGTGAAAATCCTCTACGTTAAAAGTGTACATACCTTGCAAATTCCCTTTGTTGTTCTGGCTAATCTCGTTCTGGTAGACCATGCGTTCGTTCTCTCTTGCTCAGTGGGTAAAGAATCACAAAGGTGTGTAACACTTGGTAGACTCAAATAAACACCTAATTTCACTGATGACTCCTTTATTTATTATCTGTTGCTGGTTTGAAGCACTAACCCTGAAAGAGACTCCCTACATAAACGATCAGAACTTGATGGCATAATCTTTATAAGTGCTAGTTCCTCTCTTATTGAGTTAGTATATTTTTACAATCGTCACCGTAATCTTAAGATTCACAGTCCGTATAACATTTACGGTAATAGTTGCCCGTCAGATTACTTATTTCTTACACTGGCCGCCGCGAGATTTCTTAGACTGTGTCTGGTCACATTTCTTACACTGTCGTCCCGCGCGATTTTTTAGACTGCAAAAGGCGCGCAAAGTAGCGTTGTCACGCGTTTTTCTCTATATTCCACACACGTGACCTTTTTCTACAGTGAGAAATTCCCTCTTTCCAAAATATAAGGGGCTAAACCTTCCTTCCTCTCAAGAGTTGTTACTTGTGTCCTTAATGCTCTAAACTTCTTGTTATTCTGAAGAAAGCACGTAGCCTTGAAGAATACAATGCGAGCTTATACACGCTAAGGTTCTGCGTTCTACTGAGCAGATATTTCTTATATTAAATATGTACAAACTAATGATTGAACTAGTAATATATGTGTCATACTAATATACTGTCGCAACTAGAAAACCGTAAAAAAATATACAAAAATTACTACACAAAAATGTAGATATCGTTAAATGACACAATTTATAGCATATACATTATGTTGCAGAGTTGACGGTTTCTGGGATATCCCTTGTTATTAGTTTTGATTTTAAACTAAACGAGGTCACCGTTCGTTTCAGCTCTTTTGTTTTACGGGCAATGCAAACCGAACTGAATATCAACTGCTCACATATCGATCGACTTTTAAAAGATTTGCCTATCGATCTAGCCTATTGTATTCGCTTGTATTACTTCTGCTTAGAATGAAGCAAGTAATAAAACGATTTCTGCTAATATTCTCTCTGTTAGCATCATGTAAATACAATACTATATTGTAAGAATAGTTTGTTTGTAGAGCAGGTGGAGAAAACCACGTGAATGGAACACACACATTTTTTTTCCTCTAAAGGAAATATGTACTAAAACTATTTATGAAAATGTTTATCTTGATAACTAGAAGTAGATAGAAGAATACTTCTTTTTACTTTCTCTAGCATGTATGTACAATGCACGAAGTAGATAGATAAGGTATTGTATTCCACCCAAAATTTCTCAACCAAGATTTTACCAGAAAAACATGTTTTGAAACCCCTTGAGTCCATAAAAAGGTTTTTTAGAAGTATGGCAATGTGTGCGTGTGTATGTGTGTCTTTGGGCAGCATACCTCAAAATACAAAAGTTGGTTAATCACCAAACTTGGTATTTAAGTTCAGTATCTCCCAAGGATGCGATACAACAAGCTTAAAGAAAAATTCCCTACCCCAATTATCGTTTACATTGATCACTTTTAAAAAAAATTGCTTTTCTCAAAATTGGCTCTAATATTTTAATTAAAATG
Organism: Hymenopus coronatus; assembly: GCA_030762935.1. Classification (NCBI taxonomy): domain Eukaryota; kingdom Metazoa; phylum Arthropoda; class Insecta; order Mantodea; family Hymenopodidae; genus Hymenopus; species Hymenopus coronatus. Next base: position 123,172,909 of record CM060898.1, read on the forward strand.
TCATGTGTTTAAGATTTTTTATGACAAACGAAGTTTATACTTTGTATTTTCTAGGGATAGCTTCTGGAGACCTATTGATTTTGATGACTTGCATAACTGATACGTTGTGACCGGTACACAAAACAATTTTGATTTCACTAAAATACACAATTTATTTTATGTACAATTTTTCTGTAAGGTTAACCGTTTCAAGGATATTCTCTCGAACATGAGGTCATCTTTCATTTCATCTCTCTTTTGTTTTGACTCCTAGCTATGCAAACAGAACCGAATTTCTATTTTTCACATAGAAACCAGCTTTTAAAAGATTTGACTATCGCTTTAGCCTCGTGTAATCTTATTTCTTTTCTTCTTAGAAGAAAACAAGTAGTAAAACAATTTCACTTAAAATATTTATATTTATTAGCGTGATATAGATATAAAAAGGGGTTTTTAAGAATAGGTTGTTTGCAGATCAGGTACAGAAGGTCCTGTGAATAGAATAGATAAGATTTTTACTTTCCTATACTGTGGGTGTCAGTGTGTATGTGTGTCTGAGGATAAAAACGAAAATACCGTTAAATACAAACTTAGCACAAAGTTTGTTATCTTCCAAGGATGCAACATAACAAGATTTTCAAGAAAATCCTTTCACACTAAAGTAATCATTACATGGAAAAAACATTTGAAAAGTTTTTCTCAAAAGTGCTATAATGATTTTGATTAAAATACCGCACATTAAAGCTGTTTACATCAAAAATAAAATGCATATCTTCAATTTTCTGGGAATACTTCTGAAGGTCTATTCGTTCTGATTGCTGAATTTCACATAGTTGGTAAACCGTAAAAGATAGACAAAAATGTACTACATAAAAATGTAAATGTTTTTGAAACACATAGTTTAAGTCATATATACCTACATTTTTCGTGGAGTTGATCGTTTTCGAGATATTTGTTGTTCCTGGTTTCAGTTTTATAATACACATCTGATCAAATGGAGTTACCTATCGATTCATCTCTCTTTTGTTTTTCTGGAAATGCAAAGCGAGCGGAACTTCTTTTGTTCACATATCGATCGGCTTTTAAAATATTTGACTATCGTTTTAGTCTGGTGTATTCCCTTATTTCCCTTCTGCTTATAAGGAAGCAATTGTTTCGGTGTTTATCTGGTTTAGCAAAGTTTTAAATAGAAGATTAAACTTTTGTAGGAACAGTTTGTTACTGACTAGGTACAGAAGGTCATGTGAACGTAATAGGAAATACTTTTTTATGTTTTATTGCATTTTCTTTGCCTTTTTATCTGGAATGTTATGAAAGTTTAAATATCTCAGTTGCAGTTATAATGATAGTGTTCACGATGATTGCCTACACAGAGAGGTAAATCTGAGTGTAAAGAGCAAGTTCATCTCTGGCGGATTTGTTCTGTGCCGTGTCATATAAGCTGCAAATTGCTACGAGATATTGTCGCTTCTCCAGGGAACACAATTTCCTTGAAGATGACAATTCCAAATAGAACTGTTGTTTCCTGGCAACTGCGGATAAACCACTGACATAATCAGAGCTGTCATGGGACTTCGTACGTGAGGGTCACAAGGTCACAGAGAGGGACGGAGAGAGATGGTGATGGGTAGTCCCTAGTGAGAAGTTTAATAATTGTTAATCTATACGTGAAAACCATTTAAGGGGAGTAGAAATGCCCTATCTTGCTAATGTTAAAGTCTGACCCATTATCTCAGCAAATATTTAAGATAATGAGCTAAGTTTCTCAAGATATATTCAACAATACCTCTGCTGTTGATAGATAAAAAATAGAATGCTTCTGCTGATTAGCAGGAAACGTATGAATTTTTAAATAAAACTCTTAGAATATTATTGAAAGATTCTGATTTTTAAATGTTTTAAAAATAACTAATCCATATACATAAGATCTTTTTCAATAAAATAAAACTTATTTAGATGTAAATGTGTAGTAAAAATCACAAGCCTTAGTATCGATTAGTTTCTGAGGTAATGGGGCATTTGTGTAGACAATTTTACTTCTTCAGCAATTACTAGCAAACATAGCTTTTAAAAACAAAGGAAACCTTAGCTTTCAAACACAGCTTTGTAATACTTCGAAACTCTCACATGAATAAAATATGAGCGGGATGCCAATGCTCTGAATAGATAAAGTAAAACTTTCCAATCAAAATAAAAAATATATATCTTTTCTAACGCTAATATTTACAAAGTTATTAATGCTTTACCAAGTGGGTGTACCAAAATGCTCTAAATACTATACAGGATTACTTTTCACCAATGTTTCCAAACCAGAATTTTCGGGCCTCTTTGAAGGCTATACCAAAATTGTGGGAGATTCAAAATATTCATATGTAATTAAGGGGAGTCAAAATGCGATTTTCATAATTTCTTTTTTTTTCCATTTTCATGTTATAATTGGATATGAAAATGTTGAATCTCCCTCTCGTTTTGGTGTAACTTTCATAGAGGTACGCTAATTGTAATTACTTTAAAATATTCTTGAAATTCATCCTTCGTAGCAGATTTTGGTACAATCACTTGGTAAAACATTGACACCTTTGTAAATATTAGCGTTAGAGAAGAGATCGTTTTACTTTCTCTACACGTACTATGTACATAGTGTATAGAGAAGGTATTGTAATGCACCCAAAAATTCCATACCGAGATTTCACCGGAAATACATGTTTTGGATCCCCCCTGAATCCAAAATAAAGCATTTTTGGAAAAAGGTCCGTGTGTGTGCGCGTATGTGTATGTGTGTGTGTCTGTGTGTCTGTGGACAGCATAGCTCAAAAACGAAAAGACGTTAAATATCAAACTTGGTATTTGAGTTTGGTATCTTCCAAGGATGCGACACGAATATTTTCAGGAATATCCCCCCACCCCCAACTACCCTTTACATGGAAGTTTTTTCGATAATTTGGATTTTCTTAAAAATGGCTCTAACGAGTTTGATTAAAATATCGTAGATTAAAGATATTTACCTGATAATAATATGTATATCTTAAACTTTCTTAGGGAATAGCTTCTGAAGACTACTTTATTCTGTATGAATTTTACGAAATTCTGCATATCTGCTAAACTGTAAGAAATGGAAAAAAAACTTACCACATTACTTACCGCATTAAAACACACAATTTATGTTATTAACTTTTTTTTCGAGGAGTTGGTCGTTTTTTAAATATTCCTTGTTTTTGTTTCAGGTTTAAATAACTTGTACTTTTCTCATACAGGAATTTGTCAGCTCGTGTCTATACAAACAAAGGAACATCAGTCACCTAGTAACCAGCTTTTGACTTCACTTCAACCTATGATACTCCCATATTTTGCTTCTACTTACAAGGAAACAACTAATGAGACTATTTCTGCTATTTTTTTCTCGATTAGCATGAAGCAAATAGAAGAATAAGCTTATTAAAAATAATTTTTACACTGAAGTAGAGAAAGTCATGTGAATGGAACACGTCAGATTTTTTCTATTTCCGTCGGATATGTTTAGTTTACCTATTGGTAGCATTGGTATCCGCTCATATTTCCATCATGTGAGAGTTTCGGAGTTCTGTGAACCTGTGTTTGGAAAGTTAGGTTACATTTTATTTTTAATATTATGCTTGAAAGCAATTTCTGAAGAAATAAAATGTTCTATATAGTTGTCCCATTATCTCAGAAACTAATTTACACTAAGAGCTGAAATGTTTACCACACATTTACATCTAAATGGGCTTTATTTTAAGGAAAACGTTTTTATGTATATGGATTACATTTTATCATTTTTAAATAACATTTTAAGAGTTTTATTACAAAATTCATATCAACCATTCTAATCAACTCAAGAATTATATTTTTCGTTCATCAGCAGTAAGAGCAATACTGATTTGGCCTTGAAAAATCAAGTTCATTATGTTAAATACCTGCTGAGATAATGGGTCAAACCTTAGCATTAGCAAGATAGGGCTTTCCGGCTCCCTTTAAAACAAGAGACGCAGTACCGTCGTATTTCTCACAGAAATATTACATTATTTTCTCTTCTACGTGAGATAAGTAGAAGAAGTATTATAATAACCTCTAAGGTTCGGTGTTGATTTCATCAGCAAAGCCCCTATAAAACATTTTAGAAAAATATCCACAGGTATATATTTGTGTATGTGTGTATACATGTGTATATAAGTACATATTTTTCTAGCTAAAAATTCGATACCGATATTTCATCGGAAATGCAGTTTTGAGACCCACTGAGTCCATAAAATAATAATTTATAGAAACAAGTCTTTGTGTATGTCTGTCTGTCTCGCTCTGTGAGTGTGTATGTGTGTGTATAGGAGCTTACTTCAAAATGGAAGAGCTCGTTAAATACCGTTTAAGTTTAGTGTCTTCCAAGGATGCGACACGAAGAACCTTCATCGCCGTAACCTCAGCTACGCTTTAGTTGGAATTTTTTCGAAAAGTTTGATTTCTTCAAAAATGGCTCTAAAGATTTCGATTGAGGTAGCTCCAGTTCGCAGTATTCCTGGACGATCTTAAAGCACAAACCACTGAGCATGAAACACTCCCCCATGTGCTTGGAAACTGTCCTCAGGGAGAACTACTGAGAATTAAGAGACACAGCACCGTAAGAGCCATCTTGGCAAACGCACCACGTGAAACTGGACTAGAAGTTTACGAGGAAGTTCACTGCCTAGCTGATGGTGGCAGTAATCGTCACATAGACATCATTGCGATAAATAGAAGAAAATCAGAAGCAGAGATAATAGACCCAACCATCTGCCTTGACCTGAATAAAGACCAACCTCAAGAAGTTCATCTGCAAACCAGAAAATATATGAGCCCACCATATCATATTTTAAAGTAATATAAATCTCAGAAAAATAACAGCAGTAAGCCTGTTTTATTGGATCTCGAGGAAAAATTACAAATATGTTTGTGAATGGAGGAAAGTTATAAAACTAATAGAAGTGTGTGGAACAAGCAATCACAGAAAACATCATAAAACATTCCGTAGCCAATTTTCAAAATCATTTGAATGATTTAAATACAATGTAAAGTGTATTTTGGTTTATAAATCGCTTTATTTTTGTAACTTTTTTCTCTTTTATTGTACAAATGTTATTGTAGTTGCATATGTTTTATAATATTTTTTACAATTTTTTCACATTGCTTAAGTTTATTTAAATTTTATAACGCGTAGTAAAATATTTTTTTGTAATACTCAGTTATAACATTTTTGTAAAAATCCCTAAATATACTTTATTCTGTGCCACTAGGCAAACTCATTTATGAGTCAGATTAATAAATAAAATTTAAGATATTTTCATGAAAAACGAAATGTGTATCTTGAATTTTCTGCAATTGCCTCAAAAGAACTCTTCATTCCGGATGACTTTTGTGTAACAGGTAAATTGTAGATGATAGACAAAAACTTACTACACAAAAAATATAGGACTCATTAAAACCACAACTAAAGTCTTATATCCATTTCTGAAAAGTTTAACCGTTTCCAAATTATTTCTTGTTATTGGTTTCAATTATAAACTACTTAAACATTTCTCAAACGGGACGCTGTCATTCGCTTCATACATTTTTTCTCCATCTAGTCTCGCAAAGAGAACCGAAGTGCAATTGTTTACATATTGACCGACTTATAAAAAAAATGTCTATCATGTTAGCTTTGTGTGTCCCTCTAATTAAACGGATGAAAGTAATAAGTCCATTTGTGATAATTTTATCTCAATTAGCATGTTGTAGATAACTGATCAATCTTCTATAAGAATAGTTTATTTACAGAAGAGGTAGAGAAGGTCATGTGAATGAAACACTTCAGACTTTTAGAAAAAATGTTTGTGTGTGTGTATGTGTCTGTCAGTATTGTGTTCATTTGTGTCAGTGGGCAGCATAGGTCAAAAACGAAAATTCCGTTAAATACCAAACTTGGTATTTAAGTTCAGTATCTTCTAAGGTTAACTCACGAAAACTTTCAAGAAAATTTCCCCATCCTTAATTACCCTTTAAATGGAACATTCTTGTTTACTGTTTATTTCAATAGCATGAAGTAGATTAATGAATAATCGTTTGTATGCACAGAAAGATAGAGAAAGTGAAGAGAATGGGACAAATCAGATTTTTTAATTATATGCAATATATCTAAAAATGAAAAGTCGGTTAAACACCGAATTTGACATTTATGTTTGGTATTTGCTAAGGATGCAACACGAAGATTTTTGAGAAAATCTTGCCAAATCAATTTACTAAATTTACATGAAACATTATTCAAAATGTTTGAATAATGTTTTTTATAACAAGTGAAATATCTATCTTGAGATTTCTGGAAATATGTTTGTTTCTCATAATTCCCTACAGTCATCTTCAGTCTATATTAGCTTTGCGTAACTGGTAAACCGTAACAGACAAAGTTTTACTACATAAAAATCTGATGCGTTCCATTTACATGACTTTCTCTACATCTCTACAACAAATTATTGTTAAAAACCTTATGCCTCTATTTACGTCATGCTGATTGAGAAAGAATTAGCAGAAGTAGACTAATTACTTGCTTCCTTGTAAGTAGAAGAGAAATAAGGGAGTACCATAGGTTAAAGTGATAGTCAAAAGCAGGCTGCTGTGTCAATTCGTATGAGAAAGTATAGGTTTATCAAAATTGAGACTAAAAACAAGGAATGTCTAAAAACGATCAACTCCACAAACAAAAGTATATAGCATAAAGTGTGGGCTTTAACGTGCTCTACATTTTTTTTTTTCGTATGTTTTTGTCCATCTCTTACGATTTAGCTGCTATGCAAAATTCCGTAACATTCATCCAGAATAAAGAAGTCTTCAGAGGCTATACACAGCAAACTCAGAATATACATTTTATTTGTCAGGTAAATATCTTTAATATATGATATTTTAATCAAAATCGTTAAAGCCATTTTTTAGAAAATCAAAATTTTCGAAAAATGTTCCATGTAAAGGGTAGTTTGCGGTGGGGGGATTTTTCTCAAAATCTTCGTGTCGCATCCGTGGAAGATACTAAACTTAAATACTAAGTTTGGTATTTTACCGACTTTTCATTTTTGAGTTATCGTGTTCACAGACACACGGACACACTGACATTCTGACACACGGACACACGGACACACACACGGACCTTTTTCTGAAAATACTTTTTTTTTGGATACAGGGGACCCTAAAACATATATTTCTGGTGAAATCTCGGTATCGACTTTTTTGGTGGAGTGCAATACATTCTCTGTACGCTATGTACATAGTGCGTATAGAGAAAGTAAAAATGCAGATGTCTTTAAAGCAGACAATTTGTATTAAATCGAGATTTTTATTTAAGGTATTTCAAAATATTCTTCTTATGGGTTTAAGTATTCCAATACATGTACTGTTTTCTAAGTTGTATTTGTTTTTCCTTTTTCTTTCTATTTTAAATTTCTGGCAAGGAAAGGACAAGGGAAACGCTGCAGTGGTTCTTTCCTGTGAGGACTACCATAACAAAATTTCACAATTGCTACAGGACCCAGCATATCGGCCACTAGAACGTGACCCTACTGCAGCCATCGTTAAGAAAACTTCAGCTATTCTGAGGAAGACACAATTTCCCGCTGAAACCATCAAGGATCTAACCACACCTACAGCTGTTCCTCCGAGAGTATATGGCTTGCCCAAGGTGCACAAGGAGGGTGTGCCACTTCGGCCAATCGTCAGCGCTATTGGAAGCCCCACTTACAACCTTACAAAACACCTCACCAAGTTGCTGCAGCCATTGATAGGAACCTGCCCTCATCATGTGGTCAACTCGTCAGCATTAGTAAAGACGATTCAGACATTAAGGGTGAAACCGAGTGATTTACTGGTCAGTTTTATGTGGTGTCGCTGTTCACCAGGGTCCCGCTGCTAGACTCTCTCCAGCTCCTAGAACCGCACTTCACCCAGCAGGTCATTGCATTATTCAAGCACACGCTCACGTCGACCTACTTTCTTTACCGCGGACAGTATTACGAGCAAACAGATGGAGTGGCCATCGGTTCTCCTCTCTCACCAGCCATAGCTAATTTTTACATGGAAGCGTTTGAACATCAGGCCTTAGATTCAGCAACTCTAAAGCCGGCTGCCTTCTACAGATACGTGGACGACACCTTCGTCATCTAGCCTCACGGAGAAGACACGCTACTGGACTTCTTGAACCATCTAAACAGTCAGCATCCAAACATCAAGTTTACTATGGAAATTGAACAGGAAGGGAAGTTACCATTCCTGGACATATTAATACGCCGGAATCCCGATGGTTCCCTGGGCCATAGTGTGTACCGGAAGCCCACACATACCGATCTATATTTAAAAGCAAACAGTTGCCACCACCCAGCTCAACGAAACACAGTTCTATCGACGCTTGCACACAGAGCAATAGCCATCTCAGACAGTGAAAACCTCGCTAAAGAATTTCAGTATCTCAGAACCAGCCTAGAGAAAAATGGATATAGCAAGAGCAGCATCAACAAGGCACTAAAACGGGCCTCTGTCAGTACAAACTGTGCACAGCGTAATGCATCCCAGCTAGATGAGTCACAAGACACGAAGAAACAACGTAAAGCCTACCTCCCATATACGGGTCATTTGTCTGGTAAACTGAGTAGAATTATGGGCAAATACAAAATCAAGACTATACACAAGCCGCCCAATAAACTTCGAAATATGTTAAGACAGGTCAAACATTCCCTCGGCCTCAAGACTCCTTGGGTATAACGCATTCCATGTGAATGTGGTAGAGCCTACATCGGACAGACGGGGAGAACGATCGAACAAAGATGCAAAGAGCATGAGAGCTACATTCGCCTGATGTACCCAGAAAAATCTGGTCTTGCAGAGCACTGCATCCAAGGACGCAGGCCGAGACTAGACGACACAACCACCAAGTTTAAGTCTTCAAGCTATTGGGACCGCTCCATCAAAGAAGCCATAGCTATTAAATACGAAGAAAATAACATCAACAGAGACAGCGGCTTGCAGGTGAATGGCATTTGGAGTTCGGTGCTCAGCAAACACTCACAAAGATTTGTGAAACTGCCAAAAGCTAGCCCTAGTTTTAATACAGGCTCACATCTGGCAGCGGGCCAATCAGAGCAGTCCGTCCCTAGTCATCGCCTCCCCATGCTGGACCAGGGCCAATCACAGAGCGGCATCTGGCCGGTCCCCCACCGGACTACTATATATAAGGCGAACCCGAAGCCTCTACATCATTCCCTGAAGATGAGAGCAACGTTAGCTCTTGAAAGCTTGGAAATTATTTCAGAGTTCACCTGGCTGATAGCCCGAGAAAAGTTATTTTCAGACCGCCGCCAGGAAAACTTGAAGTCAAATATATAATTATTGAAAGTGTAGCATTTTATTATTATTATTATTATTATTATCATTATTATTATTGCTAGACTATTTTTGTTGTTTTAAACTTTTTACTGTTATGCTTCGTGTGGTAAACTCAAACCAATTTTGATGGTGAAATAGAAAGAATAAAACTGTTATACTTGTGATTCAAGCTGAGTAATCCAAGCAATAGCAAAATATAAATACGCTACATCTTCAAGAATAATAGAGATTATAGATCTATTTAAAAAGTGGAAAGAGGGAGCAAGGAAATTAAACTTCAATGGATCCCCTCTCAGATTGGATTAATAAGAAACGAAGAAAATGATAGTTGGCAAAAAAGGGGGAAAATGTTTAATACAAAAAAAAAAATCTTATACTTCGGCAAAACCAAAAATTAAATCTTCCTTCATAATTGAAAGAACTGAATTTATCACAGACTAAGCAGTGCAAAGGAATGGGAAAAGAATCCTTATGCAACATTCCGAAAGATAACACTCACATGATTATCTGGCACTCCATCTACATCGGATGAAAATTCTTAACTCACCGAACTACAGGCTGTGTCAAGATGTCATTTTAAAGTGGGAACATCTTAGTACTTTCTCTATTCTTCAGCAATTTTGGACAAATCCAATGGACAACTGTATTGGAAAACCAGGAGGCTAATGCCAATTGTTCAACAGCCTGAACATTAAATTAGATACATAAATTATTAATAATTATATTATTAATACTGTGATTACGCCAGTGGCGGCCATAATATTCAAACGCATGTAAACGGCTTCCTTTGTAAGTCACATTTTATTGTTGCAATAAATAGCCACACGTATCGTATGTGTATGCTACCGGCAAGATCTTTGGCGTCAAATTCGAGTGTTGTTACACCCGGTTGAGTTTGTGATACCGGCTATGCTTTGCAACTGGGACTGCTTCTGGAGGTTTTCTGCTACGAGATCGACAGGTATAAAAGGAGGACGAGCCCTGCACAGAGTTAAATTTCAACTGGACTCCCATAGCGAGCAACATTTCACTGAATTTTGACAGGCAGCTGCGGTAGCTGCGAAACTGGATTGTTGCGAAAACATCGAAGAAATATAGTTATCTGTGATCACATACTGATTGTAATCTGTTTGTGGAATAAATAAAGAGTTGTTCATTTCTGCAATACATTACATAGGTTTTATTACATTACTATTATTATTATTATTATTAATGTTGTTGTTGTTATTATTATTAGTGGTATTATTATTATATATGGCCAGCCAACTCTAATCATTTATAATTTTCTTCATTTACAGCAATGTAAATGATTTACATTTTCTTATTATCAGCAACTATCGCTTTAGCCTAGTGTATCTACTCCTTTATTTCCCTTTTATTTACAAGAAAGTAAGTGATTTGATCAATTCCGGTAATGCAGTATGATATAGATAATTACAATGAAGTATATAAATGAATAATATTTTGTGACGAAAATGTATTTGTGAAACAACTATAAAATCTGATTTGTTCCATTCACATGACATTCTCTACATCTCTGCAATAAATCATTGTTAAAAAGCTCATGTTTCTATTTACTTCATTTTAATCGAGAAAAAAATAGCAGAAATAGTCTTACTACTTGCTTTCTTGTAAGTAGAATGGCAATAAGGGAGTACTAGAGGCTAAACTGATAATCAAAAGCTGGTTGCTATGTGACTGAAGTTCCTTTGTTTGTATGGACAAAAGTTGAAAAATTCCTATATAAGAAAAGTATAAGTTTTTCATAGCTGAAACCAAAAACAAGGAATATGTCAAAAAAGATCAACTCCACGAAAAAAATGTATATAACATAAACTGTGTGTTTTAATATGCTCTACAGTTTTTGTTTGTCAAGTTTTTGTCCATCTCTTGTGGTTTAGCAGTTATGCAAAATTCCATTAATCCAGAATAAGAGGCCATTCCCAGAAAATTCAAAATATACATTTTATTTTTCAGGTAAATGTCTTTAATATTGGACATTTTAATCAAAATCGTTAATGCCATTTTTGAGAAGATCAAAATTTTCGAAAAAAGTTCCGTGTAAAGGGTAGTTGGCAGGGGGGGGATTTTCTTGAAAATCTTCGTGTCGCATCCTTTGAAGGTACCAAACTTAAATACCAAATTTGCTTATTTAACGGTCTTTTCGTTTTTGAGCTATGCTGTCCACAGACACACAGACACACACACACACACACACACACACACACGCACATACACAAACGGTTCTTTTTGTAAAAATGCTTTTTTTTTTTTTGGATTCAGGGGGACCCAAAACATGTATTTCCGGTGAAACCTTGGTATCGAATTTTTGGATGGAATGCAATACTTTCTCTATACACTATGTACATAGTACGCATAGAGATAGTAAAAGGTTATGTGAATAGAACACTTTATATGTATTTTATAAATATAAAAGTATATTTTGTGTGACATCAATGTCTATGTTCCTTTAACTTTACGTATTGAATTACATGTAGTGATATAGTTTACTCTACTTTGGGTATAAGTATGTGTATTACTAGTTTTAACGACTATGCCGAGCTCCAAACACTGTGCCTGTGATATACAACATTGCTGAAAGCAAAGGATGTCATGGAGAGCTTTTGCTGAAACTAATTGAATAAAATGCCGTAACTAAAAATTGTCTTTCCGGAAAACAAAACCGTGTAACAGTGGACGAATAATTGGAAGCGAGTAGAGCAAGAACACGAGAAGCTTTGAGGCCACACACAGCTGCCGCTTTAATTTAATCTGACAGGGGACTGGTTTTAAAATCACTCCCAGTTATACTGCAAAAGACACAAGAAGAGAGAACAAATATGCTGTAGAGTACCAAGATTAGCGCTGTGAAAACCTATCCTTTTTAATACATGTTGAAGCTTCTCTAATACGAAATAAAAAGTATTTTTAATAATGTGCTCTCGGTATCATACGTGCGTGCGTGTCTGGTAGGCTCGTGGTGAGCCTGGGTGTTGTTGCTGTGTACCTACCCTGGTAAGGGTTTAACCACAGGAATGGGTGATGGTTAAGGTTTTGAGTGTTGGTGTTAAGGAGGTAGCGCTGGTAGTCTCCTCGAGCGGTTGCATTTTCAGGAGCAGCATCCTTTCCTCTGCTCTGCTGGTGTTTATTTATTTATTTAAATATGGTGGTGAATTTTGATAGACCTCTCCCTATGGGAGGGGGGGAGTGCTTTGTTCAGGTATTACGCTGTTGGCTGGTTTAAAGTCGTTGTTACCGGGGGTGCCCGCAAGCCATGCGGGGAACCCGGAACCGTCTTTTTCGGCGTTCAGAGGGTAAGTACTCCCCCAGAGATCTGACAAGAGCGTTCTCATGTTCGCCCAATCTGGCGTAGAATTTTTGAGCCCGGCGCCTAATAACATCTTCCACATATGGGAGGGCCGAAACTTCATGTAGTGGCCTCAAAGGGAAACGTCGACATACAGAATATATGGAGCGGAGTCCTCTATTCTGCACCCGCTGTAACCAGAGAAGCCTGGAGTCTGCTGCCATACCCCACACTTCGCAGGCATAGAGCATCAGGGGGACTATAAGCGCCTTAAAAAAGCATAACTTTAAGTGAACCGGCATCTGGGAGGCCAGCACAGGGTAAAGGGAGGCTACCGCCCCCTTCGCCCTGTCCGACGTTCCCCGCACGTGTTCACGAAAAGTTAGGCCCTTATCAAGAATGACGCCCAAGTATTTGATGGAATTCCCCCACTCTATTCTTTGGCCCTGATAGGAAAAGTTGGGTATCTGGTTAGTATCATACGAAACTACGTGGCTGTTTGTTTTATGAGCCCATTATGTCACAAATAAGGTTCTATCATCACTCATTTTCACAGAATTTACCCGTAACATTTTAAATGACTGAGTATTTGATTACAACGTTAGAGACAAAGTTTATTACACGATGAAATTAATGTTTTTCTTTCCCTACACTTTTTGCTTTCTCTACACTACATATGTACATAGTGTTTAGAGAATGCATTGTATTTCACCCAAAAATTTGATACCGAGGTTTCACTGGCAATACATATTTTTGGTCCCCCTAAATTTCAATATTACTTTTCAGAAAAATGTCCGTGTATGTGTCTTGCTCTGTGTGTATGTGTGTGAGTATGTGCGAGCAGCATAGCTCAAAAACGAAAGTCTGTAAACACCAAACTTGATATTTGAGTTCAGTATCTTTCAAGGATGGGACATAAATATCATCAAGAAAACCGCCATACCCCCAACTACCCTTCCTTTACGTGGTAAAAATGTCGAAAATTTTGATTTTATTAAAAATGGATCTAACGACTTTGATTAAAACACATTGCATTTTAAGATGCTTACATGATAAATAAAATGTATTTCTTGAATTTTATAGGAATAGCCATTTCCGCATTATTTTCTTTTGTTTTAATTTTGCATGACTAGTAAGAGATAGAAAGGAAAGCTTGCTACACAAAACATGTAAATCTTGTTAAAACACACAAGTTATATCACATACTTTTTTTCATGGAGTTGACCGTTTTCGAGATATTTCTGTTTGTTGGTTTCCGGTTTAAAATATTTATAATTTTCTCTTACTTGAACTTGTCAATGCTTGCCTACGCAAATAATTGGATTTCAATCCCATCGCAACCCCATTTTAAAACCTTTGACTGTCAGTTTAGTTAGTGCATTTGCTTATTTCATTTCTGCTTAAAAGGAAAAAAGTAATAAGAGAGTTTCTGCTGTTTATCTAGATTAGCTTGAAGTAGATATAAGAATAAGCTGATCAACAATAGTTTGTTACAGAGATGTAGAGAAAGTCATGTGAATAGAGAATATAAGATTTTATTATTATTATTATTATTATTATTATTATTATTATTTATATTAGTATAATTGTAATTCGTATTATTTTACTATTAATAGTATATTAATTAAACGTGAAAACATCTTAACGAAAAACATCGAAATACGAGAGCACGCACTGTGTCAGAATATTATTATCAATACTAATATATGTTCTGCTTAGCACACTTGAAATTACCGTAACGAAAAATATACTAAACGACAGTATGTGCTATTTCGCTGTACTATTACCATCAGTAATATTACGCAGTATACACTTAGTGAATAAATCAAAACATGAAAACATCGTAACGAAAAACATAAAAACGTAGATTTTAGCTGGACTATAATTATTATTATTATTATTATTATTATTATTATTATTATTATTATTATTATCATCATCATAATCACCATCATTGTGCAGTATGCCCCTATAACAATAAAACAAAACTTGTAAACATCGTAACGAAAAGAATCATAATACGAGATTCCGTAGTGTTTCACTGGATTATTATCACAATATTATTACGCAGGATATGCTTATCAGAACAAAACAAAATATGAAAACATTGTAACGAAAAATATCAGAATACGAGAGCGTGCAGTGTTTCACTGCATTATTATCTTTAATAATATTACACAGTGTACAAAACAAACTATGACAACATCGTAACGAAAAGCATCATCACACAATAGCACATAGTTTTTCACTGATAATTATCATTAATATTGTTACGTAGTATCAGAATAAAACAAAACAAGAACACATCGTAACAAAAAGCACCATTACACCAGAGCACGTAGTGTCTCCCTGTGTTATTATCATTAATGGTATTCAGCAGTATACGCTTAGCAGAATAAAACAAATCATAGAATATCGTATCGAAAAACATTATAACAGAATAGCAGTTATAGTATATTATTATCATCATTTGTATTATACAGAATACGCTAAGCAGAATAAATCAATATTTGAAGACAACATAACGAAAAATACGCAACCACAAGATCACGTAGAGTTTTGCTGTGTTTCATTAATATTATTACGCTTAGCAGAATGAATCAAAACATAAAACATCGCTAAGAAATATATGCAAATACGAGAACGCATAGTACAATGAAATATTACCTACTTTCGTCTTTTCATGTTTTCGTTATGAAGCGTATAATGTATAATGCGTATTAATAATTATGATAACAATAAAGTGGCGTATTACATGTTTTCTGTCGTTTTCCAGATTTTTCGTTACGGTGCTTTCATTTTTCAAGCTTGCTCTGTTATGTAAGTAATAATAAAGTGAAACACTACGTACTTTCCTGATTGCATATTATCACTTTTGTTTTGACTTGTTCTGTTGTGCTATAGAGCGTAATAACAACAATAATAATAGAAACATTAATGATAATTATAATCATAATCATGATCATAATTATGATGATCATAATGATAATAATGATCATCATAATCATAGCAATATTCATAATCATAATAATAATCATAATAATAATGATCATAATAATAATAGTAATAATAATAGTAATAATAATAATAATAATAGGACAGTGAAGCACTGAATACTAATCTTGCATAGCTTTGTTACGGTATCGTAATGTTTTTATTTACCCTACAGTGGATCTAGCCCCTATGTTAAATAAGAACAGCGTAGCTATTGGTTTATGCTGGTGTATGAATTTACCCTCTAAAAATAAAGGCTCTGCGACTGAAGTGAAAACAGTTAACGTTTCTAATCTCTTGTATATCATCATGGACTATGGTAACGAGTGAGTCAGAAAAGTACGAACCGGCTGTGCGGTGTTTTGCCTGTCCTTGTCCTCGACGCTCGTCACCGTTTACCGCTCTCATAGAGAGGCGCAAATGAAACCATACAACATTTTAAAACTACTTTTAAAAGCTTTACTTACCACATTATGAAAGGAGATGGTGAAACAGGCCAGCATCGTTATCCAGATATTTTTGTCACCTCTTTAGGAAACTATCCATCTCTTGTCGTAGTTCGACTTGAAAAATGCTGGCAATTTCCTGGCGGATATTATGTTTTAATTCTTCTAGGGCTTATGGGCTTATCTTGTATACTTTATGCTTTAAGTTACCCCAGAGATAGAAATAGCAGGGGGTTAGGTCGGAGGCCGAGGGGGTTACAAATCTCTGCTATAACTGTCCTAAAACACACTTTTAATTATTTTAATTATTACTCGTATCATCGTATGAGCTGTTCATGGATTGTTGTACGGCCTGGAACTTTTACAGCTTGGAAATCTTTCTGAAAATCGTACTTTCACTTGGCGAGCTGACTGAGTTAACACATACGAATCATAAATAGATATACGTTGTGCAGTAGAAAACATATACTGAGCCACAATGTACTTTGTAACTTTGTGACTAAATACAGCACAAATGAATCACTCGTAATAACTGAACTACACCATATCACTATCAACTCAACACTACACTTGTAGAGCAGAGCAAAACTCGTCAGAAGCGTGACCTTGATTACATCAGCAGCGCGGAATCATGTGTCCACACGCTCAATGGAAAAACACTCCGTGGCCGGTTCGGAGGTTTTTGACTCACTTTGTATAAGTCTACCATTCGATGAGCGCAATTCCCTCACCGTTTTTTATGATATGTAAGAAGTGTGCAACTCAGCCTCGTAAGGTCCCTGGGGGGCCAATTGAGGAGCTACTTGATAGAGAAGTAGCGGCTCCAGGTCATGAGGACCGCATTAACCGGCCGGGGGGGGGACTCGAGGCGCTGACCACGTCTCACCCTCCAATACTGCACCCCATCCATGACGTCTGTGGTGGACCGAGATGGGGGACGCAGCGGCCGGGCGGTAGGCCAAGGTTCCCCGTGAGCTGTCGTGCCATGGAGTATAAGAAGTGTGCAACGAAGGCCGCTGGCGCTATTTGCTCACCCGTCAATAATCGGCGTTGGCCCCGTGGAATGTTGCAACTCTTTTATCGCACAAAGGGTGCTCTGCAAACGTGAAATACGGACACCTGGTCTATTATACTCCTGTACTTAAAGCAAGATATGACGACCGGATAAGATAATAAAACATACAACTGAATGTAATATCTGCCTACATATAACAAAGTAATTATAAATGCACTATATTCCACAGGTGAGGCGGGCAATGCACTCCAGGCGAGAATTGGCTGCAAAAAGCCTGTGAACAAATGAAGGTTGACTTTCACAGCCTACCGGTTCAAGCTGCAAAGCTAACTATAGTTTTGAAGGGAACTTTGTCATGACTAGGGAACGCAACCTGGTGACCGATAGCGGGGCAGAATTGAAGTTAGCGCAGCATGGTATGTAGTTGTGATGTGTTGACAAAGCGGTGTGTACATAGTGGTACTAATAGAAGGAAAATGGGGCGGTGATAGACGGTGATGTTTTCACTAGCAGTGGAAGGCGATTGAGGTTGGGTGAGTGCTAAACGTAAGTACCACTGGTTTACGGGAACTAACAAGTTTAATATTTACATACATTCAATTTCTGTTGTGCAACAAGTCATCAGCATCATTATCCGTTTCATTTTCTCTCAAGATACATAGATTACATACACAACAACATACAATCGTAACGTCTCAAATGTGAATCGTCTCCGATTGGAACGTAAAGAGGCTTTATATTGTGAAAATCTTTGCTCCACATCACAAGATTGGAGCAAAACGGATATATGACACATCATCGATTATTAGGAAAGATTTTCCATCAGATATTATTTCCGTTGCAACACCTCATAGTATATTTTGTATTTCAGTCATTATTGAAAATGCGACATTGTTTTCCAAAACTGTCTTCACTTTCTTTTTCACACGATCTAAAACAGGTACCACGGGTTTCTAATGAATTGGTTGCACAAGTTCATGTCAACTTTCGGTGCTCGAGGCATTTCAATGTTCGATGTTACTAAATAGGAAACTGGTATCCGCATGTGTCTCGCTAACGTTCCCCAAGTTGCTATCCCTAGTGATGACAGAGCTAGGAAGTTCGCACCAATGTCCTTATGTAGAGTAAGAGAGGCCAGGTTTGACAATACGGCGCTATTTGCGTGAACAAAGGTCAAAGTAAAGTGCAATCAATCACTGCATAACACCATGTTGGTAGGAAGGAAGACGTTCGAATAACATATTTATTCTGCTCAAATGTGAGAAGAAGTAATTTATAACCATAGTGAGTTTTCTAGCAGTATAGTTACTCATAAACCGACGACAGTTCTAGTAAACAAACTGTCAAACGTCTAGTAACAGAACAGCTTCACAGAAACATATTATTGAAATTTGTTCAAAATGTTACACACTACTATCACACTGTTACAGTACAGAGGTATAGAGCTGAGCTGAATCGTGGGGCATGTAGAACTGTCAAGACGGACTTACTAATCCACGAGCATGCTACCTGAAATAATGAAGAAAATGAAAAGTATAAATGAAAAGAATGCAGGGTTCAGTGTGATGTATCACATACAGCTGCACTTTTAGATCACAACAAATGCTATTTGCTTGGTGATACCGATACAGAATTGATAACATTTTTAAAATGCGTCACGATCACACCATACGAGGTGGGAGGATTACAGATCTGTTTTATGGAACGTAGAATTATTGTTCATTTGAAAGGCTTCACAAGTTCCTATAGCTTTCAGTATTATGGCTGCAGATGAGTAAAGATTTAGTTTAATTTCTGGTTTGGCTATTATTTATTAAAAGTCTTAAGATATTTAAGAAATTAAATTTATTATTTGGATATTATTTTACATTCGATCAGTAAATATTGCAACCAGTGTTATAATAGCTTGGGTGTTTTCATAACGTGCATATGAAAAGAAGGAAATCAGAGTCAGCTTCTGTATGTGTGTGTAACAATTTGTATGTTCTGTATAATTAATGGCGGCGCTATGGCCGAGTGGTGAGACCATCTAGGCGGCCCGGGTTCGATCCCAAGTTCCCACATGTGAGATTCGTGGTGGATGAAGCGGCGTCTGGGCGGGTTTTCTCCGGGTCCTCTGGTTTCTCCCACCACTCATTCCATCAATTGCTTCATCATCTTTCCAATCATCAATTTCGCTTACCTTTCATATCATCCACTTCCTCAGGTTCGTGCCTGGCTATGGGCCAACCCTTTGTAATAGGATCTTCATTTTGTGGTTTTGAGCCGTTGGCTCACCGACAGACTTCTGTTAGCTTCGCTTGTAAGTCCTAGGAAGGTGTGAGTCCTACAAATACGGGGGGAATAATCCGATTACGAAACATAATTAATGATCTAAATAAGTATACCTTTACTAATGTCTCAAAGTAATTTTGTTTTCTGAAAATAGTACCATTTCCTTGGCACAGGATTTATTTATCTCTCACCGTGCGTTATCTATAACTTGTTTTGATGCGGCGAGACGGTCTGTCGCAAACTATATACGGAACGGCGAACGGTACCAATCTTTTATAGCTCTGGCTGGTCATGAAACTATCTTGAACAGGGCTTCAGAGGTTACGAGTATTCCCAAAAAATTCAGGATTAAAATATCATTCAGCATAAAAGTATCTCAAAGATAAGATATATTATTCACAATCGTTAAGACAATAAAAAATCGGAGAAATGCTCTATATAAAGAGGTAGTAGGCAAATTTTCTTGAAAATCTTCGTGTCGCATCCTTGGAAAATTCTAAACTTAAAATATTAACATTGTTAAGTGGCTCTTCTTTTTTGAGCTATACTGTCCACAACGGACAGTATTTCTAGAAATATGATGTGTTCCACTCACATGACGTTCTCTACATCTCGCTAATAAATTATTGTTAAAAATGTATTCTTCCATTTACTTACTACTAATCGAGATAAACATTAGCAGGAATGCTCTTGTTACTTGGTTTCTTTTATGTGAAAGGGAAATAAGGGAGAAAACTAGACTAAAGCGATAGTCAAATGTTCTAAAAGTTGGTTGTATGTGGTTGAAATCCCTTTCTTTGCATTTCCAGGAATTGATAAATTCCCGTATTCTAAATCTGAAACCAACAACAAGTAATATCTAAGAAATGGTAAACTTCACAATAAAAAGGTTTACAAAATTAAGTATTTATTTTAACGAGATCTATATTTTTTGTGCAGTAAGTTTTTGTCTATCGCTTACGGTTTACCAGCTATCAAAATTCATCCAGAATAAACAGCTATCCAGAAACTATTCCCAGAAAATTCAGGATATACATTTTATTTGTCATGTAAATATGTTTAATATACGGTATTGTAATGAAAATCAGTTTGAGAAAATCAAAATTTTGAAAATGTTTTCATATGGGTAGTTTGGAATGGGAGGATTTTCCTAAAAATGTTCGTGTCGCATCCTTGGAAGATACTAAACTTAAATACTTATTTTTACAAACTTTTCATTTTCATTTTTTTCATTCACTTTCACAGTGCTCACAGATACATGGTCACACACAGGCCGTTTTCTAAAAATATTTTTTTCTTGATACAGGGGATACTAAGATGTATATTTCCAGTGAAATATCGGTGTCGAATTTGTAGGTGGAGTGTAATACCTTCCCTATCTCTGTATAATATACTAAGTAGAGAACGTAAAATGATTTTTTTTGGAATTCAGGGACGTCAAAACGTGTACTTTAATAAATATAAGTTCGGATTTTTTGGTGAAATACGTTCTCTATCTTGAGATAGTAATTTTGATGTTCCTGCTTAATAATAATAATTGTCTTGATATCAAAGATCTATAAGCAGTTCCCAATATCTTAATTTCTTAGTTGTATGTTTATATAAATGATTTACTTTATTTTCTTTTATGTATATCATAGATTGTAACATTAGTTATGTTAACTTGTTCTAAGGCAAAGCTGCGATAATAGGCAGTAAAGTATTTCAAAAGGTACCCTCAATTGTATGGAGAAACCTTGAGAATTCTCTGTATTTCTTTTTTTATTTGTGTGCATCAGAGGTACAGTGTGAACTTGGGAAAAGTCCCATATATTCTTCAAACAGGGTATTTCTCTTTGTATTCATATATCACATGGCTTCAATACAATAGCACCACGTGATATGATGACACCGAGTATAAATGTTGGCGGTAAATCAGAATGAATCAGCATTAATGACATCTTGCCTTCTGGCCTATTTAAAGTGCCACAAATCCAAAATTTGCAGTCTTCCTGTTATTCCGAGGAGTAATCCACGCTTCTCAGCGTTATAATTTTGCTCTCAAAGTACAAAGTGCGAGATATGTGTATTGTAAATTCAAACAGTTCTTCCTGTCATTTTGAGGAGTAATCCACGCTACTCGGCATAATTATTTCGCGCTTAAATTACAAGGGCGAGACAAGTGTAGGTTTCTAATAACAGAAGCAAGTGTAATTTTATCCAAAAGTGAAATCAGTAATAGTTATATATATATATATATATATATATATATATATATATATATATATATATATAGGGTGTTAATGAGCTACACCGAAATAATTTGGGAGATTGTGCACGTGACTAATATGAGTAATTTGAGATCGGCGATGCATGGTCTCCGCATAAACATAACGTAGCTACAAAGCGTTAAACGTGTGAGTATCAGGTGCTGATAAGTCGGTGTTAAAACAAAGAAGGTTGGAAAAATGGCTTAGAATGTCTTTAAATCTGCTGCCCAGGGATAGAAATATCGATTTTTAGCAGCTCGTTACTAGCGTCCTCAAGATTTAATCACAGTGCGACACTGAGCATTCATTAACAACGTTCTTGAGGTAGCCTACTCTGGAGACTTTTTACAACTGCTTTGGCGGCTTAATATGTAGCGTGGGAAGCTAATATTCCAAAGGTCATGAGTTCGATTCATAGAGTAAATGCTTTTCCAGACGAAGTGCCACGATACGTGAACGAGACCCGAAATCGGAAACTATCTTTCACTTGAAAGCCAGCATCATAACCATACGCTAGAGAGGTACGCTGTAATATGTTCACTCGTTTTTCGAGGTTTGCTCTCGAATGGTTGATAAATTAGCCATTGGCGTACTGGCACTTCAGAAACTTATAGCCGTTACTTCGACATTTCAATAAACATATCAATAACTCTCCTATCTCAAATTACTTATTTAAGCAGTCTACTATTCTGTGAAAATAGTTCGGTGTAGTTCATTAACACCCCATATATATGTATATATGCATTCATAGTGTTTCTATGAGTTTATGAGTGTTATGAGAAATGTGTATAATAGTTGTTTGTCAAGATGACCCGTGAATACTTAATATTTCATCGCAGAATAAACATCAGCGTGAATAAGGATCCTGTTTCCTTTTATCACTCAGTATAAGTTCTAGGACAGCTACTCCGAGGCAGAGAGAGAATCTCCTTTTACAAAACAGGTACGTGAATACTGCACAGGTCGTGCATCAAGTATGTTAGACTCATCTGAAGTCCTATATACTGTCGGTAATCACTCGGTTGACACTCCAAGAGAAGTATATAAAAAGTTTCGCACCACACGCGTCACAAAAAAGCACAAATTAGACAGTAACAAAATGGACAGAGAAAGTAAAAAGCAACAATGAAACATTAAAGCTCCATAGTCCCTTTAGTAGAACTGGTGTTTACTCTGCAAGGCGTGCTGGGTTTGATTCCCGGCTGGGGGTGAGTATTTTTCTCTATCTAGAATTGTTCCCTATTCTCCACAGAGTCTAGACGTATGACAGAGTGTATGAAAGTGTGAGTGTGTGTTAGTGGGTGTGTGGGTGTTTTTTTTTTTTAACTCCTCTTTAACTGCTGTGGTTCTCAGCGTCCCATTCTGTACTGGGCGTGAAAGACCGCTTAATATTGCTCAGAGCCTTTCTATCAGGCTTGTGGTTCTTTTACGTGCCGTAAATCTACGACACGGGACCCACGGTTTTAATTCCCTTCCGAAGAAGCCATGCTAAGGATTCTTACGCCAGAAAAAAGCCATCGTTCTCCGCCTGGTTCGAGCCCGCGACCTTGGGTAAATGAAGTTAGCATGGTAACTATTACACCACAGATGGCGACAATGTTTGTGTGTGTGTGAGTGTATGTGTGTGTGTGTAATGTAATGAAATGAATGAAACCCAAAAGCTACAGAAACACAATGTTGGCAGTGTTAACACCATTGCTGATAGACAATATGTTCCAAAAGGTAAAAAGCCGCCGATACGACCACGCAGTTAAAGGCTGAGTATTAATGGAACGATAAAAAACAAAATATGACTGCTAAATCTCACTTCGGTCGTGTAAAGGCATTACCGGAAATGAGAAAGCAGCTGTGGCAGCTGAAACTGCTAGGAGCTGCAACAAACTAAAACTGATACAATTTTTAAGTTATGTTGTTTCATATTTCATACCGCCGTAGGATCAAAAAAGTTATCAATTTAATGGAAATATCACAAACTTTATATGTTATGCTTGCTATTTTTGTTTGTTAAAGTCAAATATCGATACATGTTAACTGTTTATCGATATAAGAGCTCGCACGCTATATTCTCATCACCTTTCTGACAAAAATCACTAACTCCAACAGCCGAGTTTAGAATTACAGTGATTTCAAAGTTTGGCTTAGTTCTAAACGTCCGTTATCAAACACATTTTACAAATATGTACACTTTTTAGACATTATTGCATGATACATAGCAGAGATTCCAGTCAAGAGTTTGATAATTAGATTTCACCGAAAATACACGTTTTAGGGTCTACTGTTTAAAAATCTGATGTGTTCCATTCACATGACTTTCTCTATACCTCTGCAATAAATTATTTTTAAAGAGCTTATGCTTCTATTTACTTCCTACTAATCGAGAAAAAATTAGCAGAAATAGTCTTATTTGTTGCTTCTTTGTAAGTAGAAGCGAAATAAGGGAGTACCATAGGTTAAAGGGATAGTCAAAAGCTGGTTACTATGTGACTGAAGTTCCTTTGTTTGTATGTACACGAGTTCACAAAGTCCTGTATGAGAAAAATATAAGTTTTTATAGCTTAAACCAAAAACAAGGAAAATCTAAAAAACAATCAACTCCACGAAACAAATGTATATAACATAAATTGTGTGCTTTAATGTGCTCTACATTATTTGTGTGGTAAGTTTTTGTCTCTCTCTTACGGTTTAGAACTTATGCAAAATTCCGTAACATTCACTCAGAATAAAGTAGTTTTCGGAGGCTATTCCCAGAAAATTCAAAATAAACATTTTATTTATCAGGTAAATATCTTTAATGTACGATATTTTATCAAAATCGTTGGAGCCATTTTTTAGAAAATCAAAATTTTCGAAAAAAAATTCCATGTAAAGGGTAGTTTGTAGTGGGGGGATTTTTCTCAAAATCTTTGTGTCGCATCCCCGGAAGATACTAAAGTTCAATACCATTTTTGGTATTTTACCGACTTTTCGTTTTTGAGTTATCGTGTTCACAGACACACGGACACACGGACACACTCACACACACGGACCTTTTTCTGAAAATACTTTTTTTGGATACAGGAGGCCCTAAAACATATATTTCCGGTGAAATCTCGGTATCGAGTTTTTTTGGTGGAGTGTAATACATTCGCTATGTGCACAGTGCGTATAGAGAAAGTAAAAAACAACATTTTAGTAAAAGGTATGTGTGTCTCTGTAACCGTGAACACGGAAAGTCTATAACTAAAAGTCGGTAAAATACCAAATTTTTATTCAAGTATGCAGCACGAAGATTTGAAGAAAATCTCACCTCCCCAAACATTCCTTTACATGGAAAAAAGTTTGACCATTTTCATTTTCTCAAAAATGGCTATAACGATTTTAGTTAAAATACCGCGTATTAAACTTATTTACATGACAAATAAAATGTATATCTTAAATTTTCTGGGAATAGTCTCTAAGAGCTCTTTATTCTGTGTGAATTTGCTGAATTTTCTGGTAAACCGTAAGAAATAAACAACAACTTACTACACATAAAATATAGATCTCGTTAAAACACACACTTTTTCATATACATCTTTTTCGTGTAGTTTACTATTTCCGACATATTTCTTTTTAACCGAGATATTTCAGTTTTAAAATATTTAAACATTTTCTCATACTGAAATTTGTAATCTCCTGTCCACGTAAAGAAAAGGATATCAACCACATAGTAACCAACTTTTAAGCGTTTTGACTATCGCTTCATCCTAGCTTATTCCCTTATATCTTTTCCTCTTACAAAGAAAGTAAGTAATAAGTTAAGTTTTACTAATGTTTATTTCGATTATCATGAAATAGAGAGAATAATTAACTTTTCAATAATAAATTGTTAGAGAGAAGTAAGAAAGCCATGTGAATGGCTTTTTAAAATATAAGATTTAATATACGGCACTTTAAATAAAATCGTTCAAGTAATTTTTCGGAAAATAAAAATTGTCGAAAATTTTTCCATGTAAACGGTAGTTTGGGGTGCAGCAATTTTTCTCAAAAGCTTCGATTCGCTTCCTAGGATGATACTAAACTTAAATAGGTACCAAGTTTAGTATTTTACCGGCTTTCCCTTTTTTGAGTTATGTGTTCATACTCACGGACACACTGACACACGAACACACACACATACACACACGGACATTTTTGTAAATTTTATTTTGGATTAAAGGGGTGCTAATACAATACCTTCTCTATACACTATGTACCTATTACGTGTAAAGAAAGTAAAAAATAGCAATGTTTCAGTTAAAGGGAGTATAAACATGAACAAACAGAAATTACCTTAAGGCTAAATTATGCCAAAGCTGTAGTCATTAATAGAAGCTTCATTGTCAGATGTGTCCATTGTTGTAACTAATCTTAAACAATCATCTGTTTCAGAATTATGTAGTCCAATACGATTAACGTCATTGTTATTTAGCTTGCTTCAGGAAATGATTGCCATTATTGTCCTCTTAAAGCAAATAAAGATTGGAGTAAAAGTAATACGAGGTCTATTTTTACTTTCTCTGCGGCTATGTACATAGTGTATAGAGAAGGTACTGCATTCCACTCAAAAATTCTATACCGAGATTTCACCGGAAATACATGTTTTAGGCTCGCATGAAATTAAAAAAAAAGATATATTTGACATCGCTTTAGCCTAATGTACTCCCTTGTTTCCCTTGTATTTATAAGTAGACAAGGAATAAGACTATTTTTACTAATTTTATCTCCATTAGCATAAACTGTATAGACGAATAGGCTTTTTAACAATTATTTGTTACAGAGAATTAGAGAAAACATGTGAATAGAAACATCAGATTTTTTTTTAAATTTAACTGAGTTGGTCATATTGCACAATGGTTAGAATGATTGAAAATGATGCTCAAATAAGCTTGGAGTCCATGGACTTCTCAGGAAAAGGAAAAAACACCAGAAAAACCTTATCTAGCTAACTCATGCTTACCGAGATTCAAAATTAGGCCTTTTTGATTGTGAGGTAGGCAGGCTACCTCCACACCGCAGAGACGGGGAGTAATTTTTATGGCGTTAAAATAAAGGCTTCTAAATACTTTAAAAGAAATGAATTCTTGAAAAAAGAAATCTGTTGGCAACAGCAGTAAGAGCTGACATGAAATATGAAAGCGGATCAGCGGATTTTTGTGCCTTTGAATGTTTTTGAGGGCAGCCCAGGCTTCACATGAAAATATACAGAAGTAATCTGGGAAGCGATAAGAGTTTCTGAAGAGATTATGGCGCAACATTTTCAGGTTCATTTTGATAAATCGGTATATTACTTTGTGACGATTGGGATATTTCTGGTGAAGCAGACATTTTGTGACGCCTCCCAATTAATGGAGGAGATAAATAGTTGCCATATAAGAACAGAGTGATGTTCTCGCCAAGGGACAGAAAGCTTTTCAATTTTGAACTCGGAAAAATAATCGAATGTAATTTGTTAACACTTCCGCCACGTAACATGTAATGGTAGGTAGTGAAGATACTCTATTGCACCCAAAAATTCGGTATAGATATTTCTCCTGAATCCCCCACCCCAAAAAAAAGAAGTATTTTAGCAAAAGTCTACGCATGCGTGTCTGTGAACGGATAACACAAAAACGAAAAGTCCAATACATACCAAACTTCGTATTTCCGTTCAGCGAAAACACGACAAAAAATGTTTCAATACAATCACTCCATCTCAATCTGCACTTAGCAAAGAACTTTTTTGGGACTTTTTGCTCAAAAGTGGCACAAGCAATTTTGATTAAAATATATAAGACATTTGCATCACAAACCAAATGTGTATCTCAAAAATGCTCTGAGAAATTGCTAGTTATTGATTTCAATTTTGCAATATACAAAGTTTTATCAAATGGGAAGTGATTAATTTTTCTTTCTTCTCTTTGAACAGCATTTCAATTTGATTATTGCTTAAGCCTAATATATCGCCTTACTCACATTGTATCTACAACGAAATATGCAATAAAGGCATATCTCAGATCTTTACCTGGGTAAAGGTGAGGCCGATAGTAGAATAGGTTAATTTAATAATAATAATAATAATAATAATAATAATAATAATAATAATAATAATAATAATAATAACAGTATAATAATGATAATTAGTGGAGAAGGTGATTAAAATCTATCTTAGAAACTTTTTATATTTCTTCAATGAAACATTTTTACGAAAGCTAATTTTCCTATCCACTTCATGTAAATCGAGCTGAACATTTGTCGCTATTGGTAAAAGGGTTTAGAGGAAATTAAATCGATATTCAGAAGATTTAAAGGGATTCGCAAAATGTTAGCTTCAAAATTCCATAGTATTTACATGATACTGAGAGAGAAGGAGAGAGAGACAGAGAGAGAGAGAGAGAGAAAGAGAGTATACCACTACATTTCATTAAAAATGCTAAAAGTAATTGCGGATTTCTTGGAAATGGTTAATTTCACAAAGGTTACTCGAAATAAATCACGTGTTTTAACTAAATGTTGTGTTTTTGTAATAAGTTTTCTTTCTGTTGTTTTGATTTATTCATAATAAAGATATACAAATGAAGAGCAAAGAGCATTCTATAGGTTCTTCCCAAAACATTAAATATAACTATACATTTTAGTTTTTACATAAATACTTTAAGCATACACATATTATTTTATTTTAATAAATATCTTTAAAGCCATCTTTGATACTTTCCATATACATCTTGGTAACTTTCCATATAAACATACACCCGCACCCTTTTTAAAAATATTATCTTTGAACTCAGGGAACCTTGAAACTCCATTCTGTCGAAACATCATCACCTGATTTTGGGATGTAATGCGATTCCTCCACTTACCTATTTTAGGTAGATTGCAGGGATAACATGATTTTTAGATTAAGAAGATATTTTGAGGATTAAAATAATGATAAAATAGCTGAAGTGCACAATGCTGAAAAGTTCCACAGTACCTATAGGTAATGGAGATTCTATCAAGGTTTCTAGGAGATAAACGAAACATCCTTAGTCGAAGTGGTTAATTATGTTTACATTCCCGAAAGAAATGCTACAGTTTCTTCGATAGAATGGAATTGTGATTCTCAAGAAAACTGCGCACTCGCTGCCCTAATATTGTGCAACCACGCTACTCATTGGGGTAGTGAGTACACACTGGCCTCTGTAGCTAAGATGACGGGTTCAAATCCGGCAGAGTGTTATCAAGTTTTTCAGGCGTAAAATACTTATTGCGGCTTCCTTCGGAAGAAAAGTAAAGCCGTTGGTCCAGAGTAATATTTATTTGTACCCCATCCCTTGTAAGAGAAGGTCACTGGGCAAAATTCTGCCTTTTTCGCGTCGGCAAGTCGTGATTCCGTTTTTGGTGGCGCCAATGGGCGACGAATCGATCCCTGATGAAAATGTGCGCAAAGTGGAAAAATAGCAAATTTTATATTCCATTCGAACAAGCAAACACGTCAAGTGTCCCAGTTTCGCCCATATGCCGTGTTGCAACTTAAATGAATTTCGAGGGGCACTATTTATATTTTGAGCATAATAATAAAAAACAGCAGTTTTTCGTGGAAAACTACTTTATTGTTTCGCGAAATATTCTACTTTATGAGTAATACATTTTTGCACGCCTGTGAAGCATTTACTATAGCATTTTTTTGTTTTTCCCCAATCTGCTTGAGATACCTCCAAAACATGGTTTTGAGCGCATCAAGGACTTCTTCTGTTGATGAAAATCGTTGTTCACCCATTTTACGCTTGACGTTCCGGAACAAAAAAAAAATCTTATGTGTTCCATTCACATGACTTTCTCTGCATATCTGCAACAAATTATTGTTAAAAAGCTCTTACCTCTATTTACTTCATGCTAATCGAGAAAGAATTAGCAGAAATAGTCTTATTTCTTTTTTCCTAGTAAGCAGAAGCGAAATAAGGGATTGCCATTTGTTAAAGTGATAGTCAAAAGCTGGTTGCTAGGTAACTGAAGCACCTTTGTTTGTATGGACAGGAGTTGACAAATTCCTGTATGAGAAAAGTGTAAGTTATTCATAGCTGAAAACAAAAACAAGGGATATCTTAAAAACGATCAACTCCAAGAAAAAAAATGTATATGACATAAATTGTGTGTTGCTCTACATTTTCTGTGTGGTAAGCTTTTGTCCATCTCTTACGGTTTAGCAGTTATGCAAAAATTCGTAAAATTCATCTGGAATAAAGTAGTCTTCAGAGGCTATTCCAAAAAAAATTAAAGATATATATTTTATTTGTCAATTAAATACCTTAAATTTACGAGATTTTAATCAAATTCGTTAGAGCCATTTTTTATAAAATCAACATTTTCGATTTTTTTTTTTTTGCATGTAAAGGGTAGTGTGAGGTGGGGGGATTTTCTTGAAAACCTCAGTATCGCATCCTTGGAAGATACCAAACCTAAATACCAAGTTTGGTTTTTAACGGTCTTTTCATTTTTGAGCTATGCTGCCCACAGACACACACACACACACAGACAGAAAGACAGACACACATGGACATTTTTCTAAAATTGTTTTTTTTTGGGGGTTAAGGGGGTCTTAAACAAATATATTTCCGGTGAAACCTCGGTATCGAATTTTTGGGTGGAATACAATACTTCCTCTATACACTATGTTACACAGTACGTGTAGAGAAAGTAAAAAACAGCAATTTGTCATGTAAAATTGCTTTATTATTTATCGAAATATTCTACTTTATGAGTAATACATTTTTGCATGCGTGTGAACCATTTATCATAGCATTTTTTTTTTTTCCAATCTGCTTGAAATACCTCCAAAACATAGCCTTGAGGGCATCAAGGGCTTCTTCTATCGACGAATATCGTTGTTCACGCACTTCGCTCTTGATGTTCCGGAACAAAAGAAAAGTCATTGCTGTCAAATCAGGATGAGTTATTGATTCGATTTTTTGAGTGTTTTAATAGTCGGTTGTGTGAGCGTTTGTCTTGATGAAGAACGATCCTACTGCACTTTTTGGTTTTACTTATTTCACCAAAGACTTTGGAAAACAAATGGTTATGAGCCATTCAGAGTTAACCGTTTTACGTTCCTCTAAAGCCAGTTACAACATTACCACTTTTTTATGAAAATACAGGCGACTATTTCTTTCTAAGTGCCTCGAGTACGAACAATTTCTATTAGATTTGGTTCATCTTGAAACACTCATGCAGTCAGCTGCTGCTTTGTTCTGGCTTATATATATATTTGAGATTGTGCCAAATTATGTGAGATTCACGAAATGAAACCTTTGGTGTAACTAATGCCTAAAGTTGCCTCAAGTTCACAGTATGTGACCTGACGGTTTTGCAGTATCAATTTTTGCAGAGCATCGATGTTTTCTGCCAAAACAACTGATCATGGATGACCTTCACAAATGTCATCATTGAGCGAACGGCGGCCACGATTACACTCGCTATATTAGCGTTTCACTGTAGAATGGAGCTTCTTCGCCAAATATAGTAGTAAATTAATCAATGCACTTATGTCTTGAGAATTCAAGTCAAAAATCATAATAAATAATCGCAAGAACACTTTCACGAGTTAATTCCATCTTTCGCTGGGCCACAATTTTAAAACCACTGTAAACAACACAAATAACGCTCTATTAATAACATATCTTGAGTAGCTTATAGTCATCAATGTCAAACTTTTCAGTGGAAATAGCAAATTGTACCTTCAGCGATCGGTGTTCCCCATGGCTCAAAATATAAGTAGTGGCCCTGGTAAACTATATTCAACATGGACTTCAATATCATTGAAATAAGAGAAAAAGAGAATCTTTCTATTCCAGTTTGTCTAAACCTGCGGAGTACCTGTTCGTGAAGTGTATAGGAACTAGACAAGGATACCACATACTGAGCGAATGAACCCAGCAGTAACGTGTAAGGCTTGAAATAGGGAGATAAGGGGTTCGTTTCTCTCTCTCGGACACTCAGATTTTAGCTTAGCTTTTCATGTTTTTTCTGGTCGGTAGGTGGATGCTAATGTGGCTTTACATCTACCATGTTTTCCATTACTTTATGTTCCTATCATTCCAAATCCTTCTCATTAGAGATGGGCAGAAAATAACGTGAAGTTACATTGAAATGTAACGGAGATAGTAAGTAGTTACCCAGTAACGGTTACAATTGTAATAATTACAAAGTAACTAATTGTATTTAATTTTAAAATAACTAAGAGAGCAACTAGTTATGTTATTAACGACGTCAACATTCACTGTATGTGTATTTAGATCGCTTAACTGGACCTGTATAGTTGTTCCGTTACACTGCACTCTCATTCTCATCAGGTTGTGAATGACATTGTCGACTAATGCACCACCTGGCGAGAAAAAAGTCTACTAGCTATCAACTTTGCCACATACGTACATAAACTGAGATTATCTGCAGTATTTCTGTTGCAATAATGCTAGACAATCATGTATATGTAGGTGTAAATGTTTCTCTTCCCTGGCATCATCGCCTTTTAAAATGACATTATTACGTTTTATCTAACATCAAACAAGAAAATTTAAGTCATTATACTATTAATTTCACTCATGTTGATCCTGACGAAAGTGGTGTTTTTTGCTTTGTTTTTCTGCGTCACGTGAGCTTTATATTTACGAGGAATGGTCAGAAATTAAGGCTACAAAGCCTGCAAGTGAACAATATATTTTACCAATACAGCCTTTTGTAGTTTGTACATTAGATTATTCTCCATATAATTTCCATATCGGTTAAGGCAGTTGTCACTTTGTGGGATGAGTTTGAATGTTTCCTCCGGGGAAAAACCTTCTTCTTGCGTGTACAGCCACGTTGTGGTAAAAGTTTGCACCTTTTCATTTGAAGCGAATCGTGGATCTCCTGGTTATTCCTTTAAGTGAGGAGCTGTGTGAAAGTCGTTCGGAGATCCGGGCTGGAGTAAGGGTGGTTGATAATATCACTGCGAAACTACTTCAATAGCGTGGAGGTCTTCTGGACTGATGAGATCCCGCGTTGTAGTGAAAAAAGACTACACTCACGGTGAGGAGTCCTGGCCGTTTTCTCCTGATTGCGCAAACGTGCTATGGTCTCGCAGAACCGCCCAGCGATCACTGTCGGATTTTTTTTCTCCAAAAACTCCAGGAATATGTCAACCGCACTCTAACAAACACTGTGGGCATCACCTTAACGGCAATTGGCGCCAAATTATGTTTTTGGAGAAGAGGGGATCATGTTCCCATTAGCGACCGCTTACTGTTGGGGAAATGATGGTGGGTACATGTTTGGTCTATCGTGACAATGCGGTGAAAAAAAAAAACTGTTCCCTTCCGTGAAGAACCGTTGCAAAACTTTTTGATTTCTCCCCATGCGGTTCTCTTGCTGCTGGTTGGACAGAATATAGTGAATAATGTGATGAGTGCTTCCAAATACATTCCCAGTTTTGCCACCGTATGTTGAAACCTGGCCCTCCTGTTAACCTGAATCAATTCCTCCACGAGAGCTGAGTTCAACTTTGCTTATGCTATGCTGAGTTGGCCAATGCGATCCTCACTGGCGACGTTTTCTCTACCGGCCAACATATTTTGGACTCCATTCTGCAATGCGAGACATTCTAATCACTCCATAAATTCTCTACCAGCTGTCGGTGAACGTCAGCTGCGGTTACACATGTTTTACACACAGGGTTTGAATAACTGAGAGAATTACTTCGTTTTTTTTTTAATGAGTCGCCATTTGTGTTTACCTGTAGGTAGCAGTTGGCTGAAACTCTGTACAGTTGCCACCACATGTATTAGAACTGCCACACCCTGCTAGGTTCGCTGTAAAAGATGCAACACTAAGATTATGGGACTTGTAACCTTAGTTTCTAATCATCCCTCCTAGGTTCTCATGAATATACCTCAGTTCACCTGCGAGCGTGATAACCATTATAGCAAGAAAGTTAATCACTATTGATAACAGTTAAATGTTACCCTCGCCGAACTGTAGCCATGACAGCAATAACCGTTACACGAAAATAACTGTTAGTCAAATCTCCATGTTTCAGATGTGCTTCTAATTTCCAAACTGTGCAGCGTTGGCGCACAAATGGCATGGTTGCTTGTTCCAAGGAAATGTATTTTTTTGTGGACACCGAACAGCTGCCTGGTTGGGCGGGTCGTTCATCTCCCTCTCTGTGGAACTTCACTGGCAGATAGATATTGAGCATAGTAGCATATTCGTAATCCAAAAGAACGTTATTAGTGTGTGTGTTTTAAATTGCACTCACTCAATTTAATGGTAAAGCATTCAAAGTGAACCGGTGCCCGTGGCCGCGCTTGCTAAAGTGGCTAGCTTTGGTACTTTGTGGCGCAGGGGATTGTGGTTTCCAGTTCCACCTTGGGCATGGATGTTTGTGTGCTTTTAAATGTGTATATATCGGTGTATGTACAAGTAAAAATAAAACGCTAAATAAATAGGTCAAGAAAGGAAGTGTAGGAAACTAAAGGAAAAAAAAAAAAAAGAGGCGAAAAAAGTGGTCAGATACTTGCGGAAAAACCTGGCATATAACATCCAGCCGTATTCCTTGTAATTGTAGCCTTTTAGGGTTGACCTGTGCTCTGAAGCCAAATGTATATGTATTGAAGTAAACGCTTCTACTTCAATTGTTACCATCATTGCTCTGTGTTGTTGTTCTTCACGGACAGGACTGAATACTTGTTGGAGGGCACTGAACCTGAAGTTATTGTAACGACCCACGATGGAGGTGTCCCCAAGAGGGAGGAATGAGATGAGCTGGGTGGCCGGAGCCAGAAGCGACGGCACAGCAATGGCAGGGTCTCTATAGCTTCCAGATTGAACCACTCGACAGTCGGGCAGGTAGACCGGAGCCTGCCACTCATAAAGTGCCCAAAGCCAGGAGCGACATCCCGATAGGGGGGGGGGCAGAAATGTTTACTCAGAACGTCCTTTTCCCCTGCCTCGCTGCACCGAGCACTATTGCTGACACTTCCAAATTCGAAAGAAGTCAACGGAATGAAGGATGAATGAAATGAAAATGGAAGGAACTGGCGAAACAGGAAATTCGGGGATGAAAGAAATCCACCCTGCATTCACCTGGTAATCCGGGAAAACCTCGAAAAACCCCATGGCTCAGGTTATTAGGCCATGAAAGTGAACCCGGACGAGACCACCTGAGCCGTCTTCCTAAGCAATTGATGAACAAGCAACGAACTTGCCTATTTGAAAGAATATGACTCCATTTATGTATTTTATTTTTATATAATTTATTCCTCCAGGCCGCTGCGCGCTGAAGAATTTACTGGACTTCCGATAGGTGGCGCCTTCCTTTATTTCGCGGTGCCACGTTTTTCTATTGGCAATTATTGTAGCTTCTGGTGCGAATTGGTCAATTAGTGGGAGTACTCCTAAGTCATAAAACTTTGTTTCTCAAACACATCCGCAAGAATGCTTAATTTCTCCACCCCACATTTTACTATACTTTCCTCACTTCCCTCGAATATAACTTTAACCATACGTGAATTGCTCTACATTGTGTGTTTGATTTTCTTACGTCGCTGCTTCATCTTATCCTCATTGGCTGATTTTTCTTGGACTTCAAAGTGTTCATTTGTAATGTAAATTTCTGCGTCTCTGACTGGCAGATTTCTGTATCACATTATTCCTTTTTATGAGACTCAAAACATTCTCAGTTTTAATACTTTTGCCGCGTTGAACGTCTGCGAGGGACCCCAAAAGTTAGCACAAGGAGACAACAGGAATTTTCCCTAGCTAGGGACACAATGGAAGTACCACTGGTTTGCGTGTATTAAACAACGGTTCTCGTGTAGAAATTGTCTCATTGTGTATGTCGGTGCCAGGTAGATGACGTATAAGAATGCGTCAAGGGAATAACATTTCCCGTGGACACTAGAGGGCTGCCTGGTTTGGCGGTACTTCATCGCCCTCTTTGAGCAACCTCTGTAGTAGGATGGGATCCTGGAGCTGTTAAAGATACTTTGTGTTCTGTCTACCTGACAGACTTCTGTGGTTCCTTCAGTTCATCCCTTCCTGAAGATGTTAGCTGCAATAGATCTCCTGTGGACTACAGATGTGTGCTTCTGTTGTACATCTTGTAGAAATATACCATATACATATTCTTAACCAAAGTTTGTTACCTATTTTCACACATCTTAGGCCTATATTACACTATCAAATTTCTATGTCACAGAATGCAATGAAAATTTGATCACATAATATGAATACTTTTAAAGCTGTTGGATATATTACACTATGTCAAATAATTGATCACATCTTTTATTTTCCTTTGAAAAGGTTACCCAACATTTCACAACATCAGCTGTAATAATGTTTCTCATTCTTGTGTAGAATGTACACTGTGTCATTATATTGGATGTTTATAAATAGGTTTACTACAATATTTATTAAATTCATGTGCAACAATTTCACATAACCTCAAAAAGACAGTTGCTTAAAGAATGTATTTATGAGTATTAATAACAAAGATGGCAGTTAAATAGTAATTAATGGATACAATAAGTACATTCATTTCTTTCTTCTAAATATTGGCTTCTCAAACCATTTAATTTATTCCTCAAATCATTCGCAGTATATCCTTCA
Source organism: Hymenopus coronatus (assembly GCA_030762935.1). Taxonomy (NCBI): domain Eukaryota; kingdom Metazoa; phylum Arthropoda; class Insecta; order Mantodea; family Hymenopodidae; genus Hymenopus; species Hymenopus coronatus. The sequence goes on from CM060898.1 coordinate 123,209,158, forward strand.
TATACTTCACTACTGACTTCTGTGTTCTAATAGATTGTCAGTCTTTTATTTCTATTTTTATAATCGTTATGTTTTAAATTATACACATTTCATGTGATTCAAATAGGGAAATGAGCAGTTTGGTTGTAAGCATTGATCAAGTGTACCTGTCTGCCATTTTATTTTCTCATCACAGATGTGATCAAAGGTAAGATAAGATGGTGGGTATAACTTTTATCACAGAAGTATGTCACAGCTAGATGTGATCAAAGATGCTATGTTGCATTGTAAAAGGCTTTGTCATTTCTATGTAACTTAGGCCTAGGATAGTATCTGAATTTAAAATGAAATAAAATGTTATCAGCCGTAATTCGTTCATTCTTATTTTATACGAAAGCACACGACTACAACAGAAAACAAAGATGAGGCACTTTCGTGTGTGCAAAACATCCAGCAATCTAAACGTGCAAAATGTACAATCATCCTGGCGCGGTTCCACATTCATCTGCAAAACACATTGACACATTGCACAAACTGTAACCTCTGACAGACCCCAAATAATGTCACGAGAATCGCAATATATTTTGATTTTAAGAACAGCACCACCACACAACAGCGTGCGCGTGTCTTTGATTTATGCGTTTACCATGGAAAAACTGAATACTGTAGATAAAAAATATGATGTGTTCCATTCATATGACTGTCTCTATATTTCTGCAACAAATTATTGTTAAAAAACTCATGCTTCTATTTACTTCATGCTGGTCAAGAAAAAATAGCTGAAATGGTCTTACTACCTGCTTCCTTGTAAGTAGGAGTGAAATAAGGGAGCAGCATAGGTTAAAGTGATGCTCAAAAGCTGGTTGCTATGTGCCTAAAGTTCCTTTGTTTTAATGAACAGGAGTTGACAAATTCCCGTATGAGAAAATTATATTTTTAAAGCTGAAACCAATAGCAAAGAATATCTAAAAAACGACCAACTCCATGAAACAATGCAAATAACACAATTGTTGGATTTAAAGTGCCTCTAAACGTTTTGTGTGGTAAGTTTTTGTCCATCTCTTACGGTTTGCCAGTTATGCAGATTTCCGTAAAATTTATCCAGAATAAAGTAGTCTTCAGAGGCTATTCCCAGAAAATTCAAGATATACATTTTATTTGTCATATGAATAGTTTAATATACGATACTTCAATCAAAATCGTTAGAGCCATTTTTGAGAAATTCAAAATTTTCGAGAAAAGTTCCATGTAAAGGGTAATTGGCATCTTGAAAATCTTCATGTCGCATCCTTGGATGATACTCAACTTAAATATTACGCCAGGTATTTAACGGTCTTTTCGTTTTTGAACTATGCTATCCACAGACAAACACTGGCCTTTTTCTAAAAATGCATTTTTGGGATTCAGGGGGACCCAAAATATGTATTTTCGGTGAAATCTTGGGAAACAATTTCTGGGTGCAATACAATACCTTCTCTATACACTATATACATAGTACGTGTAGAGAAAGTAAGGATGTGTGTTTCAAAGATCTAGGTTCGTTTTAGGTGTGACAGGTGGATACAGACGAATGTTATAGATAGATACATAGCCTACAGCTTCAAGATATTTAGTTCTGACTGAAGGAAAGGTCAGTAAAATAAGGAGCAATTTCATGGACAATTCTCCTTTCGGCACTGTGTTACATCTGTATGTTTGAGCGTATATATGTGTGTGTGTATAGGATTGCAGTTGACTAAGAGCAAATAAGTTGACATTTAGTAGAGAATAATGCGTAGAAAATATAGCGGTACTTCATTTTGTCCGCATTTCGTCACAAATGAAGCACATATTACAGAGCCTAATATATGTTGAACGGTCCTGCGTTATGACTCTTCTTCGCTTACATACTTAATGCAACGGCTAACTTCTGTGTTTAGTGCAACTCGCACACCATCGATCTGCATTTACGTGACTTTACGTGACATTATTGTTAAAAATCTTATCCTTCATTTCTTTCATATTAATCGAGAAAAAATCTGATATGTCCCATTCACATGACTTTCTCTGCATCACCGTAACAAATTACAGTTAAAAAGTGTATTCTACTATCTACTTTATGATAATCGAGATAAATATTAACACAATTTGTCTTAATACTTGCTTCCTTGTAAGTAGAAGAAAAATAAGAGAATGCTCTAGGCTAAAACGAAAGACAAATCTTTTAAAAGCTTGTTGCCATATGAGTGAAATCCATTTCTGTAAAGAGAGAAATGCTCAAGTATTTAGACCTGAAACAAATAACAAGGAATATCTCAGAAATGGTCAATTCAACGAAACAAAATCTATATGATATAAACTGTGTGTTTTAACGTGATCTACATTTTTGTGCAGTAAGTCTTTGTATTTTTCTAGTGGTTTACCTATTAGGCAAAATTCATCAAAATGTATTCAGAATAAAGAGGTCATCACAGGCTATTCCCAGAAAATTCAAGACATACATTTTATTTGCCATATAAATATTTTTTATTTTATTCAAAATCATTAGAGCAATTTTAGAGAAGATCTAAATTTTCGAATTTTTTTCAAAGTAAAGGATAGTTTGCAGGGGGTTGGGGGGATTTTTCTCAAAATCTTTGTGTCACATCCTTGGAAGATACTAACTTAAATACCAAGTTTGGTTCTTTACGACTTTTCGTTTTTGAGTTATCGTGTTCACAGACACACGATGCTTTTTTTTTTTTTTTTTTTTTTTTGGATGCAGGTGACCATAAAACAATTTCCGGTGAAATCTCAATACCGAATTTTTGGGTGGAGTACAATATCTTTTCAATACACTATGTACATAGTAGATATGTATAGTAAAAGTAAAAATTAACAGAAATGGTATTGTTACTTGCTTCCTTGTGATTAGAAAGGAAATAAGGGAATGCACAACGCAAAAGTGATAGCCAAATGTTTATATGCTGGTTGCCATGTGATTGAAGTGCCTTTATTTGTATGGACAGACGTTGACAAAGTCCTGTGTGAGAAAAGTATAAGTATTTTAAAGCTGAAACCATTAACAAGGAATATTTCAAAAACGGCCAACTTCACGAAAAAAATATTTATAACATAAATTGTGTGTTTTAACGAGCTCTCGTAAGTTTTTGTCTATCTATTACGGTTTACCAGTTAAGCAAAACTGTGCAAAATTCATCTAGAGTAAAGAAGTCTTCAGGATCTATTCCCAGAGAACTCAAGATATACATTTTGTTTGTCATATAAATATCTTTAGTATAAGATATTTTAATCAAAATCATTAGAGCCATTTTTAAGAAGATAAACGTTTTCGAAAATTTTTCAATATAAAGCGTAGTTGGAGAGGGGGAATTTCTTGAAAACCTTCGTGTTGCATGTTTGGAAGGTACCAAACTTAAATACCAAGTTTGGTATTTAATGGTCTTTTCGTTTTTGAGCTACGCTGTCTACAGTCACACATAATGGAAACACTCCAGTTTCAGACATATTATTAGAAGAGGTTGCCTACCCTGAAGTTGTAATTAGATCTGCATTCTTTTGTTTGTGAGCACAAAGTGGATATAGTAGAACTTTTTTCCAGCATTATTATTGTTTCAGGTGTGCTGCAAGTGTAAACCATTGGACAAAGAAAGACCTTTCTGATTTTCAAAGAGGGCAAATTGTTGGTGCCCAGCTAGCAGGAGCTACAGTCACTCAAACTGCCAATCTATTAAATATTGCAAGAAGTACAGTTTCTAAGGTTATGTCAGCATACTTGTCAAAAGGTAAAACATCTTCTGCAAAAAGTAACATGCCGCAAACAGAAGTTAAACGACAGAGACAGGAGAGCCTTAAAGAAGATTGTATTAAGAAATCGTAAAACTACTGCAGATAAAGTGACAGCAGAACTGAATACATGTGTCACTCAACCTGTTTCTACCAGAACTGTGAGGAGAGAGCTTCACAAGTTCGAATTACATGGCAGAGCAGCAATTGCCAAACCACTAATCACACAGACTAATGCAACAAAGCGAAAACGATAGTGCCATGAACATAAGACCTGGACAGTTGATGAATGGAAACATGTGATATGGTCTGATGAATCATCATTTACACTTTTCCCTACCACTGGCAGAGTATATGTTTGGAGAACACCTAAAGAAGCTTATGATCCTGACTGTTAAGCATGGTGGTGGGTCAGTCATGGTTTGGGCAGCAATACCTTGGTTTTCTGTAGGTCCTGTCATAACACTGACTGCTAATGTCTGTAAGGGAATTCTTGGGGACCATGTGCGCTCTATGGTGCAAACATTGTTTCCTGCAAGCAATATCTTGGTTTTCTGTAGGTCCTATCATAACATTGACTGGTAAAGTGACTGCTAATGTCTGTAAGGGAATTCTTGGGGACCATGTGCACTCTATGGTGCAAACATTGTTTCCTGCAAGCAATATCTTGGTTTTCTGTAGATCCTATCATAACACAGACTGGTAAAGTGACTGCTAATGTCTATAAGGAAATTCTTGGGGACCATGTGCACTCTTTGGTGCAAACATTGTTTCCTGCAAGCAATGCAGTATTCCAAGATGACAATGCACCTGTTCATACTGCTGGATGTGTAGAAGAGCATGAAGATGAAGTTAAACATCTTCCATGGTCAGCTCAATCCCCAGATCTGAACATTATTGAGCCCAAGTGGGATGAATTGGAAAGAAGAGTGAGGACAAGATTTCCTCTTCCTTCATCCCTTAAGGAGCTTGAAACTATTATTTATGATGAGTGGTATAAAATACCTCTAGTAACAATTCGTGCACTGTATGGATCAATTCCACGAAGGATTGAAGCTGTTTTGAAAGCAAATGCTGGACCAACACCATATTAATAAAGTGTTTGTTCATTTCAAGACGTGTTTCCATTATTTTGTCAACCCCCTGTACACACACGGACCTTTTTCTAGGATTTTTTTTTGGATTCCGGGGGATCCAAATATGTATTTCCGGTGAAACCTAGGTATCGACTTTTTGGATGCAATATAATAGGTACCTTCTCTAATACACTATGTACATAGTACATGTAGACAAAGTAACTATATGCTGGAATCTTTGTGCATTATGGTAACAAAACACCTAACTCCCACCTTCCTGTGACGATGTGACTTTTCAGAACGCCAGTACCAACTGTTATTAGCAGTTCGCGGTCACAAAATTGAGGTATACGTATGACGTGATCTGTATAATCCGTTTGGAAACGTGTTCCACTATCTAGCATGGCTCACTGCCTGGGCTCGTTCTGTTCCTGCTGGTAGATAAACCAGTAAACACTGAAAGAGAGAAATTCAACTAATTACGGATAATGTATTATTGAGTGTGAATAATAATTCCGTGAGGAGAAACCAGAAAAGTGTGTATAGAGGAGAACCTCATTTTCAATATCTCATATACTAAGGTAGTGCTTATTACTTTCTCTACGTTTACTATGTACATATTGTATAGAGAAGGTATTGTATTGCACCCAAAATTTCGATACCAAGATTTCACTGGAAATACATGGTTTGGGATCCCTGAATAAAAAAAGTTATTTTTAGAAAAAAATGCTCATGTGTGTGTATGTGTGTATGTGTGTGTGTCTGTGGACAGCATAGCTCAAAAACGCAAGAAGTTTGATTTCTTCCAAGGATTCGACACTAAGATTTTTAGGAAAATCTCCCCACCCCAAACTACCCTTAATAAGGAATATTTTTCGAACATTTTTTCTCAAAAATGGCTCTAACGATTTTGGTTAAAATATCGCACGCTTAAGATGTTTTTATGACAAACGAAATGTATATCTTGGATTTTCTGGAAATAGCCTCTGAAGACCTCTTCATTCTGGATGGCTTTTGTATAACTGGCAAAAAGATATACAAAAACCTACTATTCGAAAAATGTGGATCTCATTCAAACTCACAATTTATGTTATGTGCAGTTTTGTTTGTAGAGTTAACCGTTTTCTAGATATTTCGGATTAATAACTTCAATTTTAGCCACTTAAACATTTCTCAAACTTGAAGACATCTTTCCTCTTGCTTCACGTTTGTTTACTCCTGGAAAACAAAGAAATTGCAGTTTAATTGTTTCACATAGCGACCGGCTTTTAAAGGACTTGTCTATCGCTTCAGCCTGTGCATTTTCCTAATGTCCTTCTACTTACAAGGAAGCAGTAATAAGACTGATTCTGCTTATGTTTATCTTGATTAGCGAGATGGAAATAACAGATTAATGTTTCGAATAAAGGATTTGTTTCCCGAACATCTAGAGGACGTCATGTGAATTGAACGCATTAGATTTATTTTTCCTTCTACTTACAAGGAACTAATTAATAAGGATAATTCCTGTTATTGTTTATCTCGATTATCATGAAATAGATATAAGAATAACAATAATGTGTTACAGAGACATAGAGCAATTCATGTTATTCTAACACATCATTTTTACTTTCTCTATACGTACTATGTATATAGTGTATAGAGAAGGTATTGCACTCCACCAAAAAATTCGATACCGAGATTTCACCGAGAATTTATGTTTTAGGGTCCCTTGTATCCAAAAAAAGTATTTTCAGAAAAAGGTCCGTGTGTGTGTCCGTGTGTCAGTGTCCGTGTGTCCGTGTGCCTGTGAACACGATAACTCAAATACGAAAAGTCGGTAAAATACCAAACTTGGTATTTAAGTTTAGTATCTTCCAGAGATGCGACACGAATATTTTGAGAAAAATCTCCCCACCCCAAATTACCCTTTGCATCGAACTTTTTTCGAAAATTTTGATTTTCTAAAAAATGGCTCTAACGATTATAATTAAAATATCATATATTAAAGATATTTACCTGACAAATAAGTTGTATATTTTGAATTTTCTGGGAGTAGCCTCTGAGACTACTTTATTCTAAGTCAATTTTACGGAATCTTGCATAACTGCTAAACTGTAAGAGATGGACAAAAACTTACCGCACAACAAATGTAGAGCACTTTAAAACACACAATTTATTTTATACATATTTTTTCGTGGAGTTAACTGTTTTTGCGATATTCCTCGTTTTTGGTTTCTCCTATAAAAAACGTACACCTTTCTCATACACGACTTTGTGAACTCTTGTCCGTACAAACAAAGGAACTTCAATCACATAACAATCAGCTTTTGACTGTCACTTTAACCTATTCTACTCCCTTATTTTGCTTCTAATAACAAGGAAGCAAGTAATAAGACTATTTCTGCTAATTTTTTGTCGATTAGTTGAAGTAAATAGGATAATTTGTTGCAGTAATATAGAGAAAGTCATGTGAATTTAACACATCAGATTTTTTAAATTGTAATTGTAACAGCTATGAGAATGTGACGAAGTTTCAAGAATATTATAAATCTTTTGACGATAGACCCAGATGAAGCTCCGGGCGCGTGAGTCGCCAAGTATTAGCCACAGTGTGAGGGAAAAAGTACTGTTATATTTCTATCGTGATTAATTAAACCCACGTCAATCATTAGCCCATGTATACGATCTCGAAGATAGAACTTGTGGGCAGTATGTTAAATGCCGCAATTATTGTTTTCTTCCGCTGTTGGCGGTAAAGTTGCCCCGCTCCGTCATCGACAACAATAAGTTTATTCAAAATCTTCTCGGGCTTCTAGCCAGGTAAACACTTGGCTTGACACCAACGTTTCGAAGAAGTGCATCTTCCATCGTCTTCGTCTTCAGTTCACCCTGAAGACGAGGAAGATGCACTTCTTCGAAACGTTGGTGTCAAGCCAAGTTTTTACCTGGCTAGAAGCCCGAGAAGATTTTGAATTAACATGTCGCCAGGAAAGCTTCAGTTCTTATTTTAACAATTAGTTTATTTCAGTAGAATTTTCACCGGGGTTTATTGTGGTTAGAAATACTTTCTTTTTTTTCGCCGTGAAAGTTTTCTCAAATGCATGGATTAAAGAGAAAGCCAATCTACTGAAGTTGTAAGATAAGATTTCTTCCAAATGTATTTATTTCGGTTTAGTTCGATGGGAACGCAACATTTCTTTAACGCAGTTTAAAGCCAGTTTAATTTTCGTTTAATTTTACACTTTCTCCATCACTTACGTGAAGATCATTACATATGTAGTATAAACACAGTACATACATATTAATTAAATACAAATGTTGTTATATAATTAGCTTTTGCGACGTAAATCAATATAAAATACACATTCAACGGTAGCTTCCTCTTAGCGAGACTTCTTCAGTTCAATAAATCTGAATAGCTTGTTATGTTGCTATGGTAAAAAAACAAAATGTCATCTCTTTTACAATGAAAGCTGATTTTATTTGGCTTATCCTCTGAATCCTTTTAGCCTATGAATATCCGTTTAATTATAAATGTATACATGCAATTATTCTGAATTATGCTTCATTTTGGGTGCTTTTACACTTAAAACTAACTCTCCTTCATAGAGTTTCTGATTTAACATAGATCTGTCTATGTTTGTTTCTGCTTTATGAGGATTATATAAAGAAGTAAACATTCTGATTCGAACATTTTTCATGCATAAACAAAATATGTAGCAAATATATATATATAGTCATTTTTCTGACTTATACAGAGTAATTTAAACTTCCAATTATATTCCGTGTTAATTAATTCTAACTGATAATATTTAGAATTCATGTCTATGTGGATGGTTCTGTTACAAACTATAGCACGCAAGCTAATCTGCACTTATTTGAAACGGAATTTGATATATGAACAGCCATAAACAATGAAATAGAATAAAAACTGATATATTCATATGCTTTATACCCTTTCTTCAAAAATTCATTATTAATAAAACTTATTCTTCTCTCTGCGTCATGATAATCGAGATACGCATTTGGGGTTTTATAATAGATTTCCCTCTAGGTACAAGGGGAGGCATCGCTGTATGATAGCTTTGAAATTCCGCTCTCCTTGCATAACCAGGAGGAAAACAAATAACTTCCTGTATGAGAGAAACTATACGTATATAGAAGTTAAAAACAATAAGAAGGAACAAGAAATATCTTGGAAGTAGTTGAAGGGAACAAAAATAGCATAATCTGTGCTTTAAAGTGACATAGAGATTTAGTGACATAAGATGTTTAATTTTATGTTACTAGTTATAAAAAAAATCATTCAAAATGAAAAAGTCTCCAAAAGCCACTTTCAGTTAATTGAAGATTAATCTAAATCCTTTGAATCATTTTTAATAAAATTTAGATTTTCAAAAGTATTTTCATGCAAATATTAGTCTTTCATCCGGAACAATCCTGAAATATTTCTTATACATCCTTGAAATATACTAAACTTGCATACTAAATTTGATATTTAACCGGATTTGCTATTTATTTCATGTTTAAGTTATGATGGTACGGTTATTCATTGATGAAATTTATAAATTCTATATTTATGAATATTGTTTTCGAAATTTATACCACAAGTAATGTACTAAATTCTAAGTATTTGTACTCATTTCCATTGTAATATCTATGGTGGTTTTCAGGTTATTAGTTTTTTATTTATTGTTTTAATTTTAAACAAAAATAGTCCACATGAGAAAAAATTAAATATTGTTAATTTAAATATGTGTTTTGACTCCAAAAATATTAAAAATACAATGTTGGCAACAGATTTTTTATTGATGTTATACTTTTTGTGGGAAAATGTAAACTTGTAAGAAACAATATTTTTCAATAATATTAGTGTGTTATTTATACATTCTAATTAATATTTACCCAATGAAAGTCAATAGAGAAAAATAATTCCCATCATTTTAATACTTAAGAATTTAGGAATACCTACATAAAATTTGAAGAAAGTTGAACAAAGTTTGCATCGTTAGGAATATTTTAAAACGTAAAGACACAGAAAGAAAATAAGAAAGCGAGAGAAACAGCTTAGAAATTCTAAACGCCTATTTGCTCCTGCGCACAGGAACATTTAAAAACTCGTGCACAATTATTTATAGTAGTCAGTAATAGACACCAAAGGCAGATTTTGATAATAGATTATTCATCCCTGATAAAAGAACTAAAAATAAATAAAGCAGTTTTTCAAAAAATTGGTTCGATTTCACCTATGTGTTTCCTTCACACGGACCAATTCCTAGCAGTGATTTGCTAGATTCAGGATTCTCAAAACATGTATTTCCAGCGAAATCTCCGTATCGAGGATAGAACACATCACCCACTGTAGGTAAGTAGTAGAGAATCCTGACGTTACTCAATTGTTATTTCATTTTATAAAATGGCATTTAAAAAGTTGTAAATTTAATTTATGAATGAAAGAAAAAATATAAAAATGTGATGTCTTACACTCCCATGACTTTCTTTAGCTGCTCTACGAACAAACTTCTTACAAAATATCATTCTTCTTTCTACACAATGCTAATTAAGATAAACATTAGAAGAAAGTGCCTTATTAGTAGAAGAGAACTAAAGAAATGCGCTATGCTAAACTGATAGCCAAGTGTTTTAAAAACTGTCGTTAGGCGATTGTCATCGCTTCTTTGCTTGGCCAGGGATAGAACAAAAGAAAAATAGACACTTCTTGTCTGAGAAAAACATAAATATTTTACAAACAGAAACCAGTAACAAGGAATATCTCGGAAACGCTTACCTCCACAACAAAATCATAAAGGACATAAATTGTGTATTTTGACGAGATATACATTTGTGTACAGTAAGTTTTTGTCTATCGCTTATGGTTTAGCAGTTAAACAAAACTCAGCAAAATTCATCGATAACGATTTTTATTAAAATACCATATATAAAAGATATTTAAATCCTAAATAAAATGTATATCTTCAATTTTCTGGGGATAGCCTCTGAAGACATGTTTATTCTGGATGAATTTTGCGGAACTTTGCATAACTGGTAAACCGTAAGAGATAGGCATAGACTTAACACGCAAAAATGTAGTACTTTTTAAAACACATAATATATGTCATATACATTTTTTTTCGTGGAGAGGCCATTTTGTAAATATTCCTTGTTATTTTTAATGCTTTTCTCACATGGGAAATTGTTAACTCTCCCGCTCCCCATGGCCGCGTTCACTAAAGTACCTCGCTTTGGTGCAGGGGAGCGTGGGTTCGAGTCCCGCCTTGGGCATGGGTGTTTGTGTATTTGTATATGTGTATGTATTAAAAGAAAAACGGCCATCACTTAGAAAAACAAAGAATATGTAAGAAAAATAGAATTATATATATAGTAAAACTGCTGCCCCATACAAACAAAGGTGCTTCAAAGATTTGATGTGGCCTATGCTATTCCCTTTCATCAAAGTCGATAGAGCCATGTTTTACAAAATAAAAATGTTCGACGTTTTTTCCATGTAAAGGATAGTTAGGGCTGGGGAGAAGGATTTTCTTGAAAATATTCGTGTCACATCCTTGGAAGATACTGAGATAAAATATCCACGAACTTTCTGTTTTGGAGCTAAGGTTTCCGCAAACACACACGCCCGCACGCGGACATGTTTCTAAAAATGTTTTTTTCTTTTTTTTTTTTGATCCAGAAGGTCCCAAAACTTGTATTTCCGGTGAAATCTCAGTATCAAATTTTCAAAATCATTACGGTACTTTCTCTATATACTATGTATATAGTTTGTGTAGAGAAAGTAATAAGTGAAGTCGTGTAGAAGAATAAAATATGCATTTCCGTTCTCGTTACCGGGTTATTTTGAACTAAAATCTAGTATCCTGTATAGCTTCCTGGTTTTGGCTTCCTTCTGGTTACCGTTCTCGGGTTATTGAAAACGGGTCTTTATGCTGTACACAGACACTGAGATAGACGAACACACAGATATTTGCTTCAAATAGCTTGTTGAATTCAAAACATGTATTTCCTGTGAAATCACGGTATAGAAATTTTGGTGGAATGCAATATCTTCTCTACCTACTAAGTACATTGAACGCGACTGAGAAAATAAAATATCGGCCATTATTTATTGAAATGCTATAGTAATCTGATTTATTCTTAAAAATGGCTACTAAATCAATTAAATAGTTTTGTTTTATTTATTTACAAGCCTGATTCATAAATGAGTTTACCTAATGCCACAGAATAAAATATACATTTAGAGATCTTTACAAACAATGTTATTACAAAAAATCTGATGTGTTCCATTCACATGACTTTCTCTACATCTCTGCAACAAAGTATAGTTTAAAGTACAAATTACAGTTATTCTTCTATTTACTTCTTGCTAATTCATTATAGTAATAATAAATATTGAATGATCATGAAAATATATGAGTTGTTCTATTAAAGGTGAAGCAATATCTTGTAAACTTAAATTTGCTTGTGTGTACATGTTCTAAAAAAATCATAAACTTTATTTATGGACCTTAAATCCATTGCACCAAAAATTAGCAGAAATGGTCTTATTACTTGCTTCCTTGTAAGAGAGTGCCATAGGTTAAAGTGATAGTTAAAAGATCATTGCTATGTGACTGAAGTTTCTTTGTTTGAAGTTTTTCAAAGCTGAAACCAAAAACAAGAAATATCTAAAAAACAATCAACTCCACAAAACAAAAATATATGACATAAATGGTGTTTTAATATGTTCTACATTTTCTGTGTGTTAAGTTTTTGTCCATCTCTTACGGTTTAGTAGTTATGCAAAATTCCGTAAAATTCATCCAGAATACAGCAGTCTTCAGAGGCTTGTCCCAGAAAATTCAAGATATACATTTCATTTATCAGATAAATATCTTTAATAAACGAAATTTTAATCAAAATCGTTTTAACCATTTTTGAGAAAATCAAAATTTTCGAAAAAAGCTCCATGTAAAGGGTAGTTGGGGGTGGGGTGATTTTTCTCAAAATCTTCGTGTCGAATCCCTGGAAGATACTAAACTTAAATACCAAGTTTGGTGTTTTACCGACTTTTCGTTTTTGAGTTATCGTGTTCATAGACACACACACACTCGAACCTTTTTGTGAAAATAGTTTTTTTGGTTACAGGGGACCCCAAAACATAATTTCCGGTGAAATTTCGGTATCGAATTTTTTGGTGGGGTGCAATACATTCTCCATACACTATGTACATAGTGAGTATAGAGAAAGTAAAAATGCTTTTTTCGGACTCAGGGGACCCCAAAACACATATTTCCGGTGAAATCTCGGTATTGAATTTTAGGGTGCACTACAATACTTTCTCTATCCCTATGCGCATTGTACATATTGAACTAGAAAAAGTAAAAAAGCTTTTTCTGCATTCAGGGGGACCCAAAACATGTATTTCCTGTGAGTTTTCGGTAACGAACTTTTGGGTGGAATATAATACCCTCTCTGTATACTATGGACATAGTACGTGTAGAGAAAGTAAAAAGACTTTACCATGCGTTATAATATTGTTCCATTATTAATGGTATCCCGTGCCTAACTATGTAGAGGTCAAAGTTCATTCGCCTTTTAAACCTTGTGAAAGATCTCCGCGGTGGATAATTACTTCACGCCTCATGTTAACAGAAAACAATGGTTCCTCGGGTATTTCACCTGACGTAATTGAATTGTTCACCTTTTGCTTTTGTTTTACACACCAAAGACATGGCTACCAGAGGCGTTATTATTTTTTTATCAAAGTATAGATTTCACTGCATGGTCTACACCGGAGGCGGATCACAGACGACACCACAGGTAAAAGGATTTGATCTCTTAATGGAATAGCTTCAGCTGCACACAATATTGTAACATCCCAGGAAATGCCGAGTGCTACACGAGAAAAAAATCTGATGTGTTCCATTCACATCACTTTCTCTATATCTCTGCAAAAAATATGACTAAAACGCTTCTGCTTCTATTTACTTCAAGCTAACCAAGACAAATTTAGCAGAAATAAGGGAGTACAATAGGTTAAAGTGACAGTCAAAACCTGGTTGCTATGTGACTGAAGTTCATTTGTTTGTATGGACAGGAGTTCACAAATTCCTGCATGAGAAAGGTACAAGTCTTTTCAAAGCTGAATCCACAAACAAGGAATGTCTTAAAAACGATCAACTACACGAAAAAATGTATTTCACATAAATTGCGTGTTTTAACATTCTCTGCATTTTTGTGTGGTAAGTTTTTGTCCATTTCTTACGGTTTAGCAGTTATGCAAAATCCGTAAAATTCATCCAGAATAAGGTAGTCTTCAGAGGCTATTCCCAGAAAATTCAAGATATACGTTTTATTCGTCAGGTAAATATCTTTAATTTATGATAGTTTAATCAAAATCGTTAGAGCCATTTTTCAGAAAACCAAAATTTTCTAAAAAAGTTCCATGTAAAGGGTAGTGTGGGGTGAGAGATTTTCTTGTAAATCTTCGTGTCGCATCCTTGGAAGATACCAAAATTAAATACCAAGTTTGGTTTTTAACGGAATTTTCGTTTTTGAGCTATGCTGACCACAGACACACACACATGCACACACACTAGCCTTTTTCTAAACAATGCTTTTGTATTCAGGAGATCTCAAAACATGTATTTCTGTTGAAGTCTTGGTATCGAATTTTTTTGTTGGAATACAATACGCTATGCACAGAGTATGTCAGGATTGCTTTTCTGTGTGTTTTTACGGGATCAACATTTTTTGTGCAGTAAGTTATTGTCTATTTGTTACAGCTTACCAGTTATGCAAAATTCAGCAATATTCATCCAGAATTAAGAAGCCCTCAGAGGTTATTCTCTAAAAATTCAAGATAAACGTGCTATTTCTCATGTAATAATCTTTAGTATACTGTATACTCGTTAGAGCCATTCTTGAGAAAAGGATTTTAAAAAAGCAGTCTCCATATAAAATAGTTTGCAAGATACTAAACTTAATTACTAAATTTGGTATTTAACTGTCTTTTCGTTTTTGAGCTATTCCGTCCACAGACACAAACACTGAACGGTTTTAATTATTTTTTCTCAATAACATCTCGACATCGAGATTTTGGGTACAACACATTACTTTCTCTGTACACTATGTATATAATATATGTAGAAAAAGTAAAAAAAAAACAAAGAAAATCAAAAAATACACTTCAAATTTAATGCTTGAATACGAGTACATTGGCCAGCATTCTGCATGTTAGTATGTTACAGCATAAATAGCATTTATTAACAACTGAGGAATGCCTGGGAAGGAACATTTCATTCGCAATAAACTAAACTGTCAAGTTTCTCCCTAAAAGACAGAGAAATGTTGAGCTTCTCAGCGAAAGCTGCAAGTGCTTTCTTGTTTATATAAGAGTTTCTCCCGCTGCCATGGAACTAAAATAAACAGAAGCAATAAAAACCCTAATGCTTCACCGCAAAATCAACAAAAGATCTTCCGGCTGCTCCACAGCCAAAAGAAAACACAACATAATAGAAAATAAGAAAACCAATACATCAATGTGCGCCTTTTTAGAACCTATAGTCTAATTGGTTCGTCACCTTAGCGCGGTGGTAGTGCAGCTGTTTACAAAGCAGGAGACCTGGGTTCAATCCCCGATACAGGCATGACATGCAGTCAGTGTCCTGAGGTCCCTGGGAGTGAATTGAGGAGTTACTTGATGGAGAAGTAGCGGCTCCAGGTCATGAGGACCGCATTAACCGGCTGGGGGTTCGAGATGCAGACCACGTCTCGCCCTCCAATACCATGACGCCTGTCGTGGGCAGAGATGGGGGACGCAGCGGCCGGACGGTAGGTCTTGGCCCCTTGGGGTTGTTGCGCATGAGTTTAATAGGCTACTTGGGTTCTGCCGCTGTCAGACACACTCTAAGGTTTAAGGACTAACAAACCCGAAGGGATAAACTAAGTAAACAAGATATACATTTCTACTTTCTCTACATGTCCTATGTAGGATGTAGAGTATATAGAACTTATTGTATTGCACCCAAAATTCGATATCGAGATTTCAACAGAAATACGTGTTTTGAGACCCCCAAATACCAAAATTGGTATTTAAGTTTGGTACCTTGCAAGTCACGACTCGAAGATCTTCAAGAAAATTCCCCCACCTTCAACTACCCTTTACATGAAAATTTTGATATTCTGAAAAATAGCTCTAACGAATTTGATTAAAATACCGTATTGGATTAATTGTTTTTTCACACATGCCTGTGTAGGACAGGAGTTGGACAGGTAGAGTCAGACTAAAAAATCCAAAGCCATAGCCGTGATTTTGAACCACTGATCACTGAGCTACCATGGCAACATACCGGCATAGCATTAAACTTCTCAACTGACTAAGATTACATTTTTCAGTCTGAAACTACCTATTGAAAATACCGTATCTTTAAGATATTTTTATAACAAACGAAATGCATATTTTGAATTTTCTGGGAATTGCCTTTGAAGACCTCTGACTGTAGTACAACTGGCAAACCTTAAGAGATATACAAAAGCTTACTGCTTAAAATGTTTTTATCTCATTAAAACAATTTAGGATATATATTTTGTATATATCCTAACCGTTTTCGAGATCTTCAGGATTATTAATTTTAATTTTAGCCACTTAAAATTTCCTCAAACTAGAACACATCTCTCTTATCGTTTCTCGTTTGTTTACTTCTGGAAAACAAAGAGATTAGAATTTCAATTGTTTCACACAGCGACCGGCTTTAAAAGGACGAGATATCGGTTGAGCCTGTGCATTTTCTTATTTCCCTTCCTCTTACAAGGAGCTAGTAATAAGCCTAATTCTGCTTATGTATGTCTTAATTAGCATGTTGTAGATAACAGATTAATGTTTTGCGTAAAAGTTTTTTGCCGAACAGCTAGAGGACATTGCGAATGGGAAACATTAGATATTTTCCGTTCTGCTTAAAAAAGTAATAGCGACAATTTCTGCTAATGTTTATCTCTATTAGCATGATTTAGATAGAAGAATAAGCTGTTTAACAATAATTTGTTACAGAGATATAGAGAAAGACATGTAACCATATTCTTAGAAAAATGTGTGTGTGTGTCTGTGGGCAGCACAGCTCAAAAACAAATAGTCTCTTAAATACCAAACTTGATGATTAAGTTCAGTATCGTCCAGGGATGTGACATGAAGATTTTCAAGAAAATTCTCCAACTATCCTTTACATAGAAAGAAAATCGAAAATTTTGGTTTTCTCAAAAAGTAGCTGTGACGATTTTAATTAAAACCTCATATATTTTAGATATTTTCAAGACAAATAAAATGTATATCTTGAACTTTCTGGAAATAACCTCTGAAGACCTTTTTATTCTGGATGAATTTTGCATAACTGGTAAACCGTAAGAGATAGACTAAACCCTTACTACACAAAAATGAAGATCTCGTTAAAAGACACGATCTATATACTATAATTTTTTTCGTGGAGTTGGCCGTTTTCGAGATATCCCTTGTTATCGGTTTCAGTTTTAAAATACTTAAAACTTTTCTTCATACGGGAACTTTTCAACTCCTAGCCATGCAAAGAAATGGACATCAATCCCATAAGTACCACATTTTAAGCATTCTAATGTCAGCTTAGCCTAGTATATTCCCTTATTTACTTTCTACTTATATGGAAATAAGTAATAAGGACACTTCTGCTAATGTTTATCTCGATTAGCATGAAGTAAATAGAAGAATGAGCTTATTAACAATAATTTGTTACAGAGTTGTAGAGAAAGTCATGTGAACGAAATACAAGAGATTTTTTTAGAAAAGTGTACCTAAACAATAAAACGATGAAAAAAAAGTTGAAAATTTAGCAAAAAATTATTATTTCGCTAAGGTTTCCAAATTAGAAGCTATTTTATAAGTGGTGAAATTTTCACCATGATAGCTTAATATATATTTCATTGCGGTTCAGCATCGTCATTGCTAATTTGTCTCTATTAACTGTCCTAAAATGTCTTTATAGACATATCATATTTGTTCACATTTGACCCTAATTATTGCAGAAAGTTTATTACTTTCTATTACAGACTATTCATTTTTCAAAATTAATAAGTAATTTTTGTAATTTGGAGAATGTTTCGAAAACGTGTATGGTAATTTACTTTAATGTACGTTTTGGAGGCATTATAACAATTCTAAATAAAGTTACTAGACAAGTGTATCGTATGGAGCATTCTGAGTCTGAAACCGGTGCTGCTTTGGTGTTTCGTGGGCAGGGGATCGTGGGTTCGAGTCCCGCCTTGTGCATGGGTGTTATATATATATGTGCAATGTGTATATTTTAGTGTAAAGGAACAGTAAAACCAGTAATCATACAGTAAATTTAAGGGAAAAAATGTAAACAGGGGCTACAGCGCCGGAGTCCTGACCAGACTCCAGTACTGTTTTTATAAAATAAAAAGTGTGAGGAAAGCATGTTCAGAGTTAAGTGTTGGCACTAAGCAGATGTCCATATTAGTCTTTACATTTTTGCTTTCTCTACACGTAATATATACATAGTGTATAGAGAAGGAATTTAATGCATCCAAAATTTTTTTACCACTATTTTACCGGAAACACATATTTTGAGACCCCTTGAATAAGAAAGTGTATTTTTAGAAAAATTTCTGTGTGTCTTTGGGCAACATAGCTCAGAAATGAAAAGTCAGTCAAATACCAAACTTAATTTTTAAGTTTTGTATCTACCAAAAATGCGACAAGAAGATTTTCAAGAAAATCCCACCACCCCAACTACCCTATATAAGGAAAAAGTTTCGAAAATGTATGTTTTCTCAAAAATGGCTCCAGCGATTTTGATTACAATGTCTTATATTTAAGATATTTACATGACAAATAAAATGTATATCTTGAATTTCTGGGAATAGCCTATGAGGATCTTAATTCTGAATGAATTATTCTGAATTTTGCATAACTGGTAAACCTTACGAGGTAGAAAGACATTACTACACAAAACATGTAATCTCCTAAAACCACAGAATTTGTCATGCACATGTTTTCGTGGATTTCGCCGTTTTCGAGACGTTCCTTCTAAACGTTTCAGTTTTGAAATTCTTAGTTTTCTCATGCGGGAACTTGTCAACTTCTGCGGAGTTCACTACCATAGCAACTGCAATTTAAAACATTGGACTGTCGGTTTAGCCTAGTGTTTTACCTTATTTCACGTCTCCGTATAGGGAACTAAGTAAACCACCATCTCTGCTAGGGTTTATCTCGATTAGCATGAAATAGGAGAATAAACTTGGTAACAATAAAGTGTTACAAAGAGATGGAGAAACTCAAGCAAATGGAACACATCGGATTTTATTTTTTTTTATTTAGGTTTAAAAACTTTTTATAGGTTTAATTAAGTACATATTAAGGAAGACCCGCAAAAATATGGATAGTGATAATAATAAGAAAAATAGATATGCAATCCAATTATTTTTAGTTAACCTAATAAGGTAGTAATAAATACGTTCCTGACTATTTTAGCTTCAGTTAACTGGTATTTCAAAGCGCAAAGTAGAACAATATTTTAAGTTTTAGTATTCATATTATTTTATTCTCAAAAATATACATTTTAATTTATCACAATTTTTATCAAAACTCATAGATGTATTACTTTAACATATATATTCACGTTTTACCCAGTGCAATCCTGGATTGCAAGCAAATTGGTCATGTTAAATACACTTACATAAGTAAAATCATATTTAAACAGCAGATCCTGGACATTATTTAGAAAATACTTTGTCAACCCCGGCTGGGAACCGAATCTCGAGCCTCTGGTAATGCAGACAGATGACTGTCGATTGGGCCAAGAGAACAGACATAGCAGTTACTGTTTGCAGCACTTTTGTTTAGCAAGGTCACCTCTCGGTCCCCTTTACAGCTTTGCTTAGGCAAACCTTCCGGCATCGGCGCTATCCGGGATAAGCTAACTTCAACTTCAAAGAAGATCTGATGGGCCGGGCCACCTGGTACATCATGAATTTTATGAAATTGCCCCTTGAGTTTCTCGTCATGACATTCGAATAACTGTAAACTGTAAGAGATACCTCAATAGAAACACTTGAATGCGAGCGCGAGATATAACTAAACACTTCTTAGAGAAATTAAACATACGAGGGAACGTGTTTTATTTATATAGTATATAATATTATATATATAGATATTAATTTTCATTTGGCTGCATCGCTTCTAAGTAGTGCTATTTGAACAAATGCAGTCTTTTGCCCCATTTTAAATTTAATTTAGATTTAGTTACTTGTTATTCTAATGTTTTTAAGACACCGATGTCGAGATTTCACCTAAAATACATATTCTGAGATTTCTTTCTCATAAAAAGAAGTTTTAGAAAAAAGTCCATCTTTACTTCTGATTGCGTACGAGTACTTGAATGTGCGTTTGTCGTTAACAGCATGACTAAAAACAAAATTCGGTATTTATATTCAGTATCTTCCAAAAGTGCGACAAAAAGATGTTTAAGAAAATCCTCCCAAACTTCGGGAGATATAAAACGGTTTTCTATACAGTTTATTTTTTTTAAAAATGGTTCTAATGGTTTTAACCAGAATTTCAAATCCTTAAAAATTTAACTGGAAAATGCACGTCTGCAAATTTCTGGAAAAAGCCTGTGGAAGGAATATTTTATAACTTGTAAACGTTAAGAGAAGAATTAAACGTACTTCACAACATATGAAGTATTTAAAAATAATTTATTTCAAAAGTTTTATATGGCCATAGTCCTTTCCAAAATGTCCATTAATATAGGTTTCGAATTCTTCAATTCTTTGTAATTATTTTAAAGTAGTGCTGCTAATTTTTTCTCTCTGGCTCTGGAAACAGTAAACAATTTGTACTTTCTCTACACTACTAAGTACAAAGAGAAGGTATTGTAATGCACCCAAAAATTCGCTACCGAGATTTCACCGGAAATACACGTTTTGAGTCACCCTGAATCCAAAAATAGGAGTTTTAGGAAAATGTCCTTGCGTGTGTCTGTGTATTTTTGTTGAGTAGTGTTTAATGCCCACTTTTACTACTTGTGGCACCGCAGGCTATGACACTGGTGATTCATGGAATGAAGATGGAGAGCTGGTGGAATGCAATGGCGGGGGAAACCGGAGAACCCAGAGAAAATCCGCTCCTTAGCCGTTTTGTCCAATACAAATGTCACATACGGTTGCTTGGGATTGAACCCGAGCCGTCTAGTTGAGAGGTGAGTTGTCTAACCACTCGGTCACGACGCGGCCCTGTCTGTGTGTGTGTTTGTATGTATGTGTGTGGGTGTGCCTGTGGGCAGCATAGCTCAAAGAAAAGACCATTAAGTACCAAACTTAGTATTTAAGTTTGGTATCTTCCAAGGATGACAAGAGGATTTTCAAGAAAATCCTCCACCTCAAACTACCCTTTATATGGAACTTTTTTCGAAAATTTTGATTTTCTCAAAAATAGCTGTGGGTAAGGGTTTTGATTAAAGTATCGTATATGAAAGATATTTACCTGACAAATAAAATATATATCCTGAATTTTCTGGGAATAGCCTCTAAATACTACTTTTTTCTGGTTGAATTTTAAGGAATTTTGCATAACTGCTAAACTGTAAGAGATGGACAAGAACTTATCACACAAAAAATGTAGACCACGTTAAAACACACAATTTGTGGTATATGCAGTTTCTTCGTGGTGTTAATTGTTTTTGAGATATCCTTGTTTTTGGTTGCAGCTTTAAAAAAACGTATACTTTTCTCATATAGGAATTTGTCAACTCCTGTCTGTACAAACAAAAGAACTTCAGTCACGTAGCAACCAGCTTTTGACTATCACTTTAACCTATGGTACTCCCTTATTTCGCTATTACTTACAAGGAAGCGAATAATAAGATTATTTCTGCTATTTCTTTCTCGATTAGAATGAAGGGATGAAAAGCATTAGCCTCTTAACAATAATTTGTTGCAGAGTTGTAGAGAAAGTTGTGTGAATGAAACACATAAGATTTTTTAAAGTTATAATGATACAATGTAAAACATCCCTTTTATACTTACAACGGAATATTGAGCAAAAGTACATTATTTTTATCTCGATCAACCTGAATTAGATTAATGGCTTACATAAGAATAGTTTGTAGCTGTTAGAGAAAACTACATTAATGTAGCAAAAGAGAAAATGCATTTCTGTCCAAATAACCTATAGTAAGCAAAATATTGGCAATCCACCAAAAAATTCGATATCAAGATTTCTACGGAAATATATTTTGATCGCGGCGCAAAGTCAAATATGGGTTGACGTGGAGCGAAACCTGGTCTTGTCTACCTAGCCAACTAGGTGCGGCTTTTGTTTCCTCCGATCCCTCAGAACAACATAACTTAATAATCTGGTTAACCGTTTAACAAGCTCAAACCCAATATGTGCTAATTCGCAGCAGTTTGGATAACTGAAGATCAAGAGATTCCTTTAGGTAGTTTGGGGTTATTTCCCTTTCCAGAAAGTTCCACTCGTATATAGAGTTAGATAAAACGTTATGAGCTGGTGAATCTGGACAGTTGACGCGAACAAAGCGTGTGTAGTTGTGACTTGCTCCGCATGAGGTCGTTGTAGTTGACATTCGATGATCAGTTGCATTCTGCTCTTATTGCATCATAACAGTGGTCCACGTGTAACTTATTTCTACGTTTTAGTGTCTAAGTGTGTATAGTGTATATATACCAACAACTAGTATTCTCGTTTGTTGCAAATTGCTTTTAGTCTCCCCAAAACCAACAATAAGCATTTTCAGAAAAAAACTTAATGTGAAATTAATACAGAATCTCCTTTTAATATCAATAAAAAAGTGTGTATATCTGCAAATTTGGGTGATTAAGTGGGTAGTCATAAGTGTTTGTCAGCTATAGCCAGCAGAATTAAAAATCAACGGTTCGAATAAATATCAAAGATGGTATTTTTCTAGACAATTACTCAACAAAAAACTAATTTTTGTGTTAAAACAATTTTCTAAATTTTTTGATTTGCTCAAAAATGGCCCCAGAAAACGAAAATAAAGGAACATTTATTTCCAAAATAACTTAAGTATAATACATTTTATGACCAATAAGATGTATGTTTTGAACTTTCTAGGAATATCATGTGAAGTAAGAGAAAACAAAATCCTGTGAATGTATTAGATCTCCCTAAAATACATAATTATGGTAAAATAACATTGCTATGTATTGCCATTTCGAAGATATTCCGTTATTTCTTTACATTTTCAAACACTTATACTTTAATTAGTAAGTTGCTTAACCTTTCTTTCTTATGCCTTGGGAAAAACTTGGGATTTGAAAGCAATAAAAGAGCGGATTCCTTTATTAAAAAAGTCTTGCTATCGTTCCAGTCTACTTATGTCTACGGTGAAATGAATAAGTGTACAAAAGCTATAGCATATAAACGAAGGACTCAGCGGGGAAAGGAGACCTTGTTGAGCTTGTCTTTAGTTTGGCACGTTAGAGGCATGATAGGTGTCGTATAAGTGTGAGGACTTCACAATGGCTTATATCAGTCTGGTGTAGTTAGTAGCCACCCTCCTAGGAGGAAGGGAGAAGTGAAGGAATCAGAAGCGGCTACATGCCGCAGGCAGATTATGTCGCAGAGACGCGTGGAAGTCCCAAACACTTGCAGGCTCAAACTATCTCACTAATGTAGATATCTAGAGAGGCCGATCATCTATCTGTTGTCCTCTAGTGTCCAAGTGGAGCTCTCTTTCGTTTGAGCATGCATACGCGCCAAATTATGGTACCAAATATACCACAATATTCAGAAGTATACACGAAACCTGGGAAAGAAACGGAATGCAATTGAAATTATGGAAAGGTAATCGTGAGAGAGAAAAAAGCATCTTGATTCACCTACCGACCAGGGGAAACCATGAACAAATCAAGATCCATGTAGTTTGTGTGTCTGTGGCCTGTAAGTTCAAGTGGTTCTTCATCTCTTCTTCCTGGTGGTAGTAACAAACAAAATACATCTTTGTGGTTTGTCTGTCTCTTTCCTATATTCTCCTGTAATTCCTTCAGTCTATTCCTTCCTCTTAATGGCGGTAGCCATACATATATTGGGGTCGCAGTGTGATAAGTGTCCCCCTCCGTTGTATAACATATACGAAGGCTCCAGTATTTTGCATTGCAAATTTTATTGAGTGATTCAAATAATACGTACTAATGTTTGCAGAGATTCTGTAGCAAATTAAGGGAGTAAATGTTATGAAGGAATGTGTAAAGGAAATGTATATATATATATATATATATATATATATATATATATATATATATATATATATATATATACTGAATGAACAGCTCAAGCATTTAAAGTTGTACTCAGGAAACAAGGAAGGTTTTCATATCACGTTTATGGCTTTAGGCTTCATAAATTCTTGCAGATAAGTAAGCAAAATATATTATATTAAATCGTTATTGCCGTGTTCTGGGAATTATCAGGCTCCCTGTACATTAAAGTCACTCTGCACTAACCTTTTAAAGTGACGAAAAATCTATGTAAATCCATAACTTTGGTTGGTATATCTCTAAATATTTCATACAGAATATTTGCCACAGGGTTACAGGAACTGTAAGAACTAAAGGCTTACTTATATGCAGCAGTAAATCACGGTATTAAACCCAAGCAAACACCCATAAAAGAAGGCTAATAGTTGAACTGGACCGAAAAAGTTTTGGAGGATTAATGAGAGAAACGGAATTCAGACCAAGGATTATGTATGTGTCCAGGAGTGCATCTAAGTTGTGAGTACAGAAGCCACATTCGGCAGGAGAATACGTGAACAGAAACTAAAAACAAAGGCACAAAATTGACTCTGAGTGAAGCTGTAATTATTTAGTTATTTAATTACACCATCAACCAGTTTTGCGTATTCAAATATGTAGACATCTATTTTGAAAGGCAGAACTTAAATTCAGTTTTCAGATTTTTTCAATATGTCAGTTGTGCCCAAAATAGCCATTCTCCCTAGTAGTAGTGATACTGTTTATAAACAGAGTTAAACCAAACATACTCAACAGGACTACATTCTGTCAAGAAAGTGCCGGGAATTGATCATTTAAAAATCCTGTTCAAAGGAGGATTCGAAATTATTGTTGTTGCTAAGTTGCTACAACTTTCCTCTATACCCACATGGAGTTTGATCGTCATCTGTCATCTAGTTTGTTTACAGTACGCCTTTTTTTGGTAGTTCATCTCAAAGGTGATTTGCGATTTTGCGATGGATACAAATATTGAACAAAGAATCTGTCTCTAATGTTGCATTGCAAATGGTATTTCATGTGCCGAATCGCTGAAAATGTTACTCAGGGCTTACGGTCAATCGACTTTATCAAAATCACGCGCATATGAGTGGTACAATGCATTCAAAAGTGGTCGAGATGTGGTGGAAGATTTGCCTCGCTCTGGTCGGCCATCAACGGTTTCAACTGAACTGAACATCACTAAAGTGAAGAAAATGGTATCTGAAAATCGTCATTTAGGTCTGAGAGAGATTGCCGCTGAACTTTCTGAGTCTCACGAATCGATTCGCACCATTTTAAACGATTGTTTGGGTATGACACGCGTTGCAGCTCTGTTAGTCCGAAAGACTTGAATTTTCTACAAAAACTCAATCGCGTAGGGATTGCTGAAGACATACTAAAACGAGCCAGTTCCGACCCCACATTCATTAAAGGCATTGCAACTGGTGATGAGACGTAGGTTTACGAGTTTGACACTCAAACCAGTCAACAAGCTTCCGAATGGCGCCTTCCAACTGAACCGAAACCTAAAAGGGCACGTCAAACTCGATATAAACTGAAGGTCTTGTTGACGGTTTTTTCGATTATCGCGGTGTCGTGCACTCAGAGTTCTTGCTAGAAGGTCAGATGGTAAATAAAGACTATTATCTGAGCATTATGCGGCGTTTGAGAGCACAAATACGGCGAAAAATGCCAGATTTGTGGAACGACAACTCATGCATTCTGCACCACGATAACGCACCAGCTCACAATGCAGTTTATTGTGAACGAATTTCTGGCCAAAAGCTGAACAAATTTCATTGAACGACCACGGTATTCATCTGATCTGGCTCCTGCTGATTTCTTTCTCTTTCCAAAACTCAAGTTACCACTTCGAGGCACCCGTTTTCAGCCGATAGAAGACATAAAGGAAAATACGCGGTGACAATTGACATCGATTCCTAATAGCGCCTACAAAAATTGTTTTGATGATTGGATTATTCGTTGTCATAAATGTATAATTTCAGAAGAGGCCTACTTTGAAGGCGATAAAATAAAATTGGATGATTAATTCATTTTTTGTGTTTTATTGGCAAATTCCCGGAACTTTCATGACACAGTAGTAATTATCAAGCATAACGAAACTGCATTATATTATATTGTAACATAATATACATTATATTGTAGTATATTATACTGGACAATAAAATCTATACTTTATATTCCAGCAAAGCAGAAAACATGCTATACAATTTAATATACTGCTCGCCTTCTTCGCAGGCGAACCGGATCTCGTACCAGGAGTCCGCATGAGGGATTTTCAGTGACAAAGCGTCATCTGGATGGGATTTCTCCGGATTCCCCGGCTTCCCCAGTCACTCACTCCACCAATTGCTCCATCATCGCCTTCCCTAACATTCATTTCACCTTCATTTCATATCATCTGTTTCTGTCACTCATACGTAGCTACGGACAGATCCATCGTTCCTGGTTGTTTTTCTATGATTAAATGCTCGTAGATTCCCGTATAGGCTTATGACCCTTGGCACCCAAGTGTAGTACTAGGGGTGTGATTTCTCCACACAGGAAGGGCAAGCTGACCAAATAATTTAAATTAAAAGTTAATATTCCCGAGAATCTTAAAAATATGTTATTACAAACAATGATCAGAGACTAAGGGTATAAAACCTGCAGTGAAATGACTATATTTTATTTCGTACAACTAATACAATCATTTGAGTACATATATTAAGTTATTTTTACTTTCTCTACACGTACTATGTACCTTGTCGCTTCTTGGGATGAGTTTGAATATTCACTCTTGGTAAAAATCCGGTCATTGAGTGTTCAGCCAGGATGTTGCGAAATGTTGTACTCTTCATCTGTATTCTAGGTATTCCTTCAAGCGAAGAAAAAAGGTTAAGTCGCTTGGAGCGAGATCCGGACTGTAGGGAGGATGACCGATAATATTCCAACGAAACTGCTTCAATAATGTTGCTATGGTAGTACAGTGGAAAGGCAACCGGCTGGAGACCGGGAGATCCGTAGTTCAAATCCCAGCTATGACATCGAATTTTTGAGTCTGACTCTACACATTTTTAGCCGGTCCCCATGGCCGCGCTCACCAAGGCGACTCGCTTTGGTGTTTCGTAGCGCAGGGCATCTTGGGTTCGAGTCCCGCCTTGGGCATGGGTGCTATATGTTTGTATACATATGTGTGTCTGTGTAAAAGAAAAAAAAACAATTCAGTAATCATACAGCAAACAAAGAAAAAAAAATAGGTAAATAAAAGCAAGGTATACGACGCCGGAGTCCCGACTAGACTCCGGCACGGTCTTTTATTAAAAAAAAAAAAAAAAAAAACAACAAAAACAGCGTTGTAGTCCTCGGGTTATGAATGACCTCGGGTGCTGTCGTGAAGGAATGTGACACCCTCGGTGAGGAGTTCTGGCTTCCTTCTGATTGCTTTGCGCAATCGTGTCAGCGTACCTTAGTGCCCTCTTTCCAAAACTCTACAATTATGACACTCGCGCTCTCCTTTCCGGCAGGTGGACCATCTTTGTCTTTGGAGAACAGATGTGTTTCGACTCCTTTGACAACCGCTTACTGCTTGAGAGTATTGTGGTGGATCCAAGTTTCGTCACCGGTGATAATGGGATGAAGAAAACTGCTGTCTTCCGTGAAGAACTGTTACAAAAGCTGCAGACTTAGTCCCGTGGTCTTCCCCTTGTGTTGATCGACAGATTTCGTGGAGCCCATCCGGAAAAACACTTTCTGGTGCAGCAGAATGTCGTGAAAAATGTAATTAGTGCTTTTAAAGGTGATTGCCATTTCCATCGCCATATGTCGCAACGTGATCCTCCTGCTGTCCTAAAGTATCTCCTGCACGCGAGATGTGTTACAATCTGTGGATGCGGGAGGTAGTTGGCTATTGCAATCGGTGACCGGCCGGAAACCATTCTGGGACATGCTGGCGAGGTAGTGCAGTTTCTCCGTAACCCTCTACCAGCTGTCGGTGAAAGTTAGCCGCGGTTACATGCCTCGCCTACAGAAATCAAATCACTGAGCGGACTTTTTCGCGAGACCAGTTTTCCAAACGAGTCACCATTTGAGTTCATCTTCTAGGTGGCATTTGGCTGCAACTATGCACAGTTGGCAACCGCATATAATAAAATTATACACACTACTAACTTCGCTGTGAAAGACGAGACACCAAGAATTGGACCTTTTAAACCTTAGTTTCTGGTCATTCCTCGTATCAAATCTTCATGATTAAGGACAATGTTGCAGTTTTTAGATAGGGGAAGATGTAGTTCAAGAGTTATTCAAAATATTAGGGAATTTCACATGAAATAACCAGATGACAGCCACAAATTTCCAGGCTATCTCAGGAGTTGGGAGTTGGAATACTCCCCGGGTGGTGGCTCAGAACTGCGGGAGTTCACAAAATTATTTCTGGAACATGAGTAAATTTACGCAAATAGGTAGATCAAATTCACAAGAGTGCAATACTCAAATTAAAACCTGCCAATGTAGAACTATAAGGAGTGACCTTGGCTTTACACGTCTTGCTATCAGCGGGATTGTGAGTAGGTCGTGCTCATTGGGAAGAGGTAAAACAGAGACTGCTCTCGCTCAGTTTTTCATTTCCGGGTTCTAATTTAAAATAGCTATGTTGTGTTCAGCAACTCTTTTCACACACCAAGAGATATCTGCACATGCCAAATGTGGGGCAGTTGGGAGAGCTGGTTCATAGAGCTATTGCACCGAGTTCAATTTTAAATTTCATGCAGTATAAACCATGGTGAATAATGGGAAGTTTATGGTCTGATATCAAACTATCTACCTGCTAATGTTTATTTTATGATTAAGTGCACCTTTATATAACATGCTGTCACTCAGGACAGGAACATTAGACAGCTACAGACGTAAAAGGGATTCATCTTAACCATTTTTCCTTTTGCAAGCAAAAGAGCTGATAAAATTAGACTATAAGCCAGAGTTTGGCTATAAGGTAGCCAAATAAGCTAGGCTTAACTTATAAGCAATTTATGGCTTTACACAGTTGGATGCCTCCGTGAAAATGATCAAGTTTACTATATAGACAACCGGAAATGATGCAAAGCATTTTCTGTGGGTTTAATAGATGGCGCTGGTTAAGTGATGAAACAAAAAGGTTTGTTCTAGTAGCGATCATCCTATTATCTGACCACGAAATTAATCAAAAACAGGCACGGCAGTTGCCCCCTAAACACCTCTACGCTCCCTAGTTATGCGCCCCTAAACTCCACGCATGGTCGTCATAATAATAATAATAGGTTCAGTAATTTGCTGTGTCCTTTTTGCTGCATTTTTGGTACATTTTACATTTCACCTGTGGCTTTCACCACTATTAGCTTTATTCACGCTTTTTATAACTAAATTTGCTATTTTATCTTTAATTTACTTTTATTTGCTTTTACATCAGGTGTTTGAATTGATTTTCTTTTCTAATGAACTTAGTAATTGAGCTCCCCTAAACTACAAGAGCCACAACATCTACTTTCTCTTATCGTGCCCTACACCTAATCATCAAATGGCTAAGGGTTGCTTCTACTATGCACTGCTTGGCTCCTGTAAACAATCTAGTACTTGGGGAAGTCCACTATACAAGATCTGATCAGAATTAACCTGAAATGTATAAACAGTACCTGATATTTACATTATGGGAGAACCAGGATTTCAGTTGTAGCACGAACTTGCTATTAAGAAACCTCCACCCCACCTCTCAGGTCACATGCTGTACATGCTGATAACACGTTTGTTTACCTTTAGTGTGCATATCCTCAGAGCTATTTTATAACCATCAGATGATGGACCATCAAGTGATACATCATCTTGCATCCATTTTAATTATGTCCTTAGTATTTTGCAGAGATATAAGATTCCTACTTTCCTTTCGGTATTGATTTGAGTGTAAAAATCCTTTGCACGGAAGAGAAGTAAAGCCGTTGGTCCCGTGTCGTAGATTTACGGCACGTAAAAGAACCTCACGCCTGATAGATAGGCCTATGAGCAAAATCAAGTAGTCTTTCACGCCCAATCTAGAACGGGACGCTGAGAACTACTGTAGTTAAAGAGCGTCCATAGATAACACGCCATTTATTTATTTACTCTGGCTTCTACAGAAAAGTATTATGTACAAAAGAATTTTATCCTTATCTACCTTGTACTTATCATTATGAACATTAACAGAAATAGCGAAGACTTTGAAATGCCATTCTCTTTGTATATATTTTCCCTATCTCTTACGATTTACCAGTTATGCAAAACTCATGCAAATGAAGACGTTTTCAGAGCTTATTTTTAGAAAATTAAAGATATGCATTTTAATTACCATGCAAATATCCTTTACATACGGTATATCAATTAAAATCATAAGAGTCATTTTTAAGAAAAACAAAATTTTCCAAAAATTTTCCATGTAAATGGTAGTTTAGGATGGAGAGATTTACCTCAAAATCTTCGTGTTTCTTCTTTGAATGATACTAAACTTTAATACAAAGTTTGGTATTTTAACGTTTTCAGTTATCGTGTTGACAGACACACAACGTACACACACGTGCGTACTTTTTCTAAACATGTTATGTGTTTTCCAATCAAACTACTTTCTGTAGCTCTTCCATATATAAACTATTCTTACAAAAATTATTATTTTATGTATATCACGCTAATCGAGAGAAATATTAGCAGAATTGGTCTAGTTATTTGCCTCTTTATGAGTAGAGTGGAATATATTAGGGTAAAGTTAATTTCTTTTAAAAGGTGGTCGCTATCTGAAACAACAGGAGTTCGGTCCGGTTTGCATGGCCTGCAATAAAACTAGAGAGCCCAAACGAAAGGTGACTTCCTGTTTGAGATGAGTTAATGTAGTTTAAAATTGAAACCAATTACAAGTAATATCTCTTAAATAGTCAACTTCAAGAGAAAAACGTATAAGACATAAATTATGTGTTTTAGCGCGATCTACATATTTTGGGTAGTACGATTTTCTATCTCTTATGATTTATCAATTAAGCAAAACTCAGCAAAATTCATCCGGAATAAAGAGGTCTTCAGAGGCTATTCCCAGAAAATTCAAGATATGCATTTTATTTGGAATGTAAACATCTTGAATATACAGTATTTTAATCAAAATTGTTTGAGCCATTTTTGAAAAAACAACATTTTTAAACTTTTTTTCATGTAAGCGTAGTTTGGGCGGGAGGGGTTTCTCGAAAACTTTCGTGTCACATCCTTGGAAGATACTAAACTTAGATACCAACTTTAATATTTTGCCAACTTTCGTTTTTGAGTTATCGTGTTCACTGGCATACGGACACACACACATACACACAAACACATGGGCCTTTTTCTAAGAATGTACTTTTGGATAGGGGGTACCGTAAAACCTGTTTTTACAGTGAAATATCGTTATCGAATTTTTGGGTACCTTTCTACCATTGTACTATATACAGAAAGTAAAAGTGTTGATATAGGGAACCTAGAATGTGTTTTCTCGTTGAACTCTCGATATAGAATTTTTGGGTGGACAACAATACCTTCTCCACCTGTGTACCATGAACAAAGCAGAGTAAGTAAAAATCTGATGTGCTCCATTCACATGAATTTCTCTACATCTCTATAACAAATTATTGATAAAAAGCTTATGCTTCTATTTACTTCCTGCTAATCGAGAAAAAAATATTACTTGCTTCCTTGTAAGTACAAGCAAAATAAGGGAGTATCATAGGTTAAAGTGATAGACAAAAGTTGGTTGTTATGTAACTGAAGTTCCTTTGTTTGTATGGACAGGAGTTGACAAATTCCTGTACGAGAAAAGTATAAGTTTCTCAAAGCTGAAACCAAAATCAAGGAATATGTAAAAAACGATCAACTCCACGAAAAAAAACTGTATATTCCATAGATTGCGTGTTTTAACGTGCTCTACATTTTTTGTGCAAATCTTTGTCCATCTCTTACAGTTTAGCAGTTACGCAAGATTCCGTAAAATTGATCCAGAATAAAGAAATCTTCAGAGAACTATTCCCAGAAAATTCAAGATATAATTTTTATTTGTCAGGTAAATATCTTTAATATACGATATTTTAATCAAAATCGTTAGAGCCATTCTTAAGAAAATCAAAATTTTTGAAAAAAGTTCCATGTAAAGTGCAGTTGGGGGTGGGGGGATTTTCTTGAAACTCTTCGTGTCGCATCCTTGAAAGACACGAAATTTAAATACCAAGTTTGGTACTCAAGGGTCTTTTCGTTTTCGAGATATGCTGTCCACACACATAAAAAGACACATACACACAGATCTTTTTCTAAAAGTGTTTTCTTTTTTGATTCAGAGGAGCCTAAAACATGTATTTCCGGTGAAATCTCGATATCGAATTTTTGGGTGGAATGCAATACCTTCTCTATACACTTTGTCCATAGTACATGTAGTACGTGAAGAAGAATTTTCAAGAAAATCCTCCACACGCAGCTTCGCTTTACATGAAACATTTCAGAATTTTCAGTTTTTCGCGAAATATCTCTGTGGGTTTTGATTAAAATACCATATTATAAGACATTTTCATGACAAATAGAATATAAATCTTAAATTTTCCGGAATAGCCGCCGAGGTCCTCTTCATTTTGGATGACTTTTGCTGAGCTAGTAAAGGGTTATTTTGTAAAGAACAAGGACCTCACCAAAGTATATAATTACGTGAACAACATTTTTTGCGCAGTTTAGCATTTCGGAAGTTTTCCTTAATCTTGGTTTAAATTGTCCAATATGTGGTATAAGACGAAAGTGAAAAGGTAAATATGCTGCTGTTTATCCAATGTATTTATGATAATACGAGTATAAGGAGAAGATGCTTTGGTAAACAGATCCTTGGCCGCGAAGTGGTTAGACCATTCGCCTCTCACCTAGCCCAAGCGACCGCATATGAGATTTGTGGTGGACAAAGCGGCGCAGAGGCGGGTTTTCTCTGGGTTCTCCAGTTTCCCCCACCATCGCATTCCACCGGTGCTCCATCTTCATTCCGTGTATCTCAAGTGTCATCGCCTGCGGTGCCTTGCGGTAAAAGCGGGCGTTAAACACTATCAAAAATAAAAATCCTTATATACTCAGATAGCCAGGCCGCACTTAAGGCTCTTAGTAGTCATAAGGTTGGTTGTCTCCTTAGCGCAGCTGCTTACCAAGCGGGACACCGGCGTGGACTTTATTCTCCGCTGGGAGATCTGGTCCGCGGTGCACTCTGTCTTGTGAGGTCCCTGGGGGGCGGGGGGGGACTTGATGGAGAAGTAGCGGCTCCAGGTTCATAAGAACCGTTTGAGTCGCTGACCACGTCTCACCCTCCAATACTGCACCCTATCCGTGGGCCGAGATGGGGGACGCAGCGGCCGGGCGGTAGGCCAAATTTCCTTGTGAGCTGTCATGCCATGGAGTTATTATAGTTCATGAGGCTACATCAGGACTGGTTCAAAGTTGCCTAAATATGCTTAATGACCTGGCAGAACAGAATGAGGTTCAACTCATTTTGGTACCGGCCTATAAAGGCATAAAGGGCGATGAAGAAGCTGATGAACTTTCAAGACACAATTTATTGGACCAGAGCCGGCTCTAGGAACATCTCGGTGTTTACTTATTTTAATTAGAGAGGCTAATTTTTTGTAGTGTTTAACGCCCGCTTTAACTATTTAAGGCGGTGACACTGGTGATACATGAATAATGATGGAGCACCGGTGGAATGCGATGGCGGGGGAAACCGAAGTTCCCGGAGAAAACCCGCCCCAGCGCCGCTTTTATCACCACAAATCTCACATGCAGTCGCTTGGGATCGAGCCCCGGCCGTCTAGGTGAGAGTAGAGTGGTCTAACCACTCGGCCACGGCGTGGCCCTAGAGAGGCTACATTGCCCCAGGAAATAGACATGGGAAACTATTTATCAAAGGACCTAATAAAAAAAAAGAGCTGAGACCTGACAAAAATGTAGCAGACTTCAGCTGAGAACAATTACTGCTTTCCTCATAGAGCATGCCCCTGTGAAAAGGCATCTCAACACAATTGGGGTGCTTCAGGGCAACTTGGACTGCAGATTATGAAACAGCACAGCACAGGACAAGGAGTAGATTTACAGTTTATTGGACCAGAGCCGGCTCTAGGAACATCTCGGTGCTTGATTAGAGAGGCTACTAAGAACTGATCCAAAAATGAACATTACAAGACCTGGCGTAAAATCTCAGGAAATACACATGGGAAATTATTTATCAAAGGACCATGTACGGAAACAGCTGAGAGCCTGCTAAAATATAGCAGACTTTTGCTGAGAACAATTACTGCTCTCCTCACAGGGCAAACAGATATGAAAGAAACATCTCAACACAACTGGGGTACTTCAGGGAAACTTAGACTGCAGATTTTGCAGGAAGGAGACTCAAAAAGCCCAGCACATTTTATGCTCCTGCGAAGCTTGGACTTGCAAGAGATTCAACGCTTTTGGGAAAATGTTCATAGAACCAGAAGTATCACCCATAACCATTGAAAGGCTGCACTCCTTTTTAAGGGATGCAGATTGCTATATAGATAGCACTACAAGCTCCAGGCTGAGGTGCATCCGAAGAAATGACGGGAATCAGTACCATAAATAAAGAAGAGGAAGAAGAAATTGTCCAACATTGTCCAACATTTTATTAATAACTTTCCTCAGCGGAGGGTTGCCATGTAGACATAATGAACATTTTTAAAAATAATTTACAATGGTAAAAATAATTTGTACAGAGAACATATCAAATTAGAAATTATAACTTTAAAGTTTAATACAAATAGTATATACCAATCTTGACTTAATAACACTATATTATTAGTTTAAAAATCATACAACATTTAATGCGTTTAAATAATATCAATATTAAAACGAATACAAATGATTTCTGAGGATGATTCTCTGATTGTCATGATTTAATTGTATGCAGCAGGCGTTTATCCAGACCATAGTCTACCCAAAATTGGTGTAATTTTTGGCAATATCGCTCTGGCCCCTATCATTAAGTCAGTTTTCTATCCATGGTTTTAAAGAGAATCTAATTTCAACACCATCACATAGCAAGCGGCTCTTAAAGGTTTTGACTATCGGTGTTCCTAATGTCCTCTCTTATTCGCGTAATAGCTACACGGAACTGAGTAATTAGACCATTTCTGCTAAGTATTTCTCGATTAAAATTAAGTAGATAAAAGAGTCTTTCTAAAAAGGTTTTGTTGTACTTTCCTTACAATAAATGTTATACATGGCATTGTTTATTTGGTTGTCCCTACATCGGCTATGATGCATTACAAACCTGCATCACGTGATTATTTATCACGCGCCCTAAGGCATGGGTTAGGTTATCGTAGCATAAACTTGCTGATACCCCGAGGATACACCCCAGCTGCTACGTTTACTGAATATGTTTATACTGCTAGGCCGGGCGTTCGCAATAATGCATAAATGACATGAGAATCGCCTCAAACCTGCTTCCCTCAGAATAGTTGCCTAATATGCTGTATTTGGCTTATGCTATAATTAATGTTACTCATCAAGAGAGTTTGTGACTTCTGCTTAAGTTACCTTAGTATATTTACATAAGATCTCAGAATCTTAATCAGAGTTAACTCAGTGTAAACAGTGCATTAGTGAGCTCCATGTAATGCTTAAAAGTGTTTTTATTAGGGAAGAATGGGGTGGTGGCGGTCACTTAAACAAAGTTGCTATGAACGGCTTAAAATAGAAGCCTAAACTTGTTATTATTTCTCTACACGTATCATATATATATAGTGCATACAGAAGGTAAAGTAATGCACACAAAAATTCGATACCGAAATTTCACCGGAAATATATATTTTGGGTCCCCCTGAATGAAGAAAGGCATTTTTGGAAAAAAGGTTCATGTGTGTGTCTGTGGACAACACAGCTAAAAAACGAAAAGTCTTTTGAATACCAAACTTGGCATTTAAGTTGGGTATCTTCCACAGATTCGACATGAAGATTTTCAAGAAAATACCCCCACCCCAACTATCCTTTACATGGAAAAATTATCGAAAACCTTTATTTTCTCAAAAATGGCACTAACGACTTTGATTAAAATATCGTATATTAAAGATATTTACCTGACAAATAAAATGTATATCTTGAATTTTCCGGGAATAGCCTTTGAAGACTACTTTATTCTTGATGAATTTTACGGAATTTTGTAAAAGTGGCAAACCGTAAGAAATAAACAAAAACTTACTTAACAGAAAATGTAGAGCTCGCTTAAAAACACAATTTATGTTATTTACATTTTTTCGTGGAGTGGAACGTTTTTAAAATATTTCTTGTTGTTGATTTCAGCTTTAAAATACTTAGACTTTTCTCATACGGGAATATGTCCACTCCTGTCCATACAAACAAAGTAACTTAAGTCACATAGCAACCAGCTTTGACTATCACTTTAGCCTATGCTACTCCTATATTTCCCTTCTGCTTGCAAGGAAGTAAGTAATAAGACTATTTCTGCTAGTTTTTTCTGGATTAGTATGAAGTACAAAGAAGCATAAGCTTACTAACAATAATTTGTCCAGAGATGTAGAGAAAGTCATGTAAATGGAACACATCAGAACTTTTTATACCAATCGTTAGTTTGGTTGTTTAACTAAATACATGCTAAGAAGAATTTGATTTAAGCAATTACTTCTTACCTTAATGATGTGAAATTTAAGTAGTGTCACTGACCGAGATTGCTCACATATGCGGGTAATGTGGTCAGTATATTCAAATGTGTTATTTTAGGTAAAAATATTACTAAAATGCATATAAAAGAACACATTTTATTTTAGAACTTAAATATAATAATTCTATTTTCTTTACACATATGACACAAAAATAATTTTTGGGACTGTCCCAGCCTTTGTCGCCTTTGAAGACATCGAAGTCTTCCATAGTATTATGGTTGCCATGTTTATCCAATAACAGCATATATTGGATTCTGTTTATCAGGCTTAACATGTGACGGTTAACTGATCGGCATTACCCCAAAACACACATTTTGCTTTACTAATGCGTCAGTACCAAGCATATTGTTTAAAATTAATTCTCACTTATGCTACATTATTAAGAGAATCATGAGCTTTTCCGAAAACCCTAAAAACATATTTAATTAATTTAATACGGCACATTTACTCCGCGTTGTTCTTCAAGCAAAAATTACATAAAAGTGCGTTAAACATATTTTTTCTCCTTGCTGCTCACAACGCTCCTAAAGAAGTGGTGACTATAGCTAGATGTGTCTTAAAGATGCATTTACATAAAGCAGTAGACCACTGCTGCGATAGCTACGTGACCGGCATTACCCAGTGACCGGGGTTACCCGTGCTTCGCCTATTACCTCTAGAGTACATCGTATACAGATAGAGAAGTTATTGCACTCCACCCAAAAATTCGATACCAAATTTTTCCGGAAATTCACATTTGGGGTCTCCTGTATCCATAAAAGACAGCTACTTCCTCTAGCCGTATGTACAATATACATAGTGGATAAAGAAAGTATTGTATTCCTACTAAAAATGCTGTATCACCGCAAATATATGTTTTGAGAACCCCAAAATCCAAAAAGTCATTATAGAAACATTTCTGTGTGTGTTTGTGTGTATCTGTGAGTATGTAAAGTGTCTCTGGGCAACATAGTTCAGAAACAAAAAGTGGATTACATGCCAAACTTGGTATTTAAGTACTAGGAAAACGCAAGAAATGCAAACAAAATAAATGAAAAGTCAACTAAAGCAACAAATAAAAGACAAGAGGAAGAAGAAGCAGTAGTGGTGCTACATGTTTGGTCGTTTTATCCTTGCCCACTATCATTTTTAGACGTCATCTTATAAAGACGTTCTGCTTGTTTTGATCTTGTTCTGCCTTAAAAAATTAAATTTTCCGACAGAATTAATGAGAAGGGTAAAGTTGCAATTTATGGGCATTAAGGTAATATGGGCACTTGAGGCAGATTGCCATTTTTAAAGTAATGTTATCGATTTCAAACATTCGCTATGCAATGTTGGCCAAGCTGAAGTGCCATGTGTGTGCGGATGTGATTTAATGTGCTGATGAGCCAAGTCGGTACTAATTAGTATACGATTGCCTGCTTCATATTATTGTTGAAGAAGTGTTTCAATGACCTCATTCTTAGGTTACTTTAGAAGGGGTACGGTTGAGCTTTGGTGCTTTTCCAGTGGTACCAATTTCTGAAAACGACCCTAAGGCATATTTGGGCGCTGTGATTACG
Source organism: Hymenopus coronatus (assembly GCA_030762935.1). NCBI lineage: Eukaryota > Metazoa > Arthropoda > Insecta > Mantodea > Hymenopodidae > Hymenopus > Hymenopus coronatus. The sequence goes on from CM060898.1 coordinate 123,247,540, forward strand.
GGTATTAAGGACTTAGCCAATATTAGTAGATATCTTCTTTAGATGATGGCTGTAGAAAGTTATTAGTGATTTTCGATCTTACATTAATATATACATTGTTTATTGCCGAATTCGTAATTCAAGAATATATTCTTTATGATTGTGTGAGACATTTATTGATGCGTGCTGAAGAGGCAAATTCGCTTCCTGCTGAATCTTCAGTTTCACATTCGTGTCCTACGCCAGCCTCTCGTTGTTCATTGGGTTCATCTGCAGCTTTGAATCCCTTGCTATCCTCATGTTCTGTACTTGGTACATCTTCAATTCTTGATTAACTTCCGGTCTTCCTGAATAATCTTCCAGCACACCTCCCTTCAATAAATCTGCTTTAACAAATCACAAACCAAAAATGTGCATAACAATCTGAAGTCCATTAATTTTAGATATTGTATTAGAACATCGTCGCTCCAACGTCCACAAGGAAGATAGCTTGCAAATTGATGTAATCGATATTTGTAGATAACTGTGTAACGTTGGTCACCTATAAGGAAGAGTATGCTGTATTTCGAAATATTCTGCTCATTGATGCATACATGGAACTTAAAAACTAGGAACGTTCACTAGAATATATTTCGCCTAATGAAGGTAATACAAATGAGAATGGTATGCCACAAATTTCTAGGCTTACAATGCAATAGAAGATTAGATGCACTAAAAGTCTAATTTAATACTGAATTAACAACTCTACCAGAAATAATGAGAACAGAATCTTACTCTTTTTGATACAGAAACTTTTCGATGATATTGCGTTTCTTACTCCGGCACTTCTTCCGTTCAAACTGGTGCTACAAGAGCTATGGCCATTGAAGATGAAAATATAAGCAAGGAAAAGAGGAAGCAGCCGAAATGGGATTCGCCCTTACCCGAGAGTATAGCTTATGTGTTTAGGAAGGTTTTCAGAAGTGAATTGCCCATAGATAGTGTAAAGAAGATATATGGTAATATTGGTCATGACCATAACACCCATAATCACAGTGCCCAAATATGCCTTAGTGTCGTTTTTCAGAATTTTGTACATCTGGAAAAGACCCAAAGCTCAACCAGACTCCCTCGCTCGAGAAATGTTTTTAGTAACCTAAGAAGGAAGTTATTGAAACATTTCTTGAGCAATAGTATGAAACAGGCAATTGAACTTCCCCGAAACTAATTAGTGAAGACTAATCACAGAGCCGATAAATGTTAGCCAACATGTGCTGCAGACATCTTTCAGAGAACTGAAAGTAAATTGCTGGTAGTGAAAGCCAAGGTCATTTCTCTGAAAGCGATTACAGTTCTCAGACTGGAATTACTACACTGCCTAATTAGTAACGGACTCAGTTAAGTCATCTTTGTAAAATGTGAAATAATATTTCTGGAGTGGGTAAGAAGAAACGAACAAAGGGCTACGTTTGTTCACAAGAGTAAAAGACATTAGGAAGTTAAGGCGCCCTGAGGATTGGAAACATATGCCAGGAATTACAACCCGGCTGATCTGATATCAAGGAGATACTGAAAGACTCAGAACGGTGGACGGGACCTGGATTGTCAAAACAATCTGAGAGAGAATGGCCATTTCAATAAATATAAATAGATAAAGATGAAACGGCAATCCTTGAGGAAAGGAAGATGAAACTGAACAACATAATATTCAACGGTGACACGAGTACTAAATGGACTGCTCGGAAGACTGCGCAATGGTGCTTCAAAATCAATGGTTCAGCTAGGCCAATGCCAAACAGTTCAAAGACCTAAGCATCTATGTCACGGTCCTTAGGTAGAGGACCTGAATCTGATTCAGCATTCTTAGTCTTATATCTTCTACATTGAAGACACTTGGCTATAGCCTTCAAAATCAATGGTCCAGCTGGGACCGTTCTACTTCAAAGGATCCATAGTTATCTACTCGTATGCTGTCTTCGAGCAATCATTTTAGAACTCGTGTCTTTGTTGAGTACTGTAGCTTACATTGTTTCATTGAGAAGATTTATAGAAATAAGAGGCCGTTCTTGTATTACTCTGACAATGGTACACATTTTTTGGAACTTTGAATGTATTGAGGAGTGTAGACGTTTAGAAAATTCAGCAACAGTCTAGGTTCCTAGAAATAGAGAGTGGAAGTATAATCCTCCTACTTTGAGCTGGGGGGGGGCAGCGGTTATTGTGCTCTAATAAAGAATTGCCTACGCAAACTTTTGGGAAACCTGTATTAACTTATGACGAACTACTCCCCTGACTCTGTCATGTGAAAGCAAACATTAGTGGATGCCCACTAACATACATACCAGAGAATCTTGGAGGTAGATTTAATTCCGCTGGCACTGTCTATGTTTCTGCAAGATGTTGGACAGATATTTAGCATCCACAGAAGATGAATTTCCAGTCAGACAACACCTAATGCAGGAGCTGAAACAACGTTTCAGAAAGGAGTGTCCATCTCCGTCGAAAGGGCAAAAGAAAATCAAACTTGAAGGAATGTGATGCACTGTTAGCCTCCAAAAAACAGAAAAGAATAGAGCAACCGCTGGCAATGATTGTGCCAAACTTTCCTGGTTAGGATGTGGTTTCTCGAGTAACCAAATTAAAGTTAGAGGAGAGATCTCTGATAACGACAATTGAAAGACTGTATCCATTGGAGATGGACACACGTAAATATCTCTGTGTTTTCAAGAAATGTTTGTGAAAGGAAATTCCCTGGTACTAAAGAAATTGCATAGTAATCCCCAAACCAAAGCATTCTTCTTAAGACTATGGATTACATTAGCACTCATGTAAGCATATTATATTCATGTGCTAAGTTTATATGTGACATATGTTCTTTTATCTTGACTAAAATTATTCCCAAAATTTCAGGGTGGGAGGAAGGTTGTTAAGTTGTTTAGTCCGTCAGTATAATTTAAATTATGTAAAAAAGTTACTATGCTAAAATAAATTTACGGAGTCAGACTTTAATTTAATTTATATCCACAACAATTATTATTATTATTATTAATCATCGTCATAAATTGTTGATTTTTCAGCCACCGTGTTTTTCAACACCGCCTCGTGTGATTCGCTTGCCAAAAATTAGGATCAGAATACGTCCATGTAGCGAACAAGATTATACAGGATTTCCGGAAACACCTCTTTCCACAAGAAGCGTTATAGCGGTTTTGGTCGCCTTCCAGCATCATAAAGTAAGTTGCGGAGGAAATTCACCACCATATTTTAAATCTAGCTCTACTGAACGGTTCAGCTTTTTCTCCCAACTTCCTTTTGAGATGTTATCTGAAATTTTGTGCACTGGGGGCGTAATTTTCTACCCCATCCCTTAGTCGACATGAGGGAAAGCGCAAAAACGCCTACCTACCGGAGCTGCTGCCCTTAGAAAGATTTGGGTGATCATAAAATAAAATGGTTCATTTAAATGAGGGTACTCAGCGGGTTTTAGCCATGTTTTAAGCTTACTTTTAAGTTCGGGATGTGCCTTTCAAGATGGAGAACGAGAGAATTATCTTTCCAGTGTAACTTATAACGTTAAAAGTGGGAACCTCGGTCTCGCTGAAACGTGTTGTAATTTTCTGCAATGTCCCTAGTGTCTTCATTCGCTTGTGAAATATTTTGTTTTCATAAAAGTTATCTCTCCCTGAATGTAATTAACACAAATGAATACAGAGGTGATCTTTGACTTGGAAGAAATATGTAATTACTTATTGCAAAGCCCTTTCTCTGAGATATCAATACTTGGTTTTGCCTACCTGGAGGTAGCGTGTCCACTTCACATTAGGAAGTCGCAAGTTCGAATCTCGTTCGGGGCTTTCCCTTGTCCTGAGAAGACAAATGTCGAGTAACTTTAAGACTTCACGGTCCCCGAGACCATTAAGCGTCATTTCACTGATTTCATTCATCGTCAGATTTGACTACCCAGGTTAAAGGGCGAAAAAGAAACCTTGCTTTAGCTAATATAGTTAATTTCCTGTAGCTCCTATGAGGAGCATAATTACGAAACTTTCTTAAACGGAATTTAGTTTCTGGTTCGTGAGTTCGCCGCTATGCGTCATTGTGACGCGGAATCGGCTCGTCGCCTACCGACGGCACTGTGGAAGAAAATCACGAGTTGAGGACGCGAAATGACGGAATTTTGCCCATAAACTTTCAAAACATAGGGTTCTATTACACTCAAATAAACATTACACGGGCCACCGCTTCTACTTCTCTTCCGAAGGAAGCCAAGCTAAGGATTTTTGCTTCCGAAAAAAATCCATCGCCCTCCACCAGGTTTTAAACTGCATTCTTGGGTTTTAAAGGTTAGGGTAATCACTACACCACGAAGGCCAACTATAAAGTTTAGGTAAATATATTTTACCTTCTCTCCTTAGTACATAGTACAGAGGAAGAGAAGATATTGCACTCCACCCAAAATTTTTACACAATGTTTCACTGGAAATACTTTAAATACACTCTTTAGAGTCCCCTGAATTCAAATTTCATTTTTAGAAAAGGGTTTGCAAGTGTGTGTCTCTGTATCTGTCTCTCTTTCTCCCTCTCTCTCTCTCTCTCTCTCTCTCTCTATGTTTGTTCGTGTGTCTGTGAAGCAATAACTCAAAAACGAAGATTTGATAAAATACCAAAACTTGGTAATTAAGTTTAATGTCCTCCAAGGATGTTACATAACATTTATGAGAAAAATCCTGCCACTTCAAATAATCTTGGAAAAATAGTTTCCTTAACCATGGAAAAAATTCCACAATTTTAGTTTTCTGAAAAATTAAAATACCGCATATTAGAACATTTATATCACAAAATGTTTATTCTGGCAATAGCAGTTTGAAGACCTCTGGATGACTTTTGCACAGCTGGTAAACCGTTAGAGATAGACACAATCTTACTACGCAAAACAGGTGGATCTCGTTAAAACTCTCAATATATGTCATACATTTTACGTGAGTTGATCGTTTCCCAGATATCCCTTTTTATTAGGTCCAGTTTTAAAACACTTGAAAATCTGGCTTGGAATGTCTTTAAAACTGATACGCGAGTTTACAAATATTGATTTTCAGCAACTCGTTATTTCTTCTCAAGATTTACTGCCATAAAATTCTCTCAAATCTCGAACAGATCACTTCACCAGTGGGACACTGCTCATGGATTAACTTCTTTTCTTGCATTAAGTGGCCTACTCTAGAGGCATTTATGTAATTGCTCCTATGGCTTACTGTGTGACGACAAAAGCTGATGTCCCGAAGATCATAGGTTCCTTCCTGCCATAGATGTAAATTTGTTTCTTTCTTCTTATATGTCCACACGAAGAAGTGCTGCATGGTGGAGAGATTGGAACTCGAAAAGAAATACTGTCTATTTGCCAAGTTAAGGTGATAACCATTACACCAGAAAGGTACACAGGTTGTGTCTCATCTTGCGTTGGGCTTTGAGAAAGGTAGGGATATGAAACCGTGACAGGATACGAGGAGAATTTGAATTTGGAATAAGCTACAGATATTAGTCGCCTCTTACGACAGGGGAAGGTCCCAAAGTGCTATTCTGCTAGCTAGCGGGGAATCTTGTACTAGTTTAAGTATTATATGTTCCAACAATGCTGTAAGAGATATTTAAGAAATTCCTCCAGCGCAAAATTGCCCTTCACATTGAAGCTTTGATTTTCACAGTTCTCACAGTGGTGCAGCGAACCTTTACAGTATTCCAACCGAAGATATGATTGCATCAGTGTCAAATTGAGCACAGTACACTACTGAGATGGTCACCGCAATTGGGTCACCTGGGACTCGATCACGCTGTTCAGCGACAGATTAAAGGCATGATTCCATAGTGGCATGGCGTTGGCGTGACGTTGACCCGCGAGGTCTGGAGCAAGCGCTGCATGGCGTGACGTTTTGGCTCTACTGGTCCGAGTAAAAGAATCACATTTTCTTAAAATCCCTGTGATGATGGCATTATACCCTCTATGTTAACCAAACTTAGTACACTGGTCAAACCTGTCATATTCTTTCCTTTCGTATCCTTGAATCTACAAAATTCTGAATATGTTTTACTTTTTAATATGTATTTATTTATTTATAACAAATTCTGTTATGTACCTTCTATGTACCTTTCCTGGAAAACTATTTAATACAGGTTTATTATTTATTTCTTGTGTATCTGTAGCAAAAAAGAAATCTTTGAATTAATTTCTTTATTTATTTAGCTTGTATAAAATATCATATAATGTTTAGCAATTCTTATAAAATAATTAACAATTTCTGAAAGTATTTATTTTTTAAAATATAATTATTAAAATTATAAAAAATGTAATTGACTCAGATTTTTTATAAAACGTAAACATTAAGTAAAAAAATCATAGTATTTGGATAAATAGATTAAGAGAAAATGTACATTCTGTTAACAAAATTTAAAATATCGGTTACTTTTTGTGGAGAAAAAATAACAAGAAGTTAGTTAGCACTTTTCTGAACAATAAATCACAAAAAAAAAGCAAATTTAAACATTTTCAATTTTTTTTTCGTGTGGAATGTCCGGCGAGTATAACGTTTTAAAGTAATTACATTAAGTATTAACGAATATCAAAACATGTTTGGCATTATAATATTCAGATAAATGTAGTTCCTAAAATGCATTCCAGCTTTTTGGTTATTCTTTTATTTTTATTTCTTAGTAGATGTAGGGTATCCACATAATAGATGTACATTACATAACAACTCTTTTTTGTACGTTAAATATCAGCGTGGCTTACCTGTCAGAAACACAAAATTTTAATATTACGTAAGAAGTCAATTTAACGTATGCCTTAACTTCGAAATTAGAAATAACTGAGCATATTTTTGAACATTTCAATATTTGCAGGCAGTAATGTGGGAAACAAGCTACGTTTCTTAAGCAATAAGGCTTTTACTTGTGGTAATATATGTAGTCGCGAATTAATACCGTTTGACTTTGGGACATCCCCAAACCTCCTTGATAAATTTTAACAACTATAGCAAAGAGTGTTTTAATTCTATAATTTTAAAAGTTTAAAAATTAAAAAAGCACTCTTTGAATACTAACCTCGTTTCTCTAGCCTCTCAAAGCTGCCTTCAGTAGACAGAGAATTAGGTTATATTATATTCTCTTGATTATGAGGAGATTTAACGTTTTTTGTTGCAGTCTTTACGTGCTGAAGCTTTTAAGTATTGTTTTACGAGGAGAGTATAAAGCCAACCATTTGAGTGGCCATGCAGAGCTCGCGAAATGCAGTATTAAAATAGGAAAATGGGTATGTTCTTATCTCAATTCTCCCACAGCGCTATCTAGGTAACCATAAAGTATAAAGTACAACGTAAGTAAATGGTTAATGAAATAAAACCTGAGCTGTATCTTTACTAACATTTAACATGGCGAGCATGACCCAAAACAGAATAAATTTTTCAGAAACATAAAATACGTAAAGAGTTACGATGATTATAAAAAAATTGATAAAATGCTAGAAAAAATGTTCGCATTGCGTTTAAGGGTAATAAATACAGAAAGAATCTATATGCAGAATTGAAAATAAAAACTGAAAAATACAGTGATGGAGAACATCTAGTACAACAATATCATGATGGAATATTTGAGGCATGCAACGTAGCATTTCGCTTAAGCAGAACAAGATCCAAGAAAATCAAAGGGAAATCAGTACCATGGTCGACTATCGAATTAACAATAATGAGAAAGAGAATAAACGTATTACGACGACGCTAACACAGAAATTTTAATAACGAAATATTATGAGAACAGCGAAAATCACTTTACAAGTATGCTGACTGAGAGCACCAAAAATTAATAAGATACACAAAATTAAAATTCTGGAAGAATGTTTGCAGCGTCACGGATGAAACCAACCCGTGGCATTTAGTGTACAACATAACCGCATGTAAACTGAAAAAAAGCATACTCGCCACCATCAAGAAAATAGCTGGCACATATTCTAATGGCACAGAAGATGTACTAAATCACATGATGAACTATTTTGTTCCAGAAGATGAAAGCACGGTGATAACAATCAATATCAACAAATAAGAAAATAGCTGGCACATATTCTAATGGCACAGAAGATATACTAAATCACATGATGAACTATTTTGTTCCAGAAGATGAAAGCACGGTGATAACAATCAATATCAACAAATAAGAAAATAGCTGGCACATATTCTAATGGCACAGAAGATATACTAAATCACATGATGAACTATTTTGTTCCAGAAGATGAAAGCACGGTGATAACAATCAATATCAACAAATAAGAAAATAGCTGGCACATATTCTAATGGCACAGAAGATATACTAAATCACATGATGAACTATTTTGTTCCAGAAGATGAAAGCACGGTGATAACAATCAATATCAACAAATAAGAAGAAAACTTACAGAATATTTGGATACGACGTGGAATTCACACAGGAGGAAGTCAGAGGAGTAAGTCATCAATTTAATCCTAAGAGAACGCCAGGAGAGGACGGCATATCCAGTAAAATTATCTTGAGTGTTTTTTACAAAAACTCCCCCAATTTACCACTGCAGTATACAATAGCTGTTTTAAAAAAGGACACTTTCCAAAACTATGGAAGAGATGTTCAGTAATCCCAATAATTAAACCTGGGGAACAAGACAGTGAAGATGCTTCAAAATACTGGACACTCATTTTTCGTATTTATTTCACAATATCTCCTTCAAACATCTTCCAGCTAGAATCAGATCCTTATGGTTTCAAGTTGTACATGATATCCTATCCACTCGTATTCATCTCACTGATTCTAGCAAGTGCCCGAAATGCAACGGAAAAGACACAGTAAAACATAGGTTGTATGAATGTCCGCCTATACAAGAAATTAAGATCCACTTTATGGATTCCATGAAGAAACTGCGGTTAAGACTCTATAAATGGTGCACTCCAAATATTCTTCTTCGGCCAGCTTTTGTTTTAACTCAGACTTTGTGGTTAATAGCAAATACAATGTATTATATATTGCAATATTATGAGTACGCGAATTTAATGGAGTATGTAATTTATATGAAAACAGAGGATGTCCAGCTCTTCTGTAATACTTACTCTGCAAAATCTTACAAGTTGTATAAAAACTTTTTTATTGATCTTAATTCATTAACTGCAACAGAATATAGTAATGTGTTTGTAACCAGTTAAATATGTGATACCATAATTATGTATATTCATAGCTTTTATTGTAAGGTATAAGAAAAATACCGGCCCATCAGTTTAATCAACACAGGCGACAAAATTCTGGAGAGATTAATGATAGATAGAATAAGACACTACGTGTAATCAAAAGAACTATTCAGTCCTCGTCAATATGGATTCTCTCCGCAAACGGCACGACAGATGCGGTGGTGGCAGTTAAACAATATGTATTACAAAACCTACACAAAAACAATTACATAACTTTAATTAGTTTGGATGTGCAGGGCTTTTTGATGCAGCATGGTGGCCGGGGATTTTAGACAACTTAAGGAAAGTTAGATGTCCCAGAAACCTAGAATTACTTTAAAGACAGGCGAGCAACTTTAAACATAAACAATTACAGAACTGAAAAAGCGATGGAAAAAACTGTCCACAAGGTTTGTGCTGTCGTCCTGGATTTCAGAATATCTTGTACAATTCTCTTCTTCAATTGGAATATACACGAAATACTCAAGTAATCGCATTTGCAATGGAGGTTGAAAATTATGCAAACAGAGATGTAAATAAGTTGAGTAGGTAGAGTCAGACTGAAAAATTGAATGCCATATCCCGGATTTGAGCCAGGATCTCCCGGTCTCTAGCGGTTACTATACCACTGAGCTACCATGGCAGCATTGAATTTCTCAACTGACTCGCATGTTTCCCGGTAAACCACAAGGGGTCTCAAATTATTTTGAGATGACAACCCCAATGGCGACTTACAATGTTGTAAGTACTTTAAGTCCCAGGATTCATAGTATAGCCAACTATTGTGATCAATATTGAATTTTTCAGTCTGATGCTACCTATCCAACTCCTGACCTACACACGGCTTGGGTGAAAAAACAATTAAATCAAGATGTAAATAAAATTGAACATTAAGCTCAAGATAATCAAATTATATTCAACGAGACAAAGTCAAAAGTATTAATAACTATCAGAAAGAAAGAAAGAAAGACACGAGAACATAAATATATATGTTAACATTAAGTCAATACAACAAATTGAAGAACTAAAATATCTTGGAATTGATTTACACAAAAGGTTAAAATTCAACTGACATATAGATCCTGTACAAGATAAAGCAAAATAACCTTAATAATATATTCTCTAGATCATGAAACTAAGCTGGGGTCTAGGAAAGAAATCACTATACACAATTTTTAAAGGAACGATAGAACCTCTCTTAACTTTTGGAGCACCAATATGGAGTGAAGCATTATGACGTGAATAACATATTAAAATATTTCAACGAAAACAACAAATATTAAATGTAAAAATGACTAAGGCATATAGAACTGCATCACTTGACGCTTCCTATAGCGGGGATTCAACTATTGATATTACGGTATATGGCAAAGCAGAACTATGTAGATCAATACATGAAGAAACAAATTATGATTTCCTATAAGTGGAAAAAAGCTGGAATCACCCTGCAGAAAATACGACTAACCAAGAAACTCAGGAAAATATAACATACCCAATAGAATCTTTACAGAGGAAAGCAAGTCAGAAGAAGAAGTAGGGGCAGCAGCAGCAATATTTCAACGTGGAACTCTCATTCGTCAATTAAAACACACATTATATTCAAAATGTACTAACAATCAAGCTGAACGGGTAGCCATCTGGAAAGCCCTAGAGGAACTTCAAACGATGGAAGGACTATCAAAAGAAGAAAGAATTGCAGCCGTATGCACCGACAGTAGAATCTATTAAAAGAAAACAAGAAACGTAATACCTTAGTAAATAGTATTCATAATACTGGTAAGGTGCCACAACTGGACGATTCACTTCAGTTGGGTGAAGGCTCATGTTGGCATCATAGGTAAAGAAACGTGTACCGGAGAAGTAAAGATATACAATAACATTTCTAAACCCACTATCAAATCGGAAATCCATAGGGCAGGTATCGAGGAATATCAAAGTAGATGATATAGTATCACAAAAGAAGCAGTTAGCTAAATTCTTTTTTGCACTAATTAAAGAAAGATTGAAAATGAATCTCCCAACAATTGCAGAACTTACAGCCATTTTGTCAGGCCATGGAAAAACTAAATAAACCCTCTTTACATTGATTTCACATAATAGATAACCCTACGTGCGCATGAAACAAAGCCCAACAGACTGTTAACCTTCTAATATACGACTGCATAAACAAAGAACATCACAGAGCAATATTAATCAAAGAAATTATTCAGAATGGAGATACCTGGCCTGTCAGTAATCAACAACTACTATTCCTGCATTTACGAAGTTTTTGTAAATATATTAAATCCATGGATATCTAAGGCAAATTGATGCATAAATAAATTGTATAATTAATACGATGCTAGCTCTGAGCACAGAGTGATCGTAAAAATAGTCCAAACAATCAAATGCAGTAATACAACATTATTTTAGTGAGATTAGATTGCAATGAGTTTATTTATAAAACAAAATATAAGTGTACATTATTATATATTATTATTTATTCTAATATTTATCACTATTATATATGAAAAACAAATGTATTAACTAATGTGTTGATGGCATGTACTAATGTATTGAATGCTTGTAATCTTATTACTGTAACTGGGCATTAAGATGAATGTTTAATAAAAAAGAGATGTATGTTATGTATCTAATGTGAATACATATGTGTAGATAACGCAAGTAAATACATAATAAAATAAAACATTGGGCTGTATCTTATGTAACTAATGGAACAGGAAACAAAAACAGAAGAGATTATATTCCAAGCACTGTTATAAAAGCCAGAATTTTGAGCCAATATTACAGTATTTCATTTTTATCCTTGCCAACTTGAGTGAGGAAATGCAGCCGTATGCACTAATCAAAAGATATTTGCTGAGGGTTTTGGAATTTTGCAGGTTAATATAAAATTTACAATGGCATCAAGCATGGTTTATTTACTGCTCCACAAACCACATGTGGTTTTTGGCCTTCTTACATACAACAGAAAATAGTTGTGACAGATTCTAAGCCTCTATTTAAAATGTTGGTCTGCCTCATTGGCAACTATGTTGTAATTTGAATTTATGTCCTGTTGAAAGGGAGTAAATAAACCTAAAAGCTTTAAAAAATGAGAATACATTTATGTAGATAACGTAAGTAAATACTAAATTTCTCTAACCATTTCACATAAAACTATTCTTACAAAAGATTACTCTTTATCTACATCATGCTAATCGAGATAAACATTATCAGAAATAGTCTTCTTACTTTCTTTCTTATAAGTAGAAGGGAAATAAGGGAAAACATTCGTCAAATCTTTTAAAAACTGGTCCTAGGTGAAACAATTGAAGTTCTTTTCGCTTTGCATGTCCTACAGTAAAAACGATAAAACGAAAGGTTGACTACTCGTTTGAAAAAAAGTTAATAGTTTTAAATTGGAATCAATAACAAAGAATATCTGAGAAACGGTCAACTCTATGTAAAAAACGTACAGGACATAAATTATTTGTTTTAACGAAATCTCCATTTTTTGTTAAGTAAGTTTCTGTCTAGTCTTAGCATTTACAGTTATGCAAAATTCACTCAGAATAAGGAGGTCTTCAATGGCCATTCCTATAAAATATAAGAAGTACATTTTAGTTTTCATGTAAATATATTTCAAACACGGTATTTTAATTAAAATCGTTTGAACCTTTTTTGAAAAAAACAACATTTTGTAAATTTTCTAATGTCAAGGGTAGTTTGAGGTGGAGAGGTTATCTTTAAAATCTTGTGCCGCAGATACTCAACATGAACTAAATCTAGTATTTAACGGCCTTTTCGTTTCTGAGCTATGCTGTCCACAGCACAGCCACACATACACACATATACACACTTCAGACACGCACGCGTTTTTCTAAAAATGCCTATATCACTTGCTTTTAGTTTCATTTATAAAACATCTACACTTCTCTTTCTTTTGATTTTCTCCGAACTATGCAAAGAAATAAATTTCAATACAATCTAATAGCGACACTTCTAAAAACATTTGATTATCACTTTGGCATAAAGTTCTATTTGCAAACAACTGAGTAATAAGAACAGTCTAATAAAACATATCTAGATTAGCATGAAGTAGAAAGACGAAGAATATTTTGTGAGAAGTTTTACTGGAAACCAGGTAGAAAAAGTCATGTGAAGTAACATATATTTTTTGTAATAGGGCCCTAGAGCAAACAAAATGAACGTTTTCTAGTTGCCGACGTGAAAATGACAATGCATGATATATTTGTGTCGGAATTAGAAATGCGGTCATAAACCCTATTTCCAATTGACAAATTTCTTTCCCATAGAAAATCCTAGCACATTGTCTATGTTCGTGGTTCATGAGGAGAGCCTAAATACAGAGGAAAATGAATGTACGCAGCTTTAATTAGGTTTTGTATAGCTAGCTATGGAAATTATCTTTGTATTAAGGATTGTTTTGTACTGTTTTGTTCATGAGATATAATCCGTTGTATAGTTCTAGATTCATGTTTAAAGCAATGTTGATGAAGCAGTGTTTACGAATTTGCAGCAAATAAATACCTCACGAGAGTAATTAGTATCAAGGAATATCTCAAAAACATTCAACTCCACGAAAAAAAGTTATATAACATAAATTGTGTGTTTTAAAGTGCTCTACATGTGTTGTGTGGAAAGTTTTTGCCGATCACTTACGGTTTAGCAGTTATGCAAAATTCCGTAAAATTGACCCACAATAAAGTAGTCTTCAGAGGCTATTCCCAGAAAATTCAAAATATACATCTTATTTGTCATATCTTTAATATACGATATTTTAATCAAAATCGTTAGAGCCATCTTTTAGGAAATCAAAGTTTTCGAAAAAAGTTCCATGTAAAGGGTAGTTAAGGGTGGGGGGATATTTCTCAAAATCTTCGTGTCGCATCCCTGGAAGATACTAAACTTAAATACCAAGCTTGGTATTTTACCAACTTTTCGTTTTTGATTTATCGTGTTCACAGACACACGGACACACACGGACTTTTTTCTGAAAATAATTATTTTGGATACCGGGGACCCTAAAACATATATTTCCGGTGAAATCTCGATATCGAATTTTTGGTGGAGTGCAATACCTTCTCTATATACTATGTACATAGCACGTATAAAGAAAGTAAAAATATACATCATAATTGTTTACACCTATGGAACAAATGAAGATTTAATAAAGGACGCGAAACTGCAAAAACATTTATATATTGCATACACACGAATTTCTCTGCATCTCTGTAGCAGATTATTGATAAAATGGATATTCCTGTCTACTTTACAGTTCTGTCTCTACATTTGACTATCACTTTAGATAGCGCATTCCTTTAGTTCCCTTCTATTATATTCTGCTAACGTTTATCGCTATTAGTATTGTGTAGAAAGAAGAATAATCTTTTGTAAGAAGTTTGTTCGTAGAGCAGATAGAGAAAGTTATATGAGTGTAACTTCAGAATTTTTGGTGTAGAAGGGACTCTTTCGCCAGAGACACGTATATCTATAAGATAAATGGAACTGAATTTTTCAGAATTCCTAAATCTCGCCAGTGACTTGAATGGCTAGGAAGGGGAGAGAGGAAAATAACCGGCTATTCGTTACATGTCTGTCTGGACGATTTCATCCTCGAGATACTCCTGTAAGCTCTTTAAGGTCTTTATCCCTTACAGCGGAAAGGTGAGTCTATTTCTGCGAAGGCAGACTTGAACCCAAACCTCAGGAAGCCCGATGACAGCCGTTACTGATGATATAGACATAGAATGTGAGGAACTTCGCTTGGGTACAACCCTGTCGGATTCGTGAGATACTCGTTCGATTGTTTCTGCGTGTCACCAGGCATACACTATGGCTATTTCTCATTTACAGTGTTTTCCTTTCCATAATTTCTCTTTCATGGCGTTTCACTCTACTCTTTTAGCTGTGCTTACAGGTTCGTGTTTTATGACAGTGCGGGCAGATAGCAGGGATGCATGGTTAACGGAAATATTTCTCCCCAAGGTGCCTTGCAAGTCAACCCGCTTTCTCAGGAGACCTGACAGGGACTTCTGTGTGTCTCTAGTGCCCTGTCTGTCTGCGGCCCGTGACCCCCTATGGTTCCTTCATCTCATACAATACCCCTAGGGGATGTTAGACATAATAAATCTGCACGGTTGCATTGCGCGAGGTATCCTGCTGTTTTACTTTCTCTACACGTACTATGTACATACTGTATAGAGAAGGTATTGCATTGCACACAAAAACTCCATACTGAGATTTCACCGGAAATAAATGTTTTGGTACCTCCTAATAAAAAATAACTTTTAGAAAAAGATCCGTGTGTGTCTGTCACTATGTGTGTGTCTGTGGACAGCATAGCTCAACAATGAAAATACCGTTAAATACCAAACTTGATATTTAAGTAGCATCTTCGAAGGATACGACAGTAAAATTTTCAAGAAAATCCCACCAACCAAACTACTCTTTTTTTGAAACTTTTTATTTTCCCAAAAATGGCTCTAACATTTTTATCGTACTTAATTCTAATCAGATAAACATTAGCAGAAATGGCTTCTTGTGAGTAGAAGTGAAAGAAAGGAATACACTAGGCTAAAATACTAGTAAAATCTGTTAAAAGCTGGTTGCGCCCGCCTGGGTAGTGTGGTGGTAGCGTGTCTGCCTCACATTCAAAAGGTCGTGAGTTCGAATCTCGCTTCGGGTGAGTTACCCGGATAAGGTTTCTTTCGGGGTTTTCCCTTATCCTGAGAAAACGAATGTCGAGTAACTTTAAGCTCCGTGGACCCCGAGATTATTTGAGCATCAAATGACCAAACAGGTTAAATTATTTTAAACTAAAAAAAAAAAAAAAAAAAAGAAAAAAAGCTGGTTGCCATGTGGATGAAATCAGTTTTCTGCATAGCCAAGAGTAGACAAATTCTCGTATGTGAAAAGTTTAAAGTATTTTAAAACTGACGCGAATAACAAGCAATACCTTAAAAATGGTAAGTTACACAGAGAAAATGCATATGACTTAAATTATGCCTTTTAACGAGATCTACATTTTTTTTTTGTCAAGTAGGATTTGTCTATCTCTTACGGTTTACTAGTTTTAAAAACACCAGCAAAATTTATTGTGAATAAAGAGATTTTCAGAGACCATTCCCAGAAAATTCAAGATATGCATTTTATTTGACATGTAATTATTTTTAATATACAGTACTTTTATCAAAAGCATTAGAACATTTTGGAGAAAATCAAAATTCTCGAATTTTTTTTCGTGTAAAGGGTAGTTGGGGTGGGGAGATTTTCTTCAAAATCTTTAACTCAACTACCAAGTTTGGTATTTTACCGTTTTTCATCTTTGAGTTATCGTGTTCACTGACACACAGTCACACGGAGCTTTATTTAATAATGCTCTTTTAGATACAGCGGACCCTAAAACATGTATTTCCATGAAATCCCGGTAGGTAATTTTAATGAGTTGCAGTACCTTCTCCATACGTACATAGTATGTGTAGGGAAAGTAAAAATATGTGTAAATAAGCTGTTGTTATGTTCTAAACTTAAAACAAAAAAATAAACATAATTAATATCGGTTGTATAATTCCTGAGCCCGTATAATATCCCAATCTTGGGCATAGACAAAATAAATGTTAACTGTAATGTGGACGTGAAGCTGCAAGAGCTCAGGCTTCTTGAACTTGTGCGCAGAAGCCATCTTTTGTCCTTCGCCCGTTTACAGGTAATTGGAGCATATATTCCTTTTTACCTCAACACATTCTCATAGAGGGAATCAAAATATTATCAAGTATTACCATATATTGCACACCGTTCATTTGAATCATCAAGCTGCCATAGCACACTTAGACCGTCCCTTGATATCCAACGTCAACACGATACAGATACGCCACCATGATGGAATTGTGAAACCACAGTTTATAAAAGGTGTGCTTGATTAATTTGTAAGGGCGTGTTTGATCAGTTTGTAAAGGGTGTGTTAAATAAAAATATGGATATTCAAAAATGTTTTAAATATTGGTTTTCTAAACAATACCTTTAATATTTCTGTACACCATTCTGCAGAGAATTGTTGTTCGGTAGAATAAACCCTTAAAGAAGCATCATAACTATCATATTATTAACTGTACTGAATATCGTCTATGAAATAAGTATGTCACATAAATAGCCGCTAGGTGTCGATTCAAGATCAAGAGAAAGAAAAGAAAAAAAACATGTGAGAAGCGAATCAGCGACCCTCAGCACAGAAGTAACCTAGTAACGCTACAGTGAACACACATAGAAACTGGTAAATATAAACCGTACCATGTTTTGTGTTGATAATATTACTTTCTCTACACTAATATGCACATAGTGTATACAGAATGTATTGTAATGCACCCAAAAATTCGATATCGAGGTTTCAGCGGAAATATATGTTTTGAGATCCTCTGAATCCAAAAAAAGCATTTTTAGAAACATGAACGGGTGCGTGTTGTCTGTCTGTGTGTAAGGGTGTGTGTGTCTGTGGGCAGCATAGCTCAGAAACGAAAAGACCGTTAAAAACTAAACTTGGCATTTAAGTTTGGTATCTTCCAAGGATGAGACACGAAGATTTTCAAGAAAAGCCCCCACCCCCAATTACCCTTTACATGGAAAAAAATGAGAAAATGTTTATTTTCTTATAAATAGCTCTAACGATTTTGATTAAAATGCCTTATATTTAAGTTATTTACTTGTCAAATAAAATGTATATCTTGAATTTTCTGAGAATAGCCTATAAAGACTTCTTTATTCTGGATGATTTTATTCAATTTTGTATAATTGGTAAACCGTAAGAGATAGACAAAAACTCACTGCTCAAAAAATGTAGATTAGGATAAAAGACACAATTTATGTTAGTTACATTTTTTTCGTGGAGCTGATCGTTTTTGAGATATTCCTGACTTTTGTTTTCAGTTTTGGAAAACTTACACATTTCTCATACAGGAAATTGTCAAGTCCTGTCCATAAAAACCAAGAAACTTCAGTCACATAGCAACCAGGTTTTAACTATCACTTTAACATATGGTGCTCCCTTATTTCGCTTCTACTTACAAGGAGGCAAGTAGTAAGACTATTTCTGCTAATTTTTCTCGATTACCATGAAGTAAATAGAAAAATTGTTGTAGAGATGTAGAGAAAGTCATGGGAATGGAACACATCTGATTTTTTTTGGTTAATATTTATAGTTGTTGAAGAAGCTTA
The DNA here is from genome assembly GCA_030762935.1 of Hymenopus coronatus. Lineage (NCBI taxonomy): Eukaryota > Metazoa > Arthropoda > Insecta > Mantodea > Hymenopodidae > Hymenopus > Hymenopus coronatus. The sequence continues at coordinate 123,265,944 of CM060898.1, forward strand.
AGTTGTGTATTTGATTATGATAATTGATTATATGGGTTAGCAATATTAAGATTTGCAACCTGTGACAACTTATTGCTGCCGCTACACAACTGTATCACGGATGGTGTACAAAGGCGCTGTGCCGTGAAGGTTTTAAACAAATGTGGCGTGCCAGACATTTTGCTAAAACAAACACAATATATCAGATGGCCCAACTGTCCGGAATTTGACGTGTGCAGATATTCGTGTGTTAAAAGACTTGTGGAACCCAAAGGGGCAATTACAAGTTAAATCCTTGAGTGGCCTTCTTTCCCTCTCTTTGCTTATCAGCGGAAACAGTGAGCTGGTCGCACTAATCTGTGCCCGTGTGTCTGTGAACACGAAAACTCACCTACTTACATCTAATAATTCATTTTGTTAAAATTACTTTCCTGTAGTGTTCACATGCTCTTTTTGAATCGCAATATAAAGATGTCTTATATTTGAATTATATATCCCCCATAAATTAGCATTATATATCCTGGAACAAACAAGGAGTCTTAAATTTTGGTCAGAAGCGGTACAGAGGTTTGTTCCTCCCTTTCGGCCTTTTTTTTTTTTTTTTCTTCTTAGCAAAAAAGTACAGTCCGAAGCTATATTCCTTTTTACTTTCTCTTCACGTACTATGTACACAGTGTATAGAGAAGGTGTGCACCCAAAATTAGATACCGTGATTGCATCGGAAATACATGTTTCGAGGCCCCTGAATCCCCAAAAAACATTTTTATATGTGTATGTGTCTGCGTGTGTGTCTATGGGCAGCATAGCTCAAAAACGAAAAGTCCGTTAAAAACCAAACTTGGTATTTAGGTTTGGTATCTTCCAAGGATGCGACACGAAGATTTTCAAGAAAATCCCCTACTCTTTACATGGAAAAATTGTCGAAAATTTTGCTTTTCTAAAAAAATGGCTCTAACGATTTTGATTAAAATCCTGTATATTTACAAACCAAATAAAATGTATATCTTGAATGTTCTGGGAATAGCGCTAAATATCTGTACATTCTGGATACATTTTGCCGAATTTTGCTTAACTGCTAAACCGTAAGAGATAGACAGTAACTTACTACACAGAAAATGTAGATCTCGCCAAAATGTTTTGTGGAGGTAACAGGTTCCGAGATATTCCTTGTTATTGGTTTCAGCTCTGAAGTACAATAGGTGTCCGTTTTTCTTTTGTTCTACTCCTGGCCAAGCAAAGAAGCGATTTGCAATGACAATCGCATAACCACACATTTTAAAACATTTTACTAGTCTAATGTATTCCCTTATTTTGTTCTTACTTATAAGGAACTAAGTAATAAGAACATTCTACTAACGATTATCTCGATTAGGAAGGTGCAGAAAGAAGGATAATCTTACTAAGAAGTTTGTAGAACAGTTACAGAAAGTCACGTGAGTGTAACACATCAGATTTTTTTTGAGAAAATCAAAATTTTCGAACATTTTTCAATGTGAAGTTTAGTTTGTGGTAGAAGGACTTTTTAGAAAATCTTCGTGTTGCATCCTTGAGAGATACGAAACTTAAATATTAAGTTTGGTCGGTAGAGTCAGACTGAAAAATTCAACGCCATAACCACGGATATCCAGCCCTCTAGCCGGTTGCTCTGCCACTGAGTTACCATGGCAACATGCCGGCATAGCATTGAATTTCTGAACTGACTCACACGTTTCCCGGTAAAGCACAAGGTGATCTCAAATTATTTGAGATGACAACCCCAATGACGACTTACAATGGTACAAGGATTCATAGTATAACCAACTGTTATGGTCAATGGGTATTGGTTTAATTGTTTTTCACACAAGCCGTGTGTAGATCAGGAGTTGGATAGGGACGTTGAGTTTTTCAGTCAGACTCTACCTATCCAACCCCTGTCCTACACCCGGCTTGTGTGAAAAAAAACAATTAAACTAAGTTTGGTTTTTAATGGAATTTTTGATCTTGAGTTATTCTGCATTCACCCAGACATACCATGGAACGTTTCGTAAAAAATGCTTTTCAGATATAACGTAAGGCTATAAAAGGAACGGGTAAAAGAATAAAAGGCAAAGAAAAGCAATAAAAGCTACAAATCAGGGAAAGAAAACAAGAGAAAGTAAGTGTGAAGAACAGTAAAAGATAATGGTTCATATTCAGAATACCAGAGTCTATCAAGTGAAGCGTCTTACACGTTTTATGTTCCAGAAATATGTTCCATAATTACTCCCCGAAAGACAATCAGTTCTTCAATACCAGGCTATAATTTACCTTTAACAGTCGCTGCAGGATCTTTACGGTTGACTTCCCTCTCTCTAATATCTCTAGCCAAGAAAATGGGGTCAAGTAATCGAAGAACGTGTTTCTTCGTCCACACACCTTCTTCCCTCGTCTTTTCCTTTACATAAGCGTTTAAACATAATTTTATATTTGCCTCATATAAACTTTTAAGTAGATTTAGATTTGAAACTGAAAGACTGAAAAATTCTGTGCTAAAACACAGATATCTATAGTATTTCAAAGGTCATTTAAATTTTTAAACCGTTATAATATTTCCGATAAGAATAAAAAAAAAAACTGATGTGTTCCATTCACACGACTTTCTCTACATCTCTGTAACAAATTATTGTTAAAAGAAGCTTATGCTTCTGTTTACTTCATGCTAATCGAGAAAAATATTGTAGAAATAGTCTTATTACTTACTTCCATGTAAGTAAAAGCGTAATAAGGGAGTACCATAGGTTAAAGTGATAGTCAAAAGCTGGTTGCTATGTGACTGTAGTTTCTTTGTTTATATGGAAACCAATATCAAGAAAAATGTAAAAAAACGATCAACTCCACGAAAAAAATGTATATAACAAACATTTTGTGTTTTATCGTGATCTACATTTCTTATGTAGTAGGTTTTTGTCTATCTCTTACGGTTTACCAGTTATGCAATATTCTGTAAAATTCATCCAAAATAAAGATCTTTTGAGGCCATTCCCAGAAAATTTAAGATATTCGATTTATTTGGCAAGTAAATATCTAAAATATAAGAGATTTTAATCAAAATCGTTAGAGCCATTTTTAAGAAAAATCAAAATTTTCAAAAAATGTTCCATGTAAAGGGTAGTTGGGGGTAGGGGGACTTTCTTGAAAATCTTCGTATCGCGTCATTGGAAGATACCAAACTTAAATATCAAGTTTGGTTTTAAATGGTCTTTTCGTTTTTAAACTATGCTGCCCACAGAGACGCACACGTACACACAGACAGACAGACAGACAGACAAATACACGGACATTTTTCTAAAAATGCTTTTTTTGGATTCAGGATGTCTCAAAACATATATTTCCGGTGAAATATCGGTGTCGAATTTTTGGGTGCAATACAATACCTTTTATATACACTATATACATAGTACGTGTAGAGAAAGTACTAAATCACATATTGCGCAAATAATGGGGTTGTATGGAACATTAGGACGATGTCCTCGGTTCCCTTGCTCTACATGCACCATTCTTTCTGTGACTCTGTGCACAGCATTTTGCAAATGAAGTCTAGAAGTATTAGCAATTTCTTGCGAGATAGCAGCATCTTTAAGTTGTTGAATGTGTCAAAAAAACTCGATCTTTAAGCTGACCCCACAACCAAATCTGTAGATCACGGTAGCCACTTTAATGGAAAATATCTATTGATAGCTCAATCGGCAAAGATTTGGTTAAATAGTTGTTTTTCAAGAATGTAGATATAGTATAGGGCGCCATCTTGCCTGAAAGCAATGCTTTTCAAATCGTTATTCCTCACTCTAGGAATGACGAAGTTTTGCAGCACGCCATCTACAATATCAGTCTATTGTCTTCTGTGAAGAAATAAGGGCCTATTTGTGCAGCCACACCATAAAGTAACTTAAAAGTCATGGAAATATTCTTGAATTAAGTTTGCGGGTTGTTTTCTAACAAATTCTGCATTTATGTGCGTTAACTCCACCATAAAAAGAGAAATGTGCTTCGTCTGTCCAAAAAACGAGTCCAACCAAACATTAATAATTTAATATCTGCTACCACAAATAAAGCAAAATCATATCTGTTCTTCTTGTCAGTTTTTTACTTTCTCTACACGTATCATGTACATTGTGTATAATGAAGAAATTGTATTATACCTAAAAATTTGATACCGACATTTCAATGGAAAATACATTTTTGGAAAAAGGTCCCTGTGTGCGTGTGTTTCTGCGCGTGTGTGTATCTGTGGACAGCATAGCTCAAAAACTAAAAGACCATTAAATACCAAATTAGGTATTTTAGTTTGGTATCTTCCAAGCATGAGACACGAAGATTTTCAAGAAAATCATCCTACCCCAAACTACCTTTTACATTGAAAAAAAAATCGAAAATACTTAATTTCTCAAAAATGACTCTAGGGATTTTGATTAAAAACTCTTATATATAAGAGATTTACATTCCAAATAATTGTACCTCTTAAATTTTCTGGGAATATCCTCTAAAGACATGTTTATTCTGGTTGATTTTTATTGAATTTCGCATAACTGCTAAACCGTAAAAGACATACAAAAAGTTACTACACAAAAAATGTAGATCAGATTTAAAACACAATTCATATCATATACATTTTTTTCGTGAGGTTGATGCTTCCGAGATATTCCTTGTTATTGTTTTCAAATTTTAAAATGTATACTTTTCTCATATAGGAATTTGTGAACTCCTATCCATACAACAAAGGAACTTCAGTCACATAGCAACCAATTTTTGACTATCATTTTAACCTAGTGTATTCCCTTATTTCGCTTCTACTTATAAGGAAGCAAGTAATAAGACAATTTCTGCTAATTTTTCTCAATTAGCCTGAAGTAAAGAGAAAAATAAGCTTTTTAACAATAATTTGTTGCAGAGATGTAGAGAAAGTCATAAGAATGGAACACATCAGATTTTTTAAAGTGGAATGCTGGTTTCAGTAAATTTAGATACAGGCTATAATGTTTGCTCAGAATTCTCCAAACTGTGGTATTATTCATGTGAAGTTGCCTCGATACCTTTGCAAGACTACTGATGTCATAATTATTATTTCTATTTACTTCATTATTAGTATGAAGCACTTTAGGAAGAGTGGTATCATTGAGTACCTTTGGCCTTCCAAATTCCTTCTTATCAGCAATAGAACCAATTTACTAAAACTTTCTGTTTAAGTTTTCATAATTTTACGAGCGGAACTCGGGCCTGTTCTTAAAACGTTCTAATTTTTCTCAGGCCTGAGTAAAACTTTTTCTTGCTTTTATATTAACCCTACATCAGTTGTACTCTATTGTTTTTCTATGTTTAGAGGACAGCCATGATTTTAATACAAATGTTTATATGAGTATGAATAAAATTACACTGAAAAGAAAAACATAGAAGTGAATGAAAAAAATCTTACGTGTTTCATTCACATGTCTTTCTATACATTTCTGCAACAAACTATTGTTAAAAAGTTCATGCTTCTATTTACTCCGTGCTAATTAAGAAAAATTATCAGAAATTGTCTTATTACTTGCCTCTTTGAAAGTAAAGCGAAATAAGGTAGTACAATAGGTTAAAGTGATAGTCAAAAGTTGGTTGCTATGTGACTGAAGTTTCTTTGTTTCTTAGAACAGGAGTTGACAAATTCCCGTAGGAGAAAAGTATATGTTTTTAAAGCTGAAACCAATAATACATTAAATTGACATAAATTGTATGATTTATCGTGATCTACATTTTTTGTGTAATAAGTTTTTGTCTATTGGACTTAGAGATTTTTGTCAGAATATTTAATATACATATACATTTTATAATACATGGTATTTAAATAAAAGTTTGTGAGCCATTTTTGAGAAAATGAGAATTTAGAAAAATGTTCCACATAAGTTTCACGGTAGTTTCAGGTGAGGGATGTTCTTGAAAATCTTGGTTTCAAGTTAGTATTTAACCGACACTTCGTTTTTGAGTTATGGTGCTCACAGACAGACAGACAGACAGACACACAGACAGACACACACAAAGTTTGTAATAAATAATGATCATAAAATCGTGCATTCCCCAAGTCCCACATATTACCAAGGTTGTTGTATTCACAACGTAACCATATATAATTAAAAAAAAACCTGACGTGTTAAATTCACATGACTTTCTATAGCTGTTGCACATATAAATTATTCTTACAAAAGATGGTTCTTTTATTTATACCATCTAGATAACATTAACAGCATTGGTCTGATTACTTGGTTCTTTGTGAGTACAAGGAAAATAAGGGAGTACACTAGACTAAAGCGACAGTCAAATCTTTTAAAAGCTGATCACTATGTGAAACAATAGAAAATCGGTTTTCTTTGTGTGGCCAGCAGTAAAACTAGAGAGACGAAACGAATTGTTTGAGAACAGTTAACGTAGTTTAAAATTGAAACCAATAACAAAGGAAACGTTTATCTTTACAAGAAAAATGTATATGTCATAAAGTATGTGCATTCACGAAATCTGCATTAAGTGTTTCTACCTTTTACGGGTCACTAGTTGTGTACAATTACGCAATTCATCCCCAATAAATGTGTTGAGAGGCTATTCTCAGAAAGTTCAAAGAGTAAATGCTATTTACGATGTAAATATCTTTAATATACATTAGTTTAATCAACACCTTAAGAGCCATTTAAGAGAAGGACAAAAATTTCAAACACTTATCCATGTAAAGGATCGCTTTCGTCGCGGGAATTTTCTTGAAAATCTTCGTATCACATCCCTGGAAGATTATAAACTTTAATACAAAGTTTGGTGTTTTACCAACGTTTCGTTTTTGAGTTATAACTGATTAACAGACACACGGAAACTTGATACACGCCTGTATAAAGTTGCTTTTTTCGGACTCAGGGAAAATCAAAGTATATATTTGTGGTGAAATCTGGACATTGAATTTTTGGGTGGAATACAATACTTTCTCTAGCTATTACACCGTATGTGCATGCGTGCTAGAGAAAGTAAAAGTATCCTACAAATAAGCGAGTGTGTCTCCCTAATGCCAAATGTTACTACGAAATTAATAAAACTGATGTTCACTTGTTCGCGTTGTATTGTTCTTTTGTTGTTTCGAGCGAAAGCCTCTCGAAGGCTCCTGGCACTGTGATTGTGGTCATCGAGCGGATACATGAAAACTGAGGATCAGCTGATATCCCTTTTCCCAGAGTGCAAAGCTCAAAAGTCCTGCCTCTGAAATGTTTCATTAACAACAGAAGTCGATGATACTTGACAGTTCAATATTGTGTCGCAGCAAGTGCTCTATACAGATACTGTAAGTGTTCTATTTCTGGAACACCGCGGGCAGCAGAGGAATATAATGTTGCAAGTGTGCTAGCCAAGATAATATCGCAACCAATCTACAAAGTTAGAGTGCATTTTATTGCATTATAACTATACTTTTTACAGAAAATGCATATATTCTCTCCATTTTGTTCAATGCTTATGAAATTAACTCATGAAGATGTTATGTCAGAGGTTAAAACTTATATGGCATATTATTCTGGAAGGATCTCTAGTTTAAGGGACCCTAAATGAAAAAAAAGATTGCAATAAAGTAATATTTTTAGTTTTTTGTGAAGTGTTCTTTTGAATTATCTTTTTTTTTTATTTTCTCTATACGCACTCTGTACATAGTGTATAGAGAAAGTATTGTATTCCACCTAACATTTTGATGTTGAGATTTCACCAGAAGTATATGTTTTGAGAACCTCTGCTGACGTCCGCGCGTGTGTGTGTGTGTGTGTGTGTGTGTGTGTGTGTGTCTGTGGGCAGCACATCTCAAAAAGGAATATACTATTAAATAGCAAACTTGGAATTTATGTTTACAATTTTTCAAGGATGTGACAGGAAGATTTTTGGAAAAATCACCTCATCTCAAAGTATTTTTACAGGGAAAAAGGTTTTAAAAATGTTGATTTTCTCAAAAATGGCTATAACGATTTTGATTAAAGTACCTTATATTAGTGATACTTACATGGTAAATAAAATGTTTATCTTGAATTTCCTCGGAATAGCCTCTAAAGGTCTCTTTATTCTCGGTAAATTTTGCTGCATTCTGCACAACTAGTAAATCGTGAGAGATTGACAAAAAATGTAAATCTCCATAAAACACACAATTTGTCATTTACATTATTTTCATAAAGTTTAGCATTTTTTTTTAGATATTCCTTGTTATTGCTTTAAGTTCTAAAATAACTAAAACTTTTCAACTTCGGAAATTTGTCAACTCCTGGCCATGCAAAAACAGATTTCAACCACACGGCAACCATCTTTTAAATATTTGACTTTGGCCAAATTACTCTTTCGAAATGTTGCTATAATTTGGATAAATAAATTACTAAATTGTGAAAAATCAGGGGTTTTGGAGAATTTTTGAATTTTGAATTTTGGGCAAAAATTCTTTTTTAGGTAGGGAAGGCCTTTGTTTATTTTTACTTAATTCACCTCTCTCTTACTGATCCAATTCACCTCTCTCTTACTGATCCAATTCACCTCTCTCTTACTGAAAAGTAATAATTTTATACACTAATCAGGGTTATTATAATAGTATAACATGACAGATCGTTTTGTAATTTCATTTACTATAATACTACACATGTTAACGTGAATATACTTAAAAATTCATGACGTGGCTCATTTTAGTATACTAATGAATTTAGACAATATAATAGTATTATTTAAATACCCATATAAGCAGTAATTTTGATACATGGAAAGAATATCACTATTATTATGTGCGATAGCTGATATAAATTTCAATAAGATATCTTACATACTATGTATTTTCCAAATTTCAAGATGCATCAGTTTAATTTGCAGTTCACCTAGATCAGCAGTTCGCAAATCTTGTACTATAGTGCAAAATCATATCTGTGTTTGTCTATAAGGGCTTCCAATTGGCCACGTTGACTACTTGAAATATCTGCGTGAAGACGAAATTTGGCATTTTTATTTTCTGCAGCTCACATGTATAATGTACATAGTGGATAGAGAAGGTATTGTATTCCACCCAAAAATTCTATGTCGAGATTTCACCGGAAATATATGTTGTGGAGTCCCCTGAGTTCGAAAAAAAGCATTTTTAGAAAAGAGCTCCATGTGTGTGGTGTGCGAGAGTGTGCGTCTCTGTAAGTGTCTGCGTCTGTGAATGAGTGTGTGTCTATGGGCAGCATGACCAAGTTTGGTATCTTCTAAGGATGCGACCCGAACATTTTCAAGAAAGTCCCCCCACCCCGAACTACCCTTTACATGGAAATAATCGACCCAGAGTTATATTACACTTACCAAACATCATCAACATGCAAGCAAAATGTATAATGTGGAAATAAAAGTCATCGACAACATAAGTTGACGTAGTTCATCAATAAATAGTATTTCCAAACAATTGAGCGCAGTAATTGCCCTTCGTGGTGTAATGGTTACCATGCTACTTCACACACCCAAGGTCGCGGGTTCAAACCCGGCGGAGGACGATGGATTTTTTCGGGCGTAAAAATTCTTAGCATGGCTTCCTTTGGAAGGGAAGTAAAGCCGTTGGTTCCGTGTCGTAGATTTACGGCACGTAAAAGAACCTCAAGCCTGATAGAGAGGCCTCTGAGCAAAATTAAGCGGTCTTTCACGCCCAGTGTAGAATGGGACGCTGAGAACCGCAGCTGAGCGTCCGTGAATAACACACCATTTACTTTTTTGTGCGTAGTAATGCAGCGTCACTGGTAGCCAGGTCGACGCAAATCTATTAAAGGAGGATACTGTTCCACCGTGGATAAAAGAAGTGCACCTCCTTACTTCTTCAGCCAACTCGATTTGCCATTAAGAAGAAACCAAATATATTACAGAGAAATGCTTATCATATTTTGATAGCAACAAATCTACACTTTCAGGTCTAAAGTTCTCTGGTATGGTGAAATAATTTAATCCACTTATATCGAGAGTCATTCCTAATATATTACAACCCAACTAACAGGATCTTCTTGTCATCTCCATTATGTCGTCTTCTAATATATTCTGTTCCCTGGTCACCTTAAGCTTTAATAATTAAGAGTATAGCCCTGCATTTAAGAGAGTATAGAGTAGTATGTTTTTCTTAAACTTCTGCATATATTTATTAGTTATTACATTGACTTGTTTTGTCAGATTCCATAAAAACCAAACAATTAATATTAACTAATCCCGAGCTGTAATATTAAAAGTGGTATGTATACTCATAGATTCAGTGCAGATGTTGAAATTAGAATCAGAGTTTGCTAATACTTCTTACATTTTTGAGTAAGATGGTTACAATCCCCAAAAGCTACGTGGCTACATCACTGCCTAAAAGCACGAGAAGGAAACAGAATGAAATGGAAATGATGGAGACGTAATCGTGGCAGATGAGAAGCATCCCTAGGAAAACCCCAGGAAACCTAATCTCCCTAAAGCGAGCCTCACACGTTCTCGCTCTGTCTCATTTTCTGAGTTCACTATGGATCTTTGATCTATGTAGAACCGAGGGCATGGAATTCTGTCGATATTGCCCAGTGGTTTATTTTGTAAGCAAATACTAAACCGGCTCTAACCCACTGTCCCCCACTCCTTACCTGATTCAAACACTCCACTTGTCCTCCATGGTCTAAGGTTAACATGTTAGGTTCTCTTCCCAAGTTCGCGGGTTCAAACCTGGTGGAGAGCAATGAATTTTATATGGGTGCACAAAATCCTTAGCATGACTTCCCTCGGAACGGAAATAAATCCGAGTATTTCCGCGTAGTAGATTTAAGGTACGTAAAGGAATCTCAAACCTCAAAGAGCCCTCAGAACAAAATGATGCTGTTTTTGACGCCCAATATAGAATGCGACGCTGAAGCCAGAGCAGTTAAACAGCGTCCATAAATAAACAACTCAATTTCAATTTCAATTCACTTAATTATTTTATGGCTTCACTCCTAAGCCTAAAATCGCTCTTGTCCATAGGTTTGTGATGTGTGCTACATATTGGCATCAAAACAATACAAAATGGACTTCTTCAGAAACTGGTGTGAGTATGTTATAGCAAAATTTTCCTTCCAGCCACTCAGATGAAATGGTTTCGTACTGTTTGTTCCTCTTTAAATTTCGCTCTGATTGATGCGTCACCAACTCATTTATTTTCTTGCGCAGGAAACAGGCTTGTTCGTGTATGAAGTTGGTAACACGTGTCAGCAAGGATTGCCTCTCTTCCGTGTATGGTGTATCGTGTGTCTGTTTATAAAAAACAGGAAGCGGCCAATATCTACTCCAGCTACACCTAAGTGTATGCCTGCCAAGAAATCTTGCTTATTTATAGAAAGTGGTGGAATACGTGTTTAGCTTTTGGCAAAGTTCTGCACTCAGATAATTAAGTTGCAGCGTCATTACGAAATCCATTCAAGTGATTACGACAGCTACCAAGGAGAGTAATGTTTCTTACGAACTTTATTGGGTGCCATTACTTATCAATATCCCTGTTCATAGTCGCTGCTGTAAATGTAAACGTTTATTGCTATACATTAATTCTTATAATATTGATAATACAATGAGTTTACATTAGTATTAAAATAATTTTCATTTTTGCAATTATTTAGGAAAATACATTGTTTTCATATCCGAAATATAAATACTTATGTAACGGACATAATAGAGAAATTGCTCTGCAAATCATGAAGCTACGTTAGCTGTATTAACCTAAGAAAGGTAGATTACGTATTTCAAACGCAAAATGTTTCATATTGTGTTAGAATTGAAGGTATTAGGTGTTCTTTCCTTCCGCTGTGCACAGTAGCCGATTTATAGGAGCATCTACCACATTAGATGCTCCTATAAATCGGCTATGTCTGCTTTTGTCAAAGGGTGAAGCATGAGATCCTTTCCTCGTTCGTACTAAATTTGAAATAAAAGTCTACTCCCGCTTGTGCTTAGTTTGGAGTAGCAATCGACTCTTACCTCAGGGCGTTTTAATAGACTTGTTGGGCTTCACAAATCCAGACTACCTGGCAATTTTTTTAATAATAAATCACTAGGATACTCTTTGGTAGAATTGTGGTATATTCACAATTATTTCGTACAATTCTTATATGAAACTGCAATCGCCCGATGCAATTATGTGCTTTGTTGAATGCTGCAAATATTTGTACGCATATAATTCTACCCGAATACATTAATGTACAAGTGACCTTTTCCATGCTTGTGAAAAAAGCCTCTTTTTACGATAACTGGGTTCACAACCAAGAAAATCAACATATAACTACGATACTTATTATTGGAAAACAAAATCACACAGAGAAAATTAAAACACTTATACGTGACGAAAGCACAACGAATAATGAACATTTGCACCCAGCGATTTCAACTTCGGAATGCAACAGAACAAAAACGTTTGAATGTTATATGTTACAAACATCTGATGTGTACCATTCACATGACTTTCTCTACATCTCTACAACAAATTATTCTTAACATGCTTATACTTCTATTTACTTCATGCTAATCAGTAAAAAATTAGCAGAAATAGCCATATTACTTGCTTCCTTGTAAGTAGAAGCGAAATAAGGGAGTACCATAGGTTAAAGTGATAATCAAAAGCTGGTTGCTATGTGACTTAAGTTCCTTTGTTTGTATGGACAGGAGTTGACAAATTCCTGTATGAGAAAAGTATGTTTTTCATAGAAGAAACTAAAAATAAGGAATGTCTCAAAAACGACGAACTCCACGAAAAAAATGTATATAACATAAATTGTGTGTTTTAACGTGCTCTACAATTTTTGTGTAGTAAGTTCTTGTCCATCTCTTACGATTTAGCAGTTATTAAAAATTCCGTAAAATTCATCCCGATTAAATTACTCTTCAGAGGCTATTCCCAGAAATTTCAAGATATACATTTTATTTGTCAGGTAAATGTGATTAATATACAAAATTTTAATCAAAATCGTTAGTGCCATTTTTGACAAAATCAAAATGTTGAAAAAAGTTCCATTTAAAGGGTAGTTGCGGGTAGGGGAATTTTTCTAAAAATCTTCGTGTCGCATCCCTGGAAGATACTAAACTTAAATACCAAGTTTGGTATTTTACCTACTTTTCGTTTTTGAGTTATCGTGTTCACAGACACACACGGACCTTTTTCCGAAAATGCTTTTTTTAGATAAAGAGGACCCTAAAACATATATTTCCGGTGAAATCTCGGTATCGAATTTTTGGGTGGAGTGCAATACCTTCTCTATACACTATGTACATAGTGCGTATAGAGAAAGTAAAAATGACAGGAAATTCACATGTCAGCAGTTTTTGTGGTGAGGATATAAATATTACCTCAAGGGCTACCAATTAGTAAGCCTTGCTCTGGTTTAATGTTTTGTGAAAAACTCATACGTGTGCATTGAACTTCAAACCCAAAAAATTTTGACTCACTCAGGTCTGGTGTGAAACAGAAATGATAATGTGACTCTACCAATACTAAATAAAGAAAAACACTAAAGCAAAGCAGTAGTACGGCTAGAGGTGCACAGTTCTCGACATAATCCTTTCACCTGCTTCTTAGGCTCTGGACCCTCTCCTATATACTGGCCAGTGCGGTCCAGACTTTGCAGTTGCTGGTAAGCCTATGGGACCTGAAATCTTGTTAGACGCATGCATAAAATATGACAGTGGAAATTTTGGACAGACAGGAGTTAGTGAAGCTGAAACGTTCCTGAGTATTTTCACCCTAGCTTAATATACGGCATAATATTCTGTGAAAACTCATTAGTAGGGAGAATGATTTCTTTTAATACTTTTTGGATGTATTTTCGGTATTCTAAAATTATATTTCTTATTTTCATGACGTTTAAGTTTATATACTTATTTCTAATTCCCATAGTTTGTGTATTTCCAAACGTTACATATTTTCGACATTAAATGGTTTAATCTTAGTCGAATATAAATTTTTCCATCCTTAAAATGTTTATGTTTTAACAAGATTTTGACTGTTTTATTAGACTGCATAAGTTTAAAAGTTTTTTTTTGTGTTTTTTTGCAAAGGCGGATATCAGGGGTAGTTTTGGTAGTGTTTATTATTAAAGTGACGACAATTAAATACAGAGAAAGTGATAAATAATAATTTAGGTGATGAATAAAATCCTTGAGGTGTTTGTACGCCTTGTTATTATTATTGTATAATAATAATCAGAGTAATATTAATAATAATATTAATACATATAAACTTCGAAAGCTGAAACCAATTGCAAAGGTCCTAAACTATTTTCAAACACGAGTTGGATGGGCGAGTCAGACTGAAGAATTAAATCAACGCCAATTGACCATAATAGTTGGCTATACTATGAATCCTGGAACTTAAGTACTAAAAACATTGTAAGTCGCCATTGCGGTTGCCAACTCAAAATAATTTGAGATCACCTTGTGGTTTACCGGGAAACGTGCGAATCAGTTGAGAAACTCAATGCTATGCCGGCATGTTGTCGTGGTAGCTCAGTGGAAGAGCAACCGGCTAGAGATCGGGAGATCCGTGATTCAAATCCTGGCTATGGCAATGAATATTTCAGTCTGACTCTACCTATCCAATTCCTGTCCTACACGCGGCTTGTATGAAAAAACAATTAAACCAATATTTTCAAGCATTTTCACCGTAATGATAGAAATGACCCCAATGAAAACCTTCCGTACATGTCCATAGTGATGACTATTTAATATTTCATTATCAGTTTAGAGCATATAGTTATTAAAGCAACATAAATCTAATGTAAGAAGCACAAAGATATTAATCTGTAAGGCCATGCATGAAATAGTGCTCAGCTTCTTGACCACTAGCAGACAGCATCATGAGAAACAGATTTCCCAGTCCCACCATTGAAAAAGCTTGGCTCCTGCTGTAAGTATATAGTGCCTTTTTAGGGATAGTGGCGATAAGTTGTGTCGATTTTTATTGCTCAGCGAAGTCACGTGGTATTAGCCGCCATTTCATTGCTCATTTAGCACATGTTCCGGTAGGTGATTTCAGGCATGATCTGAATATTATCAGATTTTCGGGTTCATTTCGGCCACATTTTATAAATTAGACAACTTGTCAGATATGTTAATGTAAATTGTTCGTGTATAACTAATCTCCTCTATAAAACCAGAAATAAGGGATATATTTCATATTTTTATTCTGAGATCCCATGGACCACTTCGGAAGGCAACCTATACACATAATTTTTAAACATATTTTTATGGCTTCCGGTAGGTCGTCATTAATGATAAAATCAGTAAGTGCTTAGTAGTATTGAAAATTACGGGGAAAATTAAAGGATCTATTTTATTGTATGTGTATAGCTTTGTAAATATATTTTGAAAACTTCACTAAAACTAAATCTATTGCCAACAAAAAAAGAAGAGAAAGGTAACAACTAAGGTTAAGCTTTGTGCGCCAATTCCACTAATCAATTAGGGTATTAGTATTTCACTTACACACAGGTATTACCTAAGGAGCTTGATTTAATTTTCCTTCAACCCATTCGCGAAAGCTTTAAATTGAGAACATATCTATTAATCATACGTTATTTGTTCTTTTACTATTTCATCGCCATAATTTCCTTTCCTCATTCTCATTTATAAGAGTGACAGTGCTGTTGGTTTTGTAGGTAAACAAAAATTAAATACTTTGTTGCTAATTCAAGTTTCTCTCACATTTCTCAGTGCAAAGCAAATTTACTCTAGTTCTAGAAGACTGAAGCTATGCATAGTCTGTAAATGTAGTTTGTATGTAGTTAGAGAACATACAAAAGGGATTAAAATAAAAAATAAGCTTCTTTGCATATTCTTGTGAATAGAACCATAGCGTGTTTACTTGCGGCAGCAATAACATGGCGGATGAGCGTGATGTCGTCTCTGTCTGAGTTGTAATTTCGGCCTTTAAACCCTGTGAGTTTAAATGCATGACGTCATTGTTAGTTCACGGAGCGTCTTAACGACTTCTGAAACAGGTTGTTGTACTTAGCAGTGCAGAACTGTTTTTCACAAGGAAATGTTGTGCGTTGTTTGGTTCTTATTTAAACTTTGTAAATCAGTTTTTAGTTATTGCTGCAAAAAGTACGAATAAGTGTTTATTGAAATGGAGAAGTTGTACCATTAAAACCCTCTACGTTACTATAACCGCACAATTATTTGAGTTACATAGAATGACTAGGATAACCTCAAAACTATTGACGTCCACCCCTTCTACTCACTGTTCCCTAGTCCTCTACAAGAGGCAATGCGTGATAAACTTGCTACCTAGTATTGACGCCATGCACGAATAACAACTGGCGCCAAAGGCCGAATAATTGTGAAGATATAAGCTAAGTTTTTCTTGAACAGCTTAGTAATGCAAAAAACTGCCTATGCATAAGTTGTCCTGCGGTAGATCTACCCGCGTTTAGGCAGCGACAGGCAGGAAAAAATTGATGTTCCATTCACATGACTTTCTCTAGCTTTTACACAAACCACTTTTCTTACAAATAATTATACTGCTATCTACGACATGCTAATCGACATAAACATTAGCAAAAATTGTCGTTTTACTTGCTTGCTTATAAGTACAAGGCAAATAAAGGAACACACTAGGCTAAAGCGATAGTCAAATCTTTTAGAATTCGGTCCTATCTGAAACAATTAACGTATCTGACATGAATTATGTGTTTTAAGGGATTCACATTTTTGTGGTAAGTTTTTGTCTATCTCTTACGATTTAATTCATCCAGAACAACGAGGTTTTCAGATGCTTTTCTCAGAAAATTAAAAATATAAATTTTATTTCTGATGTAAATATCTTTCATGTCGGTATTTTAATCAAAATTGTAAGAGTCATTTTTGAGAAAACAAACTTTTCAAATATCTTCCAAGAATCTTCGTGCCACATTCCTGGAAGACACTAAATATAAATACCAATTTTGATTTTTTAAGAGTATTTTCGTTTTTGAGCTATGCTGCACACGGTCCTTTTTCTAAAAATCTGATGTTCTCCATACACATGACTTTCTCTACATCCCTGTAACAAATTATTGTTGATAACTTATTCTATGTATTTCATGTTAATCGAGACAAACATTAGCGGACACGGTCCTATCAATTAGTTCCTTTAAGTAGAAGGGAATCCACTATCTAAACCGACAGCCAAATGTTTTAAAACATGGTTGCTATGAGATTGAAGTCCGATTCTTTGCGTGGAGGGGAGTTATCAGGTTCCCGTATGAGAAAGTTTAAGTGTTTCAAAACTGAGTCCAATAACAAGAAATATTTCGAAAACGGCCAACTCCACGAAAGATATGTATATAACATAAATGGTGTGTTTTGACGAAATATACATTTTTTGTGAAGTAAGTTTTTGTCAACCTCTTACGGTTTACCAGTTATGCAAAACTCAGAAAAATTCATCCAGAATAGAGAGGTCTACACAGGCTATTCCCAGAAAATTTGCCATGTAAATAAATATCTTAAGTATACGAGATTTTAATTAAAATCATTAGAGAGATTTTTAGAAAAGCAACATTTTCAAAAACGATTCCATGAAAAGGGTAGCTTGTGGTGGGGGGATTTTTCTCAAAAATCTTCGTTTCGCATTCTTGGAAGATACTAAATTTAAATACCAAGTTTGATTTTTAACAGTCTTTTCGTTTTTGAGCTGTACTATCTACATACTCACACACGCACACGGATCTTGCATTTTTCGGACTCAGGGGATCTCAAAACATATTTCCGTGATACCTCGACATGCAATGTTTGGGTGGAATACAATACCTTCTCTATCCACTATGTGTATTATACTAGAGCTGGTTAAGTGAGGTTACAGTCTCGCTCGTTTCTCGCTGCCACTTAGGGTGCCTCTCGCAGCCAGTAGATGCAGCTGAACACACAGCTGACATTAGAGAGGTTGATCAACAAGCGTACGGGAGTCTCGATTCTCACAAGACTTGCAATTCTCGTTAATAGCAAGAATGCAGTGTAATGTGCGGAAACTCGCATAAGCAGTCCTGCAAGCTATACTATTTCATCTGTTTAAATTAGTTAAATTTTAAATAGCCTACCAGAATAAGGATAGTATTTAAAAAATCCTCACCAGGGAAAGGGTTAAAAACGAAATGTGGTATTACAGAATCTGCAGATATGTATACGTGGTCTCCTCTTTTAATAAAATAAGTGTGTATATATTTTATAACTCCTATGACAATTATGTTGCAAGAAGTGATTCTATTTTCAGTTATAGTCTGAACATGTTTATACCTAGTAACACAAAGTATAGGCATGTCACTAACAATTAATATTGCTGGTTCAAACCATTTACTGTGATCGCAAATGGGATATGTATGTATGTACTTATTTCTCTGCAAGTGGGTATCACCCGGTGGCAGAGTTATATGTGTATACAAGATATATAAACAATAAATCACAGCTGCCAGTTTATGGCTTTGTAAGCTAGATATAATAGTTATTTACACAAATATGAAAACATTAATTTTTTTCTCAATTCAGATTAATTAATTTCATAATTATAATCACCAACCAATTTAACATTTGTATTTACAACAATATAAAATCACAAGCATTTCATTTAGGGAATATTTACAAAAATTGTCTAACATTAATATCAAGATTTCTCCTAAATTTCTTCAGAGACAGAGGACAACCCCGAAAGGCTGCTCCAGGCAATTCATTCCAGTTTTTTATGGTTCTATTTACAAAGGAGAACTTTCCCACGTCAGTTTTGTATCTTCTACCCTTAATTTTGAACGGGTGATCGTTTCGTGCATAGTAAGTTGGGTTTTCCAGTTTGTCAGTAGCGTCCTCCCTTGCGTTTAAGCCAGCGTAAGCTTTAAATAAAGCGCACAACCTCTGTTTCTCACGCCTAACTTTCATCGGCTCCCATTTTATCTCCTCAGCGTTTGTAGGCCATTTTATCTCCTCAGCGTTTGTAGGCCCAAAATATTTACCCCTTTTTATGAATTTTATAGCCCTTCTCTGGATCTTTTCTAACGAATCAATTTGATTTACTCTATATGGGTCCCAACAAGTTACTCCAAATTCCATGACCGGCCGCACTAAGGACTTGTACGCGACTTCCCTGGACTTTGCACTCCCCTTTTTTAAAATCCTCATTAGGAAATGCAGTGTTTTCCACGCTTTCTTAGATACAGAATTTACCTGCTCGTCCCATCCAGCGTTACTCGCCAAGTAAACTCCCAAGTATTTGCAGCTGTCCACCTGTGGAATTTTTTCCCCACCCATGTGATAGTTTTGCAGAATTTTTTCCCTAAATCTATTAAATGCAATTGACTTCCTTTTGCCAGCGTTAATTTTCATTTTATTTGCAGCAGCCCAATCACTCATTTCATTTAAATCACCCTGAAAAGCAGTCTCATCTTCAACATTTCTAATTTTATTGTAAATAATACAATCGTCTGCAAACAATCTTATCTGGCATTTTATATTAACAGTTATGTCATTTACAAAAATAAGAAAAAGTAACGGCCCCAGTACTGAGTCTTGGGGCACGCCCGAGCTTATCATACCCCTATCAGATAGCTCCTTGCCTACTTTTACCCTTTGCGATCTTCCTTCCAAAAATGTTTTAACCCATAGGACTACGCGTTTATCAATTCCTATAGTAGTTAGCTTTTGGATAAGTAAATTATATGATACAACATCAAAAGCTTTTTATATACTGTTAAATGATGAGTCATCCTGTGCTATTACTAGGGGACGTTTTTAAACAATTTTTTAGCTTCCTAACAATGTTCCTAGCCTCTTTTTTTCCTCTGAAGAATTTTCTTACCTATTTAAGGAAGCTGACGTCAAACGCATTTTATAAAATAATATAGATAAAAATATGAGAACTATTTCATTTCACGAAAACATACTATTTGATATGTACTGTAATTTAAGGTAATTTATTACACATTTTTTCGTGCTCGAACATTTTAACTAAAAGTTTAGCATGTTCCTTTAATATATAGCACTCATTTAAAACAAAACTTCAGATTTCAGTAGTTTTGCTATATGCAACTAGCCACATTTGCATATGTTCTGTTGTTTTTAATATATTCCTATAGGCAGAAAAAGATATTTCAACATCACAAGATGTCGCTGGTGTATATTTCATATACGCACTTTCTATACCAAGATAAAAATAGAGATAAATTCTTTCCCTAGCTAAACCCCACACGTACACTCAAAACAAAACTAAATGAATTCTTAAAAAAAATTAATTCAAGTGAATTGAGGAAAACATTTATACATTTTCTACCGAGGATAAAAAAAATAGAATAAAATAAAACGTAATTTAAGTCTTAATGTCCCATTTAGATTTTTACTTTCTCTACACGTGCTATGTACATAGTGTATAGAGGAGTTATTGTAATGCACCCAAAAATTCGATTCCGAGATTTCACCGGAAACACATGTTTTGAGACTCCCTGAATCCAAAAAAAAAGGATTTTTAGAAACATATCCGTGTGGGTCTCTGTGTGTGTGTGTGTGTGTGCGCGCGTGTGTGTGTGTGTGTGTCTGTGGGCAGCATAGCTCAAAAACGAAAAGACCGTTAAGTGCCAAACTTGGTATTTAAGTTGGGTATCTTCCAAGGATGCGACACGATGATTTTCAAGGAAATCCCCCCCACCCCAAACTACCGTTTACATGGAACTTACATGTTGATGTTCCTAAAAATGACTAACGATTTTGATTAAAATATCATATAGTAAGGATATTTGCATGACAAATAATATGTATATCTTGAATTTTCTGAGAGTTGTCTCTGAAGACTACTTTATTGAGGATGAATTATACGGAATTTTGTATAACTGCTAAGCCGTAAGAGATACACAAAACTTACCACACAAAAAATGTAGAGCATATTAGAACACACAATTTATGTTATATGCATAAGTTGATCGTTTTTGAGATATACCTTGTTTTTGGTTTCAGCTTTGAAAAACTTATACTTTTCTCATACATGAATGAATATGTCAACTCCTGTCCATACAAACAAAGGAACTTAGTCACATAGCAACCAGCTTTTGACTATCACTTTAACCTATGGTACACCCTTATTTCGCTTCTACTTACAAGGAAGCAAGTAATAAGGCTATTTCTGCTATTTTTTTTTCGATTAGCATGAGGTAAATAGAAGCGTAAGCTTTTTAACAATAAGTTGATGCAGAGATGTAGAGAAAGGCATGTGAATGGCATACATCAGATTTTTTTTAGGTTGAATAAGATTCACTCATTAGCATCCAAACAGCTTGAAACATAAAAGTACTTTGAAATTTTCTAACTTATAAGGGAAAAACCGGTTAAACCCTAAAAGTCCGGGCCCTAATTATTATATAACCAGTTTTTACTACGGATCATAGGTGAACCTACTTCGCCTGTAGTTATGAGAATACTCGAGTCGCCTCGCTCGCGAGCACTAGTTCTCGATACACGAGATTCTCGTTGCCACGCTCTCGAGAATGGCACGGGTTTTGACCGCCTCTGGTATATATGCGATAAGAGAAATTAAAAATTGCAGAAATGTAGCTCTTTTGTATTGGCACCTTTTCTTGCACTCCACCATATTTTACTAATCGCAGTCTCTGTCAGAGAGTTGATGTGAATATGTTCTCTTGTTACTTTCTCTACGCGTACTATGTACATAGTGTTTAGAGAAGGTATTGCATTCCACCCAAAAATTAGATACCGAAATTTCAACGTAAATAGACGTTTTAAGGTCTCCTGTATCCAAAAAAGTGATTTCAGAAAAAAGTCCCGTGTATCTGTGAACGATAATTCAAAAACAAAAAGTCGGTAAAATACCAAACTTGGAATTTAACTTTAGAGTCTTCCCGGGATGCGACACGAGGATTTTGAAAAATCCTAACTACACTTTATAAGGAAAAAATTTCAAACTTTTTGATTTTCTCAAAAAGGCTAACAATTTTGATTAAAATACCGTATATTAAATATATTTGTATTGCGAATAAAATCTATGACTGAAATTTTCTGGGAATAGCCTCTGAAGACTTCTTTGTTCTAAATGACTTTTGCTGAATTTGCGTAACTGATAAACCGTAAGACATAGACAAAACCTTACTACACAGAAAGTGGAGATCATGTTAAAATACAATTTATGTCATATTTCGTTGAATTGACCACTTCTGAGACATTCCTTGTTATTTGTTTCAGCTTTAAAATACATAAACTTTTTACTTTCTCTACACGTACTATGTACATAGTGTATAGAGAAGGTATTGTATTGCACCCAAAAATTTGATACCGATATTTCACCGGAAATACATGTTTTGGGTCCCCCTGAATCCAAAAATAGCATTTTTGGAAAAAGGTCTGTGTGTGCGTGTGTATGTGCGTGTGTGTGAGTGTCTGTGTGTCTGTGGACAGCATAGCTCAAAAACGAAAAGACCGTTAAATACCAACCTTGGTATTTAAGTTTGGTATCTTCCAAGGATGCGACACGAAGATTTTCAAGAAAATCCCCCACCCCAACTACCCTTAACATGGAACTTTTTTCGAAAAGTTTGATTTTCTCAAAAATGGCTCTAGCGATTTTGATTAAAATATCGTATATTGAAGATATTTACCTGACAAATAATATATATATCTTGAATTTTCTGGGAATAGCCTCTGAAGGCCTATTTATTCTGGATGAATTTTACATAACTGCTAAACCGTAAGAAATGGACAAAAACTTACCGCACAAAAAATGTAGAGCACATTAAACCCCACATATTATGTTATATAATTTTTGTTCGAGGAGTTGATCGTTTTTTAGATATTCCTTATTTTTGGTTTCAGCTTTGAAAAACTTGTACTTTTCTCATACAGATATTTGTCAACTCGTGTCTATACAAACAGAGGAACTTCAGTCACCTAGTAACCAGCTTTTGACTTCACTTTAACCTATGATACTCCTATATTTCACTTCTACTTACAAGGAGGCAAGAAATAAAACTATTTCTGCTAATGTTTTCTCCATTAGCATGAAGTAAATAGAAGAGTAAGCTTACTAACAATAATTTGTTACACAGAAGTAGAGAAAGTCATGTGAGTGGAAACCATCAGATTTTTTTTCTTTTCATTCTATAGAAAGCGTGTTACTTGAGCCATTAGCGCATTTGCCCGGCTTTTGTCCGCATTTATTCCTAACAACTCATATGGATGTGTAAAGTGGTGTAGTCTTCTTGAAGATTAACTGTGGCACTTAAGATAATTATGTGGGTACACAGTGACCTAAATGAAACTGATGGTTATGGGTTAAACACTAAAGTTTCACGCTTTTTTGTGAATAAAAGCCCTTGGCACGTCGACAACAAAGTGTAACGTATATTCATAGTAAAAGGAAGATATTTGTGTATCTGCAGGGCAACAGATTCACATGACTTGTGACATCTCCTTAGATAACAAATTATTGCTAACAAGCTTACTCTTCTATCTACTTCATCCTAATCGAGGTAAACATTTGTCTTGTTACTTAGTTGCTTGTAAGTAGATGGAAGTAACAGAATAGAGTAAGCTAAACTAACAGTCGAATGCTATAAAATGCGGTTGTTAGGAGATTGACATCCGTTTCTTTGCGTAGCGAGGAGTTGACAAGTTTTCGTATGAGAAGAGTTAAAAGTATTTTAAAAATGAAACCAATAGCAACGAATATCTGGAAAACGGTAAACTCGTAAAAATGAACATGACATAAACTGTATGTTTGTAAGAAGATGTACATCTTTTCTGTCTATCTCTTATGCTTTACCAGTTGTACCAAATTGAGAAAAAATCCTCAAGAATAAAGATATCTTCAGAGGAAATTCCCGAAAAATTCAAGATATACCTTTTATTTTCTACGAAAATGTGTTTAATATAATATATTTTAATCAAAATCGTTAGAGCATTTTTTAGAAAATCAGAATTTCAGAAAATTCTTCCATATAAAGGTCTATCTGTTCTACAAACTTCTTGTTGATTATTCTTCTTGCTGCACCTTGCTAATCGAGGTACTCATTAGCACAATGTTCTTATTACTTAATTCCTTATAAGTAGGAATAAAATTGGGGAATACACTAGGCTAAACCCATAGTCAAATGTTTTAAAAGCTGTCGTTATGCGAATGTCATTACAAATCACTTCTTTTCTTGGCCAGGAGTGGAACAAAAGAAAAACGGACACTCCCGTCTGAGAAAAATATAACTCCTTCACACCTTGGGTATATGAAATTAGCATGGTAACCATTACACCACGGAGGTCGACGAGTATGTTTGGATGTCAAACGATATGTTGCAATAAGAATATAATAGTGGATCACCTAGAATATATATAGGTCACGTAAAAATCTTTAGAATACGGAGTGAGAGATGAATAAGCACAAAACTGTTATATTTATCAGAGAACCAGGTGTATAACTCATAAATGTATCTGATTTTCTCCCTTACTAACAGCATTGTCACAAATCAAACATAAAGTGTTTTGAACAGCCCTAAACTATGTCTCTGCTGTGTTTATATGCATCACCCCACCAGTTTAAAGGTCAGAGGGCTGAGGAGGGTCAATTATGTAACCTGTAACGTAAACAATTGAAAGTCTGAGACAGGGAATAATAGCCAGTAAACATATCTTGGAATTTTATACATGAACTTAACTTTAGAAAATAGGGTAAAACTGCAAATACTGGATCATCACATCGCCTTCAAACGTTGATACAAATATTTGTGCTGATTCATTTTCCACCCTTTATGTATTCAAAATCGTTTTAGTCGTTTGTGAAAAATTCGAAAATATGGAAACGTTTAAAGGAAAAGCTTCGTATGTGTTGGCAGATATTCGTGTACATCATAATATTGAACTTAAATACCAAATTGAGTTTTTAACAGACTTTTACACTTTGATTCATGGTATTCATTGGCACACACACACAATACTGTGACTACGTCCTACTCTGTAATCGCGGAATGTGTGTGCAGAGCTTGCTAAGTCATGGCTAACTATTGGCATCCATTGTTACACTGCGTTTGCGGACACCTGTGCCGGAAGCAAGTTCTTTCGAAATTGGAGATATGTTTGTTACACCTGTGCAAAGTGTACAATATGTTGTCGGATGTTTACTTAACGCCGAAGGCCGATATGCTAAATCTAAATGAGTTAGTGACACGTGCGATTACTTCTAGAAATTTCCTGTCACGTGACCCAGAGGTATAAAAAAGGAGAATGAAGCCTTTGCCAGAGTTAAGTTTTCACTGGGAATGCACCGCGTGCAACGACTGAGTGAGTTTCGACGGGAAATTCGTAGCAAGCAGTAATCGTCGTCGCAGCGAACGTTGAAAACTCTACACGGCTAAATTGTTACAAAAGTATTTAAGAAAGTTATTTGTAAGTATATTCCGATTGTATTCAGTTTATAGAAGAAATAGACCGTATGTATTACACCATTATATATACTAAATATCATCCAAACATTAAAAATCAAATACCTTAGTATACTATAATGAAATATCTTGTTTGGCACTGAAAGTATTTACCATGGTAATATGTAAAAACACGAAATTTTCCAGAAATACCTAAATATACCACTTTCAAAGTGTTTAAAAAAGATGATAAACATAATCCGTCAAATTATTCATCCATATCACTTCTATCTAATTTTTCAAATACTTTTATTTCAAAGATTATATGATGTTCTTTGGAAATAATCATATTCTCCTAAAAGAGCTGATGAAATCCTCTCAGCGCTGAATAAGACAATGCTTCTTGGAGGTATATTTTGTGACCTTTAGAGGTGTTTGTGTTAATCACGAAATTCTAATAGAAAAACCAAAGTTTTATGGAACAAGTACCGAGGAACTTAATTGGCTAAAGTCATATTTGGAGAACAGGAAACAATGGTTTGATGTAAAAGACTGCTTACCAAAAACAGAGGTCCACATGGATAACTAAGCATGGGGTTCCACAAGGATCAATTCTTGGCCCCTTGCTCTTCTTGATGTATATAAACGACCTGTGCTTAGCAATGAAGGATATCGTAACCCTGCCTGTTTTTGTTACAATAGTATATGAAGTTTCTTTATTGTATTTTTTTTTAAATTCAAGGAACTTTAAACACATATTTCCGGTGAAATTTTAGCATCGAGTTTTTTATGGGATATAAGTATTTAAACTGCTTACAATGTGTAGTAGAGAGAATAATAGGAGCAACAGAATAAAATGAGACAATACAAGACGATTAGAAATGCAATGAATTAGAAAACGGTTAATTTAAATTAGATATATAAATGGTTTCTGAAAATATAAATGTGGTATTTAATGGCTATCAAACTGTAGTGTTGGTAGAACGTTGGAAGTGTAGAAATTCTTCCAAAAATTAGGAACCTATTTTCTTTCGCTCTTGCATGGTCTTAAATTCTATTACTGTTAGAGAACCAAGGTTGTATTTCTGTGCTTAGTCGGATACTGTATGATCGATTATACAAGTTTTGTTATTGTTAGAAAACTATCATATCGATCGTGCCTATACTGAGATCTAGATAAGCTGCAACTTGCTCGTAAAGCATGTACCCTGTGTCACGCAATCTTCAGCTATGATTGTTCTATTTTTATAGGGCCTCGAGTTTCGCAGTACAGTCGAATGCAAAAACCTTACATGATTGTGTTTTCCTATGGTGGTTTTCTTTATTACTTTCTCTATTACCTACTTATATCAACTAGGGAAAGTATTGAATTCCAACCAAAAATCTAATACCGAGACTTCATCGGAAATACACGCTGAAGACTTCCTGAATAAAATAAAACATTTTTATAAAAAGAGTGTCTGTCTGTGGATACCATAACTCAAAAACAAAAAGCTAGTGAAATACCAAACTTGGTATTTATGTATAGTACCTTTCAACGATGTGATACGAAGACTTTGTAAAAGATCCCCCAATCAAAACTACCCTTTACACGGAACGTTTGTCTAACATTTTGATTTCTCAAAAATGCTTTAACGATTTTGATATAATAAGTTATGTTTGAAATACTTTCATAACAAATGAAATGCCTATCTTTAATTTCTTTAGAATATCTTTTCAAGACCTCTTCATTCTGGTGAATATTTGCATAACTGGTCAAACGTAACGGATAGAAAAATGTTACTATACAAAGAATGCACATATATCTCGTTGAAGCAGATAATTTATATAATATACCTACATTTTTATTTATTTTTTCTTTATTTCTTTCTTTACGTTTTTGTGTTAACCGTTAACGTGATGCATATGTATTCAAGATGTCCTACTGAAATTTGAACCTGTATAGTTTTTGAAATTATACATTTTATCGCTAAATTCTTTGCTCTAGATAATCTCTGAAGTGTTCCATTCACGTAACATTCTCTAGCTGCTTGATATACAAACTATCCTTAACAAAGATTATTCTTTTATCTACATTACGCTAACCGACATAAACATTAGCAGAATTCGTTTTATTACTCGCTTATTGTAAGTAAAAGGAAATAAAGGGAATACAGTAGGTTAAAGCGATAGTCAAATCTTTTAAAATCAGTGAAAAAATTGCGGTGAAACAATTGCGGCTCGGTTCTCTTTGCATGATTTCGTTACAGAAAATTAAGGTGGTTTAAAACTGAAACACATTCAAGGAATGTCTCTAAAATGGTCAATTCTACAAGAGAAACCTATATGACTTATATTATGTGTTTTAACAAGAGTTTTTATCTCTCTCTTACATTTTACCGTTATGCAAAATTCTGTAAAACTCATTCAAAATAAAGAGGCCTTCAGAAACTATTCCTAGAAAATTCAAAATGTATATTTTATTTAAGGTGTAAATATCTTTAATATACAGTATTTTAATCCAAATCATTAGAGGCATATTTCAGAAAAAAAAAATTTCAAAAGATTTTACATGTAAAGTATACTTTATGATGGGGGATTTTTTTTTTTTTTAAATTTCGTGTTGTATGTTTGAAAGATAGGAAACATACATATCAAGTTTGGTATTTAACGGTCTTTTTATTTTTGAGCTATGCTGTTGTGAGTCATACAAACAGACACATACACACGGATTTTGTTTTCTAAAAATGTTTTTTTGGACTCATGGAATCTCAAAACATATATTTGCGGTGAAATCCCAACATGAAAGTTATGGATGGAATGTTATATCTTCTCTAGTTATTATGTAGGTACATACATTGTGTGTACATACAAAGACAAAGTAAAAATGAAGTACATGAGACATTTTGAAAATATTGGCATACAAACATCCTGTTATATACAGCAAATTGGGTTACATATTCATGTGTAATACTGTAATTTGTTATCTTATCCGTATTTAGCGCAGAATAAATTATTACTTTTCTAATTCTCCAAAGCTCTTGATTTTTCAAAATATAATGCTTTATTTACAAAAACTGGATAATTATTTGGAGAATGTAAAATGACTCTTATCTTTAATGTGCGTCTGAGAGTATTAAAATGTTAAAATAAATGAGTGAAAAATTGCAGCGCGTGGAATAATTTGGGTATGGAGACGTGTTGAAAAAAATCTGATGTGTTCCATTCACATGACTTTCTCTACATATCTGCAACAAATTATCATTAAAAAGCTCTTACTTCTATTTACTTCATGCTAATTCAGAAAAAAGTAACAGAAATAATCTTATTACTTGTTTCCTTATAAGCAGAAGCGAAATAAGGAGTACCATAGGTTAAACTCATAGACAAAAGCTGGTTGCTATGTGACTGAATTTCCTTTGTTTGTATGGACAGGAGTTGACAAATTCCTGTATGAGAAAATTATAAGTTTTTCATAGCTGAAAACAAAAACAATGGATATCTTAAAAACGATCAACTCCATGAAAAAAATGTATATAATATAAATTGTGTGTTTTAATGTGCTATACATTTTCTGCGTGGTAAGTTTTTTCCATTTCTTAGGGTTTAGCAGTTACAAAAAATCCGTAAAATTGATCCAGAATAAAGTAGTCCTCAGAGGCTATTCCCAGAAAATTCAAGTTATACATTTTTATCTGTCAAGTAAATACCTTAAATTTACGAGATTTTAATCAAAATCGTGAGAGCCATTTTTTATAAAATCAAAATTTTCGAATTATTTTCCATGTAAAGGGTAGTTTGGAGTGGGGAATTTTCTTGAAAATCTTCACGTCGCTTCCTTGGAAGATACCAAACCTAAATACCAAGTTTGGTTTTAACGGTCTTTTCATTTACGAGCTATGCTGCCCACAGACACAGACACACACGGACATTTTTCTGAAATGCTTTTCTTCGGTTCAGGGGGTCTCAAAACATATATTTCCGGTGAATTCTTGGTATCTTATTTTTGGGTGCAATACAATACCTTCTCTATACACTATGTACAGTACATGTGGAGAAAGAAAAGAATTGCGAGAAAACTAGGTTTAAAGTTGGGGAAGCCTATTGATATTGTCACATCCTGGCTGTGTGCACAGGATGTGGTAATACTGTGTATATGTAATGTTTCATATATTGGCGACATTGCCAACTTGGTTATTCATAAAAACCACCGTTAGAGTAGCGTTTTCCTCTTCAGTAGTGTGTACCTAGTTGGGAACGGACATATAAGAAGAACGCCATAGTTGGCCTCACCCCAAGATGGAAAACAATAAGGTAACAATATAACTGTTTCTATTCAGAAGTGTTTGTCTTTAAATTTGTAGATTAGTTAACCCATCCATGTCCCTTTACTGCATTATGTAGGCTGTTTTCCCGGTATAAAAGCTGTGTTCCCATACGCACGCCAAACTGTAGTGAAAAGTACATTTTCCCTGATCCATTCTCTCATAGTGAAGAGAGTTTCTTGATGTTATAGCAATAGGCCAGTTAAACTGCTCTAAGTGGGAAACACGATATATAAAGTTTATAAAACAATTTTTTTTTTTTTTAAATTTCACCTTAATGAAATACGAAAGTCGGCTGATAAGTCCTGGGCCTCACACAGATATGGCACCACTAGGCCAGTTAGACGATAGCGTCGTATACTTCAACTCTAGACTAGCTAGTATCCATAGATACAGGTCAATAGCTTGTTTAGTTTTCAAATGGCAGCATTTTAAACAAGACAACTTTAGGGTTTTCACGAAAATGGAGGATATGAAAAAACGAGTAGTGTTTAAATACTTCAATTTGAAAGGCTTAACGCCTAAAGAAATCAAGGATGAAATGGACAGCACATTGAAAGGATCTGCCCCTTCATATTCAATGATTAAACGGTGGGTTGCAGAGTTTAAAATGGGACGTACGAGCACTAGTGATGAGCTTCACAGGTGAAGCAACTCCAAAAGGCAAAGTCAATGTTGTCAACTAACAAGGTTATGGCGAGTGTTTTCTGGGATGCACAGGGAATTATTTTTATTAATTACTTGGAAAAGGGTAAAAGTATCCCAGTACGCCAGCTTACTGCAACGTTTGGGTGATGAGGTGAAAGCAACACAGCCTCATTTGGCGAAAAAAAAATCTTGTTTCATCACGACAATGCGCCAGACCATTGTTCAGTCATTGCAACGGGAAAAATGTGCAAGTTAAAGTTCGATTGCTTGAACATCCACCCTGTTCTCCAGATCTAGCACCTAGTGACTATCACGTGTTCCCAAGCCTCAAAATATTTCTTGGAGTACGAAGATTTTACAGCAATGAGGCGGTCATCAATGCGGTAAACAGCTATTTTGAGGACCTTAATAAATCGCACTTTAGAGATGGTTTAATTAAATTTGAAGACCGATATGGCAAATATGTTAGCCTTTCTGGAGATTCTGTTGAGAATTAGAGCAAAAAAAAAAAAAAAAATGTTTTCAAATGATGTTTAAATTGAGCGGCCCGGGACTTATCAGCCGACCTTAGTATTTATAAATATTCCTTTAGATTTCTCAATAATTTTCTTTTCTCAATTGAGAAATCGATATTGGTATTCTTTTACCATCCTGGTCATACAAGCAGAACGGAAATTCAAGCCATCACATAACGACGAGCCTATCTCTTTAACCTGATATATTTTCTTCCTCCTTTGTACCTACATGTAAATATGAAATCAAACCATTACTGGTACGTTAGTCTATGAGCAAAGGCTAGGCGAGCGACAAAAGGGAGGAGCATGGAAACATTAAAGGGCATGCTTTGCGAACAATCACCAAACCAGTCCACGTCATATTGGTTTCATGTCAAAGGAAGACAAACGTTAAGTGGAAGGTTAGAATCGGGAATTCTTTTTGATAATGGATAGGCAGAGTCAGATTGAAAAAGTCGATGCCATAGCCGGGATTTGAACCACGGATCTCCCGTTCTCTAGCCGGTTGCTCCGCCACTGAGCTACAATAGCAACATACCGACATAACACTGAATTTCTCAACTGACTCCCATGTTTCCAGGTAAACCACATGGTGATATCAAATTAATTCGAAATGACAAACCCCAATGGCGACATACAAATGTCGTAAGTACTTTAAGACCCAGGAATCTAAGTATAGCCAACTATTATGGGGAATTGTAATAACTCAATGGTTTTCTCACAGAAACCGTGTGCAGGACAGGTAGAGTCAGACTGAAAAATTCAATACCATAGCCGGGATTTGAACCAAGCATATCCCGGTCTCTAACTGGTTACTATGGCAAATTTCCAGCATAGCATAGTGTTTAACGCCCGCTTTTACTACCAAGGCACCGCAGGCGACGACACTGGTGATATATAAAATAAAGATGGAATGTGATGGCAGGGAAAACCGGAGAACCCGGAGAAAACCCACCAGAAATTTGACATGCGGCCACTGGGGATCGAACCCGGACCGTCTAGGTGAGAGTCAAGTGGTCTAACTACTCGGCCAGAATCAGGGAAGAGGCGTGCCAAACGTCGCTTAATATTACCTGAGCAACATAAACCTCTGCGCAGTACATCGAAACTATTGCATTTACTCAGTGTACTTCACCAAGCGAACAGGGTCTTGTTGGTGTAGTAAGCGCATTTCATTTTTCTGTTCAGTTTAGGAGAATAATCCTGGGAATAAGCCTTGAAGGCTGTTTTATGTGCATGAAGTTTGCATAACTAGTAAACCGTAAGAGATTGACAAAATATTAGCACCCAGAAAATGTAGATCTCGTTTAAACGTAGCGTTTATTTCAAATACATTTTATTGCGAGGTTAAGCATATTCGTGATACTTTTTATTGGTATCAGTTTGAAAATATTTACACTTTTCTGAAAGTGACAGCTATTTGCTTTTCTTGCTTCTGGACAAACAAAGAAACTCGAATTTCCAAACTAACACATAGCGAACAACTCTTAAAAGATTTGAGCAATGCCTAAGCAAACTATAATCTCCTGTTCACATTGTGATTGCAAGGAAATGTTTCATAAATCAATTTTGCTAATGCTCATCTCAACTATCATGAAATAAATTTAACAATAATCATATTACGTATACGAGTAGTTTCTGCAAAATGTGTAGAGAAAGCCACGTGAACGAAATACATAAGAGTTTTAGCATTTTGTTTCGCTGAATAAGTAACCGAGCTGCGGAAACTTCCAACAAGCGCACGAGTTGCTATGCATCTCGAAATGAGTTTAATGCGTTGCCTATAATCCAATATGGAGGGTATCCACTGAATCAGAAAAACCTCAGTAATTTTACGATTTAGCTCACAGGACTGTTATAATCCGATTTGAAAATTACAAACTCGTCTGTAAAATATTAATCCGCACGCTTAACATTGGCTTAAAATCCCATATGGAAACATTTTACTGACCCATGCGAGTCTTGCTGATCCTGCTAATTATGAACCACGAAGTTTTCATCTTTGTTGTTAAATCTGCAGTTAAATCCGTCCGAGCTATATTCATTAGAATTTTACGAGTATTAGTGAAGTTAGAAATGTAGTTCCCAGGCTAATGCACAATCCCTATCCAGGATGACGAGGAGTTAGACTTTGGAATCATCGTCTTCTAGACTTCTTTTCTTAGAGCCGAAAAAAACCAGTGGTGAATGGGACCTTTAGCACGTACTATCTCCCAACTCAGAATGTCCTGGAGCTCAATGAAATGAAAATGGCGTGTTATTCATAGACGCTCTTTAACTACTGTGCTCCTCAGCGCCCCATCCTATATTGTGCGTGAAGGACCGCTTAATTTTGTTCAGAGGCCTCTTTATCAGGTTTGAGGTTCTTTTACGTGCCATAAATCTACAATTCGGGACCAAAGGTTTCACTTCCCTTTCGGAAGAAGCCACGCAAAGTATTTTACGCTCGAAAAAATTCATCCTCCGCCGGGTTTGAACCCGCGACCTTGGGTATATGAGTCTAGCATGATAACCACTACACCACGTAGGGCGACTTCCTTCAGCTCGCTTGAGAAGGGTTGCTATTTCCTGAGGTATGGCTAATGAATTACAAACCTAGAAGAGGAGGAATTGACGAGGACCCTTTCCAAAATGGGATAAGAAATTATTTGGGATTAGAAGACAGCGTTAGTGGTCTAATCCCTGCTGTATAAATACTTTTTTTTTATTATTTTCAACTGATTACAACCAAATGCTGCTTACAAATAAACGTTTTTATGACAATGCTTTCACAACAACTCTACTTTTCAGTTTTCTTTCAACGCTTCAAGTGGCTGTGTCTATGACTACACGCTTCAAATTTCCCAATAAAACTACTGATTGAGTCAAGATTGCACATGCAAACCGCTGCAGGCGTAATAAACTCGTGCACAGGTGCAGAACGTGGATGTAAAATGCTCGCCAAATGCACACCTGTTCACTCACACCGATGTAACAATGCATTGACTAAAACAAGGAAACCAATGTGTGAATGGCAAGCCGCTCACACAGGTGAGGTGACCACGGCGGCCGTAATAGTGTAGTCACACTACTTCATCCACAGCGATGGTCGTCACTGCCGTACCATGGCAGCAGGATAGACGATCTAGGTGTACTACCAGCTTCTGTTCTCGGGACAGCCACGGGATGTGGTAGACTGAAATATGTATCCTCTTCACCACTAGGTACAGCCTTGCCACGGTTATTAAAGATTGGAGCAATGTCCTTTGGTCCAGAAAGGATGATATAGTCATATCAGATTACCCTGTTGGAAACCTCAGCAGCTGGCCTGCTGCTTAAAATGCGTCTCCATCCGCTCGCTTGCTTCTTGATATGTTGATGTGCCATCTACTGCATTTCGTGAAGTTCGTCTACGCGAATCGTCACACAGTTGACTGATGGCTGGTGTACTCCAAGATGACTCTCAAACATCAGGTCGCATGATAGACACTGCTCTCAGCCAAATTCCAAACTGGCCAGTTAAAGAGATGTAGGCCAACAAGAAAAGTGGCACCCGCACATCCCAGTCTCTCTGAAGTTTGGCGACAACCTCCCTCAAATATTCTTCTAGGATCTTGATGTAGCGCTCTGACTGTGGGTGGAGAGGTGTTGTGCGCATTTTGTGTACTCCAAGTTGCCTCAGTATTTTGCTGATTAGGTTGAAGTCAAAGTTGGTACTGCGATCGCTGTGTAGCTCCAGCAATACCCCATAGCGAAAAAACAGTTCTTCAACAAATCAGCTCCCGAAGGTCTTGCTCTCCTAGTTTAGAATGGCATACACCTACGGTCAATGTAATCAATGGCGACCAACAGATATCTGTAGCTTCTGTCTGACGCAGGGAATGGCCCAGCTATATCAGTAGCTATGCGATCGAAAGGTGCAGCTACATTTAACCTATGCTCCTGGTCTGTGGGCCGTGACTTGCCGCACACACTCATGACATTGACAGTACTATCTTTCAGCGTCTATCCGTAGTCTCAGCCAGCAATGCCGTTGTCGGAATTTGTTGGTGGTTTGGTTGCGTCCCAAAGACCCCAAATAAACTTTCTATAGTACTTCTACGACCTGAGAGAGAGGATCAGTACTTTCCCATTTCGTGACTCCCTTGCTCTGACAGTACTTCTTCCTTGGTCTTCAGTAAGTCCCATAAGGCCCAGTAGGACTTCAACATAAGAATTCTACCTCGGTCTAGTTCCTGTCTCCAATGTTCTAGAGTAGCCCGAAGGAACCGTTTGCTAGCCACCATCCTGCACAGACATGCGCTATGCCAATAAGCTTCAGACACCGCCGAAATGACATGGACCCTTCTCCTCAATCTTGGAGCAGTGACTTCACTGCTCTGAACAGTTTATCATTATATGGCATCCACAACTTTCCTTTTGATATTGTGAACTGAAGTTGCACTTTTGGAGTCTGTAAGCACAACGGGCTATCTGACTCTTCAGTTCTTGAAGCTCAACACTTAGGTGAGGGCGGGAATGTTAGTCATTAAGTGAAATGGCTGAGATACAGGTATTTGTGGAAGTGCCCAAGCGCCTTTGCTGCTGCCAGAAGTACCCGGGAATAATCCTGTAGCTCTTTTCTGCCTGTACAGTTTCTTGCTGTAGTAAACTACTATCCAGGTTCTCGAAGTTATTGCACACGGCCACGATGCATCCAGATAAAGCACACAGGCGTCTAAGTCAGCCCTCTCACCACTGATTCCATGAGGCGTTTGAAGATGACTGCCACATTCCAGAGGCAAAAAAACAAAACAAAAACGTAAATTTCCAAAAACCTTAACCAGTCGAGAATGCAGTCTTATTCTTGTCTTTGAAATCTACGGCTACTTGCCGATTGTAAGTCCAAAGCGAAGAACTACGGAGCAACAGCAAGTGTGACTAGCTCGTCGTCAATCCGGGATAAGGAGAAAACATCATTTCTGGTAACGGTATTCGCCTTCCTGTAATCCACACAGGAGCGTGACTCGCCAGTTTTTTCTTTTACCAAGGCTTCAAGGAAGCACTAAGGGCAGTTGGAATCTTTAACGATTCCCTTAGATCTGATGTCCTCTAGCACGTCCCATACCTCCACCTGTTTCACGAGCAACACGTCTGGCAGGTTGACGGATAGGTCGGGCACCTCCGTGGTCGATACTATGAAGTAATGGGTCACTGTGGCCATAATATCCGTTGCATTCGCTGATGAAAGACTGGTGTCTGCTAAGAGACTCCAAGTGTGAAGCGGTCAGATACCTCAACAAGTCCTTTCAACCGGATTACAGATCTTACGACAGTATCGGCTAGTTGAATCCGTCGTGCGGTATTACACTCGCAGCTACCTCGCACTTTCTCAACTTTCGCCCAGCCTGGATGTTCTGATCGGTGTCCGTTGGATTTAGCTGCCCCAGGGGCACTTCTGACCACCGAAGCAACAATACCCGGGCAAGGCAAAATCCATTCAATGGATCTTTCGGTCGAACATCATGCCTTTTTTTTTTTTTTTTTTTTTTTTTTTATTGGCTCTCCAGGGTAGCCTTCACCACCACCTCGATTCTTACGGACAAAAGTATATCGTCCCTCAGGATCACCGTGCAGACCCCCGGATTATCGTGGCAGCTCCGAAGAAAAACCTGTTCTCGGCCGAATCTTAAGATTTTCCGGTCGAAGTCGATCGTCGCCTCGTGGCTCCTGAGAGCATCCATTCTCACTTCAGATCCTCAGCTACCATTATTACTTGTTTTCTTGTAAGCACAAGGGAATAATACATTAGGCTAAAGTGATAGTCAAATATTTTAAAAGCAGGTTGCTTTGTGAAACAACTGAGGTTCGGTTCACTTTACATGGTCCCGTTTCAGAAAAGTTAGGTACATTAAAACTGAAACAAACGGTGAACTCTACAAGAAAAGTTTATATGACATACACTGTGTGTTTTAACCAGATCTTCATTTTTTGTGTCATAAGTTTTTGTCCATCTCTTATGCATTTAGTTATTATGCAAAACTCTTCAAAACTAATCCGGAATATAGAGGTCATTCCCAAAAAGTTCAATATACACATTTTATTTGTGATGTGAATATCTTTTGTATACAGTATTTTAAGCGAAATTGTTATATTCGTTTTCTAGAGATACAAGATTTCGAAACATTTTTTCATGTATAGGGTATTTTGTGGTGGAGGATTTTTTTTTTTTTTTTTAATCTTCCTGTCGCATTCTTGAAGGTGCTAAACACACATACAAAAAGACTACCAAGTTTGCTTTTTAAAGTTTCTTTTTTATTTTTGAGCTATGCTGTCCGCAGACACACACGTGCGCGCGGACCTTTTTCTAAAAGTACTTCTCGGACTTATGGGAGCTCAAAATATACATTTCCGGTTTAATCTCGACATCGAATTTTTGGATGAATTACAATACTCTCTCTCTATACAATATGTGCATTGTACATAGGTGCTAGAGAAAGTAAAAACTAGCTAAATTTATATACCCTGTCTGCAGATATAGCCGCTATATATCACACCATTGAGGTGACTGGATATCAACTCTTCAACACGCATGACAAATGACTTTCTATGTCTGTGCCACAGGCAAAGTTTTCTTACAAAAGATTCCTCTTTTATCTACGTCATGCTAATTGAGCTAAGCATTACTTACTGTCTTATTATTTGCTTTCTTGTAAGTAGAAGGGAATACACTAGTTCAAATATTTTAAAAGCTGGTCGCCATGTGAAAAAACTGAAATGCGGTTCACTTTGCTTGCAAGGAATAAAACAGAGGAGTGACGAAAAGAAGGCAAGATTAAAGTTAGAGAAATATATATTAATATAGATTGTGAATTTTGACTGGTTTATATTTTTGTGTAGCATCTATTTGTACACCTCTTACGGTTTATCAGTTATACAAAAGTCATCTAGAATGAAGAGGTCTTCACGGGTTATTTTTAGAAAATTTAGGATATACATTTCATTTCACACAAAAATATTTTCAAATAAGGTGTTTTAATTAAAATCGTTTGAGCTATTTTTGAAAAAATGAAAATTTCCTTGAAAATATTTGCATCGTTAGAAGATTCTCAACTTAAATACTAACTTAACCGAATTTTTGTTTTTGAGTTTTGCTGTCCACAGACATATACACACACGTACCCTTAGATAGAAATGTGGCGTTTTTTTTTTGTTCTTTTTAGGATTAAGAGGAGCATAAAACATGTATTTCCGGTAAAATCTCAGTATTACTTTTGAATGGAATACAATAAATGTCTTTCAGATTTTCAATATCATTTGATACGCGAACGCTAAATACTATAGAAATTCAGAGAAAGTCTCGCAAAATGATCAAGTGGAAAATGGTAGTTGGGATTCAACATAAAGGATACGAGGAATATGATTGGTAGAAACGTAAGAATGAAATAAATATATAAAACACGTGACACGTTTATGAAATACTCGTAAAACAAGGCCAAGCTGGCGCTCGGGGTCTTAAATAACTGAAAGTGAAACAAAGAAATGAGTTTATTTTTTATCAGGATACACTAGATACCAACGGAGGCGGGATTTGTTCCTCTCGTAACATATGTTGCAGTCATTCTGTCCACTTCACAGATGCAATATCAGCCATTCAACTCGAAAAACAGCGAGAACTTTCATTGTTGTTTTTGAGAGCCTTACCGTGGCTTGATGGTTTACACTTAGCTTTAGCCTTAGCTTGCCCATGTGCAATAGCTGTGCGTCTCTGTGGATGCCTTTAGGAATTATTACAAAACGAACGTAAACAAATAATTAGTATAGTTAAAATCCTCACGACACTATAAATAAAAAAATTTGATGAGTTACACTCACATGACTTTCTCTAGCTGTTCTACAAACTTCTTACATAAGATTCTTCTTCCTTCTGCACCTTGCTAATCGTGGTACTCATCAGCACAATGTTTTTTTTTTTTTTTGCAGTACAATTTATTTTGGATCGCTTTAACAGCATGGTCATATCGCGACCTTACAAAGTGTACATAAATCTTATTTAGTTCCGTATAAGTAGGAAGAAAATAAGGGAATACACTAGGCTAAATCATTAGTCAAATGTTTTAAAAGCTGCCGTTATGCGATTGTCATTACAAATCGCCTCTTTTCTTGGCCAGGAGTAGAACAAAAGAAAAACGGACAGTCCCGTCTGAGAAAAGTATAAGTACTTCACAACTGAAACTAATAACAATGAATACCTCGAAAACGGTAAGCTCCACGAGAAAAATGTATATAACATAACTTATGTATTTTAACAAGACCTAAATTTGTTGTAGAGTAAGTTCTTGTCTATCTCTTACGGTTTACTAGTTATGCCAAATTAAGCAAAATTCATCCAGAATAAACAGGTCTTCAGAAGCTATTCCCAGAAAATTCCAGAATTTGTTAGGTAAATATCTTTCATATGTTATATTTTAATCAAAATCGTTAGAGCCATTTTTAAGAAAATCAAAATTTTCGAAAAAAGTTCCATGTAAAGGGTAGTTTGGGTAGTGGGGGGGTTTTCCTCAAAATATTCGTGTCGCATCCCTGGAAGATAATAAACTTAAATACCAAGTTTGGTATTTTAGCTACTTTTCGTTTTTGGGTTATCGTGTTTACAGATACACGGACACACGGACATACACACACACGGACATTTTTCTGAAAATACTTTTATTGGATACAGGGGGTCCTAAAACATGTATTTCCGGTAAAATCTCGGCATCGAATTTTTGGGTGCAATACAATACTTCTCTATACCTATGTACATTGTACATATAGGGCTAGAGAAAGTAATTAATCTGACACGTTCCATTCACGTAGCTTTCTCATGCAGCTGTTCCATTTACAAACTATTCTAACAAAATAGTCTTTTACCTGCAGCGTGGTAATCGAGATAAACATTATCAGAAGTCGTCTTATTATTCGCTTCCTGCTAGCTATGTGGAACAATTAAGGCTCGGTTCGCTTTGCATGGTCCTGTTTGAACAAAGTTAGGTAGTTTAAGATTGAAGCCTAAGACAATGAATATCTCACAAACAGTAAACTCTACAATAAACCCGTATATGACATAAATTATGTGTTTTAACGAGATGTACAGTTTTTCTGCAGTAGGTTTTTCTCCATCTCTTACAGTTTAACTGTTATGCAAAATTCTGCAAAACTCACCCAGAATAAAGAGGTCTTCAGAGACTACTGCCACAAAATTAACAATATATATTTTATTTTTTATATACAATATTTTAATCAAAGTTGTTAGAGCCGTTTCAGAAAAGTTAAGTAGTTTAAGATTGAAGCCAACAAGGAGTATCTAAAGAACGGTCAACTCTACAGTAAAAGTGTAGGTATATGGAATAAATGATGTGCTTTAACGAGGTCTGCATTTTTTGTGTGGTAGGATTTTGTTCATCTCTGATACTTTTATGCACAATTTTGGAAAACTCATCCAGAATAAAGAGGTCTTCAGAGGCTATTCCCAGAAAATTAAAAATATACATTATATATTTTATTATATAAATATTTTTCATATACGGTATTTTAATCAAAGCTGATTATCGAAAATGTTCCATGTAAAGGGTAGTTTGAGAGGGGGGATATTTTATTTAATATATTCGCATCCTTGAAAGAAACTAAACATAAATACCAAATTTGATGTTTCGTTTTTAAGCTATGTTGTCCACAGACACACACCCACACCTACATACATTTTTTCTAAAAGAGTTTTTTGGACTCAGGGGACCTCAAAACATTTCTCCGGTGAAATCTCGATATCGAACTGTTAGGTGGATTAGAATACCTTCTCTAGCTATGATGTAAATTGTATGCAGGTACATACTTGCTAGAGAAGGCAAAACTTAGCTATGCAAAAGCACAGCTGGACAACCAGAAACAGCATAGTGTGTAATATTTCTGGCAAATGCAGCTGTGACTTTCACGTTATAACATTTGAGATCTTTTATACTTCACTATGTATAGAGAAAAGCTCAGGGAGAACTCTTAAGTGACGTCAAATGTTCATGTTTATTCCCACTAACCAGCGTTCATAGCATAAAACTAGGTATCAAGAAAACATAAAAAAGACACCAAAATTAGCATATGAAAGAGAAGAAGAATAAGAAGTGGTGCTGCTGCTGTTGTTATCCTTCCTTGCTGTCAGTTTATATGGCACTGGGTTTTGTTTTTCTGCTTATAAAACACCAAAAACTTCCCATAGAAGAAGAACAACTCTTGAGAAAGTACAAATTATATAAATGAATATCCGAACATTTGAATATGGTTGCAGAATGTTTGGATGTTAAAATTGGCTTATATATTACTCTTTCTTTGAACTTCAAAGAACTTTTGTAATTGATGTGACTGTATTAAATCCCTTTAGACTCAAAAACATTCTTTAGACTCAAAAGCAGTAATCATTGCTAGATAATATGATGAAGAAACGGTAGTTGTGTTTTGATTTTCTGTTTCTACAGTCTAATATAATGCAGTTAGGAATTTTGTTAGCCTTTTAGCCAGGCGAGAAATACAGCTTTGCAATGTGCAAGCATAATAACTGCATTTATTGTGCTGTGTTGCAATAACTCCATGATCAATGCCAGAATAATATGAGAAGTCGCTGTTCCTTTGTTAATTTGCGAGGCCGTGAAAGCCTAAGTAATTATCATTTCCTCTGCACGTACTATGAAGGTATTGTATTGCATCCAAAAATTCGATACCGAGATTTCACCGGAAATATATGTTTCGAGACCCCCTGATTCCAAAAAGAGCATATCTAGGAAAACGTCTGTATGTCTGTGTGTGTCTGTGGACAGCATAGCTAAAAAAACCAAAAGTCCTTTAAATACCAAACCTGGTATTTAAGTTCAGTATCTTCCAAGAATGCGATACGAATATTTTCAAGAAAATTCCCCCACCCTCAACTAACCTTTATATGGAAATATTTTCGAAAATTTGATTTTATCAAAAATGGATCTAACAATTTTGATTAAAATATCGTATATTAAAGATATTTACATGCCAAATAAAATGTATATCTTGACTTTTCTGGGAATACCCTATAAGACACCTTTATTCTGGATGAATTTCGCATAACTGGTAAACTGTAAGAGATAGACAAAACTTGCCACAAAAAAAGTGAGAGCTCTCTAAAACACAATTTATGTTAAATGCATTTTTTTCCTAGACTTAACTGCTTTTAAGATATTCCTTGTAATTGATTTCAGTTTTAAAATACCTATTCATTTCTCATACGGGACTTGCCAACACCTGGCAAAGAATCGGATTTCTATACCATGTAACCACATTTTAAAGCATTTGAAGGTCGGTTTAACCTAGTGCATCGCCATGTTTCTCTTCTGCTATAAGGAACGAAGTAATAAAACCATTTCTACTTATGTTTATCTCGATCGGCATGAAGAAGAGAATAAGTTGATTAACAATAATCTGCTACAGAGATGTAGAGAAAGTCGTGTTCATGGACCTCAAAGCATTTGTTTCTTTATATCAGCAATGGTAGAGATATTACGACAATCGCTGAGAAATACACAAATAATCCTGCTAGATTTTGAAGGCCCTATATGAAATTAAATAATTAATCCTTTGAAATGGCGCATAATTTTAAATTCCAAGCTACATTGTAATTTTCCCTTTGTGTCTAAAGTTATACGTACCTGGTTTAGTTGAAATCGGTGCAACGATGTGGAAGGTTACAAAGAACCTCCCACCTCTACCTTACACAATATCATTCCTACCTACCTACCTACCTACCTACCTACCTACCTACCTACCTACCTACCTACCTACCTACCTACCTACCTACCTACCTACCTACCTACCTACCTACCTACCTACCTACCTACCTACCTACCTACCTACCTACCTACCTACCTACCTACCTACCTACCTACCTACCTACCTACCTACCTACCCACCCACCTACCCACCTACCTACTTGCTTACCTGCCTGCCTGGCTACATCCCTAATTACGTACCACCTACCTAGCCAACTGCCTACCTACCTTCCTACTTACCTACCTACCTACCTACCTACCTACCTACCTACCTACCTATTTGCTTACCTGTCTGCCTGGCTACATCCCTAATTACGTACCACCTACCTACCCACCTACCTACCTACCTACCTACTTGCTTACCTGCCTGCCTGGCT
Organism: Hymenopus coronatus; assembly: GCA_030762935.1. Taxonomy (NCBI): domain Eukaryota; kingdom Metazoa; phylum Arthropoda; class Insecta; order Mantodea; family Hymenopodidae; genus Hymenopus; species Hymenopus coronatus. Next base: position 123,308,899 of record CM060898.1, read on the forward strand.
ACGTCCCTAATTACGTTCCACCTACCTACCTACCTACTTGCTTACCTGCCTGCCTGGCTACATCCCTAATTACGTACCACCTACCTTCCTACCTACCTACCTACCTACCTACCTACTTACTTACCTGCCTGGCTACGTCCCTAATTACGTTCCACCTACTTACCTACCCAACTATCCACCAACCCTCCTACCCACCTACCCGTTAGCCACCTACCCACCTACCCGTTAGCCACCTACCCACCTACTCACTTACCTACCTACCTATTTACATACATACATACATAAATACGTACATACGCACATGGTACATACATACATAAATGGAGGAGTATACCTGTGCGTTGTGCACCGTAAGCGACGCTCCAAAGGAATGCACAGCCGAACAGTCAGTACAAATGAATCACAGTAAGTATAACCAAAAGGCTAACATTTCTGACAACCACAGTTCACTGAATAAAAGCTATTCTTGTCAGAGAGGTGACATTGTAAACTATAAACAAACCAGAAAATAAGAACATCACAAACGGCCAATAATAAAACGACTTCAGATGTGGATACCACAAAAACTCGTGTGACAGCTAACAATGTTATTCACCTAGTAGAGGAGCAAACCTCACATAGCATTTGTATTCAAGAACCTTTCTTTATTAATAACAACATTTCAGGTATAAGCTGCTAAATTGTTCGAGGCAGGTGCAACACTAGCTCTTCGTACAAGTGATAACCTTTACGAAAATACCAATCAGTAAAAGCAAACCAGAAACGTGATAACGAAGCGAATGCTACAGCAAATGACACAGAACTCTCTACAGAGAAAACTAGACATTATACGAACCATGGCACCAGTGAAGACGGTACAAATGATACACTTCAAGAGACGTTCAAACTGCTTCCTAAGTTTATTACGGTCTTATAAAATGAGTGCCTAAAGAAAGAAGTATTCCCAAAGAGATGGAAAAGAGCTATCGTAATTCCAATACTTAAGCTGAGATCACGGACATGTCTCCAAATTTCGGTCAATTTATTCACCGAACATCACCAGTTAAGTCATAAAGAACAGAAATAAACAGAATCAGTCGCTTCAACACCACAAATGAACTAAGAAGCAAACACCAATTTGGATTCACACCACAAAGGTACTACTGATGTGGCAATGGTTGTCAAGGAATTTGTAGCAAAATACTTAGAGGAAGGAGAAATAGCCGTCTTAGTAACCTTAGATATCAAATGTGCATTTGATGCAGCATGGTAGCCAGCATTTTGCGCAGTTTAAATAGAATTTGGTTGCCCCCAAAACTTATATATATATATATAAGTAATTGCACTAAAACTACTTCACACAACTTACAAGCCATTCTAACAATAAACAACATTAAAACAGAAATAGAAGCCGAGGTTGCCCACAAGGGATCTATTCTTACCCTTGCTGTTGGAACATTCAATATTACTCTGTTCTAAATCTCTAATTTATAGTACAATCCAAAGCAGATGACCTGTTCATAGCATGCAAAGATAAAGCGGTGACAGAAGCAGGTATATAGCTAACCTAGAAATGAATCAAAACTCACTAGGAGAAAATAACAAAATCATTTTTAATGAACAAAACTCCAAATCAATGTCAATATCGAAGAGTAAAGGACGAACAGAAATAAATAAGAAGATACCGTAATCACAAATTATTAGACCAAGTAAACAGGCTGAAATAATGAGGTGTAGTTATAGATATAAGTTCAGATTTTGGGAGCATATAAATATCCATTACTGAAAAATGTTACAAATTGATACATAATATCTCGAAATCAACAAAAACATCCTGTAGGCTAGAGCATCAAGCTTTGAAGCCAATATATACAGGACAAATCTAACATCTCTTACTTTATGGAACATCAGTTTGGAGAGAAGCAATAGGTTACAGTACATCCAACTACAAAGATTAATTAAAGTAAGGATTGCCAAAACATTCAGGATTACTTCCAGTCTGCACTGACATTTCATTGTGAATGGGGAATTACACGCTTAGCATTCCCAGTGAAAACTTACATTAATACATGTTTAATTTTATGAATATCAGGCTATGAAAATATTTTATTTACGTGTGGAAGTTATGCTAATTAGAAAGCCAAACCAGAATATTTGAAACACGCCAAAATGTATAAAAATGTAAACATAATACAAGATGATTTCGGTACAAATATGCTTTAATTTGATACTTCCATAAGTTATAGTTTTAAGAAACACCCAAATTTACGCGAAAGTTTCCACTCCAAATGTTAATAGTTAAGCCATCCCCTACACGCAAAGCTGTTCAGCGTTAAAAACCTGATCTGTCAGAAAACCCAGACAGATTATCAGTTTATCATTTGACAAACTACAATACATTTTTGAAAGTATATAATAGACCCCATAACATTTTAGTATGATAACCACAGCTTAGGAAGCTCGTAGTTCGCCTTTCCTTATATAGCTTGCGACCCACCATCTCGCCGCATCAAAACAAGTCATTGATAAGAACGCAGGGGGGAAGAGAGGTAAATAAACCTGTTATCAAGTAAACAGTATTTTTTCCAGAGAACAAAAATGAACTTAAGGGACACTCCTATAAGCACACCTATTAAATAATTATGTACTAAATACAAATTATTTCATATATAAAGGTGACTCTAACTGATTTCTATATATGTACTTACATTATGAAAACACGCAAGCAGTTATAACACGGATTGAAGAATTTACTGATCGAAGTTAAATAATATCCAAATAATGAAATTAATGTCTTAAATATCTTCAGATTCTTACCAGGTAAAACGAAAGCAGGAATTAAACTGTCTTTACTCATCTGCAGCCGTACTACTGAAAACTATGTGCACTTCTGAAGCCTTTCAAATGAAAACCTCATTCTACGTTCCGACAAACAAAATTTATTACGTGAAAAAGTTGACTCTACTTCGCATGATGTGATCGGGGCATATTTGAAATATTTTATCACCAAGCAAATAGCATTTGTTTGGATTTTTAAGTGCAGCTGTATGCGATACATCACACTGAACCCTGCATTTTTTTCTAATTAGATTTTTCATTTTCATTTCAAGAAGGGTCTTCGTGGATTAGTAGATCCGTCTTGACAGTTCTTCCACATGCCGCGTAGGCTCAGTTCAGCTCCACACCTCTGGCCTGCAACAGTGTGATAGTTGTGGGTAACTTTCTGAACAAATTTGCAATCAATAATATACTTCCGTGAAGCTGTTCTGCTACTAGATGTTTGACAGTTTCTATACTAGAACTGCCATTGGTTTCTAAATAAGTACAAGAATAAGTACACAGGTAGAAAACTTACTATAGTTGTAAAACAAATTAATTTTGCTCATATTTGAGCAGAACAAGATATTATTCGAACGCCTTCCTACCGATGTGGTCCTTTGTTATGCAGTGATAGCTGTTTTGCAGTAATGGGTTACACTCTACGTTGACCTTTGCTCGCGCAAGTAGCAGTGCATGGTATTGCCAAGTTTGATCGCTCTTACTCTGAATAAGGAAATTGGTACGAACTTCCTGGGTTGATAAGAATCACGATAAACTAAAATATTAATATAACAATTAAAATAGTATTGAATTTAGATATACTAACTACAATAAAGATAACAAATATAATTATGTAAAGAAGGGCCCCTACACTGAAAAGAGTTAGAGTAAATTCTGAAGAATTTAATAATATTAAAACTATGCATATTGCAAGCGTTTAGTAAAATTCATACTTTGCCTCATATTTAAAAGATAGAAAACAAAGGTGAGATTACACTTTTTAGATGTGCACACCAATACACTTAAAAGTCAACGCTCTGAAATGAAAGCTGTAAAATGTGGCGTTCCGCAAGGTTACATTTTAGAGCTCCTTTTGGTTTTAGTCTATTGAAATGATATAACTTGCAGTCTAATAAATGATAATGTTAAACTTACTAACTTAAAAAGATGATATACTCATACTGGAAGTGACAATCACACAACTCAAAGTCTGACAGCAACAATGGAAACAGTCTTGTCGTGACTTGCTAGAAATGTACTAATTATAATTAAAGATAAACCAATAGCAATAGGATTTCGGCATAAAACAAATAAACGTTTTGCTTTTTCGGATACTCATTTCAATGATACTAAAATAATAGACACCGAATTTTTAGGTAGATAACTAAATCAATTTTGGGTTGGAAAGTAGAAAATTTGCATAAAAGATTAAGTAAACTATATTATGGATTGAAAACACTAAAAATGAGAAAAATCTGTTGTCTTACATTCACATGACTTTCTGTACATCACTGTAACAAATTATTGTTAAAAAGCATATTCTTCTATCTATTTCATGATAATCGACATAAACATTAGCAGAAATTGCCTTAATTACTTGATTCCTTGTAAGTAGAAGGAAAATAAGGGAATAAATAGCCTAAAACGATAGTCAAATGTCTTAAAAGCTCGTTGCTATGTGGCTGAAATCCTTTTCGATGCAGGGCCAGGATTTTACAGCTTTTCGTGTAACAAAGGTTTAAGTATTTTGCATCTGAAACAAACAACAAGGAATATCTCAAAAATCGCAATTCAACGTATTGTTACAAAAGTTGATATTTCTATTTCCTTCACTTTAATTGATATAAACGTTTGCAGAAATAGCTCATTTAGTTATAGATACAAGTAGTCAAATGTATAACAACTGCACGCTATTTTATACTTGTCTTAATATTCCATTCTCATACATGTTATGCTTACCATGCTATTGTGAGAAACAAAACACTGTTGAAAGGGTTTAAGAATGACCAACTATTGAACGATTTAATAAATGAACAACGGATATTTTTGAAATTGTGCGTTTTAAATAGTTTTTTCTGTAATATGTTTTCATCTAACACTTAAAGATTTAAATGTTGTGCAAGGTCATATAAAACTCTTTTCGAATGAAGAGGACTTCACAGGTTATTCTCAGAAAACAAAAAAGTAGGTATTTTTTATTTTTCATATAACTATCTTTAATATGTGGAATTTCAATCAATTATTAGTGCCACGTTGGAGCAATAAAACGTTTCGAAAAATGTTTCACCTAAAAAATAATGTTGGATGGGGGAAATTAATAGAAAGCCTTCTTATCGCATCTTTGGAAGGCGCTGAACTTAAAACGCAAAGTTTGGTATTTAACATACTTTTCGTTTGAGGTTTGCTGTTTTCACTCACAAATACTCAGGCCTATTTACTTCTTTACTTTTTCTACCAATGCTATGTGCACAATAGGCAGCGAAGCTATTGTATTCCATTCAAAATTTCGAAGTTAAGGTTGCACCGTAAATATATGCCTATAGGTCCCCTGAATCCGCCCCAAAAATATTTTTAGAATAAGGTCTGAGAACAGTATAGCTCAAAAACGAAACTTGGCTTTAAGTTCGGCATCTTATAAGAATACAACACAAGATTTTAAGAAGTTCCTTGACCTCAAGCCTCCGTTTAAACTGAAACTTTTTCGAGCATTTTTATTTCCTCAAAAATGGCTTTAAGGATTTTAGTTAAAATCCCATATAATTTAGGTATTTTCATCAAAATAAAACATATCTGTTCATTTTTTGGGGAATGATTTCCCCTTAAATGTTCTTCGCTTTGGATAACCTTTACATACTGGTAAACTGTAGGGTATTCATAGAAATTTACTTCAGAAAAATGCAGTTTTCTTTAAAAAGCACAGATTTTGTCAAATGCAAATTTTTGGTGTTAACCATTTCTGAGATATTCCTTGTTATAGGTTTTAATTCTCCAATAGTTAAACTATTCATTTTTTGGTCCTGGCACTTCAACACATCTTATTGACCAGTTCCCTAAACATTTGATTAATTCCCGATGTACAATGTATCTACAAGGAAATATGAAATAAATGCATAGGTATCTGCAAAGGTTTATCTAGATTAACATGAAATAAAAACAGGGATAACGTTTCTAGAGAATAGATTATTGAAAGTGGGTGGAAAAAGTAATCACAATATCACATATCGTATACATATTTTTTTTTTAATTCGGGGAATCCAAAAATATGTATTTCCGGTGAAGTCTTAGTACTGAATTTTATAATTTTTGGATGACAGTAGTAAAATCGTGCGTATGTGTTTAGGAATTGCAAGTAGCGCCTGAAGCTCTGCTGAAGTCTGCAATACCATTCTTGCAAATACTAAGTTGTGAAGCTCCTTCTGGCTTTTGAAAGAGCATACTTTTGTATATTTAAGAATACCAAAGTATTTTAGTCCTGCGCCGTGGAGCAGCGGGCTAGGGGTTGTATTCTAATTCCTGGTTATCGAATGTGCATAGGTTCGTCCCCCCACACGTGGTTTACGAATTTAAGTCCCGGAAAGAGAACCAGTGCCCTCCTTCATCATGAGAAAAGTAAGGAACTGCGATAAGTAGAGGTCCCGGGCAAGATAGCAAACTTTTCGGCTGAAGAAAGCATGATGCTGTTCACATCATCTTCCTGTAATCGTGCATAGTCACCCATCTCTGCCGTGTGTACCTGTGCGTGCGGGGTTGTTAATATTATTATTATTATTATTATTACTATTAAAGGTATTATTATATTATTATCAATACGATCGTTGCCATTATTATTAATATTATTATTTTTATTTTCATTGGGCGGAACTTTGGCCGAATATTCAGATCGCTCGTCTCACACCTAGACAACTCAGGTTTAATTCCAGGGGAGAGACCGTGTGCGGGTTCTGTAGTGGACGAAGTGATGTCTGAGCGGGTTTTCTCCTGGTTCTCCGGTTTCCTTCACCAATCATTCCACAAATTGCTGCATAATCATCTTTCGTGACACCCATTTCACCGTCATTTTTATCATACACTTCCTCACTTTTATACTAGATAACGGGCTGATCACCCATCCAGGCTTCTACCTGATCCATAGCCCCTGTTACTTTGACCGCAAATGCTGAAGGTGAGTCCTGATGGGCGAAACTCACGAGGAGGGTAAACAGAGAAAGAAAAAAAAAAAAAGGAAAGAAAGAAAATGGAATGTTATTTTTATTATTAAAATACTTTTCCTTCAATGCTGCAATGAGAATGGTCAGGCAGACAATGGAGGCGATAATTATTCATATATTCAAAACGCCTTAATCATTTATAACGTAGGAAGTTAGTTAAGCAAAAAGTATAAACAATGAGAAACTTTTAAGTATACCAGTGAGTGGCAACACTCCAGAGATATTAGACAAGCTACGGTGCAATTAGTTCAAAGGCTGCAAAAACTGATCACTTCAGTAAGAGGAAAGCAGAACTTGATTAAATACGCTTCTTCGGAGGCCGAAACGCCAATTTAAAATACAAGCGCGCACTATATGGATTATTCCTTTTTAGGGAATATTTTGAACGTAAGAAGTGCTACATCTATCTCTCGCGTTTACTAGTTATGCAAAAGTAATCCAATAAAGGTACACTTCAGCGGTAATTCTCATAACATTTTTCATAAGAATATCTTAAATTTATAGTACTCAAATTCATTGGAGTCATTATTGAAAATAAATATTTTTGAAAAATGTTCCTAAGTATTAGTTTTTTAGGTGCGTGGATCGTCTTGTAAATCTCCATGTTGCAAGATACTAAACTTAAATACCAAGTTGGCTATTTAACGGGCTTTAATTTTGGAGATATACTGTCTTCAGGCACGCACACACACAGACGTGTATCATACTGTTCTTGTTCAAAAAATGTATTTTTTTGGATTCAGGGTACCTTAAAACGTAGGTATATTTCCAGCAAAATCTCGATATCGAACTTTTGGGTAGAATGTAAACTTCCTCTATACACTATGTAGGTACACAGTGCGCATGGAAAAAGTAATACCAGTTTAATCAAAATTGTTGGAGACCTTTTTGAAAGAATCAAAATGCTTGCAAACTGTTCCATGTAAAGATTAGCTTTTAGATGGGTATATCTTCAAGAAAATCTTCGTGCTGAATCTGTGGAAGATACTGAACATAAATATCAAGTTAAGTTCAGAAACACAAATAAAAAAACACACAAAACTTTTTTCTAAAAAATCACTTTGGGGGGTAGGGTACTCAAAACATGTATTTACGGTAAACTATCTGTAACACTTCTACTACTATGAACTTTCTTTTATTTCCGTTAATCAAGATAAACATTAGTAGATGTCTTTTATTATACGTAGGGGCAGTGTGAAACAGCAGAAAGTGGTAGGCTTAAGCGAGAGTAAAATCTTTTAGGAGCTAGCCACTTTGTGATGGCTTTGAAATTCCGCGCTTCTTGGCTCACTATATAAAGAAAAGCTGTTAACGACTTACCATTTGAGAATATTATAATGGCGGGTTCCATTAAACATCGTATAGATATGCCGAATATAAAACAAGCGACGTTTATTTTTGAAGCGATGTTTAAGCTCTCTATGTCATACCATCATCAGAATGACCTAATGGTGTTTTCTCTTTCAGAAGGGTGCTTCTACATTTAGAGACATATCCTCTAAGTTATAGAAAATAACTATATTTGGAAAGGTGGAGTTAGACTGAAAAACATCTGATTGTGCCATTTTCTCTCCCTCTCTGAACGAAAGCATCCTTAGAAAGCTTATTCTTTTGTCTATTTCATGATAATCGATATAAACACTAACAGAAGCACTCTTGTTACTTACTTCCTTGTACGTTGAAAGGAAATGAGGCATTACACTAAGCCAAAGCTATCGCAAAATCTGTTAAAGCTGGTTGCTGTGTGATTTGCGGGGCTAGGAGTTGACAACTGCCTTATCGAGAAAAGTTTAAATATTTTAAAAATAAAATTGAAACAAGTAATATCTCGGTAATGGTCAACTCCACGAAGAAAACGTATCTGACATAAATTGTGTCTTAACGTGATTTACATTTTTATGCAGCTATCTCTTATGGTTTACCAGTTATGCAAAATACATTCAGAATGAAGAGGTCTTCAGAGGCTATTCCCAGAAAATTAAATATTCTGTCGCAACCCGTCTTGAAATATTATTAGTTTGTCTCATAGCTAATATCGTTTTTTTTTTTTTTTTTATTTTCGTGTTTTGAACATTTATTGAGTGTCTTTGGTTTGGCAATTTGTGTGGTACAATGGTGGTTCCAACGTTTCAACAACGGAGACGAAAACACTAAAGATTTACCACGTTCTGGAAGACCTAAAGTATAGAATATTGAGAATACACGCCAAGTTTTGCGAGAAAATCCGCAAAAAAGTAACCGTAGGCTTTCAGAAGAACTTGGTGCTTCAAAAGATACCATACATCGCCACATTAAGGCACTTGGAAATTCATACAGAAAACTGTAGATCTGTACCTCATGAACTGACATATCAACAGGCTCAACGTAGAGTGGATATCTGTCATCAGCTTATCCGTAATACTATGGATGATAGATTTGTCAGGAGAAGTGTCACTTGTGATGAAAAATAAGTATTACCGAAATCCTGATGCCTCGAAACAGTGGCTTGATCCCTGCCAACCTGCCAAAGTCATCGTTAAAAATAATCGGTTCGGTCCCAAAAGCAATGTTGTCTGTCTGGTGGAATTCTGAAGGTGTGATTCACTGGGATTTAGTTCCAAACTGAAAGAAGTTCATGAAATTTTGAGATGGAAATACCCAGCATTAGTTAACCGAAATAGGGTTCTATTGCAGCCGGACAATGCAAGACCCCATACTGCACGAACAACCATGGAAAAAATTCAGGAATTGGGAGAAATTGAAGTGCTACCACACCCGTCATACAGCCCTAATATCGCACCATCAGATTATTACATTTTTCGATCCATGACCCATTTTCTACAGGGAAGAAATTTTGACAACATTGAAGCAGTGCAAGTGGGTCTCACCGAATTCTTCACATCAAAAACCAGAGACTGGTACTATCGTGGGATAACAAACCTCGCTGAAAGATGGCCCAAGAACATAGAATCTAATGGTCTGTACTTTGAAGATTAGTTAGTTGCTTGTGAGGAAACGACATTACTTATGAGACAGTAGCTATACTTAATCCATGATCTGAACAAACAGGACGGGGATGCAACGAGATGCTACTGGCTTGGCAGCAAAGGGGCTGACTGGCATTGGGATCAAGAGGGAATCCTAAATTTAGACATCAGGAAATACTGTGACAAAGTAACATTTTATATAACTTCCAAAACAGATGACTTCCATGGGTTTTCTGTGTCTTGGAGTGATGCAGCAGATTACCAGTCCTCAGTATTCACTTAACTTAATGTGTGGTGTGTTTTCAAAGATTGCGTGCCGAGAGAGAGACGTCAACCCCACTCTCTCTGGAATTTATTGGGAATGCTGCCAAAATATGAAACTTAAAAACTCTGCTAAACCGCGAATAGATACTATATATATCAAAGATTATCAACATACCCAATACAGGAGATTGACAACATGCTACAATATACATTTTGTCATCTAAATATCTTTAATATACGATATTTTCTTTAAAATCGTTTGAGCCTTTGCTGAGATCATCAAAACACTCTAATGTTTTCAATGTAAAAGATATTTTGGAATGCGATTATCCTCAAAACTGTCGATTGCATCTTTGTAAGATACTAAACTTAAATACCGAGTTTGGCATTTTACTGACTTTTCGTTTTGAGTTATCGTGTTCACAAACACACATATTCACACTGACCCTTTTCTAAAAATGCTCTATTTGGATACAGGAAACTCTAAAAGTGTATTTCCGGTGAAATCTTGGAATAGAATTTTGAGTAAAGTGCAATACCTGCTCTACTTATGTACTATGTACCAAGTAGAAAAAGTAAGCATTCCAGTTATAGCATTAATTTTTTGAGTCTGACTGTACCTTTCCAACTCCTATCGTATACCTACATGGTTTGTGTGGAAGAAATAGTAATTTATAATAAATCTATTTGTTCATCCAACGGTTAGTTTCATATTTTAACATATTTATTGGTCGTTTGTTGGTTAAACAAAATACGATCACCACATAGAGCTACAGTTCAAATACTTGCATAATCTTACCACAAAATGGAAAGAAGTTCGTCAATGAAGAAACTAGGGTTCAAGTTTTGTGTTGACGAGGAAAACTTCGTTTGTAAGCATCATCGCTGATCAGAAAGAGACAATAGAAAATAAGAAAACTGACGGGGTAAAAGTTTGTGAAAAGAAAATAGCTTGGAAAAAAACCTCTCTCAGCTGCTTCATTCTCATAGATTGGTGCAGAAAAGGTTAGTAAAGTAATTGAAAATGTTTTACGATAACTTCAAAAGAAGAGCTATACAAAAACTAGGATGTGGTCCATTCAGTTGACTTTCTCTACCTATTCTGCACCAAAGTACTCTTATAAAAGTTAGTCTTCTCTATCCTTCATGCTAATTGAGATAAACGTTAGCAGAAATTGTTTGCTAATTAGTTTCTTCTGAAGTAGAAGGGGAACGAGAAAATACACTAGATTAAAGCGATAGTTAAAATTTTTAAAACCGATCGCTATGTGACGTATTTGAAACTCCCTTCTCTTTGGATGACCAGGATGAAAAAATAACCAATAAAATGACTTCCCATTTGAGAAAAGTTTAAATATTTTAAAATTGATACCACTAGTACGGAATATTTCGGATACGAGGGTCGGCTGATAGGTCCCGGGCCTCACACAGATATGGTGTCATTAGGCCAGTTAGACGGTGGCATCGTATAGTTTAACTCTAGACTAGCTTGTATCCATAGTTACAGGTCAATAGCTTGTTTAGTTTTCGAAAACAGTATTTTAAACTAGACCACTTTAGATTTTCCACGAAAATGGAGGATTTGGAGAAACGAGCAGTGATTAAATACTTCCATTTGAAAGGCTTAACGCCTAAAGAAATCAAGGAAGAAATGGACAGTTCATTGAGAGACTCTGCCCCTTCATATTCAATGATTAAAAGGTGGTTTGCCGAGCACTAGTGACGAGCCTCGCTCTGGACGCCCTGTAGAAATGACATCTCATCGTTTAGTTCTGGAAGACCGCAGATTAAAGTTCTTTGAGATAGTAGAGGCTGTAATCATATCAAAAGAACGTTCAAGTAATATTTTAAGTAATGCTTTGGGCTTTCGCAAGGGCTGTGCAAGATGGGTGCCGCGTTTGTTGACGCCTGATCAAAAGTTGCAAAGTGAAATTACTGTTTCTGTTAAGATTGTAGAGCTCTACCGTAAAAAAACGCAGTGAATTTTTGAAACGGCTTATTACCATGGATGGAACTTGGATACGTCACTACACTGCAGAAAGTAAATCACAGTCAAAACAGTGGGCTGCGCCAGGTAAACCAACTCCAAAAATGGCAAAGTCAATTTTGTCAGCTAACAAAGTTATGGCGGGTGTTTTCTGGGATGCATAGGGAATGATTTTTGTTGATTACTTAGAAAAGGTAAAAGTATCACCGGTGACTACTACGCAAGCTTATTGCAACGGTTGAGCGATGAGGTGAAAAGAAAAGCACCTCATTTGGCAAAAAAAGGGTCTTGTTTCATGACGACAGTGCTTCGGTCCATCGTTAGGTTATTCATTGGGGAACATGTGCGAATTGAAGTTCGAATTGCTTGAACATCCGCCCTACTCACCATATCTAGCACCCGTGAGTACCACCTGTTCCCAAACCTCAACAAATTTCTTGGAGGACGAAGATTTCACAGCAACGAGGAGGTCATTGATGATGTATACAGTTATTTTGAGGTCCTTTATAAATCGCACTACAGAGATCATTTAATTAAATTAGAACACCGAAATAACAAATCTATTAGCCTTTCTAGAGATTATGTTGAGAAATAAAGCAAACAATTTCTTTTTAAATCCTGTTTTCATTGAGAGGTCCGGGACTTATCAGCCGACCCTCGTATATAGAGCAGTTATACAGCCATTCAGAATGACGCAATCTTCAGAGGCTATTCCCAGAAAATTCAAGAGATGCATATCATTTATCATGAGAATGTCTTAAATACGTGGTATACAGAGACGGACATTATTCTAAAAATGTTCTTTTTTATTCAGGGGACCTTAAAACATATATTTCTGGTGAATCTCGACATCGATCTTATGGGTGCCTTCGCTACCTACTATGTACATAGTTCGTGAGAGAAAGTGAAAAGAAACAGACACAGTATGAGTGTGCACAAAATGGAGGTAGAGCTGCTGTAATATTTGCATTAGACGAAGAATGTTTCACTTTGCCGCAAATAATCAGAGATAAATTAATGCCTCTCCCCAAAAATACCGACAGCGGTTCTCCTTTTATAAGCTTAATTGGAACTGGTAGTACTGCAACATTAACCATGGTTCTATCTCAGCTAAACACACAAGAAAACAGGAATACAGTCGAATTTATAAAAGGGTTCGTCTTGGTAATCAAAACAGATATAGAAAACCAGCATATTCCCTAGTGCCAGCAGTATCTTCAGCACTTTGCATCCACCAGCAAGACACCATCATCATGGAATTGAACATTTTATCAATTGGGTAAAGAAAACATGTGTATGGGACGCATTAGATTTTTAAAAAAAGGTCCGTGTGTCTGTGAACAGCATAACTCAGTCGGTTTAACAGTAAACTTGGTATTTAAATTCAGCATATTCCAAGATTGCGGCACGAAAACCTTGAGGAATATTCCCTACACTAAAGTTGCCTTTATTTGGAACTATGTTATAAACAATCCGTTGGAATATTTTGGGCAGTAATCCAGGAGTGGACCAGGAAAAAACACATGAGTACTGCGAACTTTACTGAGACAGGTGGTCTAGGACTCCATTTGGGAGGTCTTGGAATGAGTTCCCCGCGGCCGAAATCTCTGACCCACGCAATTTCGGGGATTTTCGCAGGGTATCAAGCGAATAATGGGGCGGTCTTTTCATTCCCAAACTTCCTGTCTCTTCATTTCATCCCAAATGACCATTTCATAGAGGTGATGGTCCTCTGAAAATACTGCGCGGTGGGATGGCGCTGGTGGTTGTCTGCGGACTCAGTTAGTCTATCCAGGACTGTGTTACGTTCTCCTGTCGCTCCCTGCGTCTAGATGAAGAACTGGCTGTGAATGATAGGGATACTCCACTACGGCTCTCTCACTGTCCGGATGTCGCCCGCCCTCTTAAATTACACTCATATTGTACGCAGACCTCCAGGGGTCTGACGTACAATAATCTCACGGCTGCTGTGTGGAATAGGCCTTTGTAGCGAACACACACACAAACACACACACACACACACACACACACACGCACCCATAGCGAATCTTGATCGAAATGCAAGCAAAATCTGTTTTCGAAGATACAACAATTTCAATAATCATCCAGGAAAAGCTTTACTAAACCGAATTAATAAATAAACTCCTGCTGTAACCAAATTTGAATTCGAAGTAAAGTATAAGAGAATCAAAATCTTAAAGATATATATTCTCTAATTAAACATATGCAGATTGCTTGTAAAAATAGAATTACTGCTTATAATGATGTATTCTCGTAGGCTTCCGCAGCCAGTGGCAATAATATTTCTCGCTTCTGTTTGATGCAGCGTCATCGTGTTTTTTTATTCCAATTGCAATCGAAATAATCCTAAACTTAGAGTAAAACTAAGATCATAAAAAGAAAAAGGACTTGTAAATATTTATAGCCATAAATCTACCATTTTTCGTCGTGTAATGTATATGGAATGAATGAGTTACAAATTGTGTATGAATGCTAATATTTTAAAATACGTTACGTTGCAATCATCAAATTTAAAGAGAATACACAATATATTGAGAGTAAAATTCAAAATTAGAATTAATAGGGAATATTTTCGTGTATATTTTATTATGAAAGAAGCTATAATATCTGTGTAATTAAAACAGAATTTAGCGTATTTGAATTAGCAAAATGACTACAAATGTAAAAGAAAAATGAAACAAATGTATGGATATGCTCTTGTTTAGGCATAATAAACGAAAAAAAAGTTGAGAATTTTTGTTGATTTTGTACCAGCCAAAGGGACGCCATTGCATAAAGACATTCTTCGAGTGCAGAAAGCAACGAGCATTATTATAAGTACCTATAATTGCATAAGATATCGCAATTATTTGCAGTTTATTATTAAAATTATAATTCTACGAAAAGACTGCTTCGAAGAAAATAAAATACATAATACGAAGTAATAGTATTTAAATAATTGTATATTCTGTTATTGTGGTTTCATTGTTAAAACTTTTATAAATACAATAAAAGTTAAAATAACAACACACCTTCAATAGTTCTTATTCCACAAGTACGGCTTACGAACCAATTGCCCTAAAAAGAAATCGTGCTAAAAAAAAAAAAAAAAAATGAAATAAAATACTTCATTACACTGAGGCATATCACGCTGTTAGAAGACGGAATGAGAAACTATATATTGTTGCAGCGGATGGAAGGTTTGTTGCCACATATTGTTTAGCTGCGCAACATAAAGATTTCCTTCCCTCCCTTCCTACAGAAAGCCACCAAACAATGATTTGGCCCCATCTAGACGCCTAGACGTTTGTAGAAACAAAGTATACAAAGACTCGGCATCAACTAGAAGCTTACAATGTGTTGAACTGCAATACAACTAACCGTTGATGTATTTACAGTACCTGCCATCTGCATGAGAATCTCTACAACATCGGCAAAGCAGTCGATCAGAAAGAGGGCAAAGGAAACCATATCTCATATAAAGTGTTTTGTAAGAGAATGCAGCTGCGCTGATAACAGTGTCATAGTGATGTAACAGATCGAGTTGAGTCTATTTAGGCAACTTGATGGAAAATAAAAACAGCTTAGCTTTCTCTCTCATAAGCGCGAGTTTAACAATGATGTGTTCCATTCACATGACTTTCTCTATATCACTGCAACAAATTATTCTATTCACTTCATCTAACGGAGCAAAAATTAGCAGAAATAGTCTTATTACTTGCTTCCTTGTTAGTCCTGTATGAGAAAAGTATGTCTTTATAGCTAAAAAAAAAAAGAAAAAAAGAAAAAAAAAAAACCAAGGGATATCTCACAAACAATCAACTCCACGAAAAAAATGTATAGAACATAAATTGTGTTTTAAGGTGCTCTAAATTTGTTGTGTGGTAAGTTTTTGTCCTTCTCTTACGGTTTAGCAGTTATGCAAAATTCCATAAAATTGACCGAGAATAAAATAGTCTTCAGAGGCTATTCCCAGAAAGTTCAAAATATACATTTTATTTTTGATGTAAATATCTTTAATATACGATAATTTAATTAAAATCGTTAGAGCCATTTTTTAGAAAATCAAAATTTTCGAAAAAAAGTTCCATGTAAAGGGTAGTTTGGGGTGGAGGATTTCTCTCAAAATCTTCGTGTCGCATCCCTGCAAGATACTAAGCTTAAATATCAAGTTTGGTATTTTACCGACTTTTCGTTTTTGAGTTATCGTGTTCACAGGCATACGGACACACTGACACACGGACACACATGGACCTTTTTCTGAAAATACTTTTTTTTGGATACAGGGGACCATAAAACATATATTTCCGGTGAAATCTCGATATCGAATTTTTGGTGGAGTGCAATACCTTCTCTATACACTATATACATAGCACGTATAGAGAAAGTAAAAACGTATTTACAAATTAGAATGGTTCACTAAAGTTATTTATTTCCTTGCAAATAGGAGGTGCTTTTGTCTCTGCCCGCATTCAGTAGGTCGAATTTCGTTTGCAGTGGCAGGCTTACCTGATCCATGGTTTTTTTCAGGGTTTCCCTGGGTCGCCAGGCGATTGCTGAATATGTTACTTCCATCCCCAAAAATGTCTGTTCCTCCATGTAGTCGCCATTGTTATTTTGCTAATTCTTCACCCCGTTGGAAGTGTCGGCAATGGTCTTGACGCGGTATAGCAGAGAAAAAGGATCCTCAAATTAACTATTTGCCGTCCGCCAGCTTTGGCTGGTTGTAGGGAGGATGGAAGCCCAGATCTACCGTGCCACTTCGGGATGCTTCAATCTGGACACTGCCATTGCTGTCCCGTCGCTTCGAGTTCCGGCCACCTGATGTCTCCTGCCACCTCATTGCTCCCTCCCAGGGACGCCCCTCATGGGACGTACGTACAATAATCTGAGGACCGGTACTGATTCCCCTCGACAGTGTCCATCCTTGCATATATCAGTGCTTATTATTATTATTACTATTATTATTATTATTAATAATAATACTATTTTGGGAAACTTCTATTTTTGCTTCTTTAATAGAAAGATTCTCCTTCCATCTGACCAAGAGCGTTATCCTGAAGGTACTATTAAATTCCAACAGAATAACCATTCGGTCCACAAGTCAGCCAAAGTTCAAAAGTGGTTTTCGAAGCACACGAATGTGTTAGAGCAGATACTATCCAAAGTCAGCAGATCTCAACCCAATTGAACAAGTTTGGCTTTCTTGAGGCCCAAGATTGAATAATGCTACACAACTCTGGTGTGCCATGACAGACACTTGGGATTCACTAGCAGAAGACGTTAATTGATTTCAAACGTTAGTGGATTCTATACCCCCAAGATTGAGGGCAGTGATAGCAAATAAGGGGACCACACAAAGAATTACAATTTATTTTCTCTTGGTTTCTTAGCCTTTGGTTGCAACCGGAGATCAGGTTGCAACTTTTTTCTTTATTTTCTAGTTTGCGAGAACAGCAAATGAAAAATTTCAGATTTCACAGAGTGAATGATTTACATAACGTAATCTGCATCGGTTGTAAAAAGTACTAATATCACTGAAAAACAAAGTAATAATAAAAAATCTGTGCGGGTTAGTGGACTCTAACCTACATTACGGAGCAACGGAACACGTTAGGACTGAGCAATTTCTAATCTAAGTACTCTTTTCCCCGACTCCGACTCTACCTATCCAACTCTTTTCCCTGTTTATAAAGAACTGTAGGGGACAGCTCAACTATCAAGTTTTGCTTATTTTTAGTGTTTCTGTGCATGTTAGCGAACAACAATTATTTTGTTCGTTCCCTGGTTGCTTTTTTATGATATAAAGTAATAAACTACGTCTTACCTTAGTGTATCCAAGCATGTTTTGTAGCATAGCGCACGTGGACGTGTAAATCCAGCTTGTCTAACTTCGTGTGCTTCCGTGAGGCCGAAGCGATACTTGGAAAGCTTACAGCGCTCAATCATTTTTTCCATGACTGTACAAGCAACCCTAAAACGTGTTTTTCTGTGAAATCTGGGTATCGAATTTTTGGGTGGAGTGCAATACGTTCTCTACCTTTGTACTACGTAGAGAAAGTAAGAATGTTATATTTCTTGTTTCATAGGCCAGAAAATATAAATGTTCCCTTCTACTGAATAAAACAGCCTAACCTAAATGCAACATTTATCACACTACTTTCAGTGTACGCCACTTACTCTCAGCGTGTCTTCGGTATCAACAGCAGCGAGCAGAATGCAATCTACCGCACATCCAAGACTCTCTCAACAATTCATCACACAGCAAAATACTACTTAAATACTTAAAACTAATAAATCTGTATAATTAAATATTACATTATTTAAATTTAGGAAATTGTATTTACCAATGTAAATTGTTTTTTTTTTTTTCATCTAATGGTACCGTCAATACATGTTGTTGCGATATGTCTACCTTATTGTAACTTAAAATGACATAAAATAAATAAAAAATCTGATGAGTTACACTCACACGACTTTCTATAGCTGCTCTGCAAAGTTCTTTCAAAATATTCTTCTTCTTTCTACACAATGTTAATCGACCTAAACATTGACAGAATGTTCCTAAGGTGATAGTCAAATGTTTTAAAAACTATCGTTATGCGATTGTCATTATAAATCACTTCTTTGCTTGGACAGAGTTGAAAAAAAAAACGGACACTTCCTGTCTGAGAAAAGTATTAGAACTTCAAAATTGTAACCAATAACAAGGAATATGTCGGAAACGGTTACCTCCACAACAAAACCGTAAAGGACATAAATTGTGTGCTTTCACGAGATCTACATTTTTTGTGAAGTAAGTTTTTGTCTATCTCTTACGGTTTAGCAGTTAAACAAAAATCGGCAAAATTCATCCAGAATAAAGTGGTCTTAAGAGGCTATTCCCAGAAAATGAAAGATATACATTTTATTCCGAATGTAAATAGCTTTAATATATGGGATTTTAATTAAAATCGTTAGTCATTTTTTAGAAATCAAATTTTCGATTTTGGTATTTAACGGTCATTTCGTTTTTGAGCTATTCTGCCCACAGATACACACACACATACGCCCAGAGACATTTTTCTAAAAATGCTTTTTTTGGATTCAGAGGGTCCTGAAACATGTATTTCCGGTGAAATCTTGGTATCGAATTTTTGGGTGCATTACAATACATACTTTCTCTATACCTACATTATGTACATAGTACGTGTAGAGAAAGTAAATACATGGTGTATATATAAATATATTCCCTGAAGTTTGGGTGTCAATTTTTGGGTGACATCGAGTATTTTGTTAGTTTACTATTTCTATGCAGTACAAAATGAAATGTTTGCTTGAATTTGCATGCTGTGTTGTGAAAAGGTGACAGTGCAGTGTGGTATAAATATTCTGCTGTAATGCAAGCCCGTTTCCTAGGCTATCCTCTTTTTAAAGCAGGTCAAAAACAGTACTGACATGTAAATCCAATTTGCATAATGGAGCAAACATATAACGCAGATAACTATGGTGCGGTCAACGTTGAGAAAACAGTACAGGCCTTATGGCAATAGCATGACAATAAATCCAGAGATACGCGGTAGAGCATTCTTTTATTTCCCTACACAATTTTCGCAACATAGCGGCGCGAATACTCTGCTATTTGCTACTCATAGCTTCCCCTTATGCATTTAAACTTATTTAATTTTCACTCCGCAACTGCAGAGTCATCCATATACTGAGGCCGTGCACCCTCAGCCGATAATAAGCTATCAGTTAACGTTTCATACGAGCGCCCGCTATCTGAGGGGGGTTTAATAAGTACTTAGAAAATCCCAAAATTTGCACTCGTTGCGTTTAAAAAGTTTGTATTTAATAACCGTTGTCTCTTTCTAGATGGCAGTTAAAGTTTCAACTATAATCATCACGTGGTTTCGTTGCCGCAGGCGATTGAATCAACCATCTTGTGCTTCTTTAAAAAGATGGGAAAAAACGAGTTATTTTTGCGGTGATTAAACACTTCTATTTAAAAGACTTAACACCGAAAGAGATAAAAGCTGTTGAATGAAGCTCATGGCACATCTGCTCCTGCGTTTGCAACAATTTACAACTACATAAATGAATTAAACAAAGGATGAACATCGTTCCGGACGTCCAGTAGAAGTGACTTCCTCCGAAATGATTGACATCCAGGATACGGTTTTGAGTGATCGACGAATCAAAGTTCGCTCAATAGCTACTATGCTCTCAGTTTTTCATCAAAGGTCTCGGAAAAATGGATGCTGTGTTTGCTCTCAATAGAGAATAAAGGCAATCGCGTGCTCGATTCGGAAGCTGGTTTGGTACTTTTCCATCACAATCTTGACGAGTCTCTACGTCGATACATAGCTGTAGATGAAACATAAGTACAATAGTACACTCCAAGGTAAAAGTACAGTCGAAACAATGCATGTTTAAAGGCGAACCGCTCCGAAGAAGGCAAGGGGGTAAAAACTACAGACAAGGCGATGGCCTCGGTTTTTTGGGGTGCACGCAGAATCATCTACTTTGATTACTTGCAGAAAAGAAGTAGAGTATTATGGATCGTTATTGCTCCAATTGAACGGAGAAATCAAGAAAAAACGCTCTCATCTGGCAAAGAAAAGGGTTCTTTTCCATCAAGACACTGCAAGTCTATACACCTGTGCAGTTTTGATGGCGAAAATTGTAGATTTAAGTTCGAATTACAATAAAGTCCACCTACTCATCAGATTTGGTCCCCAGTGACCTTTTTTGTTTCTAAAATTTAAAAAGGAGATTATATTAAAAATTAAAAGAAGTCTACCGAAAATAATCTGTTTTTCTATCTTTTTATAAGGACATATTGAGCGCCTCTCGTAGAGTGATTGTCTAATAAATGTACTATAAAAGAAATATTTACTCTTGTCACCAAAAGAATGCCTTCATTTTGAACACATTTATCAATCTCCTTATGAAATTACTCACTACTTTTCTTTTTTCCGCTTGAGATATTGAATGTTATTCTTAAGTTCCTCTAATGTCTGCAGATTCGTTTTATAAACTTGTTGGTTCCCAGGTTAGAGACTTTAAATAATGTTTAAATAGTCTCGTGACAGTACGAGCGGATAATCTATGGGTCGTGGGGCGAGAGATGAACAAATCTGGCGCAGAGGGGAAGTTGCTTTCCTTCTCTCCCTCTATGTAACGACTGAGTGGGGTAATAGAGATACCAGCTAGGCGCCAATAACACAACCACTACAGCGTGCAGCGTTAAACAAGTATTACAGTTCATATGAAATAATTGTGACATATTGTAATATGCAATAGTTATTGTAATGCACCCAAAAATTCGATACCAAGATGTCACCGGAAGTACATGTTTTGGGTCCCCCTGAATAAAAAAAAAATTTGGAAAAAGGTCCATGTGTATGTGCATGATGTGTGGTGTCTGTGTCTATGGACAGCACACCTCAAAAACGAAAAGACCGTAAATACCAAACTTATGGAACATTTTTTGAAAATTGTTATTTTCTCAAAAATGGCTCTAACGATTTTTATTAAATATCTTATATTTATGATATTTACATGCCATATAAAATTTATTTCTTGAATTTTCTGAGAATAATCTTTGAAGACATGTTTATTGTGGGTGAATTTTGCAAAATTTTGCATAACTGGTAAACCATAAGAGATAGACAAAAATGTATTTCACATTAAATGTAGATCACAATAAAACACATAATTTGTCATATACATTTATTTCGTGGAGTTGACCGTTTTAGAGATATTCCATGTTATTAATTTCGGCTTTAAAAAACGTATACTTCTCTCACACAGTACTTGTTAACACCTGTCCTTACAAACAAATTTGTTGCAGAGATGTAGAGAAAGTCATATGAATGGAACACATTGTATTTTTTTTTCTGTAGAGTAACCGTTTTCGAGATATTTCGGATTATTGGTAACAATTGTAAGCTACTTAAACTTTTATCAAACGGGAAGACACCAGCTGTTTTCTCGTTTCTCGTTTGTTTCACATAACAACCGGCATTTACATTTAAAAGACGAGACTATCGCTTTAGCTCGCGCATTTTTTTTACTTTCTCTATTCGTGCTATGTAGTGTATAGAGAAGGTATTGCACTCCACCAAAATATTCGATACCGAGATTTCACCGGAAATATATGTTTTGGGTCCCCTGTATCCAAAAAAGTATTTTCAGAAAAAGGTCCGTGTTTGTGTGTGACCGTGTGTCAGTGTGTCCGTTTGTCTGTGAACACGATAACTCAAAAACGAAAAGTCGGTAAAATACCAAACTTGGTATTTAAGTTTAGTATCTTCCAGGGATATTTTGAGAAAAATCCCCCCATCCCAAACTACTCTTTACATGGAACTTTTTTCGAAAATTTTGATTTTCTAAAAAATGGCTCTAACGATTTTGATTAAAATATCGTATATTAAAGATATTTACATCAAAAATAAAATGTATATTTTGAATTTTCTGGGAATAGCCTCTACGGAATTTTGCATAACTGCTAAACCGTAAGAGATGGACAAAAACTTACCACACAACAAATGTAGAGCACGTTAAAACACACAATATGTTACATACATTTTTTTACGTGGAGTTGATTGTTTTTGAGATATTCCTTGTTTTTTTTTTTTTCGAGCTATAAAGACATACTTTTCTCATACAGGACTTTGTGAACAAACAAAGAAACTTCAGTCGCAGAGAAACCAGCTTTTGACTATCACTTTAACCTATGGTACTCCCTTATTTCGCTTCTACTAACAAGGAAGCAAGTAATAAGACTATTTCTGCTAATTTTTGCTCCATTAGATGAAGTAAATAGAATAATTTGTTGCAGTGATATAGAGAAAGTCATGTGAATGGAACACATCAGATGTTTTTTTTATTTCCCTTCTGCTTAAAAGGAAGCTAATAATAAAACTATTCTGCGTATGTTTATCTTTTTAGCAAGATGCTGATAACAGATTAATGTCTTGAATAAAAGTTTTGTTTACAAACAGTAGAAGACATGAGAATGGAACACATTCGACTTTTTCCTTTCTACTTGCAGGGAACCAAGTAATAAGGATAAATTCTGATAATATTTATCTCGCTTATCATGAAGTAGATATAAAGATAAGCTTTTTTACACTAATTTTTAGAGATGTAGATAAAGAATAAATCAGATTTTTTTAAATTCAGATCCAGCTTATCACAGAATGAGTTGGCAACCATGAACATAGGCAATATTGTTGCACTCACCTCATGTTCCGCAGCTCCTCAATCCCGGTCCTCACATCATCTTCGTCCTCATAATGAGCATCGCTATTGCTATCGTCGGGGTCACTGTTTTCCATGTTAACAATATTCTGCTAGTGTTTATTTGCATAAACGCTAAAGAATGCTGCACTAAAATTAGCGCTAGCGTACTTCACTCCTTTTTTGTTTTTGTTTTTTTTCTTCTTAAAATACAGTTCCGGAGTCTGGTCGGGACTCCGGCGCTGTATACCCTACTCTTTATTTTCCTAATTTGTTTACTTTGATTGCCGTATGATTACTGAATTTCTGTTTTACTTTTTACACACACATACACAAACATATAACACCCATGCCCAAGGCGGGACTCAAACCCACGATCCCCTGCGCTGCGAAACACCAAAGCGAGACGCTTTGGCGAGCGCGGCCACGGGGACTGGCTTCTCCTTCGTAGAGAGAAACGTTAAGTCTTCTGCTCATACCAGTTGGCGCAACTTCTCCCTCATCAGCAATTCAGGTAAAGAGTTGCCACTGCGCAACTTAATGTTTTACTTTTGTCTTGCCTCGCGACTTGAAAATGCGAGTCATGAATAATTACTCAATAGCGAATAGAGCAGTTAAACATATTATTTGCTATTATTCTCGCTTCACTGTTGCTCCTACCAAACTCCATAGAAACTGCGTTGCGAGATCACGCTGGGTTATTTGTGTGGTAAACCTATTTTTCTAGCCACTTGATGCTAATCGAGATAAGCATCAGCAGCAACTGTCTTCATTACCTGCCTCCCTGCAAGCAGAAGGGAAAAAAGTGACAGTTGCTTTAAAATGTGGTTGTTATGGGATTAAAAAGATATCACATAACATGTGTGTTTTAAGGAGATCAACATTTCTTGAGTAATAAGTTTTTGTCTATCTCCTACGTTTTACCAGTTATGCAATATTTAGAGAAAGGCATCCAACATTTTTGTTCTGTTTTGTTTTGTTATTTTGTTTTTTATGCCTATGATTTTTATGGGAATTAGAGGTATGCTGAGTATTGTCGTTGGTGGACTAATTATCAATCTTTGTGATGATTTATATGTGATAAAAAATGCAAATTGATTCAAAGTGCCAAATAATGTACACTCGTATATTAAAATTGTGTTCATGGAATGTTCTTCAAATAAAATATCTCTCTCTCTCTTTCTCTCTCTCTCTCTCTCTCTCTCTCTCTCTCTTTCTCTCTCTTTCTCTCTCTCTCTCTCTTTCTCTCTCTCAATGTGCTTTTTTTTTCGTTTTTTGTCACACGTCGAGGAAGGCAATCTGTGTAGCGCACTGTTTCGCCATGGGAGAAGTTAATTTACCTAACTGATGTCGCTATTTTCTTAATAGCCTTTTGAACGATTCGACGTTCTTGATTGTCTCGGTGAACACAAAATATTGGTACCCCATGGCAAACCATGTTTGCAGAAATTCAAGATTTGTACCACTAGGTTGCAACTGGAGAAATAATTCGTATAAATCTGTACGCAAACTCGCTTGTTGTCCAGTCCCTTAGCTGTTGGACTTCCACACATTGGGAGAGTCGATGCCTCGGTGTGTCAAGCCTTCCACAAATCTTTCACAATGAACTCTGCGCCATTTTATTCCGGTACTTCTTTTCTTCGGTCCGGATAATTTCATGTATGGGTTTGTATGTTTTCACCTTCCATTCTGTTGGAATATGTAGGGTCCTGAACGCCTTCCAAATTGTATTCCAATTGTTATTGATATACTTAGTCAGAATTCCAAATAATTTCACCTTTTTTGTGAGTAGATACTTATACAGTAGCCTCATCTGTATTCCAGCTTCCACATGTCTAATGGAAGCAGGAAGCTCTCAACAAAATTTAACACTCCCCTCATATACCGATACCACAGACCGCTCCCTTCTCCTAGGCACGAACGCTGTTTCTGTTGCCAAGTCTCACCTGCAAATATACGATATACGGATGATTGAGAAGCAAGCTCTGTGAAAATTTATTTGCTGACTGAGTCTTCGCCTTAGGAGCATTGAGATGGTCGTTGCATCTGGTGCACTAGGTACCACACACTTAAAGGAAAACCGCTGCCGTAACAATAGAGTGGCTGTTGCGTTAGAACAAAATACACTGCGGATCATTTCAAACCTGCCAGCGTTCTAGCGGGCCGTACGGTGCACGTTTAATGGGGCAGATGCCAGCTCCATATGCCACAATACAAACACCCACGTGTGGTGAATGGCGGAGATTAGGCCTGCTGTTCCATGTTAGTAATGCGCCAGTAAGAAAGATAATAAGAAAACGCAACGTTGATATTATCTTTTATGAAAGCTAAGTTGAAATGATGCAGCTTCAGAAATATGAACAACGATCCGGAAAGTTCTGAAGCACCTTCTGCAATTTCTCTTAACACTAGCATGATTTCATTCGTGTGTGAATTGTTTACATACAGATTCTTTTTAACATCCACACGGACAGAAATTGCTACATTTGTTGCTCAAAATTGTAACGTTCTGTTACGAACAAGTATACTGTAACTCGCGTGTTTTCAGAAGTACGACAGAATGAAACTGAGCGGCATGTCGTTTGAGCGCGCGTAGCGATTAATTTTCTTCTCCTTAGGGAGCGGTCGATTCTATGAAATAAATCGTTTCTTACGGCTCGTTAAAACGCCGGGAAGCTGGAAATGGTCCGCTCAGTAACAAAGCAGGAACCCGATAACTCAGGTATGCATGCGACCTAGGGAACAGGTCCATGGGGCTTTCCATTACTCCCAGTACTTGTTTTATAAACAAGTGGCCCCCTACGCAGAACTTGCATAAGGGCGAAATTTATGCGCGTCAATTCCGAGGGGAAGACTACCGAAGACCACGCTGGGGTTGAACTTTACTAGTCTTGGTCTACTAGCTTTCCAGGTTAGTGCCGGAGGATATTAAGACGTCTCACAACCCCATCCAGATGCATCCAATCTACCACGGGTATTGGGTCACTACCACGTCGAGTCCAACCCAATCCGAACAGCTCCCTTATGGGAGGGACTTAGATTTTCGGTTGACTTCTTCTAGTAATGACACAAGTACCACGGTTGCTCAGGATCCGCAGTGCTCACACCGGAGCAGCTGAAGAACCTCGGAATACTCCCCTTAGAGGTATCCGTATAGACTAGGAAATTCCTTACCGAGTGACATGGCTCCGCGTGACGTACGAGGCTTGCAGTCGGGAGGTCGTGGGTTTACTTCCCGCGGCCATATTTCTTGACCGATAGGTTTTTCGGGGTTTTTCCCAGGTCACCAGCTGAAAGTTGGGGAAGTTTGTCGGATTTCCGTCCCTTCATTTCCTTATATGCTATCTATGAATCCGGTTTTTCTAGGTAGAACTGCTTGTGCTGTGGCCAAGGTGATGACACTTCGCTTTGTAATTGCTGTTCTCTTCGCTAGGTAGTGTGGTGATCGTCAGTCCAAGTGGCCAGTGTTGAAGCCCGAGTGGGCTGGCGGCTGCCTGGCGAAATCTAGTGGAGGGATGAAGAACCACCAGCAGCGTATAGGGTTCACCTCGTCCGCGCACTTTCTCGGCACACCTCATGACTCCCTTCATCTCGCGCTTCCACTTACAATAGCAACATAGAGCTCAGGTGGAATACCCTCCGCTCAGGACTTCAAGCTAATTCTTTCTTTTACTCCTTCACCGAATACAACAAAGCTGTGAACTTAGAACGTCTATATCTTTGCTTTACCATAATTTAATCCCTGATTTTATGCATGGAATGAAACTACTATGGTTCCAGACTGTCCCCACTGTATTGTTTCTGTCGTCTATCCCTTAATGTTCCTAAAACGCAACTTATTACTTTCTCTAGCACGTACGTGCAATGTACATAGTGGTTAGAGAATGTACTGTATTCCACCCAAAAATTCGATACCAAAATTTTACCGGAAATACATATTTTAGGGCTCTCTGAATAAGAACAGCATTTTAAGAAAAACCTCCGGGCGTGTGCCTGTGCATAGCATAACTCAAAAACTTGGTATTTAACTTCCAAGATTGTGACACGGAGTGTTTCAGGAAAATGCGTGCACCAATAACTATCCTTTACATGGAACATTTATTCAAAAAATTGTATTTTCTCAAAAACAGCTGCAACTATTTTGATTATAATACCAAATGCTTAATATATTTTTATAGGAAACAAAATTTATAGCTTGAATTTTCTGGGAATAGTATCTGAAGACCTCTTCATTTTGGGTGACAGACAAAGTCTTACCAAGCAAAAATGTAGGTCTTGTTAAATTATCAGGTCATGTCATATGCACTTTGTTGCAGATTTATCCGTTACCAAGATATTTCGTGTTATTTGTTTCAGTTTTAAGTCACTTAAAACTTTCGGGAAAATATCTTTCATTTCCGCTCTCTTTTGTTTACTGCAAGTATGACAGAGGACTGAATTTCAATTATTTCATAGAGCTTTTAAAATACTTGACGATCACTTTAGGCTAGTACACTCCTTTTTCCCCCTTCTACTTACAAAGAAGCAAGTAATAAGACCAATTCTGCTAATGTTTATCTCGATTAGCATAATTTAAATAAAAGAAAAATCTTTTATAACAAACGTTTGCTTGCGGAACAGCTAACGAAAGTCATGTGAATCGAACACAACAGATTTCCCTTTAATGTTTTCTTGCCTTGGATCTGGCAGTATTTGAATTGTCACAGTATCCTTGATTAAGTAATTTTCATTCCAAATATCGTTCGTCCATCCTTCGTCATGCGCTCAATTAGAGAATGGATAATATCACAAACTTTGATTCACATGCTACATTTCTCAATCCGTGCCAATCTAATCCTTAGTTTTTTAGTTTCTCTACACTACCAGGTACATAGTGTATAGAGAAGGTAATGTATTGCACCCAAAAATCCAATATCGAGATTTCACCGGAAATACATGTTTTGGAACCCCCTGAATCCAAAAAAATAATTTCTAGAAAAAGGTCCGTGTGTAGTTGTATGTCTGTGGACAGCATAGCTCAAAACGAAAAGTCCATTAAATACCAAACTTGGTACTTAAGTTCAGGATCTTCCAAGGATCCGACACGAAGAATTTCAAGAAAATCTCCAAACTCCAAACTACCTTTACATGGAATTTTTTTCGAAAATTTTGATTTTGTCAAAATGGCTCTAACGATTTTGATTAAAATATTGTGTATTAAAGATATTTACATGACAAATAAAATATAAATCTTTAATTTTCTGGTAATGGCCTCTGAAGATATCTTTATGCTGAATGAATTTTGCGGATTTTGCATAATTGGTAAACCGTAAGACATAGACAAAAACTTACTCGCACTACTGAAAATATGTAGAAATGGTTAAACACACAATTTATGTTATATGTATTTGTTTTCCTGGAGTAGACCTTCTTTAAGATATTTCTCGTTATTAATTACAGTTTTAAAACACTCATTATACTTTTCTTATACGGGAACTTATCAACACCTGGTCACGCAAAGAATCGGAAAATTATACCATAGCAACCGCATTTTAAACTATTTGACTATCGTTTAGTCTTATTTCCCTTCTACCTATAAGGAAGTAAGTAATAAAACCGTTTCTGATAATGTTTAGCTCGATTAGCATGAAGTAGTAAAAGAATAAGCCTTAACAATAATTTGTTGCACAGATGTAGAGAAATTAATTTAAACTGAGCACATCAGATTTTATTATTATTATTATTATTATTATTATATTATAATAATAAAAGCAGCTAACTTCAAGGCTTGTCAATAACTGTTTTTCTCCATATATATTTTTTTCTGCTCCTTCGAATATCCAGTGCAATTGTTGCAGTAATATCAAATATTCGCGCTACATATATCTTTAACTTCCTTACTAGACCTCTTCCAAATCTATCACTTCAGTCACTAGGAAAAGGTCCGTGGATCCAATAATGGGTTATTGGATCCAGTTTGGTGAAGAAATAATAAGTGAACTATAATTGCAGCAGCTACAATAAATGGAAGAACAAAATGAAATGTAAAAAATAGATTTAAGATTGCATTATCTATAGCAAATAGTAGTTGTTACCAATGTAGCATTCGAATACGCCTATCACTAGTCATGACGCCATCACCCCTTTATCAAATCGTGCTAAAGTCTTGCTCTGATTATATGTGAATTTAGTGAATTTTCAAGCATATATACTCTGTGTCTGTGTGTGTGTATACTGTAATTAGCAATCCGTGCAAATGTTTGTAACTACCAGGATTATGTGGTTTGAAAATATAAAATGAATTAAAGAAATTGTAGGTTGCGGCTTCATTGTTTTGCAATATTGCGTGATTGCTATTAAAGTGTATAAGGATCTGGTGTTTAAAGCATATGATATATGCATGGTGTATTATTTCGGTGATAGTTCCCGCAGGATTGTGATGTTTTTTTTTTTTTTTTCAAACAGTACCGGAGTCTGGTCTGGTCTGGTCTGTATCCCCAATTTACATTCTACATTCCCCCCTGTATGATTGCTGGTTTTACTGTTCCTTTACACAAACATATACACATTGCACAAACATATAACACCCATGCTCAAGGCGGGACTCGAACCCACGATCCCCTGCCCATGAAGCACCAAAGCGAGACGCCTTAGCGAGCGTGACCATAGGGACGGCATAATTAATATTCAGAGTTTTAAGTTAAATCTGGGCAGATAGCGGGTAGCCATATTGTTAGGTTACGTGTCTGTAGAGTTTTGTTTTGCAAAATTGTGTTACTAATTCTACTGTGTGAAGGAACGGATGGTAAGTGTTTACTACATACGGTATTCTTACTATTTAAGTTTAGAAGGCACTTGCCAGAGATGTCTTACGTCCTCGACCGCTACAGCGCTACTGCTATTAGTAGAGACCGCATATGTCAAAAAGTTCAAAATGGGCAGTTAAAATAGGAAAATCTAATTTGTTCCATTCACATGAATTTCTCTGCAACAAATTGTAGTTAGAAAGCTTATTCTTTTATTTACTTCATGCTAATTTAGAAAAAATAGCAGAAATGGTCTTACTACTTGAATAAGTGTATTTATTAATATAGCAATATCATACATAGAATTTCAACAGTCGCACGGGTCCACAGACCGTACGTGCTTTTGTAATACACATTACAAGCAATATTAAAACAACAACCACAACAAAGAATTAAAAGAGTACTACTTGTTTCCATGCAAGTAGAAGGCAAATAAGGGAGTACCAAAGGTTAAAGTGGCAGTCAAAAGCCGGTTGCTATATGACTGTAGTTCCTTTGTTTGTATGGACAGGAGTTGACAAATTCGATATGAGAAAAGTATAAGTTTTTCAAAGCTGAAACCAAAAACAAGGAATATCTAAAAACGATCAACTCCACGAAAAAAATGTATATGACATAAATTGTATGTTTTAATGTGCTCTACATTTTTGTGTTTTAAGTTGTTGTCCATCTCTTATGGTTTAGCAGTTATGCAAAATTCCGTAAAATTCATCCAGAATAAAGTAGTCTTCAGAGACTATTCCTAGAAAATTCAAGATATTCATTTTATTTGTCAAGTAAATATCTTTAATATTTGACATTTTAATCAAAATCGTTAAGCCATTTTTAAGAAAATTAAAATTTTCGAAAAATTTTCCATGTAAAGGGTAGTTGGGGGTGAGGGGATTTTATTGAACATCTTCGTGTCGCACCCTTGGAAGATGCCAAACTTAAATACCAAGTTTGGTATTTAACGATCTTTTCATTTTTGAGCTATGCTGT
Source organism: Hymenopus coronatus (assembly GCA_030762935.1). Classification (NCBI taxonomy): domain Eukaryota; kingdom Metazoa; phylum Arthropoda; class Insecta; order Mantodea; family Hymenopodidae; genus Hymenopus; species Hymenopus coronatus. The sequence continues at coordinate 123,340,115 of CM060898.1, forward strand.
CCAAAGACACACAGACATACACACGCACACACACGGAACTTTTTGTAAAAATGTTTTTTTTTTTTTTTTTTGGATTCAGGGGGACCCAAAACGTATATTTCCGGTGAAATCTCGGTATCGAATTTTTGGGTGCAATACAATACCTTCTCTATACACTATGTACATAGTACGTGTAGAGAAAGTAAAAATAGGCACTAAAAGCGTGAATTTATGTGAGAAAGTCTTAACAGCTATAAACAGACAACAGATAAGAAAAATCTGATGCCTTCCATTCACATGACTTTCTCTACATAACTGCAACAAATTATTGTTAAAAGGCTTACGCTTCTATTTACTTCATTTTAATAGAGAAAAAAGTAGCAGAAATAGTTGTTTTACTTCCTCCCTTGTAAGTAGAAGGGAAATAAGGGTGTACTATAGGCTAAATTGATAACCATAAGCTGGTTGCTATGTGACTGAAGTTCCTTTGTTTGTATGGACAGGAATTTGTATGAGAAAAGTATCATTTTTTCAAAGCTGAAACCAAAAACAACGAATATGTCAAAAACCATCATCTCCACGAAAAAAATATACGTGACATAAATTATGTGTTTTAATGTGCTCTAAATTTTTTTTTTTTTTTTTTAAAGTTTTTATCCATCTCTTACGGTTTAGTAATTATGCAAAATTCCATAAAATTCATCTAGAATAAAGTAGTCTTCAGAGGCTATTCCCAGAAAATTCAAGATATACACTTTATTTGTCAAATAAATATCTTTAATATTTGGCATTTTAATCAAAATAGTTAGAGCCGTTTTTAAGAAAATCAAAATTTTCGAAAAATGTTCCATATAAAGGGTATTTGGGGGTGGGGGGATTTTCTTGAAGATCTTCGCGTCGCATCCTTGGAAGATGCCAAACTGATATATCAAGTTTGGTATTTAACGGTCTTTTCGTTTTTGAGCTATGCTGTCCACAGACACACACACGGAACTTTTTGTAAAAATGCGTTTTTTGGATTCAGAGAATCCGGTGAAATGTCAGTATTGAATTTTTGGGTGCAATACAATACCTTCTCTATACACTATGTACAAGTGTGTGTAGAAAAAGTAAAAATAGGCACTAAAACCCTGAAACTATGTGATAAAGTCTTAACAGCTATAAACAGACAACAGATAAGAAAAATGGACGCTATTTGCATTTCTCTTGTTTCCAATTGAAACAAAAACATTTAAGTAATGTTATATTTCAGGCTCTCTATGTTATCGAGTGTTACATTTGCTTACTCGAAAACTTATATTATCTGTAATAAACAACACCAATGTAATTAAATGAAAAGAAGTGCAATATGACTGCTACATTAAAGTTTTGCTAAGAAAACCTATTCACTCATTAGAATATAATGGTTTTAAATTTGAAAAAAAAAATAGTGTAACAGGTGTTACAATAAATAGGGGTTGGACAATTGAGTCCCGCAAAAAAAAAAAAAAAAAAAAAAAAAAAAAAAAAAAAAAAAAAAAGTACACCTGTATAGCTGCCTCTAGACTGTTCTTTTTTACCATGTTCACTTACATAATCATCATCTGCCACGACAATTTGCTCACATCCAGTCAACAATGTCTCAACCATTATTATGCAGTCGGCTTAACCTCCTGGTATGTAGAACTGACACCCCCTAGGACTTACAAGCGGATGCCTTACTGTCAGAAGCCTGTTGGGGAGCCAACGGCATGAAATCACAGATTGAAGAACCTGGAACGAATAGTGGACCCGTAGCCAGGCAAGATCGTGAGGAAGTGGATTATATGAAATTAAAGTGTAATTGATGATTACTATTACTATTATATTCACTAAAAACTTCAACTACTACATCACTTTTGGAATTTAACCATTGTAAAATATATAATAGCACTTTAGAGTTCAGTTCCTATCTTGAACGTTCTCCTCTGAATTTTTCCAAGTTGCTCTGTCATTTAGTTCACTTTCATATGTGGCCGCATCTTCCTTACCCGTTAACTGCAATATGCTTCCTTCTGGGGTTGACGAGCCTCTTGTTTTTCACGGTGGCTCGGTGTGACGTTTCCTCTCGGTGACGTCACGCCGGTTACACCTCCCTCTTCTCGGCACGCGTTCCTCTTGTGTTTCCTCGTCACATCTGTCACCGTGGTCATATTCGATTCCTTGTCGCCATTCCTTATTTTCCGCTCCTCTGAATTTTGTCGTTAACTCATACCCTGCTTTATTCCATCAATCCTTAACATGAACCGTTTCTCCCATCTTGTCTGCGTTTATTCATTATCCATACTGTCACCTCTCCTTCCGTAGTTGCATTCTAAAACGTTCTTGTTCTTTTCAATTTCTTTCCGCCGATAAAAAGTACCTGTTTTATTTTGTTTATTGTCAATTTTATTACGGGAACTGTTGTTCCTTCCTCTTCCAATTCGGAGATATGCTATAATTCTGCAAATTTTGTGTCCATGGATTTTTCAATTATTTTTCCCAGCATTTGTTCTGATCGCTAATGTAACTTTTTCTCCAAACAAGTATTACTATATTTTGTATTTTTGACCATATTTTCGTTTTCCCCTACAGCTTTCCCTATTTTACTGCAGAAGCGTAGTTTTCAGCATTTTATTGTAATCAGTAACATTTCTTTAAAGATTTCTTACTTTTCTAACCTACACAGCAGACAGCAAATTTTTAACCGGAGGTCTGCCAGGATCGTCCTGATTTTTTTCTAGCTTTCCTGAATTATCATAAGTGGCAAATTCCGAGAAGGTAGACTAAACTTACACCTGGAACGTTTGTTTTCCAAATTTTCATGATTTTATCTCATATAGCTCAAACTCCACCACCTGTAGTGCCGTGTATAGCAAGAACGGGTGTTACACATTGTCCCATTCTATCTTGTGCCTATATTAATCTCTTTTCTATTTTCTACAAATCAAGATTATATTACAGAGAATGTATCTTTTTTGGTGTGAAATATTTCGGGACACCCTACCTCCCAACAGCAAAAACAAAAATAAATAAATAAATGTTCCATGAAAATGGATCTGAAAAGAATTTGTTGCTGAATTAAATGGCAAGTTGAAGGTTATAGAAATTGTAAGAAGTGCATTCCTAGAGCTTTGATGCATCTCTAAGCTTGTACTCTATGCTACCACATACCCTGTGGAATATAGTTGAACTCTTGTGTAAATACCCTCTCAGAGTGTCAATATCCGTATAGAATTCCTGTAAACCAGACCATTTAATGTTCCCAGGACAAAGAAATCCATTAGATTCTAACCAAGAAATCTAGAAAGCAATGCAAAGAAACCCCTCAACTAATCCATCTATGTGGAAATTTACATTGAAAACATTACCCGAATGAAATTAATAGTTGATGGCTTTTCTATTCTATCTTCTAATTTTTTACCACTTTGGTTCAATTTCGCTTCTAGTCTATCTTCTACTTCTGCACTATTACCTACGAAACTTTTAGGTATTTCCCCCAAACTTTAAGTATCTCCATAATAGTATTAAATACAAACGTTTATTTTGTCATTTCATACACCGTTTTAATTATAATATAACATAAAATATAATTTTGACTTGGCCTAAACTTTTCTATGATGTGATGCCCTTACAAATGTTTAGAACTTGGAGTTTTCTGCCCTCTCTCCTGAATGATATTCCTTCCAGTTACTGTTTGTTGGTTTTGCACCCTTTTGCTTAAAATTTAGCTATTCCCTATTGTTCGTTTATCATCATCGTGGCCCATTGGTCATTCTTGGTGGTCTAGCTTCCGTACTGCTGGATCTGAGTTGATGGCATTCATTTACCTATATTACAATGCCCCACGTTGGGCGTCAATTTGTTAGAGGAATCATTCCGGCTCCGTTATTCATTTTAGTCACCATCATTATTAAAATGTATTATTTATATATATATATTATCTATATAATAGGTTTCTGCCCCTAGGCACCCTTGTGAGCCCTAGAAGGGTATCAGCGGGGAGGGTAAACCGACTACGAAAAAAAAAATGCATATATATTTGCTCCAACTTGTTGGGTTCTTTTGGTCAAGCAAGTAGCTCCAAGACAGGGCTAGAGATAGGTAAAAGGAATTATTTTCACAAGTAACAAAGTAACATTTTAAGTTAGAGTATTTATTTGAAACCGATGTCAAATAATACTAACATATTATTATACACATTTATGGGTACGTAAGGTCCTAGCTTAAAATGTGCTATCTAGTGTCCCATACATTCGCTTAAAGATGAAGCTTGAGATTTCACGTAATACATTGTAAATAATATGTGTCGTGATTCGTGGACGGGCTAGTGTAAGACAGATCTGATGAAGTCCTGTGAAGAAAAACTGAAGAACTGGCTTCTATATCATCTCCTTAGAATACCTAACAGCCAGGATCTACTGAAGCACCAAAACTATGCCCTGACTGGGCTATTTTTGTGCGTTTAGTAGCGTCTACTTTTTTGAACCAATTGTACGATTTTAGCAGCTCTTTTAGGTGCTGACTCCCAAATAACATTCATATTCCAATGAGAGTAGCAGCCTCATCTGCTAGCTTTGGATCTTTTTATCTCAAGGACTTTCTTTTGGGTCTTTCACACCCCTGTGCATAACTATTGTTCAAATTATCTTGCGCACAACTTCTCTTTCCCCCTACAATTCCAGGTTTCTGGGATTCATCTCTATCACTAAGCTATACTAACATACATGTAATAAATCTACATATTATAGCCATTTAGTTATGTTATATTTTAATATTATTTATTTACAGTTTCTTTTTACAGTAAAAATATTGCTTAATTAGACACAACTGCTAGCGTTTTCTCGCTAACTGTAGAGTTTCTTGATATTGTTTTTTTTTCTCGGTATTATATTACTAAACATCTGATGTGTTCGGTTAACATAACTTTCTCTAGATCTCGGTTACAAATTATTGTTACAAAGCTTATTATTCTATCTATTTCATGCTAATCGAGATAAGCATTAGCAGAAATGATTTTATTATTTGCTTTCTTGTAAGTAGAAGGAGAATAAGAGAATATATAGGCTAAAGCGATAAACAAATCTTTTAAAAGCTGGTTGCTATGAGGATGAAATCCATTTCTTTGCATTGCCAGAACGTGAATTCCCATACCTATGTGAAAAGTTTAAGTATTTGAAAACCGAAAACAATAACAAGGAATATTTCCAAAAAAAAAAAACTCCACGAAGAAAATAAATATTACATAAATTGTGTGTTTTAGCGAGGTCTACATTTTTTGTGTAGTAAGTTTTTGTTTATCTCTTACAGTTTAGCCGATATGTAAAATGCAGATAATTTCATCCAGAATAAAGAGGTGTTAAGAGGCCATTCCAAGAAAATTCGGGATTTACGTTTTATTTGTCATGTAAATATCTTAAGCATACAATATTTTAATGAAAATTGCTACAGCCATTTTTAAGAAAATACAAATTTTCGAAATTCTTTCCATAAATTGGTAGTTTTGAGTAGGGAGATTTTCCTTAAAATCTTCGTGTCCCATCCTTGGACGATACTAAACTTAAGTACCCATTTTAATATTTTACTGGACACGTACACACACATTTTTCAAAACATTTTTATAGAAGAGACTTTGAAACGTGTGTTGCCGGTGAAGCTTCAATATCGAATTTTTGGGTGGAGCATAATACACTCTCTACTTACGTGCCGTGTACGATGTAGAGAAAGTAAAAGCACACATATATTCACTCTTACATGCATACTTCCTGACTCTGTGGAATAGAGAATAATTCTGGTAAAAGAAATATTTACTACTCCATGGCCGCGCTCGCTAAGGCGTCTCGCTCTGGTGCTTCATGGCGAAGGGGATGGTGTGTTCGAAACCCTCCTTGGGCATTGATATGATGTATATGTGTGTAACAGAAGAAAATAGCAACACAGAAATCATACAGCAAACAAGAAATCAGGTAAATAGAACTAGGATACACAGCGCTGGATTCCCGACCAGACTCCGGAGCTGTATTTAAAAAAAAAAGAAAAAGAAAAAAGAAACGGAAATCGAATTTGTTGCCTCTGGGTGAGAAGCCAGAACGCTTACTACTCGATCGCAGTGGTAGTCTCGAAACAATTGTTTACATTTGTAATGGCATACTTAATGTTTTTTCTTTTCTTGTTTCCAATGAGGATATATCCCTTAAAACAGTTAGCAGTTGTAACAAGCTAATCACATTATCCTTCCAATACGAACATGTTCTGTAGGTTTTTTGGTCGTTGAGAGGCGGTTTTCACTATTTCACCGCGTGAAAGAAAGCTTGTTACTGAAACACGGTTTAACCCTGCTTATAGATTCACTACGTACGTACTTAATTCCATGGATACTTTTCGCACAACTTGTAAATAACATTCTTTATCTTTTTTTTACCCTTTTTAACGCTTTCCATTTAGGGTGTTTCACATTGCACCTATTGTTGTACAAAATATACTGTCTGTTCGGGCGTGTTTTAGCTAGTGGGATGGGACGCCCTTCCAAGCACGTAGTGGTTTAGCAATTAGAAGGATGTATGTAGTATTCTCTCAGTCTGAAGCAAGCGAGGAGTAAAGGCACGTGACAGAGTGGAAGCAGGAAGCACTGTTGACGATAATATTTGTGTTCACTGCGTGCTCTCTGCTTCCTGTAGATTTTGAAGACTCGTCATCCGACTCTGAGTCAAGTATTGCAACACTGTTGATTGTTTTGCCACTCGCGGATCGAGTTCAGCATACATGTACCTCTCCCACGGGTTAAAGTGTTACTTGAGCGATAAGTCATCCAAACCCACTAGCTATAACACCGCTGAACAGACAGTATATCGCATTCATTGTCTTCTTGACGCAGCAACAACAAACAATAATTCTTACCAATATCTGTATATTTACGTAAAAATACAATTCGAGACTACTTATTTTATATTTGTTATGGAGTATCGTTGTAGTTTTTTACAAGTAAAAACAAGAAATATTTTAAATAGGATTGAGAATTATATTCTCCTTCCATAAGCGTTACAGCCCTGATCCAGCCAACGGCGTCACACTCATCTGCACACTTTTGTTTACATCACAAGTCTAGGAATGGGTCCGGTATATATTTTGAACGCCTGGATCATTTGAGCATTGAAACGCATTCTTTGTTTTTGTGCCAGGTTAGAATTTTGTTTGGTTTTTATTCGATGCATTGCATGCGACTTGAGTAGCCATGATCGTTAGTGCGATACATAGTGGATTGGCCATCCATTCAAAACCGAACATTACGAGTTCGAGTCCCGGCTAATGCAGTCAAATATGCCTGTGGTATCGGATGGGAAGGGCCTAGGTAAAATAAGTGGTGTGATGCCACTTGGATGCTGACGTCATTACATTTGACTGCAGTTGCATGGATTTTGCTATTTATTATTAAAAACACAGTACATTTTTATTGCAAAAATATCAATATTTTTACAGTATAACACAAAAGTAAATAGCCAAATTTTATTGTTGAAGAGTAATGTAATATGAAAATGGAAAAAAGACCACTAGAACTACTAAAACCTTTGATTGTCTTTATTGTCAAATGACAACACAAAGCAAAACAGGGGAAAGCACGGATACTCCTACACTTACAACTCACAAAAAGAAACATATAGCACTGGCTTCTCTTGCATTGCCCAGCATTACTTACCTTTAAAAATCTGAGCATCTTTGTCATTTAAATTGCTTATCAGAACATTTATATTTATTTTAATTGTTAAACGTTACAAAGCAATACGCACACAAAAATATGCCATCTATCTACGTTACAATTCTCACACGTCCTTTTCTAATTTGTTGCTACCAAAGGTATGTTATACTCTTGGAGTGACTTTGTGCGACGCGGTGTCACACAGCCTCGCGCCTCTTTCTTTCTACATATGCAAATCACACATTTTTGGCGTGACGAAATTAAACACTTTACTGCTACATTAAATTAAACTTTGATTTACGCTTATTAATATCACCTTAGCAATCTGAACACTTGAGCTTCAAATAGAAATGAAAATTGCACAATATTCACTATTTTAAAAAATTGTCCCTAACAATATTTACAAAACTACACCTGCCAACTGTCTCGACTCTGTCACCTCTCCTACGCGTACGATAAATTGTTCTCTGTCATGGAATGACAGCCATGAAGCATTCAACAACAAAGAAGAAGACTTGAAGTCTATTTGCAGAATATTCTAGATCTATAACGTATATATTTGTTCTGAAGTGACTCAACTTCAAGGTGTTTTAAGTTAATTAGTTGAAGACATTTAAGTACTAAAGCTTGAAAGGGAAAACGACAATGACCAGTGAAGGAGAAGACATCACATACTCCCAATACAGAGCTTTTGTGCTTAACACCCTCGGGAAGGAGTAGTCAAGGTGAAGGAACCACAGGGAGCTACAGGGCCCAGATAACCCGGACGACAGAGATGCGCAAAGTCCCTAACGATTCAAATGTTCATGTCACAATAACACCGGCGAGCTACTCAGAGAAAGGTTTTCTCAGGCGGTACCGGGAAGAATTCGACCCAGCTGAGGCGGCTCAGAAAAGGCTGTTATCTATCACGGCAGAGAACAACTTTCCAACGAGTAAGTAATTGCGTCATCTGTTTGATACCAACCGACACTGCACATCCTTAAACGCCCTTCAAACATGAAAGGAGAAGCAAAGTAAGGGAAATTAAATTTGTAGTAGAATTCGCCTTGCCGACCAGGCAGAACCTCAAAACCTTATGATTAGAGTGGCCAGCTCCGAATGAGAGTTTCGCGAGCTACTGCGCAGTCATGTTGCTTGGCAAAACTTGAAAATATTACTACATGCTACGATAAATACGGTTCTGCAACGTATTTCTTTCCCGAAATGGATGTCATGTGTCATTCCTGTTTCACGTTTAGGCTGCATTCAACACATCACTTCTGCAACAGCTTTATCACCATGATCGTTGTCGTTACTGTCTGGCAATTTGCTATTGTTTTTGTGAGCTTTGCTCTCGCATTTCAAAATGTAGGATACAGAACAACTCACATGAGTTAAATGTTTGATTTCGTTACACAAATCTCCTTCGTAAGTATTAAAAGTGCCTAAAAAAAAAACAAAAAAAAAAAAAACTATAACTGGCATAAACAATTTTTCGACGATCTGTAGCGGTAAAGAAATTTCTGAAAACATGTAAGGGTGCTGAGATTGGTTTCAGAAAATGTTTCCCAGAAATTGTTTCAGACATATTACTCATGTTGACAGAAGTGTGCTATTGTGGAAGGAATCTATTTTAAAGGCCATTTTTTGGTAAATAACGATACATTAATTTATTTACGGTAATTTGTTTCTGTATTATTTGAAATTCTAAACGCTTTAAATTGAAGTTGTGTACAGTTCTGAAAATTTAGGAAAGTCATCTGCTTTTATCTATATATGTTAAACTTGCAAATCTTAGGGTTTTTTTTAATCCGTAATATCTGCCAATTTGTTTCTGTCAGATTATTAGCGCGAGAGTGTAGGCTGTGCCAACAGAAAATTATGCAAAAGCATCCAAACATCTAGACACAACTAACTATTGACGATTAAATGGAGTAATAATGTATATAAAAACATTTCCCATATATATATAAATCACCACTACAACAGAAGTAAAATACAAAAAGTCATTAAAAGTGATTTATAGGTTTCGCAATTAAGAACGGATGGACAGTCAAACCTGCAGAAAATGGACTGACGCTGTAATTAATTCAACTAATTAATTTAAAAGTGCATTGTAGAAATAAACGTCAGGCTGAAATATAATAGATTTAAAATATTTTAATGCTTTCGAACTTGTTTAAAAGCATTGTAGTTTCTTCGTTTTAAAGTTGAACGGCCTAGCACAGAGGAATAATTATTAAGAGTAACTCATTTTCTATAAAAAAATATATAAATATAATTTCAGATGACAAATAATAATTTTTTTTCCGCGAGCCTCTTATCTGTTATTAAGCTAAAAGAAGCTGAAAGCATTTCACTTCCAGTAGTCCCTTGGATACATCATTCACTACCTCAGTTGCGATGCTTTATGTTTATCCAAGTTTTCTTGTTGAGATTCTCTCTTCTTTCCTCCCTCTATTCTCTAAAAACGCAACTCCTACAGAGTCACATTGATTTCCTTGAAAAGCAATATCTTCTAAATACAAGAAGAAACTGGGCAGGAAATGGTAGACTATGAACCATCTTAGTACCCGCCACCCACCCAACGAAACCAGAAACCATCAGAGTGGGCGGGCGCTGGATATTGAAACCAGGATCTCGCGAATGCAAGTTGCACCCTTTACCTTGGCGTCACCTTACTCGGTTTAGCCTGTTGTTGTTGTTTTCCAAATGTAAGGGAAGATAGAAATGCTTAGTGTACATTCTTTGACTGATATATTGCTTATTGTAGACTTACATTTCACGCATATGATTCCTTTCGCCATGACTACTATCATGCAAAACACGCTCCATGTTCGGTTGATGTTTGTTCAGTGTGGTTATTGCCGAAGTTTTGTTCTTAGAGGCAAGGCGAGCTACATTGGATTTTTTTTCTCTCTCTTTCCTGTTTTTTTACTCTTTTACCCAGTTTTCTACATTTTCTTTGTTTACTGTTTTCTTTTTACTTATTCATAAACAGACAAATTCCTATTTACAAACACATACACACACCTGTGCCCAAGGCGGGATCCTAACCCACGATCCCCTGCGCCACGAATTACCAAATTTAGGCACTTTTGCGTGCTCGGCCATGGGAACCAATTTTTTTTTATTATTAAAATACAGTTCCGTAGTGTGGTCGGGAGTCCGGCGCTGTACACCCTACTTTTATTTATCTAATTGTTTTACTTTGTTTACTGTATGGTTACTGAATTTCTGTTTTCTTCTTTTTACACACACATATACACAAACATATAACACCAATGCCCAAGGCGGGACTCGAGCATATTGTTTGTGCCACTCATCTGCCACTCATATTGTTTGTACCTAATGCGCTTTATATCTCCTTTGCACGGAAAATAAGTACAGATTATTAAGTTGTCCTCATACATGTGCATTATAAGTATTTCACTATGATAACACTACATATATACTTTATATAAACACACGCATATATTGATAACTATGTTTATAAAAAATAACCGCTATTTATGAAAACTAAAACATGACGTTGAAAAGCTACCAAGTAATTGTAATACAAATATATGTAAGCATGTCAACATTTACATAAAGAAACGCTCCGCTTTCTCAAAGGGGAAATAATGGATAAGAGACCCATTCTTCAAATGGGAACGGATTAAATATATAATAACTATCATAACATAAATTAATAATAAACTCATTGATTTTATATGGGTTGAACGTATCCATCATCTTTATGTACCAATAAACATTTTACACAGTTTGAAAAAAAGACTTACAGATCTATAGATCTGAACAAGTTACATGATTTAGAACATCAACTAACCTGGAAAGTACAATTATTCCAGGCAAAAGTATCGTTTCCAATATGTCAGTTCCAACAAATTAGTGATTTCTCACATACCCAAGGCCACGGGTTCAAACCCGGTGGAGGACGATGGATTTTTTGGGCGTAAAAATCATTAGCAAGGCTTCCTTCGGAAGGGAAGTAAAGCCGTTGGTTCAGAGTCGTAGATAAAGCTGATAAAGAGGCCTTTGAACAAAATTAAGCGGTCTTTCACGTCCAATATTGAATGGGTCGCTGAGAACCATTTCATTTCCAACCAATTTGACCACACTTGCGCATTTCAGATTACACGCTCCACTCATACGTTATTTTGGTTGCATATGCAGCAAGGCTCATGTTGCTTCGATTTGGTTTCCTGTCTCAAGTTCGAGTATTTAATGAAATTTAAACTTTTAATATTTGTCTTGAAAAATGAGAAGAGATTAAAAACTTCTTTTGTGCAATTAATTTGTGAAGTATCCTGTGATGATTCATAGAGATTTCTATAAACGCTCATCTCATTGCACGACTTTCCAATGTCATTTTGAGCAACTGACAAGAGTTTTAAAATCATGGATTTGTTAGCATGAAGGCTCTTCATCATGTAGAGAGAATAATGGAAGCAGTAAGCACTTTTGTAGCATGACATTTTCTGTCCCAAGCAAGCCGAAAGGTGACACGGGAACGTCAGCCACGTTGTTGCATGTTAAGTAAAAACCAGGAATCCAGACTGTCAGCTTGCAAGAGAAAGATAAGGGATTCTGACTGCTCTCTCCTCATGCACGTAATAAGTAAATGGTGGTTGCGCATGGCAAAACGACCATATTAATAATGTAGAGTGTTGTGTTCAGGCAGGCCTTACTTGTTCCCTGAATGCCTCAAGGATTAATGTCAATTGTAAAACAACGGTATCTCCTATACGTATTCACATGCACTATGCGTGATTTCACGTGAGTTTATATTCTCGATTACGTACATAGTCTATAGAAAAGGCATTGTATTGAACCCAAAACTTCGATACCGATATTTCAACGGAAATAATATGTATTTTGGGACCCCCTAAATCTTATAATAAAAAAAAAATAAATAAATAAAAAAAAAGAACAATGCCCATGTAAGACTGTCCCTCCATCTGTCTGTATGTGTATATGTGTGTATGTGTCTGTAGGCAGCATAGCTCAAAAACGAAAAGTCCGTTAAATATCTAACTTGATTTTTAAGTTTAGTATCGCTCGCCTAGGTAGTGTGTGGGTAGGTTTTATATCGGGGTTTTCTCTTATCCTGGAAAGAGGAATATCGAATAACTTTAAGCTCTATGGACCCGGAGATCATTTGAGCATCAATTCACCAATTTAATTCATCGTCCAATATGACCAACCAGGTTTAAAGTACGTTACGCTACAAAAATAAAAAATAAAAGAAATGCAGTATCTTCTAAGCATAACATTTTGTCTCCTATATCTTGGAATGAAAGTTCATGAAGCCCTAGGTGTGTCGAAGAGAACGGCATTTCACATGTTTTATGGTAAGCTGAAAATGAAATGGTTTTCTGCCCGATGGGTGTCTCGATTGCTCACAGTAGACAACAAGCAACTACAAGCTGTGTTTAAAGGTGTTTAAGTGAAATCTGAAGAACATTATCACCGTGAATGAATTCTGTATTCAACAATATATCTACTCCAGGAACCAACCACCAATCAAAACAATGGATTCCTTCTAGTGAATCTGCTACATAGAAGGCTCCCAGCGGCCAGAAAAGGGATAGCTACAATTTTTTGGAATGGGAAAGATATCATACTACTGACTTCATGAAAAATGGAAAAATGGCTACTGGGTAATATTATAGTTAGTTATTGCCTTGGTTCAACAAGAAAAGGGAGACACAGCCAAATTTGCCAAGAAATAAGTGCTCTTTCACCATGACAACGTACCAGCACATTTTTCCGGGGTTGCGACACCTCCAGTTTCGCCCTACTTGGCTCCTTGCGAACTTTTATTGTTCAAACATGAATAAATAACTCGCTGGAACAAAGTTTCATATTTCTAGAGTTTGAAAAGTCATACTTTTGAGCGGTTAAAATGCCAGGAAGTTGGGAGAAATGTATATCTCTAAAGAAGACTATGTTGCAAAATAAATAATTTATCTCTGAAGAATAAAATGGTGCCTTGATTCGTAAAACGATAGTTTTTGAAGAGCCTGCGTATCTTTAAGACACAAATCAACATGAGTCACTCCTAGGATGGCAGCAAGAAACTGATAAAAACAGCGTGGATAATAATATCACCAGAGTTCTACCAAAGGGTTGTAAATAAACCTAAATAAAAATAAATCCCTTTTGCAGTAAGACACGAAGTTTATTTTATTTTCTTGAACCCCTAATACTAAATGAAACAATTTTGTATTTAGCAACAGGTTGTTTTTGACTTGTACAGTAAGTTGTTGAGAGTTTACTGTTAGAATAATTGTAGAATTATTTTGGTAATAAATACACTCATGGTTAGGAAAAATGTGCAAGTTTCACGTTCAAGGCCAATCTTGAAACCGGACGCCTCGACCGAGTGCTTAGACCACTCGCCTCTTAGCAAGGTGGTCCGGGTTCGATCTCAGGTGACCACATGTGGAATTCGCAGTGGACAAGATCGCGCAAGGGCGAGTTTTCTCCGGGTTCTCCGGTTTTCCGCGCCATCGCATTCCATGTATAATCACCTGCGGTGCTATATGTGTTAAAAGCGAGTGTTAAACACTATAAAAAAATCGAAACTGAATCCAACTCATAAGTAGCCTTTGGATGCAATAACTATCCTTTGCACCTTTGCTTGAAAGATAGAACAAGTTGCTGATAACGAACTGCTTTAAAAGAAGGTGCCTCAATATACGAAGTAAAGTAATTACCCTCTGAGATGCGAGTATACGGGTGTCATGCACTAGTACTTTGCTGCCTAATCTCAATTAATGCAATTTTGAAAGTTATATAAAGGCATACCTAAAAGAATTTTGAAACTGCGACATCAAATTTTGGACTACTTGAAGCGTATGCTATGAGACTGTTATGTTCATTCGGTAGCATTTTAAAACGATCTGTATGAGTATGCAGCTTATGAGTACTTAATTTTGGATATGATAAGGTGAAATTGAATATCGTTTTACACACTCTGTCATTCTCTCTCTCTCTCTCTCTCTCTCTCTCTCTCTCGGAATTCTGTGCGGTTGTGGACATTTCTGTTTATACATACATATACAAGCACACTAGTTATTACCAGATGGCATTACAAATGGTGAAATGATATGGTGAATGACGCCATTTGTCTCCTACTACTTTCACAAACACATACGATTCTTGTGTTGGAGAAGTTGCCTAGCAAGAAAAGCGTTTAGTCTGAATGTGAGAAGTTTACTCGTCGGAGCAACACGCGGCTATCTGTACCCTAAACTTCCTTAGCACTGTGTTTTGTTTGGTGAATATCAAAGGGTAGAGAAGTCTGTAGCGAAGACTTGCACGTCTGTAATGAGGATAGCAGTTACGGATCTTAGGGTTATACAAAGTATACTGTACTCAATTACGAGTTGTAGTACTTTGCTTGCACTAGCGAGTGTTCTTCAAAATAATGTGTAATGATTCGTATAAGATTTAATGAGAACCGTTGTATGCATCGTGTCAGTGTATTTGCTTCGCGGCTCGTGGTCAAGTCTACCACATGGGAAGAGTTCCTAGTGGACAGACGGGGTCCTTTTCTTCTATAAGGCTCCGCAGTACTGTATCGAGACACGCGACCGAAGGATAAAGCTTGGTGAGCTCATAGATATCGATACGCTTAGTAGGCTCCGTAGAACTGCATCGAGTCACGCAATCAGGGTTACCCTAAAGAGATCAAAAGCAGAACGGGATCGTCAACTTTGGTGTGAGTTATCCTGAGGCAGGTACTTAATAAAGAACACTGGTGTCAAGATAAAACTGAGTTGCACCACCGAGTCACTAGCAGAGTTGTTAACGCTCTGGTGGCTGAAAACTAACTCCCCTCTCATTTTTATTTTAATTTCGAGTGGAGGGGAAAAATCCACCTTAAGGACTAACCCGGGCAAGCCCGGAGTGTCGGAGTCTCCCATGTGGGCATACCGACTAAAAACCCCTCCACCGGTAATAGAAGGAAGAAAGGTAGGGCGGTACCGCATGATTGCACTCGCGGATTCAAGGTGATATCTTATCTAGCTGCAGGGTGTACTCAGAGGGGTGAAATGAGGGCCGGGAGACAGACTTGAGGCCGTAAGGCCAAAGCCAAGGGTGAAGGCCATTGGCCTGAAACCTCGAGCCGATATGGCTCGCACAGGCGCCTCCTCTAAGGAGGTCCGGTCCTCTGCGAACAGCCGTAGGGCAACCGCACCGACCCTAACTAACAATGACGGGCAACAGCCAAGCACAAGTATACCTACTCCCTCACCAGAGACGGCCGAACCTTCGCGCAAGCGAAGCAGGACGTCTATTGGCGGCAGCAACAGGCGCAAGCCATCCTCGCCTCAACGCCTCGTAGCGGTTGAGAGTGTTCAAACCGGGCAGGACCCAACCAGTCCCTACACTATTCCTATGCCCGACTCTGACACCGACGTCGAACCTGACGGGCCGTGGATAACTGTCCACGCAGGGGGCCGCAGAAGCGGTCGTTCCTCCCCCAACCCAGCTGCACCACCACAGGGAATTAACCAACCCCCAACCCAAGGGGGGAGAAAAATCCCGCCTATAGTTGCCGACGCTTTCCGCAACCACGTTGTGGTTATGAGAAAGCTGGCAACGAAGCTTAGGGGCCCCTTCGAGGCCCGGCGGAAGCAAAGGAAAGTCCACCTCCATACCTCCTCGGAAAGGGATTTCGAGGCAGCGAAGGCAGTACTACGGGACGAACAAATCCCGTTCTACAGCTACTCGCTGCAGCGTCCCTACGTGGAGCGTAGGATAATTCGGGGCCTTGACTCCGACTGCACCCCTGAGGATGTCAAGGCGGCTCTTCAGGACGAGTACAACATCACCCCTACCACCGTGGCACGTCTCAGTAAGACGGTGGCAACAGACGACGGCACTCACCGAGTGCCCATGCCCTTATTCCTGGTCGTGGTACCAAGGGAACGCGCCCAGTCAGTTCAGCCGATAGACGCCGTCCGTCGGCTTATCTTCACCGTCGTGCGTATCGAAAGATACCACGGCAAAGAGGGACCTGTGCAGTGCCATAGGTGCATGGGCTTCAACCACTCTAGTAGTGTGTGCGAGCGCAAGCTCGCATGCCTGCGGTGCGGTGAAGCCCATCTACTGAGGGACTGCACAAAGCCCCATGAAGCTCGCCACTGTGTGAACTGTGGTGAGGCGCACGTGGGCTCTTATAAAGGATGTAAGGTGCGGAAGCGCCTTGTTGAGAGCCGCCGTGGAGGCCCCCAGGAGCCAGCTAAAGTGCGCCCTGGAGTGTCCTTCACCTCGGCACTGAACCGCGCTGAGGGAACACTGCGCGCCGCTGAGGCAGCAGCAACTCCCAGCCCCGCAGTCACTGCAGAGACCGTGCCAGCTCCGTCCTTGACGGAGACCCCAACGCCCCAACTTGGTCCGCCTACTTCAACGGAGGAAGCCGCCCCGACGCCCTCGACAGAGGGCCCACGCCGGACTTCTCCAAAAAAGAAGTCCAGGAGGAGAGGAAAGAAGAACCGTCGGGCGGCTGGCCAGTCGGGCCAAACAGAGGCTCCCACCTCTGTGAGACCCGAGGCCACGCCCCCAGCACTCCAGCAGCTACCAGTGGCAGAAGCTCCAGTAGCGGCCGCCACACTACCTACTCCAGTAGCAGAGGCTCCTGCTGCACCTACCACCACAGCGGCTTCCTCGGCCTTTACAGCGGCCATCCCACAGGCGGACCTGGATGAACTTCAGGACCTAGCCCTGTGGTTCGGTGACCTCCTAAGTAAGGTCCTACCTGTACTGCGAAATTTCAAGTTGCAGTACAGCAACCCCAGACTCTCCCCCCTCCAGAAACACACCCTGTTCCTCCAAACCTTGGAGCAGTTGTACCCGGGTTCCGCTAAGTAATGGCCTCTAGATTCGTTCAGAGACCATTGCGACTCGCGTACTGGAACGCGAACGGCATCCGGGGGCAACGCCCAGGCGTCATTGAGTTTGTACAATCGTACGGAATTGACATCCTGATGGTTTGCGAAACCCATCTGGATGCTGTTACTGACTTCTCGCTGCCTAGTTACGTCACCCATCCGTCCGATCGGGTCGGCCGACAGGGTGGCGGTACAGCTATCTTCATTAAGAACCACATAACCCATACTCCTGTCCAACTCCCAGCACTACAGCACGTGGAGGCCTGTGCAATCCGGCTTGCCGTTGCCGGGCTAGACGCGCTGCTGATAGCTGCATATGACCCACCAAACCACCGCTTCCATGAAGCGGACTACACCACCCTACTCAACCTTCACCCAGTGGTATGCATCGCAGGAGATCTCAACGCGAAACATGCCCTCTGGCACAGCCGCACCAACAACCCCCGAGGCCGCGGGCTCTACCGCCTCATCAGCGGCAACCCCGCCCTCGTCGCGCACGGACCGAGAGGACCTACGTGTCATCCGGCTCGCGGCAGACCGGATGTTCTTGACATCATAATCACCAAGAACACACCATTTCATCTAGACCTCTCGGCGGTCAACGAGTTGGACTCCGACCATGACCCTGTCGTGGTGGACACAACCGAGACCGTATCAGCTCTGGTAACACCAGACTGGATAAATGAGATCGACTGGGACGCAGCCGTCCTAGACCTAAACCAAACCGTGGACCCGCGACCGCGCATCGATTCCATCGAAGCGCTGGAAGCGGCAGCCACGGCCTTCTCCCGCCAACTCCTGAATGTGGTACGCGCGCATACCTACCGCATCCCATCTAACAAACATAACCCGAGAACCATACCGAATGAACTCCGGCAGCTGCTAAAAGCCAAGGCAACCGTACGGAAGCTATGGCAGCGCTTCCGCCATCCCAGGATCCAAGCAGTGTACCAGCGGTTAAAATCCCTGGCAAGGCGCCTGCTTCGCGCGCACCGCAAAGCGGCCTGGGAACACACAATGGCACATATAAACCTGGAAGAGAAACAACCCTGGAGGATCATCCGATCCCTCAGGAAAGACAAAAGTCAGTTTCAGCATCCCATCCATGGCTCCCGTGGGAGACTCTCTTTTGAGCCCCAGGATAAAGCCACGGATTTCGCAGATTATCTGGAGTCCCAATTCGAACCCCGTGAAGACCCCCAGGATGAGGACTTTACTGAGCTCGTGGAAGCGACGGTAGACTACCTCTATGAGGAGCCCCCGCCGCCCCATGAGGAGATCCGCATTCCTTTAGTCACCCCGAAAGAGGTGGCTTCCCAACTCAACCACCTAAAACCTAACAAAGCCCCTGGACACGATGGCGTTACAGCGCCTATGCTCCAGCACCTACCCAGAAAGGCAGTAATCCACCTGACGCGGATTTACAATGCATGCCTGCACCTACGTCACTTTCCAACGTGTTGGAAGGAGGCGCGGGTGGTATGCATTTTGAAACCCGGCAAGGACCCGGTCTTCCCGTCAAGCTACAGATCTATTAGCTTACTTCCGATCGTCTCGAAAGTATTCGAGCGGTTAATCCTACCTCGCCTCACCCCTCTCTTCGAAGAGAGACTCCTACTCCCGGATCATCAGTTTGGTTTCCGTACTGGACATTCCACAACCCTGCAGTTGCTGCGACTGGCTGAGAAGGCTGCCCTGGGCTTCCAGGACAACTTCAAAACAGTCGCGGTGCTCTTGGACGTGGAAAAGGCCTTCGCCACCACGTGGCATCAGGGATTCTTGTACAAGCTCAAGAACGCAGAAATTCCTCCCCCCTACCTTCACCTGCTTAGTAGCTTCCTTCGGGACCGCACTTTCAGGGTGAGGGTGGAGGGGAGGCATTCCACAGTCAGACCCATAGCGGCGGGAGTGCCGGAAGGCAGCGTGCTGTCGCCGATACTCTTTGCTGCCTACATGTCCGACTTCCCCACAGAACCCAGTACAGTTACGTGCCAGTATGCCGACGATGTCCTCATAATGGCGCGTAACAAGAACGCCCGATATTGCTTCCCCCCGCTACAGAGACAGCTCCAGGCCATAGGCAGATGGAGTGAACAGTGGCGGATGGCCATCAGCCCGCAGAAGAGCTCAGCTCTACTGCTGGCTAAAGTCCGTGGCTGGCGACCGGAGAGGTCGCTGAGGCTGCGGCGGAGGCGGATCCCCTGGGTCCGCTCCGCCAAATACCTCGGAGTCCTCCTCGACCGCGGCCTTACTTTCACTCCACATGTCAGGGAGAAGGTCGGCTTGGGACACGCTGCCCTGCGGCAGTTGTTTCCCATCTTCCGCTCCACCATGCCTACACACCTAAAACTACGGCTGTACCGCGCAGTCATCCCGCCCCTGATGCTGTACGGCTGTGAGGTCTGGGGTTCGGTGGCTCGTTCCACCATCCGCAGGCTGCAGGCCGTGCAGAACAGGGCATTGAGGATGATATACGGCACAGACCGCAGATTCCCGTCCCACATTCTCCATTCCCACTCCGGAATCCCTTACATAGTGGACGTTGTGCGAGAAAGAGCTCGCACAATATACACTAAACTTGCTCCCCACCCAAATCCCCAGGTGAACACTCTCGGTCTTTACGACCACACGCTACCAAGGAGACGCGTAAGCTACCGCCTTCCCAAGGACGCCTTGGGATGGTAGTTTTCCGGCCGCCTCTCCCTTTATTGTTCTACCCGCCAAGTTAAGCAGCATCGGGCATGGTCACGACTCGGACGGGTGACCATCCAGTCGTACTCCGACCAGATCTGCAACACTGGCTACCCCCACCCCGTACCTATATCCCTTCATGTCTCCCCGCTAGCCGGCACTGCTTTCCTTGACAGCCCGCAAGCGGCTGGCCAAGGTAAGCAGCATCGGGCCTGGTCCCTCTCTGGGTGGGTGGCCACTCAGATAGGTAAGCCAGCCCGCGCCGGCTGCACAGAGGGAACACCCTGCCCAATTACTTTGACATTGACAAAAACGCTTGCATAAGACTACATCTACTATATCACACGGGTAAATCCGCAAGAAAAGCGGATAGGTACCGTGGTGATTTGCCCCCGCCCGAGTACACTCGGGCGACTAGTTCCTGCTCCTGTCTCCTGGCTATCCGGTTGGACAGCTCAGCGGTGGTGGACTGTAGTGTGGCGATGGCGGCGGTGGTGGCAGCTTGAAGGTCCTGTAGTTTTTCGTCGAAGCCACTGTACAGCTCTTCAAGGGCACCCAAACGAGCGCCGACGTTCAGGATCTCCGCGTGGAGGTCCTGAATGGCGTCCCGTGTCGCTGCGTTTATCGAGGGTGCAGGTGGTGTGGTGTCGATGATGATGGTCGGCGATGGAGTAGTCCGGGCGGGTGGTGTTGGTGGTCTGCTCCTGGGGTAGAGAGGGCACTGGACTTGCCCGGTGAAGTGTCCTGTGTCACGACAGGTGGCACAGAACCGGCGGCGACGGCGGAGATCGTGCCCAGTGCACTCGGCGGTGGTGGTGTTGGTCCACAGTAGTGACACCGCAGCGGCGAGGAGCAGACGTCAGCTAAGTGCCCGAAGGCACAGCAGCGTCGACAGGGCCGGTGGCGTTCTTGTCGGCTTGCCTCGAAGACCAGAAGTCGCCCTAATAGGGGCAATCCTGACGCCAAGGCAGCTTCTAAGTCAGCCTGGTGCTGCATCTCCACACGAACAAGCGGTGTTGGCCCCCGGTCGCAGTATATGCGGGTGGCCCTCAAGCAAGAAGGTCACCGCGACTGCGCGGCGGTGAGCAGATGCCGGGTGGAAAGGACCCGAAGGTGCCCCCGTACCACGGCACTGAACCGGGGCAGCGGCGGCGAGGAGTTAGGCGGAGGCGTTGGCGCCGGCGGCGATGGTGGCAACTGCAGTTGCGGCGAGACTGCGGTGGCGGCCGGCGACGAAGCAGGGCTTGCCATGACCGGTGGTGACAAAGGTGCTGCCTCCTCGGAGGCTGCCGGGGAGGAGGCGATGGTTGCTGCCTTAGCAGCGGTGGTTCTGAGGGGTCTCTTCTTAGTCATTTTCACAGCTCGAAGATCAAGTTCCGAATCCCCCCCCCTCTCAACCGGTTCGGTGTCCTTTTATACTCGCATCTGTTGCGCTTTACACTCCGTTCCGTTTAGCACGCTGGCGCCATCTCTCTTTATTCCTTACAACTATTTATATACAGCGCCTCCAAGTGTAGACCTTACAGACTAAGTTAAATCCAGCTTGTTCAGACTTCGTTAAAAAGTTTCTGCTGTGAAAGTGCACAGCAAGAACAGTTTCATTGAAATGTATTAATGTTTATTGAAGACTGTACAATTTATTTGTTACACGATAACAATTCAAGGCGGGTTTTACAGTAAACTGAAACATCATAACTCTTTTGACAAAACAAAGCTTCTATTTTTGACCTTAATACAGTTAATACATGATTGTTTGTCAATTAACAACGTGGCAGGGCCTTCCATGTGCTGCCAGTGTGCCTGCGTCAGCGCATTTGGAAACCTTAAAAGTGTAATAATACAGGAAGTGCGGCACGCCTGTGAAAGGAAACTTAGGAACGCGACACGTCTGGATTGTTCCAGAAGCTTCAATTTCCTCAAGCCTCCATGAAACCCTGTGACGTCATTTTGTAGCATTAAAAGGAAGAAAAATTGTAAGCCAGAGTGTTTGGTGAGCTGTAGAGAGTCGGGGGTGACTGAAGTATTAGCGCGCAGCCGTCATTTGTCTACCTGTCGAAGGGTTGACTAATTTGTTTGCTGCAATGCATTAAATACTTTATTTGTAACGAACTTTTAAGCAAATTACTGTTACAATAATTACGCGTTTGTCGCTGAACCTTGCGTCTCCCATTCTATTTGCATTTGAAATTCAAGTAATGAGTTATGAAATAATACAGTACAATATAAGAAGGATGATCAGAAACTAAGGCTACAAAGCCTAAACTGAAACATGTATATTTTATTTCATACAACTAATACAGCCATCCGATGGTATATTTTTTCACATGGTCTCCATATCGGTTGAGACACTTGTCGTTTCCTGGGATGGGTTTCAATGTTCCCTCCTGGTAAAAGTCCTGTTCTTGTGTGTTCAGCCACGTTGTCGCGAAGTATTGCACATCCTCATCGGATGCGATCGTCGGACTCCTATTCTTTCAAGCGAGGAATAAGGTGAAAGTCGTTTCGAAGAAGATCTAGGCAGTAGTGAGGATGGTCGATGGTATCCCAGAGAAACTGATTCAACAGCGTGGCGGTCTTCTGGACTGTATAAGATCACGCGTTGTTCTGCAGGAAGATGACACTTTCGATGAGGAGTCCTGGCCGTTTCCTTCTGATTATTTTGGGTTATGTCAAGGTCTCGAAGTATAGCGATCACTGTTTGCTCTCTTTCGAAAAACTCCACCAGTAAACACCCACGCTGCCGCAAAACACTGTGGCCATCACCTTCCCGGGAGATGGCACCAACTTAATCTTCTCTCTCTTTGGAGAAAAGGGGTTTTTCCACTACATTGACGACCGCTTACTATTGGGGATATAGAGACGGAACCATGTTTCGTCATCTGTGACAATGCGGTGAAGAAAACTGTTCCATTCCATGGACAATCCTTCCATGCAAAATTTTCAGATTTGTCCCTATGCGCTTCTCCTTGTATTGGTTGGATAGTATTCGGGGAACCCATCGGGAATAAAGTTTGTGATTCTGTAGAACATCGTGAACAATGTGATACTGATAATGCTTCCAAAATACATTCCCAGCTTCACCGCACGTCGTAAATGATCCTCCTGTTTTACTGAATCAGCTCCTTCAAGCGAGCTGTGTTCAAGTCTGTGGATGCTGCACTGGGTCGGTCACTGCGTTCCTAGTCATTGACGTTTCCTCTACTTTCGACACCATTCTCCGACACGCTGGTGAGAAATTACAGTCTCTCCATAAACCTATATTAGCTTTCGGTGAATGCCAGCCGCAATTACGCCCACAAAAAAACGAATAACTCAGTACATTTCTTCGGAAGACCAAGTTTTGCAAACGAGTCGCCACTTGAGTTAACCCTGCTGTAGGTGGTACTTGGCTGAAACTTTGCAAATTACCAACTGCATATACTAAAATTACCGCACACTTCGCTGTGGAAGCCGATCCACCAAAGGTCATGCGTATGGAAGTGTGAAGATACCGCTTCGTATCCTGCTGTACCCGCCGAAGCATCTCTGGTACTCTCGAAAGGAGTATTCTGGAAAACAATTGCCGCGGTATTGTTGGTGCACCAATATGTCGTAATATATTTGTGGAGGCCACCACGTTGTTGTGTTAGTATGACGCTATCAGGTGAGTCTACTTGGAGTTGGTCGATGGTTAATGCTCGTGAAATTCTCTACATTAAGAGTGTATATACCTTGCAGATTCTCTTTGTTGCACTGACCATGCTCGTTCTAGTAGACCATGAGTTGTGTCTTGCTCAGGGGGGGGGGTAAAGAATGACAAAGGTGTGTAACACTTTTGGTAGAGTCAAATGAAAGAGAAATTTCACTTAGACTTCCTTTATTGATGAATTGTTGTTAGCTTGAGGCACTAACCCTACGAGCGACTCCCGACATAAGCAATCACGAACTTAATGAAGTAGTTTTATTTAAGTGCTAATTCCACTTTTACCGTATCTGTATACTCGTCGCCGTAATCTTGAGTTTTCCGCTCCGTAAACATTTACGGTAATAATTGTCCATCAGATTAATTTATAAAACATCGATTTCCTACAATGTTCGCCGCGCGATGTGAACCTTGTGTCCGACTTCTTGTACGCATATCATTTATATACTAAAAGGTCCGAGTATTGCCCTCCTTTTTAATTGGGTGGAAAAGGGGCGTAAAGTGGCATTGTCACGTGACTATCGGGGATTTTTCTTTATTTTACACCCACATGACCTTGTTCTACAATGAAAAGTCCCTCTTTCAAGTTTTAAAGGGGGTGAACCTTTCTTCCTCTCAAGCGTTGTTACTTGTGTCCCTAATGCTCTAAAATTCGTGTTATTTTTAACAAAGCACGTAGCCTTGAAGAATACAAAGGGAATTTCTACACGCTATGATACTGCATTCTACTGAGCATATTTCTCATAGTAAACATTACAAAATAATGATTAAATTAATAATATATGCGTCGTGCTAAAATACTGTCACACAATACGCCAAGACTAATAATACAAGCTTAATATTACATTCACTCTCACGTTTGCGTTGGAATCTAGTAAACACGGAGACGACACGTTGCTAACCGGAGGCTTTGGATCGTGAGATATCAGCCGGCTTATGCTAGAAGCGTACAGAACCTTCGGGTTCCACACTGTTTCAGAAAGTATTTTGACGTCATTTCTGGCTATAAAAAGAAGGAACAATTACAAGTCAACTGTGTGTAGTGAGTAGTGAGTGACTTTAGCTTTTGTGAGTGGTGAGTAGTGAGTCTTTACCTATTTAAAGGTTTATTTTATTTCTTTCTCAACCCGCATGTACCAAAAGCAGAGTAGATAGGGAAAGTATTGTATTCCACCCAAAATTTTGATTCTGAGATTTCTTCGGAAATATATGTTTTGGGTCCCCTGAGTACGAAAAAAAAAAGCATTTTTAGAAGAAAGTTTTTGTGTGCCTGGGAACAGCATAGCTCAAAAATGAAAAGACCGTTAAGTACCAAACTTAGTATTTAATTTTGTTATCTTCCAAGGATTCAACACGAAGATTGTCAAGAAACTCGTCCTACCACAAACTACCCTTTACATGAATACATTTTTAAAAATGTTGATTTTCCCAAAAATGACTCTTAACGATTCTGATTAAAATCCTGTATATTTAATATATTTTCATCCCAAATAAATTGTATACCTTCAATTATCTGGGAATAGCCGATGAAAATCTTTTTATTCTGGATGAATTTTGTCGAATTTCGCTTAACTGCTAAACCATTAGAGATGGACAAAACCTTACTGGACAAAAATGTAGATCTCGTCAAACCACACAATTTATGCCATTTACGTTATTGTTGTAGAGGTAACTGTTTCCAAGGTATTCCTTGTTATTTGTTTACATTGTAAAGTATTACATTTTCCTCAACCAGGAAATGTCCGTTTTTCTTTTTTTCCTCTCCTGGCCAAGCAAAGAAGCGATTTGCAATGACGATCGCATAACGACAGCGTTTAAAACATTTGACTATCACTTTAGCATAGCGCATTCCTTTAGGTCCCTTCTATTTATAAGGAACTAACTAATACGAATATTCTGCTAATATTTATCTCAATTAGCATTTTATAAAGGGAAGAATAATCTTTTGTAAGAAGTATTTTTAGAGCAGCTAGAGAAAGTCATGTGTGTGTAATACATCATACTCTATTTCAGTTTTATTTCTGGTAAACCTACTTTAAAGATGGCTTTGAAAAACCCAGATATGTAAAATATTTATTGAAATTTATATTGCTTATTATACACATCATAAAAGTGATATTTTTGTCATGCATCACAGCTCTACACTGCATGGTTGTTTAACTCATATTCTTTATGGTTTAATTTCATTGTGCTTATTACAATGAACCACGCGATACATCTTTAAAAAAATCTGATGTTCCATTCACATGACTTTCTCTTCATCGCTGCAACAAATTATTGTAAAAAGCTTATGCTTATCTTTACTCCATGCTAATAGAGAAAAAATTAGCAGAAATATCTCATCACTTGCTTCCATGGAAGTAAAAGAGAAAAAGGGGAGTCGCATAGGCTAAAGTATTAGCCCAAACGGGTTGCTGTGTGACTTTGTTTCTATGGACAGGAGGGGATAAATCCCCGTATGTAAAAAGTATCATTTCTGTAAAGCTGAAACCAATAACAAATAATATCTCAGAAACGTTCCATTCCACGAAAAGCATGTATATAACATAAATTGTGTGCTTTAACGAGCTCTACATTTTCTGGTAATAATTTTTGTCTAACTCTTATGGTTTGCCAGTTGTACAAAATTCCGTAAAATTCATCTGGAATTAAGTAGTCCTCAGAGGCTATTCCCCGAAAATTCAAGTTATACATTTTTATTTGTCAGGTGAATATCTTTAATATACCAAATTTTAATCAAAACCGTTAGAGCCATTTTTGAGAAAAATTCTTTCATGTATTGGGTAGTTGGGATGGGGGAATTTTATTGAAAATCTTCGTGCCGCATCCTTGGAGGATACTAAACTTAAATACCAAGTTTGGCATTAAACGGACTCTTCGTTTTTTAGCTATGCTGTCCACACCCACACACACACACACACACACGGACCTTTTTCCAATTTTTTTTTATTTCCGGGGAAATCTCGGTATCGAATTTTTGGGCGCAATACAATACTTTCTCTACACACTATGTATACAGTAGGTGTAGAGAAAGTAAAACTGTTTACAGTATACTCCCTCGCCAACCCCAACGCCCCTCCAACATAGGAGAAGAGGGGAAAGGGACCGGAGCGCCGGATAAACGGACCGCCACGCTGGAACAAGCCGCGCAATTTGGAAAACACACGTTTCACTTGCAGAAGAGAAATAGGAAAATACACTATGTTAAAGCAAAGGTCAAATCTTTTTAAAGCTGCTTACCATGTGGTTCAAATATTTTTCTTTGCATAGCCAGAGTTTATAAATCCCTGAATGAGAAGAGTTCAAGTACTGAAACCAAAAACACGGATAACTCAAAAATTATCAACTTCACAAAAAACAAAAAAACAAAAAAAGCAAATATGACATAAGTCGTGTTTGAACACAACAACCTATATTTTCTGTGTAGTAAGTTTTTGTCTAGCTCTTACGGTGCAGCAGTTAAGCGAAATTCGGCAAAATTCATCCAAAATAAAGATATCTTCATATAAAATTGAAGATATAGCTACAATTTATTTGGCATGTAAATATATTTAATAATAAGAAGTGCTCAGAAACTATTCCCATAAAATTGAAGGAATTGACAATTTTATTTGTCATGTAAATATATTTAAAATAAATTACTTAAATCAAAGTCTTTAGAGACAGTTTTGAGAAAATCACAATTTTTAAAGCTATTTCCATGCAAAGGGTGGTTTGAGATGGAGGAATTTTTCTCAAACGCTTCGTGTCACATCCTTGGAATATACTAAACTTAAATACCAAATTTGGTATTTTACCAACTGTTCGCTTTTGAGTTATGGTGTTCACAGACACACGGACATAGGCGGCCCTTTTTCAAAAAATCATTTTTATAATACATAAACTTTTCTCATACAGGAACTTGTCAACCCTTGGCCACACAAAGAAACGGATTTCAATCCCATAGCAACCACATTTCAAAGCATTTGACTGTCAGTTTAGCCTACTGTATTCCCTTATTTCCCTTCTACCTATAAAGGAACTAACTAATAAGACCATTTCTGCTAATGTTTATCTCGATTGGCATAAAGTAGATAGAAGAATACGCTTATTGATAATAATAATTTGTTACATAGATGTAGAAGAAGTCATATAAGCGGACCATATCAATTTTTTGGATGTAGGGGACAACGTGTAAGTCCGGTGAAACCTCGGTATCGAATTGTTGGGTGAAATGCAATACCTTCTCTTCTTAAGTACCGTGTACTATGTAGAGAAATTAAAAACAAAACAAAAAATCTGATTTGCTTCATTCACCCGACTTTCTTTACATCTCTATAGCAAACTATTGTTAATAAGCCTAATCTTCTATCTATTTCATGCTAATCGAAATAGGCATTAGCATAAATGGTGTTATTGCTAAGTTCCTTATAGGTAGAAAGGAAACAAGGTAATACATAATTATATACCGACATTCAAATGTTTTAAAAAGTGTTTGCTATGATATAGAAATCCGACTCTTTGCGTGGCTAGGTGTCGACAAGTTATCGTATGAGAAAAGTATTTTAAAATTGAAATCAGTAACAAGAAATACCTTAAAAACAGTAAACTCCAGGAAAAAAATGCACTTAATATAGTGTTTTAATGAGCTCTACATTTTTGTTAGGTCAACTTTTATCTATCTCTTACGATTTAGCAGTTATGCAAATTTCCGCAAAATTTATTCAGAATAAAAATGTCTTCATAGGCTATTCCCAGAAAATTCAAGACATACGTTTTATTTGCCATGTAAATATCTTTAATATACGATATTTTAATCAAAATCTTTAGGGACATTTTTGAGAAAATAAAAAATTTCGAAAATGTTTCCATGTAAGGGGTAGTTGGGGGGATTTTATTG
Organism: Hymenopus coronatus; assembly: GCA_030762935.1. Lineage (NCBI taxonomy): Eukaryota > Metazoa > Arthropoda > Insecta > Mantodea > Hymenopodidae > Hymenopus > Hymenopus coronatus. The sequence continues at coordinate 123,368,923 of CM060898.1, forward strand.
AAAATCTCGAAAGATATTGAACTTGTAGTGACTGTCCCAAAAGTACCTAGCCTGACGTATAAATAGCAGTATTGTTTCAAACAACAACAATGGTAAAAAGTACCAATCTATTATCGGTGAGAAATTCCCTTGTGATTGACACTTGTGAGGTGGGGCTCTGCTGGCAGGGGCTCGTTAGGTTGCTGACCAATCATAGTGTAGGAATACATAACCGCCAGAGACGTGACGTCATCGGCGTTGCAACACTTACATGATTCAGTGGAAATTAACGCGCGCGTTCTCATGCATGACTGATCAATTGTTCGCAATCTGATTGTTTGATTGCATTCTGTGAAAAGTTCGGTTGTGTTACACATAGTGATCGTAAGTATTTACATCGTTACTACCTTTTATATATCGCGGACATTGCTCTTGTTCTCATCCTAGAAATATCACGAGTGACACTGTCATTTGAAAATGTCTTACAGTCATGATAAACAAGTTGAGATTATGTTTGCCGAAATAATAAAATTTTTCCGTTTAGTGAAATACTGGACCCAATGTGGAAAGGAATAGATGACGTAACTCGTGAGAAATGGGGAAATAGTTCAACATACGAGAGGTATGCATGGAGAGAAGAAGGCATTTTAGAGGAAGCAGTGGAATGTTTGCTGCTGTAAACGGACAGCGAGTAAATAGGGCAACAGCGCACCGAGGCAGCTATGTGTCAGCAGAATGTCAATCACAAGGTAATTTCTCACCGATAATAGAAAGCTTAATTTTGAAGCTTGACGATTTTACATTGTTTGGTATTTGTTTGGCAGTCATCATTGCTCTCAGTGAATTTGTAAACATAGATAAAACTGGTCATTGCTATAGGATACAATACATTCATTTGAAAGGTCTTAGTCCAACTAATATTAAAGTGAGCTAGATTATAGTTTGTGGGACTCTTCTCCTTCGTTTACAACAGTGAAATATTGGGTAGCAGAGTTTAAACGCGGCCGTACGAGCTGCCAAGGCGAACATCGCTGTGGTCGACCAAAATAATGAGGTTACCAGTCCAGAAATTGTAGAGAAAAATCCACAAAATGGTATTGGACGACCGTTGACTGAAAGTTCGCGAGCTAGCACACACTGTAGGCATTTAAAAAGGTTCTGTAAATCGCACACTGACTGAAAGTTTGAATATGGGAAAGTTGTGTGCAAGATGGGTGCCGTGTTTGCTCACTATAGAACAAAAACAGCGCGTGAGGATGTTTGAATCGAGTGCTTGGCATTGTTTCCATGCAATAAAGCTGAGATTTTGCGTCGATTCATAACAATGGATGAAACATGGGTCCATCACTTCACACCTGAGACGAAGGAACAATCAAAACAGTGGATTGGAAGGGGAGAATCGACTCTAAACAAGGCGAAGACAGTTTCATCTGCAGGCAAGGTCAAGGCGTCAGTTTTCTGGGACGCACACGTGATAATTTCCATTGATTGTCTCAAAAATGGAAAACTAATCAATGGCGAATATTATGCGAACATGTTACAGCGTTTAGTTGATAAAATGGAGCAAAAAACGGCCGCATTTAGCGAAAAAGAAAAAGTTTTGCTTCTTCAAGACAGTGCACCAGTTCACACGTCCATTATCGCCATGGCCAAAATCCTCGTGCACCCTACTCACCAGATTTAGCCCCCTTTGATTATCTTCTGTTTACAAACTTGGTGGTAGAATATTTGCCAACAATGAAGAGGGGGAGTCTGCAGTTTATGGCTATTTTGCCGACCTCGATAGTTCTCAATATAAACAGGGTATCACAACTATTGAACATCGCTGGGAAAAGTGTATCGAACTAAAAGGAAACGATGTAGAGAAATAAAGATATTTTCTCCAAACATTTTTATGATTTCTTTGTTAGGTCGGGTACTTCTGGGACGGCCGTCGTAAATACCAAGTTTGGTATTTAAGGGACTTTTCGTTTTTGAGCTATGCTGTCCACAGACACACTCAGACATACATGGATATTTTTCTAGAAATGCTTTTTTGTATTCAGGGGGTGCCAAAACATGTATTTCCAGCGAAATCTCGGTATGAAATTTTTGGGTGCAATACAATACCTTCTCTATGCACTGTGTACATAGTGCGTGTAGAGAAAGTAAAAACGCGTGAAAGGAACCATGTCAGAATACGGTAGAAAGGTAAATGATCTGTTATGATGCAGTTGTTTTCACCATTAACTAATTTAATTCGCTGAGTGCAGGTGACGTTATGCAACAGCTGCGGCCACTATGTTCATTTAGAAATTAAAAATTACTTATATTTTTATTTCCAGGACACAATTAAAAAGAATAAAACAAAAAACAAATGTTTTATACGAAGGCAGAAAATACCAAAATTTTTCAGCTAAAAGGCAAATATTAGTTTAAAATAATTCTTTCACTCATGCGACTTTCTCTACTTACTCTTCTACAAATTATTCTTAAAGCAGCTTCTTCCATTTATTTCTTGCTAATCCAGATAAACGTTCAGTTCACATTTACAATCGATAAGCAGATAAAGCAATAATAGCACTTCTGAGAAGCTGTCAATATGTGATGGCTTTATAGTTTCATGTTCTCCAAGCACAGGAGAAAATAGAATGACAACTTCCTAGTTCAGAAAACTATTACTATTTGAAGATTCAGACCAATTAGAAGAAGTATCGAAAATAAACTAAAACAATATAATATGAAACAAATTCGCCGGTGACGGAGGAAAGCGGTAAAAACCCCAAAATAGTTATTTATGATACAAGTGGTAAAAATGGTATTTTATATTGTGAGTAGAAGCTTGCGAAACGAGGCCGCCGGCCAAGTACAATACACCCACGAAGAATATAAAATAATTTTCAAGGGTGTCATATACTGTCTTTTAGAAAGTTCTCAATATTTATAGACATAATTATAAATAGATTGTTTTACCTATTTAACGGAGTTCATGTTGTGGCCTTGCTTAGCATCAGTTCTGACAATATGATGACTTACTCGCACAGAACGAAAAATTCTATACAACGGAGGTAATTTTGCTCTCTCCGCTGCTTGCATAATTTCCTCTGGTTCAGCAGTTTCCATGTTTATGGATCGATACGAGCCTTCAGATTCATGGCCTACTTGAATGAGGCCGTACATTGGAATGCTATAATTTTATAACTCTGACTGACAGAATTTTCTACTTTTAACACTACTGACATTTCGTATTTTAGTATAAATTGTCCAAAAATGTAACTTTGAGAAGATTACGTACTTGTGATTGAGTTTTGACTCATACACCAACCGAGTGAGTAGCACTAGCTCAGCTGGTTATGTCTTCCAATGATGTACAGCCAACAATTAAGCGAGCCCTAAGCCGTAAAGCGTACCTGAGGGACACTTCTAGAAAGTATCATTTGTTGCCTAAATAAGAGGTGGGTTGTAAACAGTAATCATAGCTTCCCAATGTTGTCGCTCTTATACTTCTAAAAAGATGTGTAACTATAAGGGAAATAAGGAAATACACTAGCCTAAACCGATACACAATTTTCTTTTTTTTAAAGCTGGTTGCAATTTAATTGAAATCCGTTTTTTTGCAATGCCGGACGTTGACAAATTTACTGTTTGAGTTTAATTATATTAAAACTGAAACCAATAACAAGGAATAACTCGGATATGGCCAACTTCACGAAAAAATCCATATAGCATAAATTGTGTGTTTTAACAAGATCTACATTTTTGGTAGTAAGATTTTGCCTAGCTCTTACGGCTTACCAGTTTTGCAAAATTTACCAAAATTCATCCAGAATGAAGAAGCTTTATGAGGTTATTCCCAGAAAATTATTTACCATCCAAAAAATTCAATACTTAAAAGTGTTTCCATGTAAAAGATAGTTTGAAAATCTTCGTGTCGTATCCTTGGAAGATATTAAACTTAATTACCAAATTTGCTGCGTAACGGTCATTTGTTTTTTAACTATGCTGTCCACTGACATCACTAACACACACACACACACACATACACACACACGGAACCAACTTCCTTCCAAAGGAAGCCATGCTTAGAATTTTTACGTTTCAACTTCTGATTTTATTTTAATAACATTGGGGTGTTTTATTAATTATGTGCATAGCACGATTCAGTACTTAATCTAAGATTATTGGTAATTAACGGTTATGGTGGTGAGGGAGGGTCATATGTAAATGCATTGAAGCTATGTATTTTCAATGTCAATATAATAATAATAATAATAATAATAATAATAATAATAATAATAATAATAATAATAATAATAATAATAATAATAGCAGAAGATCGAAATAATGGCTTTTTATTTTCTCTGCACGTACTATGTACATAGTGCATAGAGAAGGTACTGTAATGTATCCAAAAATTCGATCATCCTGAATACATGTTTTGGATCCCCCTGAATCCAAAAAAAAAAACATTTTTAGAAAAAGGTCCGTATGTGTGTGTGTTTGTCTTTGAACAGCATACCTCAAAAACGAAAAGATTGTTAAATACCAAACTGGGTATTTAAATTTAGTATATTCCAAGGATGTGACACAAACATTTTCAAGAAATGCCCCTCCCACCTTAAACTACCCTTTACATGAAAAGAATTACAATTGTGTTTTTCTCAAAAATGTTTCTAACGATTTTGATTAAATAGGTATATTTAAGATATTTACAGCACAAATAAAATGTATGTTTTGAATTTTGTAGGAATAGCCCTTGAACGCCCCTTATGTTAGATTACATTAGATTAGTCTTCTTCACCTCCTGTAAAGGCTTATTGTACTACCCCATCGGAGTGGGTATTATCGAGGCTTCAAAAATCTGTTCCTTTTAGAAGTTGCAGTGTATTGGTTCTAACGTTAGAGTCCCCTATCAAATCATTCCTGATTGTAAACAGGGAAAATTTTTCCTTTCCAGGAATGGGCAGTATGTGAGGTGGTTTCCTCTTCATGTTTGCACATTCGGTAGATGGTTTTAACTTTATACATGCCCTTTCTGTATAAAATTTATTTATTATCACTTTATGTTTCCTAGAGTGACCAAGTTCCTTATCAGATGTAATCCCCGCCTTGCCCAATTTGAGCAATAATAGGGAGGGAGAGATAGAGACAGTTGTTTGGACCTAAAACCAGTTTCTTGGCTAGTCTCTGTCCAGGATAAATTTCCCACTTAAATTGGTGTCTATCCATGTTTTAATTGAGGTTTTAGCAGTACGTATACTGACACCAACCACGGGTTCATGGCCAATAAATTACGTCTCTGCTAACTGATTTGCTTTCTCGTTTCCTTGAAGTCCTTGATGCTCCGGTACCCACCACAATTATAATTTATTGCAGAAGACAGGGCAATCAGAGCATTCATACAGTCCATACCAGTTTAGATGTAACCTGGTATGAAGACAGTGCTTTTAGAGCACTATAACTGTCTGTAATAATGGGAATTCGTTTACCATGGTAACTCTTCTCTAATCCTTTAAGAACACAGTTCAGGATAGCAAATACTTCTGCCTGAAATACTGTGCAATATTGTTCAATAAATGTCCTTCAAAAGGGACCATATATGTCTGCACCTGATCGATTCCCTATAACCATTTCCATCCGTAAATCACCCAAGTTGGTAACATATTATTTCGGGTGTTTTTCTTCTTTCAGTCCAATCATCTCGAGAACCAAGAGTTACCTTGAATGGAAGAAAGAAACAGTATTAAGTACTCATGAGCTCAGACCTCATATTCAATTCTGAAATGTCTAGGAATTTCAGAATGGATGTATGTCCAGTTATTAAACAACTGTTCCTCCATATTCCTGTGTGCATTGAACAGTAAGCAGTGATTCTGATTTCCGATTGTAAATATATGTCCATGGGAGGGAGACCTAAAAGAGTCCCCAACGCAATGGTAGGAGTACTTCTGAAGGCTCCCGTAATGCATAGACATGCGAGTCTTTATCTTGGTAAGTTCATATGCTACAGAAGGCTGAAGTGTTTTGCGCCAACAAATTATAGGGCCCTATGACACTAGGTGCCTGACCATTGTAGCATGTAGCCAAAGATTAATGTATGGGTTTAGGCCCCAAGTTGTTCCGATAGTGTCCTTAGTAGTTGACAGAGACCACCTGGCATACGGAGGACATTTTCTAAATAGACATTTCAAGTCAGTTCAAGTCAATTTCCAAATATTTAACTGACTCAGAATACATCAAGAGCGAGTCACCAAGCCAAAACTCCCCAAGCCCCGTAAATATCTTCTGTTTCTAAATGGAACAACTGTCTTCCTAGAATGACAGATATTTGCTCCCGCTTGCTCCAATTGTGAATTTTCCTCAGTCCGTGATTCATCATATCTGAAATTTAATTATTATATCTAGAACTTTCATGGAGTTTATTCAACTACAGGTGACTTTGACTCCATATTATGTACATTTGAGATCATAGATTCATAAGAGCTTTGTCAAATGCCTAAGGTTATTTCTTTCCAAGTCATTGAGTCCTCCACTCTGCTGATGAGACAGTGCAGTGCTGTTTTATAAGACCTAGGTGGCTGGTAAGCATGTTGGTTTCGATAAAGGGGAATGTCTGATACCACCCTTTGAAGAATATTAACTTCGATCTGCCTTTCCAAGTTCTTTAAAAGAAACGATGCAAGACTGATAGGTCTACAAGCCTTAGTTTTAGTGTAATTATTGCGTCCGCGTTTTGGGACAAATGCTACTCCAGTTGCTCTCCAAGCTTGAGGAATATGGCTAAAGGCTATATATTCTCAGAAGAGGTTTCAAAATGGAGTGTACAATATATCAGGTCCTTTCTGTAATAGTACAGAGAAGATATCATTTCCACCTGGCGATTTAAATGGGTTAAATTTCGGAATTGCCCATTTGACAGTTTGAATAGTGAGAACTTCACTAGTGGACCATAGATGTGCAAGTCTTGTCATAAATGAAGCCGAGAAAGTGTACCTCAAACAAAAATGTTAGTTTTTCTTCGGCTGGGCAAAATAACCACCTGTGGGTTTATATTTTGTTCCCACAGAATTGCAGACCAACGCTCTTTGTGATCTGGCTGCCTCTGGCAGGCTACAAAATATCCTGACAGAAGTTTTTCCAAGAAGATCTTTTGGCTTTGCGTATACATTTATTGTAGTCTGTAAAGGCTGTATGACACTCCCTCCAGTATCCGCTTCTTTTTGCCTTGTTAAAGAGATGTCTTACTTTGCCTCTCAAGTTTATTTGACCATCATGTAACTTTTTGGACCTCGTCAGCGATTGGCAGTTGTCATGATGTTTATCAAGTATAGCCTCTTTAATAGAATAGACGACCTTGTCGATATCACCAAAGGATTCCATCCTATGGATTTTCCTGATCCTACTGAGAGATCCTGTATGTAGGATTTCCAACAGATTCTCCTGTGGTTTTATAGTTATTGATTTTTCTGCGTATATCATTAAATGAGATGTAGCAATGATCTGAGAGTCTAAGATCCTCCAATCGGTAATCTGAGTACTAAGATACGCAGTACAAAAGGTAATATCAATAACTTCCCCCCTAATACGATTAATGAAGTTGGGTCTGTTACCAACATTAACCAAATGTAAGTTGTTAGAGAAGACCCCTTTGTTCTGAATGAGTTTTGAATAACGGTTAAACCGTAAGATATAGATAAAAACTTACAACACAAAAGATGTACATCTTGTTAAAAACATAATTTATGTCGTATACTTTTTATGTAAAGCTGGTTATTACTGAGATATTCCTTGTTATTGGTTTCAATTTTAAACTACTTTAACTTTTTCTCAAACCGGAAGTGACGTTTTGGTTCATCCCTCTTGTTTTACTGCAGGACGTGCAAAGCAAACCGAACTTCTGCTGTTTCATATAAGACCAGCTTTTAAGAGATATCACTATCGATTTAGCCCAATGTATTCTCTTATGTCTCTTCTATTTACAAGGAAGGCGAATTTTGCTAATTTTTATCTTGATAACATTTCGTAGGTAAAAGAATAATCTTTTTAAGGGAAGTTGTTTGTGTTACAGCTAAATAAAGTCATGTGAATGGAACATATCAGATGTTTTAAATCGATTGACTGATGATCTATTCACCGCCTGCGGTGCCATTAGTAGTTAAAGCGGGCGTTAAACACTACCAAAAAATGATGATCTATTCGGATATATATGTATATTTTAGTAATTAAAATTCAAAATCCGCCCTGACAAACGGTATCAGTCATTTATATTTTTTAGTAACCTCTCGTCGGCTGCATACCCTATACTCTTGTCGATGCTTTGTTTTGTAACTTCTCATCAGAGATTCATATTCTAAGATCGAAAAAGTTCCAAGCAATTAAATGAAACTGGATTCTCCTTCGCTAGATAATTTAATTAGTTATTCACGAAAGACAATCAACAGAAAAGAGAAGGAAAATTAGTACCTCCAGGTCTTCCTTCTTCTAATGATGATAACGGCAGCAAATTAATTTTTCACTAAACATATATGATTCGCATAGTGAGAAGTCCTTTTTGCTTTCTCTACATAGTACATGATATATAGGTAAAGAAGGTATTGCACTCCACCCAAAACTCGATACTGAGATTTCAGCGGAAATACACGTCTAAGGGCCCTATATAAAAAAAAAGATTAGAAAAAGGTCCATATGCGTGTGTGTGTCCGTGTGTCTGTATACGTAACTCAAAAACAAAAAGTGAGTAAAACACCAAACTTTGTGTTTAAATTCATTGTCTTCCAAGAAGAAGCAAGATTTTGAGAAAAATCCTCCCCAACTATATTTTACATAGAAAAAAATTGAAAATTTTGATTAGCTCAAAAATAGTTCTAAAATTTTGATTAAAGTACCGCATATTAAAGATATTTACATCGCAAATAAAATGTATATCTTCAATTTTCTGGAAATAGCTTCTGAAGACCTCTTTATTCTGGATCATTTTGCTGAATGTTGCACAACTGGTAACCCGTAGCAGATAGGCTAAACCTTAATACATCAACATGCAGATATTATTAAAACACACAATATATTACATACATTGTTATCGTGGAGTTCATCATTTCCCAGATATTTCTTCTTATTGATTTCAGTTTTAAAAACTAGAATTTTTAAACTGCTGGCCATGCAAAGAAACGGATTTCAATCACATGGTAATCAGCTTTTAAAAGACTTGACTATCACTTTAGCCTAGTGTATCCCATTATTTCTATTCTAGTTTCAAGGAAGCAAATAATAATACTAATTCTTCTAATGTTTATCTCGATTAGTATTAAGTACAGGACTGGATAAGAATTATTGAGAACTATTTTTTCTCTGAAATGACTTTATTGACAGAGTTACTTACAGCTTAACATTTTCAATATAACCACCCTTGTTATTTATCACTCTTTACCGATGTACGGGAGGCGTCGTATAACATCTGCGCGTCTATTTCTGTTGATGTATCGTATTGACCCCCTATAGCATGTACAATGCCATCTCTTGTTGTACCGGATCCCTCGTAGTATTTTTTTCACTTTGGTAAAGAGATCGTAATCACAGGAACTCATATCGGGTGAGTACAGTGGACGTTCCTAAATCTCCCATTGCCAGCGGTGCAAGAGATCCTGGACAGCAGCAGCGGTGAGGCAGCATACATTGTCAGGCAGACTGATAGGATGCTGCTCCATAAAATGTCGTAGCTTTCGCCTGAGCGCTGGATGAAAGTGGTGTTGTAGGAACGTGCAGTAGTAGGCAATGAATGGAGGCTTTTCGGTTCTCCTCGACCAAAGAAAGTGCACGCTACACAAAGTCATGTGAAAGTTATATTTATTGTGGCGCATTATATTGATGGAGTAATACTGCACATGCTGTATCACCAAGGGTGGCAATAGTCCCAGTGACTACGATCTCTTTGCCAAAGTGAAAGAACCACTGCGAGGGATCCGGTACAATCGGAGATGATACTATCCATGTTATAGGGCGGTCAACATAATACCTCAACAGAAATAGATGCGCAGATGGTATATGACGCCTTCCGAACATTTGAAAAAATGGCATAAATGACGGGCACGATTATATTAAAGATGTGTGACTATAAGCACCCCTGTCAATTAAATCAAAGAAAAAAAATTGTTCTCATTACCCTTTATCCAGTCCTCGCTGATAGAAAAATGAGCTTTTTAACAATAATTTAATAAAGAGATGTAAAGAAAGTTCTGTGAATATAACGCATCATTTTTTTTTTTTTTTTTTGCTCATGAAAGAAATTCGTGGTTAGCCCGAAACCTATTACATTTTAATTTGCTTCTGTAATCACCGTAGCGCTGTTTTTCTTTCTTTTGAGTGGAGGAAAAATATGTTTACGCATTGATCTTGAGCATGCTTGGGAAGAAAAAGCTGGGAGTGTAGGACTCTGCCAAAGAGTGTCCTTACTCACAAAAAACCCTTCACCTGAACGGTATTGGGAGAAGAACTGGGAAGGAAATTTTGGATAACAGTAGAGTGGTCCCTCATAGCACCCGCGTAGGTCGAACAACAATATCTAATGTGTTCCATTCACATGATTTCTCTACTTATTCAGCAACATTAATTCTTATAAAAGCTTATTCTTGTATCTGCTCTATCATAAAGAAGATAAATGTCAGCATGTATTCTTTTGCAGCACAAGGAGAATAATTAAATTCGTTAGGCTAAAGAAATCGTGAAATCCTTTAAAAGCTGGTCGCTAAATGATCATATTCAAATTGCGTTCTCTTTGCAGGGGTAGAGAAGCGAATGATGATTTCCCATTTGAGAAATGTGTAATTATTGGAAAATTTAAACTAATAGCAAGAAATATCTCGGAAATGCCTAGCTCCACGATAAAATGCAATGAAATAAATCGTGTATTTTAAGAAATCTACATTTTTGTGTAATAAGATTCTTCTCTATCTTTTATGGTTTCTCAGCTATGTAAAGGTCATCCAGAATAAAGAGGGCTTCAGAGAACTATTAAGATATATATATATATATATATATATATATATATATATATATATATTTCATTTGCGATATAATTATCAGTAATAATATCGTTAGAGGCGTTTCTGAAACAATCGAAGTTTCGAAAAATACTCTATGTAAAGGATAGTTTGGAATGGTTTGTTTAAAATGTTATTACGACTCTTCGGAAGATGTTGAACTTAAATACCATGTTTGGTTTCCTTAAATGACTTTTGGTTTTTCAGTTGTGCTTTTCACAGGCACACGTGGTTTTTTTTTTCTAAAAATTCTTTTTTTACTTAGGGGTCCTCAAAATACATATTTCCGGTGAAATCTTGGTATTGATTTTTTTGATGGAATGCGGTTCCTTCTTTACCTCCTATTATAAGGTACTGGTACAGAAAGTAATATTTTTCTGCCGTCCACTAAACGGGAGAGGGCATTAGATGAGCTTCTAGTCTATAACCCTGAGAAACTGCTGTGGTAATAAAGTTTAAGGAAATGAAGGTGTTGGTGTAGTGGAAGAAATACTTTAAAGTCTACTGATAGTTCGAAAAAGAGCTAAGTATTTTTCCAGGAAGCTAGAGGTACTTTAAGTTGACACCCGAAGGAGCGAAGCTAAGAAATTAAAGATTTATTTAGAAAGAGTGACAGAGTAATACAGAAAGCATATGCCCTGACCAGGAGCACAGAAAGTAATACACACAGACCTATTTAACGTGATCGTCAGAATGGCTGCCGGATCTTTAATTACACAGGTTTTTATTAACATTATTTTATGCATATTGGTGCATTAAGATTTGAGCCAACTAAGATGATGTGTGTATCTTGATGTTTTTATTTCAAAAGTCGTGTGCACGCATGACCTGGGCCTGGTCAACCTTTCGGAATCATTGTAAGTAATTTTCTGCTAAATAATTTTCTAAAGTTGTGTAACCTAGCCACCCACTGCATGCCTTATTTCTCTACGAGATAATAACTCATATATGTGTTGAAATATAAAGCAATTTAAAAGTGAGTGTGATATTTACAAGGAGAAATAATTGTGCCAAGTTTTAAGAATACACACCCGGTTTTACTTTCTCTATACGTACTATGTACATAGTGTATAGAGAAGGTATTGTATTGCACCCAAAAATTCGATACCGAGATTTCACCGGAATTATATGTTTTGAGACCCCTGAATCCAAAATAAAGTATTTTTAGAAGTATGTCCGTGTGTGGCTGTCTGTCTTTGTGAGTGTCTGTGTGTATGTGTGTGTATATCTGTGGACAGCATAGCTGAAAAACGAAAAGACGGTTAAATACCAAACTTGGTATTTAAGTTTGGAATCTTCCAAGGATGTGGCACGAAGATTTTCAAGAAAATTCCCCAATGCCTAACTACTCTTTACATGAAAAATTTTCGACTTTTTTCTTAAAAATGGCTCTAAGGATTTTGATTAAAATGCCTCATATTAAAGCCATTTCTATAACAAATATGGGAATTTAATTTTCTGGGATTAGTCTCTGAAGAGAACTTTATCCTGGATGAATTTTGCATAACTGTTAAACCATAAAAGATGTACAAAAAATTACTACCCAAGAAATATAGAGCACGTTAAAACATATAATTTATGTTATATACATTTTTTCGTGGAGTTGATCGTTTCTGAGATATTTCATGTTCGCCTACAGGAATTTGTCAACTCCTGACCATAGAAACAAATGAACATCAGTCACATAGCAACCAGCTTTTGACTATGACTTTAACCTATGATACTCGCTTATTTCCGTTCTACTTCCAAGGAAGCAAGTAATAAGACTATTTCTGCTAAATTTTTTTTCGGTTAGCATGAAATAAATAGAAGCATAAGCTTTTTAATAATAATTTGTTGCAGAGATGTAGAGAAGGTCATGTGAATGGAACACATAAGATTTTTATGTGATGTATCCATAGTCGAAACACATGTCGGACCTCATTAAGTCCATCTTCAGCAGGATTTTCAGGCTGTTGATTTTCAAAGTATTAGGCTAACCATCGTTTTGGATTGTCAGTGAACTCTGTAGGTTGAAATTGGTGCTATTTTGTGGTGACAAGTTTGCGCTCACATCTCATTGTGAAAGTGGCTTTAGAAGTCCCGAGGAACCCCCGCACCATGATACTGTACTGGGGAGCCGGAATAGAGCTTAGGTTACAGTGGCGAAACTGGTGGAGAAATGGGTACAAGGAGACACAGATACTAACATAGGCGTTTGTTAACAGATCCAAGTAATCTTTCACTATTAATACTTTAGAAACTTCGGTTGGGCAGGGAAGCTTTGATTTTTGAATCTTCTGTATATTCCCTATATAGAGCCTATCAAAGAGAACAATTTGACATGTGGTTATAATAATTGAATGTGATAATATAAACTCTAGTACAGTATTATTTGTGTAAGTTGGGGTCGACAAAATGCAAAATTCTAAGTGAAGTCACTGATCGGGATTACCCACACAAGAAGGTAATGCCCGTCACTATATTCAAAACTGTTATTTAGGTTTAAAACTCATTAAAACGCAGATTTTTTTAGAACTTCAATATAACTTTGGAGAGTATTGCAGGTAATTTGAAAGGCAAAATCAGTATCACATAATTAATTTTCATTTCTTTAAAAATATATTACAAAGTTGATTTTACGGATTGTCTCAGCTGCTACATTCTGAATGAGCTAACACATCACATGGTTCATGGAAATTACTTTCTAGAGGCTAACGCCTATTAGACATGTGTGGACGAATTGAAAAAAAAAACAATGCTTTTGAAGACGCCGAAAGCCTCCATAGCAATTTGGCTGCCATGTTTATCTACTAACTGCAATACTAAGTTCTCTTTATCAGGCTTTACGTGTCTGATAAAGTGTTTCAACCTAAATATAAATAATATGCCTTTTGACTATCCATTTTTGAACACCGGTATATTGAACCCGGAAGTCCAACTTTTTCGAAAGGGCAGTTCATCCATCGGCGCGGAAATATGAACATGGGTGGAACATAATCACCTGAAGTACTCATTGCGTATATCACTGTTATGTTCTAACTTCCCTCCCAACTGGTCATAGAAGCTGTCCGCTTCTGTCCCTTTGGAGCTAAGATCTTCCTAGGTACTATGCCAATTTCCTCTTGTCAACAGTCAGTTGAGGGTAATGATGGTCAGTTGACCGATGTTACCCCAACGCACATATTTTTACTTTCTCTATACGCACTATGTACATAGTGTATAGAGAAGGTATTGCACTCCACCAACAAATTCGATACCGAGATTTCACCGGAAATATATGTTTTAAGGTCCCCAATATCCAAAAAAAGCATTTTCACAAAAAGGTCCATGTGTGTGTGTCCGTGTGTCAGTGTGTCCGTGTGACTGTGAACACGATAACTCAAAAACGAAAAGTCAGTAAAATACCAAACTTGGTATTTAAGTTTAGTATTTTCCAGGAATGCCACACGAAGCTTTTGAGAAAAATCCCCCCACCCCCAACTACCCTTTACATGGAACTTTTTTCGAAAATTTTGATTTTCTCAAAAATGGCTCTAACAATTTTGATTAAAATTTCGTATATTAAAGATATTTACCTGACAAATAAGATATTTATCTTGAATTTTCTGGAAATAGCCTCTGAAGAGTAGTTTATTCTGGATGCATTTTACTGAATTTTGAATAACTGCTAAACCGTAAGAGATGGACAAAAACTTACAACACAAAAAATGTAGAGCACGTTAAAACACACAATTTATGTTATATACATTTTCTTCGTAAGTTCGTCGTTTTTTAGACATTCCTTATTTTTGGTTTCTGCTATGAAAAACACACTTTTCTCATACAGGAACTTGTCAACTCCTAAGCATATAAACAAAGGAACTTCATTGACATAGCAACCAGCTTTTGACTATAATTTAACCTATGGTAGTCCATTGTTTCGCTTCTACTTACAAAGTAGCAATTAATAAGACTATTTCTGCTAATTTTTTTTCAGATTAGCATAAAGTAAATAGAAGTATAAGCTTTTTAAGAATAATTGGTTGCAGGGATATAGAGAAAGTCATGTGAATGGTACACATCAGATTTTTTATAATGCGTCAGTACCAAACATATTGTTTAAACCTAATTCTCGCATTTGCTACGTTATTAAGAGAACCATGAACTTTTTGGAAATCTATATAACCATATTTAATTAATTTAACACGGTACATTTGCTCTGCGTTGTTCTTAAAGCAAAAATTCCATCACAAGGGCGTTTAACATATTTTTTCTCACTACTGCTCACAATGCTACTAAGGAAATGGCGACTATAGCTAGATATGTTTTAAGGATATATTTACAGAGGGTAACACAAAACAGTAGACTGCTGCGAGGTTAATCCAGATATCCACGTGACCGGTATTACCCACTGCCGGGGCTACCCGTGCTTCCCCTACTAAAGTTTCATATTTATATTTAATTTAATATTGTAGGAATGATTAAGGTTATTCTTTAATATTTGTTTCGTGTTATGTGGCTGCCACCTGTAACTGTGTGTCAGAACTGTGTATTTGTAAAATAATACGAAATGTATCCAGAATTTAAGGCTACTTTTATACCGCAGAATTGCATGGGATAAGTAAATTAGTCATGTTATATCAGTTTCTTAACGGGAGCCTTCATTTGTTCTGTAATGCAATACGCAGGTCAGCTATCCATACGTTTACAAATCCTTGATTTCTCACTTATTCAACCATTACGCAATCTCTTACCAACTTCATACCTGTAAACGACGGAAGCTTGATATACCGCTAGATTTGGTTTTTATAGGTTGCCTGCCTGAGATTAAGCAGCCCTGTAACCAAAAAGTGCAACCTTATTTAATAGAACTTTCGATTTTGAGCCATGTTGTTCACAGATACACATGCAAAGACCTTTTTCATTTTAAAAAATCTGATGGGTTCCATCCCATTGACTTTCTCTAGCTATTGCAAAACAAAATTTTCTAACAAAAGAGTATTCTTTTATTTTCATCATTATCACAATTTTCTTAGTCCTTGCTTCTTTGTAACTAGAAGGAAAATAAGGGAATCCACAGACTAAAGCGATACCCAATCTTTTAAAAGCCGGTCGCTATGTGAAACAATTTAAATTCAGTTCTTTTTGATTCTAAGAGTAAACAAAAGAGGAACGAAAAGAAAGATACTTACCGTTTGAGAAAAGTTTAAGTACATTAAAACTAAATCCAACAACTCTGAATATCTCGAATGGTTGACTAGTCGAGATCTACGATAGTTATACGAAACTTTTACAGAAGAAGACATCCAGAATGAAGAGATTTTTACCACAAATTTCAAAATATACATTTCGTTTGTCATGAAAATATCTTAAACATGTGATATTTTCAACAAAATCGTTATAGCCATTTTTGAGAAAATCAAAATTATTGAAAACCATGTAAAGGAAATGTTCGTGTCGCATGGTTAGAAGATACTTAACTTAAATACCAAGTTTGGTATTTAACGAATGTTTCTTTTTGAGCTATGCTGCCCACACACACACACACACACACACACACACACACACACACACACATATGGGTTTGTTCCTAATTTTGTTTTAATTCCTTTTTTGGGGGGAGGGGATTTAGGAGGTTCTCGGTATCGAATTCTGGGGGGAATACAGTACCTTCTCTATCCACTATGTACTTGTACATCGTACTTACGCGCTAGAGAAAGTAAAGTATCCTTTCTGTGTTCAGGGGACCTCAATATGTATACATGACCTTCCAATAGTATGTAAAAGGGACTAAGTATTGCATCCAAACACTTCAAGTCGAGATTTCACTAGAAACACATGTTTTGTGGCCTCCTGAGAAAAAAAAAAACAAATAAAATAAAATGCCATCATTCCAAACTACGTTTTACACAGAACAAATTTCTTCATTTTTAATTTTATGAAAATTGGCTCTAAACTATGTTTATGTTATTTGCACAATGAAATGTACTTACTGAATTATCTGGAAATTGTTGTGAAGCATTCTTTGTTCTAAATTAATTTAGTATAACTAGTAAACCATAAGAGAAAGATAAAGATCCAACAGAAAAATTGTAGATCTCGTTAAAGCAGAATGGTGTTAACCATTTACAAGACATTACTTGATATTGTTTGGTTTGAATTATCAAATACTATACTTCTCTCAAATGAAAGATGAGTATTCGTTTTTTCACTATACTTATGCAAAGAGAATGAAATTTCTGAGCTATCATTTAGCGATTCGCTCTTGAAGCATTTCACTATAGCTTAAGTTTACAAGGAAATATGTGTTAAACCAGTTTCTATAAATTGTTATCTCAAATAAAAGTTAATATCTTAAATTAGATAAAAGTATAAGTGTTTGTATTAATAGTTTTTTGAGGAATACGTAGAAAAGATCCTGTGAATGAGGCATAACATTTTTTACGACTACTGTTTGAGCTTTTGCATAAAGAAAGCAGTTGTCTTCGTATCATACACATAGTTCAGTTCTTTTTCCGTTTAAGCTTTCAGAAAAGACGTGACAAAGGAAAACTCGATTCGTTGTTGAAACTTATTGAATTATTCAGTTTGCTGATACCTTTCTCCTTCATTAATGATCTCAGTTAAAATTGTTAGAGAAATAACGAGGTACGTATAACGACCAATCTCATTAGTAGTCTTTTTTCTTTCCTCCGTGACTTTTAGCGCCGTTTTTTCAGGTTTTACCTCGTACTCCAGTCAATAGTATCGCTTTGCGTTAAGAGCCAAGTTGCACTGGATAATCTAAAAGCGCTTCCATTTGGAGCGATTAGCACAGTATGAAACAGTTCCTTTCATATTTTCCCTTAAGAGAAAACTAATAGGTGAGTAAATAGTCATCCAAAATCTGCTTTAACCCATGAGAGGCGCAGATTGAATTTTTGAGACACAAACGTACTTTATTACCTATTTTTGTCATATTTAAATTGAATTAGAATTATTAAACAATATTTATTTGCAGCGATATTTAGCTCTTTATCTTAAAATTAACTGAATAACTTATGCCTCTTATTTACAGGGCAGGAGGAAACTTAGGTATTATATTCCTTCTAATATGCAATCCATAGAGATGTAAAAATATAATAACATTTTACTCTGTGATCAACCGTGTTCGAATAATGTTTTGGTTTACAAATTAGATGATATATTCTATGAGAATGAATTAAAACAATAGTTTGTTACTTGGATAGATAGAGTCAGATAGAAAAATGCAATGCCTTAGACGGGATTTAAACCACGGATTTCTAGATCTCCAGTCGGTTGCTATAACTACTGAGCTTTCTTGGGAACTTCCGGAACTGAATTAAATTCTTTAATTGGCTCGCATGTTTCCAGGTAAACCACAAGGTGATATCAAATTATTTTGAGATGACACACGCAAATGGCGTTAAGTACTGAAGTCCTGGACTTCATAATTTAGCCAACTATTAGGTCTATTAGTATTAATTTAATTGTTCTTTCACACAAGTCATGTGTAGGACAGGATTTGGATAAGTAGAGTCAGACTGAAACATTCAATACCATAGCCGGGATTTGAAACAAGGATATTCCGGTCTCCAGCCGGTTCCTCTAATTAGCTAACCAAACCAGGTAAACCATAAGATTGAACCCCGTTTCTTTGCATTACCAGGAGTTGACAAATTCCCGTATGAGAAACTATTTTAAGCACTTTAAAACTGAAATGAATAACAAGAAATGGTCAGCTCCACGAAAGCAATGTATATGACATAAATTGTGTGTTTTAAAACAGCTGCACTTTTTGTTTAGAAAGCTTTTGTCTACGGTTTACTATTTATGCAAAATTCAGAAAAAGCAGTCAAGAATGAAGAGATCTTCATAGGCTACTCCCCAAAAAATTAAAATATGAAGTTTATTTGTCATGTAAATATCTCTGATACACGTTATTTAAACAAAATCGTTTGTGCCATTTTTTAAAAAATTAAAATTTTAAAAAATTTTCCGTGTAAAGGGTAGTTTGTGGAGGGAGGATTTTCCTTAAAAATTCTGTGTTTCAATCTTAGAAAACACTAAGATACCAACTTTTCGTTTTCGAGTTATCGTGTTAACGGAAACACACTCATACACTCATGTTTGATACAGGGGATCCTAAAACATATATTACCGGTGAAACCTTGGTATAGAATTTTTTGATGTACAACACCTTCTGTTCCCATGTACTATATTCAAAGTAGGAAAGTAAAAGCCTGAGTTTACTGTTAGCACGACTTCCTGTATCTGTTCTGCAAACAAACTGACCTTATAAGAGATTATTGTTTTGTTGAACATCATGCTAACTAAGATAAACATTCCCAGGAATGATCTTATTAATTAGTTCCTAAAGTGTTGAAGGAATACTGGCCTGAAATAACAGACATGTTTTTTAAAAGCTCTCGTAAGATGATTGTCACTGTGTTCGGTTCCCTTTCCATGTCCAGGAGTAAAACAAAACAAATACAAACACAGACAAGGACATCCCATTTGAAAGAGATAAGCATTTTAAAATATAACCAATTAGAGGGAGCATCTCGGAAATGGTCAATGCCACCAAAACTGTATTGCATAAGTTATGTTTTAAGGAGAGTTTTTGTCGATATCTAATAGTTTAGCATTTATACAAAAGTCGTTCAGAATGAAGAGGACTTCACAGGCTATTCCAAGAAGTTCAGGGTATATGTTTTATTTACCAAGAAAACATCTGTAATATGCGGTATTTTAAAAACAAAATCATTTCAGCCATTTTTTCTAGAAAATCTAAAATTTCAAAAAATGTTCCATATAAAGGATATTTTGGTGTGCATGGATTTTCATGAAAATCTTCGTGTTGCATGATAGCAAGAAAGATAAATTTAAGTATAAAGGTTGGAATTAACGGGCATTTCGTTTTTGAGTTTTGCTATCCACAACACACGTACACAGAGAGAGAAGGAGGGAGGGACGGAGGGAGGGAGAGAGACACGATGCTTTTTTATAAAAATTATTTTTTTTGATTCAGGGGACCTCAAAACATATTTACGGATAAACCCCGTATCGAATTGTTGGTATTTCGGTATCGAACACAATACTTCTTCTAGCTATTATGTACATTGTACATATGTGCTAGAGAAAGTAAGAATCTGATGTATCCCATTCTGATAGCTTGCTCTATCTGCTCTGCGAACAAAGTATTCTTAAAAAAGATTATTCTTATATCTACAGCTTGCTAATGAAGATAAATTTTTATCAGATATATGGTCGTATTGTTTAGTTGCTTATAGTAGAAAAGAAATAAGGGGATGCGCTATATTAAAGCGACAGTCACATTTTTTAAAATCTATCGTTACGCGTTTGTCACTGAAATTCGGTTCTCTTTCCATGTGCAAGGAGCAAAACATAGAGATGTGAAACGGACGAGGATCTGCCATTTGAGAAAGATTTATCTGTATTTTAAGGATTTTAAAACTGTAACCTATAAGAGGGACAGTTTCAAAAATGGTTAGCTCAATAAAAAAAACTGTATATGATATAAATTGTGTGTTTTATCGAGATCTATATGTTTTTTCCTAGTAAGTTTTTGTCTGTCCCTTACTGAATTTTCAGAAAAAGTTCCATGTGTGTGTGTGCGCGCGCGCGCCTGCTACATTCAGTCTGACTCTACCTATCCTACTCCTGTCCTACATACGGCTTCTGTGAAAAAACATTAATCCATTACCAATTAACCATAATAGTTCGCTATACTATGAATCCTGGGACTTAAAGCACTTATAACACTGTAAGCCACTATTGGGGTTGTCATCTCTAAACAATTTGAGATCACCTTGTGGTTTACCCGAAAACATGCCAGTCAGTTGAAAAAGTCAATGCTATACCAGCATATTGCCATGGTAGCTCAGTGCCAGAACAACCGGCTAGAGATCGGGAGCTCCGTGGTTCAAATCCCGGCTATAGCATTGAATTTTTCAGTCTGACTCTACCTATCCTACATGGCAATCAGCTTTTAAAGAATTGGTTATTGCTTTAACCTAGTGTGTACCCTTGTTATCCTTCTACGTACAAGGAAGCAAGTAATAAGACCAATTCTGCTGAGGTTTATTTGATAGCATGAAGTTGATAGAAGAATTAGCTTTTCTGCGATAATCTGTTGCAGAAATGTAGAGAAAGTCGTGTGAATACAACACATCACATCTTTTTTTACTATACAAAAAAAAAAAAAAAAAAAAAAAACTAACGGAATTCAAGTATTTTTTGTTGTGTCAACGAAGGGGCAAATCCGCTAGTTACTCTGTAAGGTTCTAATTCCAGATTCATGTTTACTGTTTTGATTTTGAGAGGGCGTTTCCCAAGTATATCGAGCAAAATACAGGTATACCCTACTTAAATGTAGCTTAAATAACACCAAAGCATTAATTCTACTTTAAAATGTATTTTCTTATTAATATATAAGCTTACTTATGTTACATGGTTTTTCAATAAAGTTAATTCTTTGTTTCATTCGCCCAGAAGCAAACCTTAGGTGAACGTTTTTAATGTAGAAGATATCTAACGTTTCTGAATTTAAAGTGTCTCTATTTTGAATACTTTTATGTCTACTTTTGTGTATTTTTAATCACGTTTTCCTGTTTTGATTGCTTTCTGAGCCTAAAAATCCTCATTCTGGTCATTGTGTACGGATGCTACTCTATATAGGGTTTATCTGTATTGGAGATCAATATACTTCGGAAACGCCTTCTCAAAATAAAAACAGTAAACAAGTTCATATTTACATGAATCTGAAATTCGTGTGTTACAGAGCTACTAACGGATTTGCCTGTTTGTTGACAAAACAGTAATTACGTGAATTCCGTAGGTTGTTTGTTTTTACTTTCTCTACACGTACATGTATATAGTGTATAGAGAATATATATATATATATATATATATTTTTTTTTTTGCATCTTAATTTCCTTTAACATAGTTATTCATATTGGAAGACGACTAAAATTGTTGAAATGATCTCAAATGATCTCGGGGTCCATGGAGCTTAAAGTTACTCGATATTCGTCTTCTCAGGATAAGGGAAAACCCCGAAAAACCCCTTATGCGGGTAACAAACCCTAAGCGAGATTCGAACCTGCGAACTATTGAATGTGAAGCAGACCCGCTATCATCACACTGCCCAGGAGGGATTTGAGAAGGCATTGTATTGCACCCAAAAATTCGATACCGAAATTTCACCAGAAATACATGTTTTGGGACTCCTGAATCCAAAGAAAAAGTACTTCTAGAAAAGCGTCTGTGTGTGTGTGTGTGTGTGTGTGTCTGAGGACAGCATAGCTCAAAAATGAAAAGTCCGTCAAATACCAAACTTGGGATTTAAGTTCAGTGTCTTCTAAGGATGCTACACAAACAACCCCCAATTACCTTTTACATGAAACATTTTTCGAACATTTTAATTTTTTTTTTATAAATGGCTGTAACGATTTTGATTAAAATGTCGAATATTAGAGATAATTACATAGGAAATAAAACATATATCTTGAATTTTGTGGGAATAGCCTTTGAAGACATATTTGTTCTTAATGAATTTTGCGGAATTTTGCATAACTGGTAAACGAGATAGGCAAAAACCTGCTACACAAAAAATGTCTAACTCGTTAAGACACACAATTTATTTTATATGCATTTTTTCCTGGAATTTGCCATTTTTAAGATATTCTTTGTTGTTGATTTCAGCTTTAAAATACTTATACGTTTCTCATACGGGAACTTATCAACACCTGGCCACGCAAAGAATCGGATTTCTATACCATAGCAACAGCATTTGACTGTCGGTTTAGCCTGTGTATCCCCTTATTTCCCTTCTACTTATCAGGAACTAAGTAATAATACCGCTTCTGGTAATGTTTCTTTCGATTAGCATGAAGTAGAGAGAGAATAAGCTCATTAAGAATTATTTGTTACAGAGATGTAGAGAAAGTCATGTGAATGGAGCACATCATTAGTAATTAATTCAACTGAAATTGTGTCTGTTGACTAATTGATGTAAAGAACGGAAAGCGCAAGAAAATGTATTCTCAGCGTAAACAGGCATACGTATACATGTATGGCATACACATAGGAATGCCTCACAAGTACTTGAGCTTCATGCAAAAAGATATCCCAACAGGCAGTTTACATTGTTCACGAACACATTCTCACGAATTTACCAATAATTGAGTGAGAATGGATCATAGATTGTGTCGGTTGTTGGGAGATCAAGAGATGCGAAGAATTGACCCTGAAGAAGAAGTTTTGATGTGGACATAAACCAATCAGATAGTCTAAGACGCATATAAGGAAAGGCGATAGACATAGGATTATTATCAGGTAAATTTTGCATGAAAATCTTCTGTATCCGTTTCACCTTCAGCCGGTATAAGGATTTAATGTGGAAAATTTTCAGGAAAGAAAAATGTTCTGCTAACGCATGTAGCAGAATTGTGTTATATTCATAAATGTCTTACCATTACCTTGTTCACTGTTATTGCTGGATTCACTAGTGACGGAATTTTCAATTTTCATTCTACTCATAACTGGGGCAGTGAAAACACGTATGGGGCACGATAGAAGAGACATCAACAGAAGATCTACCTGAACGTTTGGGGTGACTCGTTCTTGATCAACTTATTGGTGCCAATTTCTTTCCTGCGCAACTGAACGTAGAGATTACCTGCAGTTTCTCAGAAATGACTTGCGTCATTTAATTGATGATGTTCCTTTGGATTTCAACCAAAGAATGTGGTACTATAACGCCATCTTATTTCAATTGGATAGTACCAAATTCTTGAATGATACTAAAAATGTGGTTTTTATACGATAACTACCAGCTCATTTCAGTCGAATGGTACCAAATCCTTGAATGACACAAAGAATGTGGTTTATACGATAACCACCAGCTCATTTCAGTCGAATGGTACCAAATCCTTGAATGACACAAGAGTGTGGTTTTTACACAATAACTACCAGCTCATTTCAGTCGAATAGAACTATCGTCTTGAATAACACAAAGAGTGTGATTTTTACGGGATAATAGCCAGCCCATTTCAGTCGAATAGTACAACTTCTTGATTGACACAAAGTATGTGGTCTTTATAGGATAATAGCTAGCTCATTTCAGTTGAATGGTACCAACTTCTTGATGTAGGTATTAATTTCTTGAGTGATACAAAGAAGGTGATTTTTACACCAAAATCGTCAGCTCTTTTTAGTCGGATACTTCAAAGATGAATTGTCCCTTGCTGGAGTAGTCGTTGTATCTCCCGATTTGAATCCAATGGTTTTCTTTGTCTAGGGGCATTTAAATTCCATGGTTGATGGGACTCTTGTACGCTAAATTGACACTCTGTGAGAGGGTATCCACATTGGACGTGATCAAGTACGAAACCCTTCAGTAATTTATAATAAAGACTGTGATAGCAGACGCAGACTTAAGAAAGCATGGAGTAGGAGGAAGCCACTTCAATAAACTTCTGTAATAACCCTCTAATTTCTCTTATTCCTCAGCAACTGATGTCTTTTAGACACACACACACACATATATTTATGACATTTTTAAACTGTTTTGTTCCCGAAATATTTGACACTAATAAAGATATTTGCTGTATATCAGCATATATATGACATTTTTAAACTGTTTTGTTCCCGAAATATTTGACACTAATAAAGATATTTGCTGCATATCAGCATGCATTTAGCATCCAAATAAATCTAACAGTTTTATATAATTATATATATAAACAACACATATGCACAAACTTGCACGCATTCAAGAAACAGCAATCTAATTGGTAACAGAACTTCCTTTGTCATCACTGAACCATTTTGAACTAAACTTTTTACGCTCTAAAACAGGTTGATCACCCATCCTGGTTTTTCTCTGGACTCTGCTCCTCAATAAGCATCTGACTCCAGGCGCTGGCTTGAACGTGCTGAGGAATGTAAATCCCAGATAAAAGGAGGGTAAAAGAAAAAGAAGTAAAGGAATAAATGATCATAATTATTCTTATTATTTTTAAAGCAATATAAAATGCTCAGTCTCCTATTTAGTAATAAAGAATATGCTGTGTTCCATTCACATGACTTTCTTCACTCGTTTTACAAACAAAATTCTTTCAAATTACTATTCTCTTACTATTCCATACTAAACGAAATAACCTTTAACAGAATGTTCTCATTAGGAACTTATGGACTTCCTAAAGGGAACTAAGGGAATACACTATACTAAAGCGAGAGGCAAATCTTTTAAAATTTATCGTTAAGCGATTGTCATTTAAATTCGGTTATTTGCATGGTCAGGAGTAAAACAAAGGAATCATGGACCACTGCGTGTTTCAGAAAAGATAATAGAATTGCAACCAATAACAAAGAAATTCGTTCTATAAAAAAACTGCAAATGACATAATTGTGTGTTTAGGTGATATCTACATTTATTTTGTGCAGTAAAATTTTGTCTTTTTTACGGTTTACTAGTTATACAAAAGTTATTCAGAATGAAGGGAACTTCAGAGACTCTTCCCAGGAAATACAAGATAATATATTTACATGACAAATAAAATGTATATTTTAAATTTTATGGGAATAGCCTCTGAAGAGCTCCCATTCGGGACGAACTTTTCTGACATTTTTATAATCGATAAGCCGTAATAGATTGACAAAAATACTGCACAAAGAAGTAGTATATCTCATTGCCATGTACATTTTTTCGTGAAATTGGCCGTTTCTGGGATAGTTTTTGTTATTGGTTTCAGTTTTAAGTAACTTCTGGTCAAGTAAAGAAATGGATTTCAATCACCTTGCAACCGTCTTTAAAAATATTTGACTATCGCTTTAGCTAGTGTACTCCCTTATTTCTCTTCCACTTTCAAGGAGTCAAGTAATAAGAGCATTTCTGCTAATGTTTATCTCATTTAGTATGAAATAGATAGAAGATTAACCTTTTCAACAATAATATATTACAGGAATTTAGAAAAGTCATGTGAATAGACACATTAGTTTTTACTTTCTCTATACTTACTATGTACATAGTGTATAGAGAAGGTGTTGCACTACACCCAAAAATTCGATACCGAGATTTCACCGGAAGTATATGTTTTAGGGTCCCCTGTATCCAAAAAAAGCATTACCAGAAAAAGATCTGCGTGTGTGTGTGTGTGTGTGTGTCCGTGTGGTCGTGTGTCTGTGAACACGATAACTCAAAAACGAAAACTCGGTAAAATACCAAACTTGGTATTTAAGTTCAGTATCTTCCAGGGATGCGTCACGAAGATTTTGAGAAAAATCTCCCCCACCCCCAGCTACCCTTTACATGGATTTTTTTTCGAAATTTTGATATTCTCAAAAATGGCTCTAACGATTTTGATGAAAATATCATATATTAAAGATATTTACCTGACAAATTATCTGGAATTTTCTGGGAATAGCCTCTGAAGACTACTTTATTCTTGAAGAATTTTACGGAATTTGACATAGCTGGTGAACCGCGACAGATAGAACAAAACTTACCACACAAAAAATGTACAGCACTTTAAAACACAGAATTTATGCTATATGCCTTTTTTATGGAGTTGATCGTTTTTGAGATATTCCTTGATTTTGGTTTTAGCTCTAAAAAACTTAAGCTTTTCTTATACAGAAATTTGTCAACTCCTGTCCATAAAAACAAAGGAACTTCAATCATACAGCTACCAGCCTTTGACTATCACTTTAACCTAAGGTACTCTCTTATTTCGCTTCTACGTATAACGAAACAAGTAATAAGACTATTTCTGTAATTTTTTAACAATTAACACGAAGTAAATAGAGGCATAAGCTTTTTAACAATTATTTGTTTCAGAGATGTAGAGAAGGTCATGTGAATGGAACACATTAGATTTTTATTCCAGTGGTCTCAGAACATATATCTGTATTGGTGGTCTCAATCGCGGTATTGCATATTTGGGTGGAAAGCTCTATGCACTGGAGAAAGTAAAAATCTGAACCAACATTCTGAATAATTCAGGATCCTTACTTCAAACCCCTCTTGGTATTTTTAATATAAATATATGAAATGGAAAATGAATCCCCACAATATATTATCAGAATTGCGAAAGAACCGGACGAAAGAGTTGAATCAAATAACCAACCGTTACTACAAAATGTTTGGTCCAGCACTCAGCAGCCGGACGAAGAGTTCAAAACTCTGACCACGAACCAACTCCCGGAATCCATTATGCTCTTTCTGAACGCAAAGAGAAGAGAAAGAGAGGATTATACTTTATTTAATTTGCCGTGGCGGTTACAGCCACACAGAGCATAGATAAGCTCAACGGAGAAGTAGAGAGAAATTAATGCTTACCTTTATTTGCTATCATACTTAAAGCTACGCATCCAACACACTTCAGCAGTGTGCTTAACCTGAACCGAGAGAGTATAGCACATTTATATGTAAATTAATTTGTCATTGTCATCACAGACCCATAAAACACACTTCAGCAGTGTGATTAAACTGAACTGAAAGATAATAACAAATTTATATGTAAATTAACTTGTCTTTGTGATAACAGACCCATAAAACACACTTCAACAGTGTGCCTAAACTGAACTGAGAGAGCATAACTTTAAAGTAAATTAATTTGCTATTGTCATAACAGTCCAATAAACACAGTTCAGCAAGGTACATTACCTGAACTGAGAAAGTATAACACAGTCCAAGCTGTAATGAGAAAGTATAACACAGTCCAATAGAACACACTTCAACAAGGTACATTACCTGAACTGAGAAAGTATAACACTGTCCAATAGAACTCACTTCAACAATGTACAGTAACTGAATGAGAAAGTATAACACAGTCCAATAGAACACACTTCAACAAGGTACATTACCTGAACTGAGAAAGTATAACACTGTCCAATAGAACACACTTCAACAAGGTACATTACCTGAACTGAGAAAGTATAACACTGTCCAATAGAACTCACTTCAACAATGTACAGTAACTGAATGAGAAAGTATAACACAGTCCAATAGATAACACTTCAACAAGGTACATTACCTTAACTGAGAAAGTATAACACAGTCCTATTGAACACACTTCAGCAATGTACAGTAACTGAATGAGAAAGTATAACACAGTCCAATAGAACACACTTCAACAAGGTACATTACCTGAACTGAGAAAGTACAACACAGTCCAATAGAACACACTTCAACAATGTACAGTAACTGAATGAGAAAGTAAAACACAGTCCAATAGAACACACTTCAACAAGGTACATTACCTGAACTGAGAAAGTATAACACACTCCAATAGAACACAATTCAACAAGGTACATTACCTGAACTGAGAAAGTATAACACAGTCCAAACTGTAATGAGAAAGTATAACACAGTCCAATAGAACACACTTCAACAAGGTACATTACCTGAACTGAGAAAGTATAACACAGTCCAATAGAACACTCTTCAACAATGTACAGTAACTGAATGAGAAAGTATAACACAGTCCAATAGAACACACTTCAACAAGGTACATTACCTGAACTGAGAAAGCATAACACAGTCCAATAGAACACTCTTCAACAATGTACAGTAACTGAATGAGAAAGTATAACACAGTCCAATAGAACACACTTCAACAATGTACAGTAACTGAATGAGAAAGTATAACACAGTCCAATAGAACACACTTCAACAATATACAGTAACTGAATCAGAAAGTAAAACACAGTCCAATAGAACACACTTCAACAAGGTACATTACCTGAACTGAGAAAGTATAACCCAGTCCAATAGAACACACTTCAACAATATACAGTAACTGAATGAGAAAGTATAACACAGTCCAATAGAACACACTTCAACAAGGTACATTACCTGAACTGAGAAAGTATAACACAGTCCAATAGAACACACTTCAACAATGTACAGTAACTGAACTGAAAAAGTATAACACAGTCCAATAGAACACACTTCAACAAGGTACATTACCTGAACTGAGAAAGTATAACACAGTCCAATAGAACACACTTCAACAATGTACAGTAACTGAACTGAAAAAGTATAACACAGTCCAATAGAACACTCTTCAACAATGTACAGTAACTGAATGAGAAAGTATAACACAGTCCAATAGAACACACTTCAACAATGTACAGTAACTGAATGAGAAAGTATAACACAGTCCAATAGAACACACTTCAACAATGTACAGTAACTGAATGAGAAAGTAAAACACAGTCCAATAGAACACACTTCAACAAGGTACATTACCTGAACTGAGAAAGTATAACACAGTCCAATAGAACACACTTCAACAATATACAGTAACTGAATGAGAAAGTATAACACAGTCCAATAGAACACACTTCAACAAGGTACATTACCTGAACTGAGAAAGTATAACACAGTCCAATAGAACACACTTCAACAATGTACAGTAACTGAACTGAAAAAGTATAACACAGTCCAATAGAACTCACTTCAACAATGTACAGTAACTGAATGGGAAAGTATAACACAGTACAATAGATCACACTTCAACTATGTACAGTAACTGAATGAGAAAGTACAACACAGTCCCATAGAACACACTTCAACAATGTACAGTAACTGAACTGAGAAAATATAACACAGTCCAATAGAACACACTTCAACAAGGTACAGTAACTGAATGAGAAAGTATAACACAGTCCAATAGAACACACTTCAACAGGGTACAGTAACTGATTGAGAAAGTATAACACAGTCCAATAGAACACACTTCAACAGGGTACAGTAACTGAATGAGAAAGTATAACACAGTCCAATAGAACACACTTCAACAATGTACAGTAACTGAATGAGAAAGTATAACACAGTCCAATAGAACACACTTCAACAGGGTACAGTAACTGATTGAGAAAGTATAACACAGTCCAATAGAACACTCTTCATCAAGGTACATTACCTGAACTGAGAAAGTATAACACAGTCCAATAGAACACATTTCACAAGGTACATTACCTGAACTGAGAAAGTATAACACAGTCCAATAGAACACACTTCAACAAGGTACATTACCTGAACTGAGAAAGTATAACACAGTCCAATAGAACACATTTCACAAGGTACATTACCTGAACTGAGAAAGTATAACACAGTCCAATAGAACACACTTCAACAAGGTACATTGCCTGAACTGAGAAAGTATAACACAGACCAATAGAACACACTTCAACAAGGTACATTACCTGAACTGAGAAAGTATAACACAGTCCAAACTGTAATGAGAAAGTATAACACAGTCCAATAGAACACACTTCAACAAGGTACATTACCTGAACTGAGAAAGTACAACACAGTCCAATAGAGCACACTTCAGCAAGGTACATTACCTGAACTGAAAAAGTATAAGACAGTCCAATAGAACACACTTCAACAAGGTACATTACCTGAACTGAGAAAGTATAACACAGTCCAATAGAACACACTTCAACAATGTACAGTAACTGAATGAGAAAGTATAACACAGTCCAATAGAACACACTTCAACAATGTACAGTAACTGAACTGAGAAAGTATAACACAGTCCAATAGAACACACTTCAACAAGGTACATTACCTGAACTGAGAAAGTACAACACAGTCCAATAGAGCACACTTCAGCAAGGTACATTACCTGAACTGAAAAAGTATAAGACAGTCCAATAGAACACACTTCAACAAGGTACATTACCTGAACTGAGAAAGTATAACACAGTCCAATAGAACACACTTCAACAATGTACAGTAACTGAATGAGAAAGTATAACACAGTCCAATAGAACACACTTCAACAATGTACAGTAACTGAACTGAGAATGTATAACACAGTCCAATAGAACACACTTCAACAAGGTACATTACCTGAACTGAGAAAGTATAACACAGTCCAATAGAACGCACTTCAACAATGTAAATTACCTGAACTGAGGAAGTATAACAATTTACACGTAAATTAAGCTGCAATTGTCATAAAAGTGCAATAATATACCCTTCAGTAATAAACATTACCTATTCTACCCTCACCTGCAGGCATCACGGGTTCAATAAGCGTGCCGAAACAGAGAGCCAGACTCCAGGTGCGCGCCGTACTTTACCTAGGAGGAAAGCTGACTGTGGCCTAGTTCGACTGCCCGCTGCTTGATGTACTTCTGCTGGGCTGAAGGTATGTCTGCTCTTGGTGACCTAATTGGTCGGTTCACCTGAAGCTGCCCAATGGGTGGCGACCAGATGTGGCACCAATCGGTACCTCGAAGTTCAGTCCTTGAAATGTAAAATCAGGATTCTCCGTGGTTCGATGAACGAATCCGGTAGATTGCAGGTTCTACTAGAAGGGCGCTAAACAGCACCGGTGTTTGGTGTTCATGCAGTGGACCTCTCCAAGCATGTCGTCACCCCAAGGCTCTCACTCCTCGAAGAATCAACCCGCATTCTACTGCAAAACTGGTCTGGCCAAATTTAAACCGCGAACCAATTAACCATCCAGACTGTTTTTCATCATACGATAATATCTACCAAGTAGCGGACGTTACAACAAAACAAATCCTGGCGTATTCCATTCACATGAACTTTTTCTAGCTGTTCCATAAACAAATTTTGCTTACCAAAGATTATTCTTTTATCTACATCGTGCTAATCAAGATAAAGATTAGCAGAATTGGTGTTAGTACTTGATTTCTTGTTAGTATAAAGTATATCATGCTAAAGCAATAGTCGCATATTTTAAAAGCCGGTTGCAATGTGAAACAATTGAGTTTCGGTTCGCTTTGCATGGTCCCGTTTGAGAAAAAAGTTTAAAACTGAAGCCAATAATGATGAATATCTCGAAAACGACCAACTCTACAAGAAAAACTTATATTACACAAGCTATGTATTTTAACGAGATCTATTTCTTTGTGTTTAAATGTTATGCAAAATTATGCAAAATTCAACCAGATTTAACAGTTCTTAAGAGGCAATTTTCAGAAAATTCTAAATATACATTTTATCTGTGAAGTGATCCTATCTTGTTACAAATCGTTAGAGCCATTGTTTAGAAAATCAACATTTTTGGAAAATACTCCATGTAAATATAGTTGGGAGTGTGGGGATTTTCTTGAAAAATCTTCGTGTTGCATCTTTGGAAAATATTGTACATATATACCATGCTTGGTGTTTAACTGGCTATGCTGTCCACAGACTCACACATACACACACAGACCTTTTTCCAAAAATCTGATGTATTCCATTCACATGATCTTCTCTAAATATCTGTAACAAATTATAATTATTGTGATTATTATTGTTATTATTATTATTATTTATTAAGCTTGTTCTATTCATGCCAATCGAGATAAAAAAATCGATACCGAGATTTGCCCGGAAATATAGTTTTGAGACCGGAAAAAAGCATTTTTAGAAAGTGGCCAATGCGTGTGTGTGTGTGTATGAGTGAGTGAGTGTGTGTGTCTGTGAACAGCACAGTTCAAATACCAATACCTATTCAAGCTATTATGACTTGTGCTCAATATTATCTTAAATAGTAAGTGACAAAGTTGCGTCGGCGTTATTGTGTGGGTCAGTTGGTCCGGTTAGGGTGGAACCTAGTGACACTTCCCTACCTTTTGATGTCTTTGCTGCTCCGGTTTTAGCTCAGGTTGTTCCTCTTCATCGGCGAACATGAATTACTCGGTACAGGGCGTCGTACAGAAGGAAATACAGAAAGGTAGTGAAGAAGAATAACACTAATCACTGGTTCGTAAGTACTATTGAAGAAATTATACATAGTATAATGTTACACGGTATAAACCCTAACCGTTGGCAACCAAGTGACTCCTGCAAACTTGTGAGTAACGGTTACAATGCTGGGGAAAGCAAAACCATGACTTCTTTGTTTCAATCGCGGCAAGCAATTTGGCGTGATTTTGCTTCAGCGACCGACATAGTGTCGCACACGGAATCTAGCGTAGAACTGTCCAAACCGGTTGTGATTTTGAACTTAACTTTCTTTCTGTATACATAGCGTCCCTTCTTGCTATTGGTTGCATGTACTTATGCCTCTATTCTCTAAAGTCACTCGACGTTATACAAAAGACAGGGCAATAATT
Source organism: Hymenopus coronatus (assembly GCA_030762935.1). NCBI lineage: Eukaryota > Metazoa > Arthropoda > Insecta > Mantodea > Hymenopodidae > Hymenopus > Hymenopus coronatus. The sequence goes on from CM060898.1 coordinate 123,401,994, forward strand.
TCAGAATGTTTCCTTTTGAAAGTTCAACTCACAATACATCAAGGTCTCTTGCTAACGGAAAACTGTACATTTACAGTTAAAACCACATTTCAAACCTTGTCACCTTAGCGTGTAAAATATTAACAAAATACAAATATTCTCAAGTAAAATAATGGTTAAAGAAAAGCTTATAACCCCTTACTATGATTAATGCTACATTACTATATACAAAGGCATCGATTTAATTAAGTGTAATTATCAATATCGGTAATAGAGATCATTGAGCAATAGAGATTATTTCTACATGTTATTGTTAGTTACATAATTACGCGGATATGGAAGACTTACTGCCTCACTTTGTATTTAAGTTCGTTATCTCCCAAGGAAAATTTTAAAGAAAATACCCTCACGCCGAACTCCCATTTTCATGGAACATTTTTTGAAAATATTTATTTTCTTAAAAATGGCTCTATAGATTTTGATTAAACTACCGTATTATAAATATATTTTCATCACAAATAAAATGTACCTCTTGAATATTCTGCCAATAGCCTTCGAAGAGCTCTTTATTCTGGTTGAGTTTTGCACAACTTGCATTACAATATCACAGTAAGAGATAGACAGGAATTTACTGCACAATAAACGTAAATCTAATTAAAACACATCATTTATATATATATACGTTTTTTCTTGTAGAGTTTACGTTTTCGAAATATGTATTTTTTATTTGTTTCAAGTTTAAACTAATAAGCTTTTCTCAACCGGGAGCATGCAAAGCGAACTGAACCTGAATTGTTTCATATAGAGACCAGCTTTTCAAAGATTTGACTATCGCTTTAGCTAAATTTATTTCCTTATTTTCCTTCTAAGTACTTACAAGGGAGCAGGTGATGAGACCATTTCTGCTAATGTTTATCCCGATTAGCATGATGTAGGTTAAAGAATAATCTTCTGTAAGAGCAATTTGTTTGTGGATCAGCTAGAGAAATTTATGTGAATGGAACCCTTCAGCATTTTTACTTTCTCCACATTTACTGTGTACATTGTGTATGGAGAAGGTACTGTATTGCACCCAAAAATTCGATACCGAGATTTGACCAGAAATGCAAATTTTGGCATCCCCTGAATCCAAAAAAAGAACGTTTTTAGAAAAAGGTCCTTATGTGTGTCTGTCTGTCTCTCTGTGTGTGAGTGTTTGTGGGTAGTATAGCAAAAGCGAAAAGTCCGTTAAATACCAAACTTGATATTTAAGTCCAGTATCTCCCAAGGATGCGACACAAAAAATTTCAACATAATCTCCCCATCCCAAGTACCCTTTACAGGGAACAATTTTTGAAGATGTTGAATTTCTCAAAAATGGCTCTAACGATTTTGATTGAAATCTCTTATATTTAAGATATTTACACCATAAATAATATTTATATCTTGAATTAACTGGTAAATACCTCATTATTCTGGATGATTATTTTTGAATAATTAGTAAACCGTAAGAGATAGGAAAAACTTTACTACACAAAAACGTAGCGCTGCTTAAAACACACAGTTTATGTCATATACAGTTTTTCCTGGAGTTGACCCTTTCTGCGATATTGTTTCAGTTATTGGCTTCAGTTTTAAAAAACTTAAAATTTGTCTCATACAGGAACTTGTCAACTTATAGCCATGCAAAGAAACCGAAATCAATCCTATAAAAACCACATTTTAAAACATGTGACTGTCGGTTAGGCTAGTGTATTCCCTTATTTCCTTTCAACTTACTAGGAAGGAAGGAATAAAACCACGTTTGCTAACGTTATTTCGATTAGCATGAATTAGATGTAAGAATAAGCTTATTAAGAGCAATTTGTTACAGAAATGTAGAGAATGTCATGTGAATGGAACACATGCGACTTTTGTTCATGGTATGCGTTTCTTATCTTGCGTTGATGTTTAAGTTTGTTTGTGAATAGCCGTTAACGTATCACAAGCATAAGCTCATGTAATACAGAGTAGTCTTCAATAATTCATTACCCCGTCTCTACTTCAACCCGCACCACTAATGGTATCGTTCATTTCAACATTATTTGGGAAATACAAATAAGTACAGTTGGTAGTATATAATGGTATCGTTCATTTCAGCTTTAGTTGGAAATATAAATAAATGCAGTTGGTATTATATAATGGTATCGTTCATTTCAACTTTGTTTGGGAAATATAAACAAATGCAGTTGGTATTATATAATGGTATCGTTCATTTCAACTTTGTTTGGGAAATATAAATAAATACAGTCGGTATTATATAATGGTATAGTTCATTTCAACTTTAATTGGGAAATATAAATAAATACAGTTTATATTATATAATGGTATCGTTCATTTCAACTTTGTTTGGGAAATATAAACAAATACAGTTGGTATTATATAATGGTATCGTTCATTTCAACTTTGTTTGGGAAATATAAACAAATACAGTTTATATTATATAATGGTATCGTTCATTTCAACTTTGTTTGGGAAATATAAATAAATACAGTTGGTATTATATAATGGTATCGTTCATTTCAACTTTGTTTGGGAAATATAAATAAATACAGTTGGTATTATATAATGGTATCGTTCATTTCAACTTTAATTGGGAAATATAAACAAATACAGTTTATATTATATAATGGTATCGTTCATTTCAACTTTGTTTGGGAAATATAAACAAATACAGTTGCTTAGCCTATGTTGCAGCGGTTCCTCTCCGGAGAGTTTACACCTCGGAGCATTGCCTGAGATAGGATGAAGTTGTTCTTTCAGTTGAGTAGCCTCTGGCACAACTTGGGATATGTGATAAACAAACCGCGATGACTCCCAACGCAGTAGTTCACGGTTCTCGTTGCAACTTTGTCTAACACGCCGAATACATTCATACAAAATGTACTGGAGTGGCTGAGAACATTCCAGCTTAGCTTCATCACTCATGGGCACGAACAGAAAATTAACTCTAATGTAAACAATTTTCAGCTTAACACTGCGTAAACATTGAAGTTAAAAGGTGATCTAGGCTAACTGAAGGCCAGAGCTGAAACATAAATTCTATATTTACGAGCATGCGCTTTTACTTTCTCTACATGTAGCTACTATGTACATGGCGTATAGAGTAGGTATTGTACTGCAACCAAAATTCGATACCGTGGCTTCACCAGGAATATTTGTTTTGAGATCCCTGAATAAAAATGTGACGTGTTCCATTCACATGACTTTCTCTACTTCTACAATAAATTATTGTTAAAAACCATATTCTTCTATTTACTTCATGCTAATCCAGAAAAAATTAACAGCAAGGTCTGATTACTTTCTTCCTTGTAAGTAAAAGGGAAATAAGAGAGTACCATGGACTAAATCGATAGTCAAATATTTTAAAAGGTGGTTGCTAAGTGATTTTAGTGCCTTTGGTTGTATGGCCAGGAGTTGACAAATTCCCGTGTGAGAAAAGTAACAATATGTTAAAGCTGAAACTAATGACAAGTAATATATAAAAAACCGCCAACTTCATGAAAAATGTCTATAACATAAATTGTGTGTTTTAACAAGATCTACACATTATGTTGAGTAAGTTCTTTCCTATCTCTTACGGTTTAGCAGTTATACAAAATTTCGCAAAATTCATCCAAAATAAACATGTCTTTAGAGGCTATTCTCAGAAAATTGAAGATATACATTTTATCTGTCATGAAAATATTTTAAATATAAAAGATTTTAATCAAAATTGTTAGAGCTATTTTCGAAAAATTGTCCATGTAAAAGGTAGTTGGGTGTGGGGGATTTTCTTGAAAATCTTCTTGTCGCATCCTTGGCAGATACCGAACTTAAATACCAAGTTTGTTATTAAACGGTCTTTTGGTTTTTGAGCTCTGCTGCCCACAGACACATCCACATACACACACATACACACACACACACACTCACAGAGCAGATAGACAAACAGACACACACGGCCATTTTTTCTAAAAATGCTTTTTTTTTTTTTTTTTTTTGGATTCAGGGGGGCACAAAACATATTTTGGGTGCAATAGAACCTTCTCTATATATGTACATAGTACGTGTAGAGAAAGTAAAAAAACATTTTTAGAAAAATGTCCGTGTGTGTGTGTGTGTGTGTGTGTCTGCCTGTCTGTGAACAACATAGCTCAAAAACGAAAAGTCCGTTAAATACCAAACTTGGTATTTAAGTTCACTATCTTTCAAGGATGCGACGCGAAATTTTTCAAGGAAATCCTACCATCCTCAACAACCCTTTATATGGAACATTTTTCGAAAATTTTTATTTTCTCAAAAATGGCTCTAACGATTTTAATTAAAATACCATATGTTTTAGATATTATTATAAACAAACGAAATATATATCTTGGATTCTTTCGGAATACACTCTGAAGACCTCTTCATTCTGGATGACTTTTGTATAAACTGGTAAACCGTAAGAGAAACACAAAAATGTAGATATCTTTAAAATACAATTTATATTGTATACATTATTTTTGTAGAGTTAACCGTTTTGAGATATTCCAGATCATATGTTTGAATTTTAGCCTCTTAAACTTTCTCAAAAGGGAAGATATCTTTGTTCTCGTTTCTGGTTTGTTTACTCCTGGAAAACTAAGAGATTGGAATTTCAGTTGTTTAACGTAGCGACCGGCTTTTAACTGTCGCTTAGGCTGTGAATTTTCTTATTTCCCTTCTACTTACAAGTAGCTAGTAATAAGACTAATTCTGCTAATGTTTATCTTGATTAGCATGATGTGGGTATCAGATTAATCTATTGAATAAAACGTTTGGTTGCCGAGCAGCTAGCCGACTTCACGTGAATGGAACACATTAGATTTTTTCCCTTCTAAAATTCAAACCAATAATGCGGAATATCTAGAAAACGGTTAACTCCACAAAAATATGTCTATAACATAAATTGTGTGTTTTAATGAGATCTACAATTCTGTGTAGTAAGTTTGTGTGTATCTCTTACGGTCTGTCAGTTAAACGTAAGACATCCCGAATGAGGAGTTCTTCAGAGGCTATTCCCAGAAAATCCAAGACATGCTTTCGTTTGTCATAAAATTGTGTTCACATGGTATTTTAATCAAAATCGTTAGAACCATTTTTGAGAAAGCCTAAATTTTGGAAAAAAGGTAGTTGGGGTAGGGGAATTTTCTTGAAAGTCCTTGTGTTGCTTGCTTATAAGATACCAAATTTAAATACTAAGGTTAATATTTAACGATCTTTTCGTTTTTGACACTCACAGAAACACACACACATACACACAAGACACACACTCACATGGACATTTTTCTCAAAACGTGTATTTCCGGTGAAATCTCGGTATCGAATTGCTGTGTGCAATACAGTACATTCTCTATACACTATGTACATAGTACGTATAGAGAATGTAATCATGGACTGTTTTCAAGGAATTCGTTCATTTTTCACCTATGTTTAACCTTAAGAAACTTAGGGACAGGTTTTTTACTTTCTCTACATGTACAAAATGCATATAGTATAGGGAAAGTATTGCATTTCACCTAAAAAGTATATATATTCAGAAGGCCTCAAAACATATATATATATATACATACATACATACGCATATGTTTTGAGGTCTCCTGAATCCAAAACAAAATGTTCAGTAAAACATCCTTGAGTGTATGTGTGTACGTGTTTTTGTGAAGACAATAATTCAAAAAATATATGCGGATAGAAAACCGAAATTGATGTTTAAGTACGACATCTTCCAAAGATGCGACACGCAGATTTTCAATAAAATCCCCCTCCCAAAACTACCCTTTACATGGTAACATTTTAGAAATTTTTGATTTTCTCAAAACTGGTTGTAACGATATTGATTTAAATACCAACCGTTGAACATACTTCGTTGTGTTATTGATATTCGTGTCTTTGCATGGGCAAAGTTGACAAATACCCATATGAGAAAACCAGATCTACATTTGTATGTTGTAACTTTTCAGTAAATTCTTTAATACACGGTATTTTGATCAAAATTGCTATAGCCATTTTTTGAGAAAATCAAAGTTGTCGAACTTTCCCATTAAATGGTAGTTGATGGTGGAGAAATTTTCTTGATAAAATGTTTGCGCTCACTAGAAAAATACTTAACTTTAATACCAATTTTGGTATATTATCGACTTTTCGTTTTCGAGTTATCAAAAACATGGACACACGGGCACAAACTAAACTTTTTCTGAAATGGTTTTTCTTGGATACATGGGTCCGTAAAACGTATATCTTCAGTTAAATCTCGGTATCGATTTTTTGGATGGAGTGCAATGCCTTCTCTACCCATGTACCGTGCACTATGTAGAGAAAGTAAAAACATGTTTTAAACAAAAGACACCAACTTAAATATTCAGAGGGAAGCTTAAAACCGTTCTTAGCTGCATTTTAGGTTACGCTCCCTCATCCCAGGCAACATCATTTTGAAATTTAAAATGGTACCTCTATATTTTTGCTTTCTTGACATTAGTGCATGATACATACGTAAAGATGGTATTGCACCCCACCCGAAAATTCGATACCGAGATTTCGCCAGAAATACGTGTTTAGGGTCCCCTGTATCCAAAAATGATTTTTTAGAAAAAGGTCCGTGTGTGTCCTTGTAGTGGTGAACACGATAACACAAAAACGAAAAGTTGGTAAAATACCAAAATTGGCATTTAAGTTTAATATTTTCCAAGAATGCGACACAAAGATTTTGAAGAAAATCCCTGCCACACCAAACTACCCTTTACACGGAGAAAAGTTTGAACGTTTTATTTTTCTCAGAAACGTTTCTAGCGATTTTGGTTTAAATACCGTGTATTAAAAAATGTACTGAAAACAATATGAATGTCTGGAATAATTTAGGACAGCCTCTAAGGATCATTTGATTTCTAATGAATTTTGCTGAAATTTTCATAACTGGTAAACCATAAGAAGTAGACCAAAACTTACTACACAAATAATACACATATCGTTAAAACACACAGTTTTTGTCATGTATATTTTTTGCCTGAAGATAAAAAACTCCTAGATATTTATTGTTATTGGTTTAAATAATATTTAAACTCTTCTAATACGGAATATCTAAACTCCTAGCCAAGCAAAGAGATATATTTCAACCACATAGCAACTGGCATTTAAAACATTTGCCTATCGCCTAGTGTACTCCCTTATTCCCTTCTATTTACAAGGAAGCAAGTAACAAGACCATTTCGCTAATGTCCATCTCGATTAGCATGCAGTAAGAGAAGAATACATTTTAACACTAATTTGTTACAGAGATGTAGAGAAGGTCATGTGCATGGAACACATCAGATTTGTATACTTAAGTATGAAGGCGTATGCAACTATTTATTCATATATTTCTTTACTTATATGTTTTGTTTTAAATTATTACCTAACAGCCTGGATTGTTGTTATAGTCGAAAAACATTTTCAAAATTTCTTGTGTATGAAATGTAAAATAGTGTATTTCATTAAAGAAAGAATACAAATCATGTTTATTTATGAAGCTGCAAGACAGAACTGCTACTGATTTTAGAGGGATCGTGAGAAAAACCTAAGTCACTCATTTGTAACAGACATTGCACTTATATCCGAAAAAAGCTGCTTCTGTATGCAATAAAGAAAATACACAGCCTAGGAAACTTGATGCCATTTCGCAGATTGAAATATTAATCATTTGAATATTGAACACCCAACTCCATTTCAAAAGTATGCGCTGGAACAGGGTACTGCTCCATGCATAAAATGCTAAAACTGAATAATATTAGGCTCAAAAATATAAGTTCACCAACAGCTCAGGGAATAGGATTTTGATAGAAAACTTCAACTTTATGAACAGATATCTCTGAGAACCAAAGATGATACAACTTTGCCACAAAATGTTTTAATGATGAAGCGATATTTTTCTTAAATGGGTTTTTTAACAAACATAGTTGTAACAACGAAAATCTCCACATTTCGTGAAGATAATACTCTTGTTTCCGCAGAAAATCAATGTGTGGGCTGCAATATATGGGATGATATTATTGGGCCGAATTTTATTGAAGAAAACCTGACTAGAAAATTGTATCTCAGCATAGCAGACAATGTAATTCCTTCACTTATAATACTGACACCAGGAAACCAAGTCGGAAGGAAACGTGGAGCTGACGAAAACAAAAATTGTATTTTCAACAAGACAGAACTCTGCCACACTATGTGCCACAATGGCTGGATATAGATTCCTGGAAAATTGATTGAGTGGTTGCTGAGATCTCCAGACCTGGCGCCGCTTGAGTTCTGCTAATGGGGTTATTTGAAATTAGTTCTTTACATTCCTCCGCCTGTGAATATTCATGAACTGAGAAATAGAATAACCCAATAATTTAATCGGATTAGTAATGAAACACACCAGAAAATTCGTGAGCAGTTCCAGAATAGACTGTATTACTGCTTAACCAACAATGAAGCACTTCTGATCAATCGATTTAGTCCAAATAATTGTGTTTCTTTTCAGGTTGTCAGATTAAATATGTAAAATAAATGCATGAGATGAATAATAAATTAATGCTCTTTCATATTTGAGTATAAAAATATAAAGGTGCAATTTGGAATTTTATACTACAGTGAGGGGGTGAAAACTAAAATGCAATTAAGACTACTTTTAAGCTTACCCTCAATATCTAAGGTGACATGTTTTTACTTATATTAAATTAAATTTAAGTACACTTTTATTTAGAGAGAAAAGTTTTGAATTGAAAGTCTTGTATAATCCTATCAAAAATGTGACAAAAACTTTCAGGTATTTGTATTCTATTAGTGTAAGTGTCTATGGAAACAATTACTCTCCTCTAAACAAGTGTTTTAGACAGCTGAATGAATATAATTGTTTTCTCAGTTGAGCAGTATTTCATTGTTTTAATGACCAAAATTAAATATTTCAACACTTTTCCATGAAATATTGGCGTCAAATACGTAGGTCTTGCATAACGATAATTCTAACTAATTTCTACTTGGTATTCATTTAACGCTTTAAGGTCACCTTGAAGTTCTTCTCTTTAAGTGCGGCACACCCTGGGCTTAATTTTGAAAATATGACTTTATAGAGGAATATTGCTTTTAGGCAAAGTAGCAAAGATGAAGGCAATTTAACACAGATGATAAAATAATTTTACGAGTATAGGTCTTCTTCCTCAGCAACATGAAGTGAGTGAGTTTGAATTTAAAGTCTTCCTCTCACAATATTCCATCGGGGGTTTGAATTAAGCCCTTTATATCTCTCTAACAGAGCTATTAACTTGTTCCTCTTCTAACGTTCCTTCTTTCATTTCTGGCCAATGTCATCCCTTTATGACTTTCTTTCTATATAGTCTTTTTCTCTACTCGTCCTCTTTCTTCTATAATTGTTTCGGTTAAACGTTTAATTTTAACCTACATTCTAAATTGTACGGTCGGTAAATTTCTTTAGAAAAAACATTGTTAACATTTTGCTTTGAAAGCGGAATTATGATTTAATTAAATTAAAAAGTATTTTCAAAGGAAATAATGATAAAGTAGAGCAATAATAAAATTAAAATAAATAATGTCATAGAGTTCACGATTAATATCATAGAATAATGCAAAAACACATGTCTTAATTTTGTTGCAGGTAAGTAATTAGTGAAGTGTAATATTTAAGCACGAGTTACAAACTCTGCTATTAGGTAAGAAATAACTTTAAAGAAAAGTTTTATTGGACAAAGCAATTAGCTTGAAGCCAGAGTAGTGAAGGTAATTAGTTCCGGGAATCTCAGTAAATTAAAGAAAACGATTTGGCTCAAAACACATTTATTGAATTAGTGTGTTCAAGGAAAAGGATACTTAGGATTGAGCAGTTAAAGAAAATAAAAAAATCTGCCTCAGACACTGCTATGAAGTGTAAAATTTGGCAACTTAGAATACAGGAACTATAATGGGTATTCAGTAGTGGCCGAACTTGGTTTAATAGAGGTATCTCGAAAATGTGGTTACTTGTGGCGATTTTGTATTTGGTTAGCCTCATGCGATTCCTTCGTTGTCCTCTACCATGACCTCATACGATACAAAAATCCAATATCATCTTTGTGGGGTAAAGGGACTTGGTGATCACTCTGTAGACTAAGCTAACTTCGTCTGTCTCCCTTGTTCACAGAACGCGCTTAACAATGACAACAATAAGTGATATAAGCGCCGATTCAGGATTTCTCACAAGAAATGGCAAGAATTTTCATTGGAGCTCCAACTGCCACCTTTAAGATACCAAACCAAGCCCTTGGTGAAAAGTTGGGAACTTCGAGACACAATGGACCGCAGCCTACAAGTCCGGAAAAAAAGCTTCTTTATTTAATTGTAGTTAGGGTTTTACTTTCTCCATACGCACTATGTGCATAGTGTATAGAGAATGTGTTGCACTCCACCAAAAAATTCGATACCGAGATTTCACGGGAAATATATGTTTTAGGGTCCCCTGTATCCAAAAAAAGTATTTTCAGAAAAGGGTCCGTGTGTGTGTGTATGTGTCCGTGTGTTCGTGTGTCAATGTGTCCGTGTGTCTGTGAACACGATAACTCAAAAACGAAAATTCGGTAAAATACCAAACTTGGTATTTAAGATTAGTATCTTCCGGGGATGCGACACGAGGATTTTGAGAAAAATCCCCCACTCCAAACTACTGTTTACATGGAACTTTTTCCGAAAGTTTTGATTTTCTAAAAATTCGCTCAAGCGATATTTATTAAAATATCGTATACTTACCTGACAAATAAAATGTATATTTTAAATTTTCTGGGAAGAGCATCTGAAGACTACTTATTATGAGAGAATTTTACGGAATTTTGCATAAGTGCTAAACCGTAAGAGAGAGAGACAAAAACTTACCACACAAAAAATCTAGAGCACATTAAAACACACAATTTATGTTGTATACATTTTTTTTCGTGGAGTTGATTGTTTTTGAGATATTCCTTGTTTTTGGTTTAAGCTATAAAACATTATATTTTTCTCATACAGGACTTTGTGAGTTCGTGTCCATACAAACAAAGGAACTTTAGTCACATAGCAACCAGCTTTTGACTATCACTTTAACCTACGGTACTCCCTTATTTCGCTTCTACTTACAAGGAAGCAAGAAATAAGACTATTTCTGCCAATTTTTTCTCGGTTAGCAGGAAGTAAATAGAAGCTTAAGCTTTTTAAAAATAATTTATTGCAGAGATATAGAGAAAGTCATGTGAATGGAACACATCAGATTTTTTAATTCAGGCAGACGGTGTCAAAGAAATACGGGACCTATTCGAGTGCAAACAAAAATTCCCGGGATGCCGAATCCAAGTAAACAATCTGATGTGTTCCATTCACACGATTTATTCTACATCTCTGTAAGAAATTATTGTAAACAATTTCATTATTCTATCTACTCCATGCTAACCCAGATAACAGTTAGCAGAAACGGTCTTATTATTTAGTTCCTTATAAGTAGAAGGAAATACACTAGAATAAAGCGACACTCAAATGTTTTAAAATGTGGTTGCTATGGGAATGAAACCCGTTTCTTTGCGTGGCCAGAAGTTGCCGTTTGAGAAAAGTTTAAGTATTTTAAAACTGAAACCAATAACAAGGTATATCTCGCAAAAGTTTAACGCTACAAAAAAACTGTATACGTCATAAATTGTGTGTTTTAAGGAGCTCTACATTTTTTTACAAGTTTTTCTGTATCTGTTACGGTTTACCAGGTAAACAAAATTCAGTAAAACTCATCCAGAATAAACAGGTCTTCAGAGCTATTCCCAGAAAATTCAAGCTATACACTTTATATGTGAGGTGAGTAGCTTTAATATACAGTATTTTAATCAAAATCAATACAGCCATTTTTGAGAAAAACAAAACATTCAAAATATTTCCATGTAAAGAGTAGTTTGGGGTGGGTGTCACTTCTTTGGAAGCTATCAAAAGTTTGGTATTTAAAAACATTTTACTTTTTGAGATATGCTGTCTACATACACATGGATCTTTTTCTAAAAAATTTTTGGATTCATGGGACCTCAAAACATATTTCCGGTGAAATTTCGGAATCGAATTATTGGGTGGAATACAATACTTCCTCTATACACTAGTACATGGAGAATATATTTTATTGCACAAAAAAATTGATACTGAGATTTCACCGGAAATGCATGTTTTAGGACCCCCTGAATCCAAAAGAAAGCATTTTTAGAAAAAGATCCGTGTGTGTCTATGTGTGCGTCTGTAAGCATCATAGCTCAAAAACGAAAAGTTCGTTAAATAACAAAATTGATATTTAAGTTCAGTATCTCCCAGGATACGACAGGGAGATTTTCAAGAAAATCCCCGCACCCCCATCTACGCTTTACATGGACAAAATTTACAAAATATGTTGATGTTCTCAAAAGTGGCTCTAAAGATTTTGATTAAATTCTTTTATATTTATGATATTTATATGACAAATAAAATTATGTCTTGAATTTTCTGGGAATTTCTTTGGAAGACCATTTTATTCTACATGATTTTTTTTTTAATTTTACACAACTAGTAAACCGTAAGAGATAGAGACCTTATACACAAAAATTTAAAGGTCCTTAAAACACAATTTATGTCATATACTTTTTCCTGGAGTTGACCGTTTTCGAGATGTTCTTTGTTACTGGTTTCAGTTTTAAAATACTAACGTTTCTCATACAGGAACTTGTCAACTCCAGGCCGCGCAAAAAACGGATTTCAATACCATAGCAACCAAATTTTAAAACATTTGACTATCAGTATAGCCTAGAGCATTCCCTTCTAGTTATTAGGAATTAAGTTATAAAATCGTTTCTGCTAGTGTTTATCTTGATTAGCATGAAATAGAAGAATAAACTTATTTACAATAATTTGTTACATAGATGTAGATAAAAGGTCATCTCCTTAGCGCAGCTGCTTACCAAGCGGGAGACCTGGGTTCGATTCCCGGTAACGGCGTGGGGATTTTTCCCCCGCTGGGAGACCTGGCCCGGGGTGCACTCAGCCTCGTAAGGTCCCTGGGGGGCCAATTGAGGAACTACTTGATGGTGAAGTAGCATTTACCTGCGGGGGACTCGAGTGCTGACCACTTCTCACCCTCCAATACTGCACCCTGATGTCTGTAGTGGACCGAGATGGGGGATGCAGCGACCGGGCGGTAGGCCAAGGTTCCCCGTGTACTGTCGTGCCATTATAGATGTAGATAAAGTCATGTGAATGGAACACATCACAAGTTTTACTGAATTAATGATCTTCAGTTGTTGAATTCACAAAATGGTTGAGTAATTTATTAATTCATTACTATCCTTTCTTAGTTTTATATACTAACCACAGCAAGAATTAGAAATGTGAGTATGTGTACATTTTACGCCTGTCTGTCTTTCATTGGATTGTCGATCACATCGCCTAAGTACATCGATATTTAAATTGTTAATCTCAGCCACAAAACACAACGTATACCATCAAGTTGGTAATGGTACTCATGCATCCCATGCATTGAAATGAATTCTTATGCATATGCATGTGTGCCACTTCATTATTTAAGCGCTAAGCTAGCAATTGAGTTAAAATTTTCATTTGCGTGGAGAGAAGCAAAATGCTAATCATGAAGATTATCAAGTGCGAGCTAATTACTTTGATTATTGCTAGTTACGTAATCATTTCTCGTGGTTTCATTGTAGACGAAAAGAGAAACCAATGACAGTTCACAATTACAAAACAATTAAGGTAATAATTCTGTTGATAACTAATTTATGACTCTACAATGTACCTACAGAGGGAAAATAATAATATTTCAGTCATAAATTGGGTTTATACTTTAGACATACGTAGGAGCTGTATAGGAACATTCCTATGTTTACTTTACCTCCTGCTTATCTATAATAATTCTAGCTAAATATTTGACTTAGAGACCTCACTAAATATGTAGATTTTGAAGTCCCCTCTGTAAATATTTAGAAAGAGATCCTGTGTGTGTATTTGTGTGTGTAAAAAGCATAGGTATAAAATATAAGGTAAAAATCTGATGTGTTCCGTTCACATGACTTTCTCTACATCTTTGCTTCAAATTATTGTTAAAAAGCTTATGTTTCTCTTTACTTCTGCTAATCGAGGAAAAAAATAGCAGAAATAGTCTTATTACTTGTTTCCAAGCAAGTAGAATATTAATAAGGGTAGTAGCATAGGCTAAAATATTAGTCAAAATCTGGTTGCTAAGCGACTGAAGTTCGCTTGTTTGTATAAACAAGAATTGACTAATTTCCGTATGAGAAAAATAGTATAAGTTCTTTAAAGCTGAAAAAAAAATTACAAGGAATAGCTCATGAACGACCAACTCTACAAAAATGTATATAACATGTGTGTGTTTTAACGAGCTCTACATTTTTGTGTGTAAGTTTTTGTCTATTTCTTACAGTTTGCTAATTATGCAAAATTCCGTAAAATGCATCAAGAATAAAGTAATCTTCAGAGGCTATTCCCAGAAAATTCAAGATATAAATTTTATTTATCAGGTATATATCTTTAATATACGATATTTTAATCAAAATCGTTAGTCATTTTTGAGAAAATCAACATTTTCGAACATTTTTCTATGAAAAGTGTAGTTGGAAGAGGGGGGATTTTGTTCAAAGTCTTCGTGTCGCATCCTTGTAAGATACTGAACAAGTTTGGTATTTAACGGACGTTTTTGAGCTATGCTGTCCACGAACACACACACACACACTTTTTTTGATTCAGGGGGACTCAAAGCATATGTTACCGGTGAAATCCCTGTATCAAATTTTTGGGTGCATTACACTACCTTCTCTATACACTATGCACATGGTACGTGTAGAGAAAGTAAAAAACATATTTAAGTACAGTATCTTCCAAGGGTGCAAGAGGAAGATTTTGAAGAAAATCCTCATATAAACTACTTTATACACAGGTTGAATATATAAAAAATGTGAGAAGTAGGACATGTGAAGCTTTAAAAAGAATAGGGCATTACAGAAATATCTGATAACACATTTAAATTGTTTTTATTCAGTGAAAAGATATAAAAATAGTTGTGAAGTAAAGTAACAACTCAGGCAAGAAAGATTTACTACTCTAGAGTAGCTTGTAAAGTAACGATCTAAACCTCTGTACCTCTTGATGCCAGATACGTCACATTGCGTTTATCTACTGTTTCTACACGACTCGGCCTAGCATGATGTATATTTCTCAAAAATCATATTTGCACTTTATATTTTTACTTTCTCTATATGTACTTATTATGTACATAGTGTATAGAGAAGATATTTAATGCACCCAAAAATTCGATACCGAGATTTCATCTCAAATACAAGTTTTGGGTCCACCCCTCCGTGGTGTAATAGTTACCATGCTAAATTCATATACTCAAGGTCGCGAGTTCAAACCCGGCGGAGGACGATGGTTTTTTGCGGACGTAAAAATCCTTATCATGGCTTCCTTCGGAAGGGAAGTAAAGCCGTGGGTCCCGTACATAACCTCAAGCCTGATAGAGAGACCTCTGTGCAAAATTAAGCGGTCTTTCACGCCCAGAATAGAATGGGACCCTGAGAATCTCAGTAGTTAAAGAGTGTCCATAAATAAAACGCCATTTATATTCATTTTTTTTAATCCAAAACAAGCATTTTCAGAAAAAGGTCCGTGTGTGAGTGTGTGGCTGTAGACAGCATAGCTCAAAAACGAAAAGTTCGTTAAATACCAAACTTGGTATCTTCCAAGGAGACGAAGATTTTCAAGAAAATCCTCCCACCCCAAACTACCCTTGATATGGAACATTCTTTTGATTTTATCAAAAATGGCTCTAATGATTTTGCTAAAAATACCTTATGTACAAGATATTTTTATGAAAAACTAAATGTATATCCTGAATTTTCTGGGAATAGTGTTGTTCATCATGTGTGGTTTTTTCTTATAACCGGCAGACCGTAAGAGGTATACAAAAATGTACTATACAGAAATGTAGATCTCATTAAAGCACACAGCATGTCACAGCCATTTTTTGTAGAGCTAACCGTTTTCAAGATATTCCGGATTATTGGTTTAAATTTTAGCCACTTAAATGTTTCTCGAATGGGAAGACATTTTTGTCTTCCTTTCTCGGTTGTTTACTCCGGCAATCAAAGAGATAGGAATTTCAATTGTTTCGCATAGCGACCGTCTTTTAAAGGACGAAACTATAGCTTTAACCTGTGCATTTTCTTATTTCCCTTCTACTTACAAGGAAGCTAACAGTAAGACTAATTCTGCTTATGTTTATCTTGATTAGCATGATGTATCTAACAGATTACGTCGTCTCCTTAGCGCGATGGTAGCGCAGCTACTTAATAAGCGGAGGCCTGAGTTCGATTCCCGGTACCAGAGTGGGGATTTTTGCCCCACTGGGATACCTGGTTCGGGGTGCACTCAGCCTCGTGAGGTCCCTGGGGAGCCAATTGAGGAGCTACTTGATGGAGAAGTAGAGGCTTAAGGTCATGAGGACCGCATTAACCGGCCGGGGGTTTGAGGCACTGACTACGTCGCACCCTCCAATACTACCCCTCCCCCATGATGTCAGTAATGGATCGAGGTGTGGGACGCAGCGGCCTGGCGGTAGGCCAAAGTTCCTTGTGAGCTGAATAAAAGGTTTGTTTACCGAAGATATCATATGACATCATGTGAATGGAACACATTAGATTTTTGCACTTCTACTTACAGGAAACCATATAATAAGGACAATTTCTGCTAATGTTAATCTGGATTATCAGGAAGTAAATAGATCAGATAGACATCAAATTTTATGCTTCTATTTTGCGATTACCAATGCCTACCTTCTTCAGTATTTTAGCGTGCGCGCGCGCGCGCGTGTGTGTGTGTGAGTCATTTCGTTGGGTCACTATGGCTTTATCGTGTGTTATGTCTTCCATGTAAAGAGTAGTTTGGAGTTGGGAGGGCACTTCTTGAAAATCTTCGTGAGGCATCCTTGGAAGATATTGAACTTAAATACCAAGTTTGCATTTAACCGAATTTTTACTTCCTCCATACGTGCTATGTACATAGTGTATAGAGAAGATATTGTAATGCACCCAAAAATTCGATACCGAGATTTCACCGGAAATACATATTTTGAGACCTCCTGAACCCAAAAAAAGCATTTTTAGAAAAATATCCGTGTGTGTGCCTGTCTATCTGTCTGTGTATGTGTGTGTGTGTGTGTGTGTGTGTGTGTCTGTGGGCAGCATAGCTCAGAAACAAAAAGTCCGTTAAAAACCAAACTTGGTATTTAGGTTTGGTATCTTCCAAGGATGCGACACGAAGATTTTCAAGAAAATCTCCCCACTCCCAACTACCCTTTAAATGTAACTTTTTTCGAAAATTTTGATTTTCTAAATAATGGCTATAACGATTTTGATCAAAATATTGTATATTAAAGATATTTACCTGACAAATAAAGTGTATATGTTGAATTTTCTGGAAATAGCCTCTGAAGACTACTTTATTCTGGATGAATTTTGCATTACTACTAAACCGTAAGAGATGGACAAAAACTTAACACACAAAAAATTTAGAGCACGTTAAAACACACAATTTATGTTATATACATTATTTTCGTGGAGTTGATCATTTTTTAGCTATTCCTTGTTTTTGGTTTCAGCTTTGAAAAACACTTTTCTCGTATAGGAATTTGACAACTCCTGTCCATACAAACAAATGAACGTCAGTTACATAGCAACCAGCTTTTGGCTTTCACTTTAACCTATGGTACTCCCTTATTTCACTTCTACTAACAATAAGGCAATAAATAATACTATTTCTGCTAGTTTTTCTCGATTAGTATGAAATAAATAAAATAATAAGCTTATTAATAATAATTTGTTACAGAGATATAGAGAAAGTCTTGTGAATGGAACACATCACATTTTTATTTTTGATTTCTGATGGTTTTACGGGATCTTAAAAGATATATTGCCGATGAAGTCTCTGTATTAAAATTGTTTGTGAAGCGCAACCACTGTTATACCTTCTATACACATTGTACATTCTAGAGAAAGTGAAAATGTAATTCATTTTGTCGTAGAGCATTCCTATGGTCTAATTTACTGCTTTGAAGTGTAGAGTTATGAACCACAATGGCACTGTTATGCCGAGTACTGGGAATACATACAAAAGGCGTTTAATATCCCCTCTCTGGATTAAAATGGCCAAACATTTGTAGGTTTCTCTGCGGCCTTTATGTTTTCAATTAGTGTATGAAGCCGTATTTATGTGATACACATCATTAGAACTGGTTTTCATTTGTGAGGTGTATAACCGTAAGAAAACATTGCTCACTGTAATGTGGCATTAGAATTAGAGTATGGTCTCTCTCTCTCTCTCTCTCTCTCTCTCTCTCTCTCTCTCTCTCTCTCTCTCTCTCTCTCTCCGGCGTTCATGGGAAACAACGTTTCTGAAGCGCTAGTAACCACGTTATCTGTCGAGATCATCACCACTGTAAAAATGAAATGAAAAGGATTGAGGGAAAGAATAGTCACGGTAATATACAGCAACCCAGAATTCATCTTGGCGACCAATTCAGAGCGAGTGTCTACCCAGAGCCGAAGCTCCCGCCTGTACCAGGGTGATTAGTCTCCGTGGCATAATCTTGGTTACTAAGAAGGCCCCTGTGTGGGGAGTATCGGGACGGGAATGGATACTCCACTTACGCGCATCAACCGCGAAGGGAAGACTACCGAAATCCTCGGTGGGGCCGATAGCCATCTAGCAGGCCGTCTACTAGCTATGCTAGCACCGGAGGACATTATGGTATCTCACAATCCCTCCCAGGAATCACCGCCCATATGTACCCAATCCCTCGTGTGTAACGGGACCACTGCCATGTCGAGTTCAACCCAATCCATACAGTTCTCTACTAGGAGGGGCTGGAATTCGAACCGGAAAATCCGCCGAATGGGAGCATCGCACGTCGCCGCGGAGTCATCTAGCTCAAATAATGTGATACCAAACATAAAACAGTTTTCAGTTTTTTAATCACAGACGGAGTACTGCGATATTTGAAAGCTAACAATCTCAGGACTAAGATTAGGTATATCTGAGACACATATTTTAAAACTCCTTCATTTAATTATTTCAACTGATAGCACAGTATCTACAGCAATTGTAAACAGATAACCGCAGGGATTAAAATGTGATGTGTTCGACTCTACGGCTAACATACTATTCTTACAAAACTTTATTCGTTTAACATCATGCTAATCAAAATAAACATTACCATAAACGAGCTTATTACTTAGTTCCTTATAAGTTGAAGGGAAATAAGGGAACACATTAGGTTAAAGCGACCATCAAATGTTTTAAAAGCTGACGCTGTGCGCTTTTTATCTTTCTAAGGTCAGCAGTAAAACAAAGCAGATATGAAATGAAGATAACTTCCCGTTTGAGAAAAGTTTAAATTGTTTAAAATTGAAACTAATAGTAAGGAATGTCTCGGAAACGCTTAAGTATGAAAAATAAAATATATATGTCAAAATTGTGTGCGTTGAATGAGATTTTTTTGGTGTAGTACGTTTTTGCCTATCTCTTATGGTTTACCAGTTATTCAAATGTCACGAATGAAGAGGTAATTCCCAGAAAATTCAAGAGAAACGCTTCAATTGTAATTAAAACCTCTTAAACAGGTAGTAATGTAATCAAAATGGTCAGAGTATTTTTGATAAAATAAAACGTTTCGAAAAATGTCCCATGTATAATGGGTGGTTGGCGTAGGGGGAATTTCTTAAAAATCTTCGAGTCTCACACTTGGAAGATACTAAATTTAATTACCAAGTTTTGTATTCAATCAACTTTTTGAGTTAAGCTGTTCTGAGGCACCTACACACACACAGGATCCTTTTTCTAAATGTTTTATTTATTTATTTTTTTTTTTTTGATTCGGGAGTCATGACAACCAGTATTTCTGGTGAAAACTGAATGTTGAATTTTTGGTTGGAATGCACATCTCTTTCCACTCTGCACATTGCCTGAGAGAAAAAATAAGAAATTAGATTGAAGGTGTTTATATATATATAATGTGCCGAAGAAAATGGGCACGTAATGAATTAAAGGTTTGCATGGTATTTATATAGGCTGTTAGGAGTATATGTCTATATAGATAGTAAAGCCGTGGATCCCGTGTCGTAGATTTACGGCACGTAAAAGAACCTCAAGCCTGATAGAGAGACCTCTGAGCAAAATAAGCGGTCTTTCACACCCAATATAGAATGGGACGCTGAGAACCACAGCAGTTAAAGAGCGTCCATAAATAACACGCCATTTCCATTTTCTAAATATTTGTATTGACCATTGAGAACAGTGTACAGCAAAACATTACATTGATATTTGCTTCATTTGAGGACTTATAATTTTACTTATTAAGAGTAGTATGTTCTCAATTTGGTTACTACCTCCACCTAGGATGAGACACCCACAAGCCATACTTCTTTATTTTCCCCGAGAGCGAGGGGATGTTGTATAGAATAGTTAGTAGGCGCAGGCATAAAGAATGTTGTAGTGGAACTGAGTTTGAATGCCTTCTGCAAGGCTAAAGAGTACACACTGTCTCAGACAGTAGGTCAAGTATGGAAGCAAAATGGATATTCTACACTGACAGATGTTCATTTGGCGTCTCTGTTGCGACCATGCACAAAACTTCAGTGAAAAGTTATGTGATTAGTTTCTAAAAAAATATGAGATGAAGAGAAATAACAACTGACGTACCAAAGTAGATGCATGCTATAGTGCCATTTATCAAAATGCATATTCTATCAATACCTCCAAAACCCGTATGAATACATGATTTTAAAAGTTTTCCAAAATGGATATTTTCAGTATTTACTTTCTCTACTTAGATTATGGAGAGAATGCATTACATTCCACTCAAAAATGTGATACCACAACTTCACAGGGAATATAAATTTCAAGGGCTCCTGTATCAATAACAGCATTTGTAGAAAAAGGTCCGTGTATGTGTGAACAATGTAAATGAAAACTGAATTAAGTACTAAACTTGATAATTCAGTTCACCAACTTTCAAGGATGCAACACGACGATTTTTAAGAAAATTCCTTGTCACAAAATACTACCCTTTAAACATAAAAAAATGGAAAATTATTATTTTCTTATAGAAAGGTTCTAACGATTTTGATTCAAGTACCATATACTAGCTGACAAAGTACAAACCTTGAAATTTCTGGGAATACTCTCTGAAGACCTCTTGTAATTCTGAATGACTTTTGCATAACTGGTAAACTGTAAGAGATAGACAAAACCTTACTGCACAAAAAATATAGATCTCTATAAAACACACAAGTTATGTCAAATTCATCTCTAGTTAACAGTTCCAAGCTATTCCTTGTTGTTGTTTCTAATTTTGAAAACGTATTTCAAAAGAGATTTTTTAATTTCTCTTCCTTTTTGTTTACTCCTGCAAAGAGAATTGAATTTCAAAGACATAGAAACCAGATTTTAAATGATGTGGCTATCGCTTTAGCCTAGTGTACTTCCTTATTTCCCTTCTACTTATATGGAACTAAGTAATTTCTGCTAATTTTTATCTGGATTAACATGAAGTAGACAGAAGAATAAGCTCCGGTAAGAATTGTTTGTTACAAAATAGGTCATATAAAAGGAATAAATAAGATTTTTTTGTGCAGCGTTATTAATTTTCATGTCCTCTTTGGTTTGACATATATTTCAAACCTGTAGGCGCATATTTGTATTTAAATACCGGTTGTTAAAAATATATGTACATATATTGAAGTAATATTCAATGACTGTGTAAGGAACTATATTATCTCAATATTTACTTGATTGCCGACTAATAAGTTTAGTTATTAAGAATAGTGAGTTCATATTAGTTACCACCTCTAAATAGGACGTGTTTATTTTGCCCGAGAGCCAGGGGCGAATATTTAGGAGGGGTAAAGTACAGTGAACGGGTCACGCGATAACGAATATCAGGCCAGTTGCACGAAATTAATAGCATTGTTGCAGCAGTTGCTATATTTTCACAGAGAAAGAAATGAAAATGGAGGTTTTACAACTTGTGCTTTCGTATATAATACATATATTGTATACTTTAATGTGAAATGAGTTCGAATGCCTTCTCCAAGGTTAATGACTCATACCAGGTACTGAGGTGTAAACACGTGAAAGCAAAACGGATAGTCTAGACTAACAGGGGCAGCTACGACGGTACAGAACATATAACTTATGTGTTACACT
Organism: Hymenopus coronatus; assembly: GCA_030762935.1. Classification (NCBI taxonomy): domain Eukaryota; kingdom Metazoa; phylum Arthropoda; class Insecta; order Mantodea; family Hymenopodidae; genus Hymenopus; species Hymenopus coronatus. The sequence goes on from CM060898.1 coordinate 123,424,251, forward strand.
CACATGACTTTCTCTAGCTGTTCTACAAACTTCTTGCTTAAGGTTACTCTTCTTTCTGCATCTTGCTAATCGAGGTACTCATTAGCATAAGGTTTTTATTACTTAGTTACTTATAAGTAGGAAAATTTAAGGGAATACACTAGGCTAAAGCCATAGCCAAATATTTTAAAAGCTGTTTTTATGCGATTGTCATTACAAATCCTTTCTTTTCTTGGCCAGGAGTAGAACAAAAGAAAACCGCACACTCCCGTCTAAGAAAAATATAAGTACTTCACAACTGAAACTAATAACAATGAATACCTCGAAAACTGTAAGCTCCACGAGAAAAATGTATATGACATAATTTGTGTATTTTAACAAAACCTACATTTTTATAGTAAGTTTTTGTCTATCTCTTACGGTTTACTAGTTATGCCAAATTAAGCAAAATTCATCAAGAATAAACAGGTCTTTAGAAGCTATTCTCAGAAAATGCAAGATATACATATTATTTGTCAGCTAAATATCTTTAATATACGATATTTTAAAAAAAAATAAGTTAGAGCCATTTTTAAGAAAATCAAAATTTTCGAAAAAAGTTCCATGTAAAGGGTAGTTTGGGGTGGGGGGATTTTTCTCAAAATCTTCGTGTCGCATTCCTGGAAGATATTAAACTTAAATACCAAGTTTGGTGCTTTACCGACTTTTCCTTTTTGAGTTATCGTGTTCACAGACACACGGACACACGGACACACACACGGACCTTTTTGTGAAAATGTTTTTTTTTTGGATACAGGGGACCCTAAAACATATTTCCGGTGAAATCTCGGTATCGAACTTTTGGGTGGAATACAATACTTCTCTATCCCTATGTACATTCGACATACGGGGCTAGAGAAAGTAAAAACTGTTAGATGAAGAGAAAAAATCTTATTTTCTCTGGCTATTCTACAAACTTCTTACAAAAGATTATTTTTCTTTCTACACCATCCTTACTACATTGAGAATGTAAATCTCATTAAAACACACAATTTATGTCATATACATATTTTTGGTGGAGTTGACCATTTTTGAGATACTCATTGGTTTCAGTTTTAAAGTACTTAAACTTTTCTCATGTGGGAATATGTCAACCCACATTTTAAAACTTTTGACTGTCGGTTTAGATAGTATATTCCCTTATTTCTCTCCTACTTACAAAGAAGCAAGTAAAAAAGACAATTTCTGCTAATTTTTTACTAAGCATGGAGTGGATAAAGGAAAAAATGTTTTAACAATAATTTGTTACTGGCTTGTAGAGAAAGTCATGTGAATGTAGCTCATCAGATTTTTATACATATTTTATGTTTCTTACATTGTTGTGTGAAAGTTGAGGCAAATTATTTCTTGTGCTGGTTTAGTACATACGCACTTGACAGGCAAAACCATTTTTGGCACTTTCATGCATGTATTCCTTTACCGTAAAGTTAATTTGTACATTAATGTTATTCAAAGATAATAAACATTGTATCATGCTACTATTGATGTGATTTTTGCTTTGTAGAGGTAGATGATATCTTGTATCTTCCAAATATCTTGAACTGCTCTAATAGCAGCGAGGTGCCTCCCGTCGGTATTAAGGTTATCCCTAGATATTTGAAGCTGTTTGAAATGTGTTTCGATAATTCTGTCTGCTTTAAGGAAACCACAAATATATTCTCATAAAGAGCACAATATGGGCTGTGATCGAATTGCCTAATACGTAGAGGGAATTTTCGGCCGTGATTGGCACGCCTGGCAAGCCATCGTGACGTTTCAGTGGTCCTTCTATCAGAGCTGCGCGGTGATGAGGAATATATGTGTAGGCTTTTGTCGGAATAACCCCACAGATGTGTAAATGCAATTGCCACATACATATTAACAAACGAGGGTATAACTCGTTCTCTGCGCTTGACAGTGCAACATCACGTTAACACATGAGACAAATGAAAAGCGGATCTGCAGTAAGCTAAAATCAGAAAATGTCATACCGGAACAGTTTTACAATTATAATCTGTAATTAATTTTCAGGAACTGTGAAATAAGTGCGCCTGGCTTTATTGGACCACGTTTAGTTTGGCAGCGGGGAAATATTAACATTCCTGTTGTGGGGAGTGTCGCAGAATTAATTCCCGTTTTCCTACTCCGAGTATTTCTCTTAGCAAAAGAAAAAAAATCCAAGCGAAATGATAAGCATTTGATTTGCTCTGCCACTTGCCTATAGTCGATAACAGAAAGAATATTTGTATTCCATTCGAAAATTGCATGTTGAGATTTCACTATAAATATATATTTTGAGGAACAAATGAAATAATTTTAAAAAATCCTGTATTCCATTCATATGACTTTCTCTACATTTTTGCAACAAATTATATTATTAAAAGCTTACCCTTCTATCTGATGCATGTTAATTGAGAGCTAATTGACATAAACATTAAAAGAAATTGTCTTACTTCTTGCATCCTTGCAAGTAGAAGAAAAATAGGAAAATACACTAGGCTAAGGGGATAGTCAAATATCTTAAGGTTAAGTGTTATGTGATTGATATCCGATTTTTTGCATAGTCAATTCTCGGTTAATAACACTTTTTAAGCATTCTAAAACTAAAACAAATAACAATGAATATCTCTGAAAAGGTCAACTCCACGAAAAAAATGTATTTGAACATAAATTGTATGCTTAAATAAAATGTTTTGTTTTGTAGTAAGTTTTGCCTATCTTTTACAGTTTACCATTTATGCAAAATTCAGCAAACTTCATCCAGAAAAAAGAGACCATTTAAAGAAAATTCAAGATATACCTAAATTTTATTCAGCATGTAATCATCCTTAATATACAGTGTTTTAATCAAAATCGTTAGAGTCATGTTTGAAAAAATCAAATTCTTTAATTTTTTTTTCATGTAAAGGATTGTTTGTGGTGGGGGGATTTTCCTCAAAACATTCGTGTCACATCCTTTGAAGACATTAAACTTAAATACGAATTTCGGTATTTCATCGACTTTGCGTTTTTGGTTTGACACAGGAACGTAATTGAAGAGCTCTTTTCCAATACCACTTAAGTCATTTTTTTTTTTCATTTTAGTTGTTTTACTTTACCTATGATATGCACATACTAATATTGAGTAAACTGCAAAACTCATTTAAGTATCATTGATATAGTGTTTGAAAAATCGTATTTTTTTACAAAGTCCACCAGTCATTGAAAATATTTCCAGAATCCACCAAGTCATACTTCAAGCTTGCCTTTTCAAACGTAGCATGTTATCCGTTGTTGCTCAGAAATAATTATTGCAACAATGGTTTATAACCTAGAAAGATTTATTTATTCAGGTATTCTGAAGCTGATAAGTAGGTTAGTCTGCTGTTAAGATGGAAATTAAGGAGATGAAGAAAGAAAGAAAAGTGAAGAAACGGACAGTCACCCGGAAAATTGGGTAAAGAGAAAAAAGCAACAATAGAAACAGCAAAGAAGCTCGACCTCCACCAAAATGAAATTGTAAACATAGTCATAATTTAACCAAGTACAATGTAAAATACTTCTCTGATCAGTTATATGCAAATACAACGAAGATTGACCAGGACAACTTCTTGTTGCGTTTAATTAAATTAAAGAAGAAGAACCAGCTACGAGCAAGAGTGCAGAATCTAAGGGATCGATCTGTCGTTGAATATAATATACTGAAAGAAAATGGGGAGCAAGTTCCTGTACGTGTAAAGTCATTTTTATTAGTAGAAACTCATTGACAGACTAAAGGGCGTAAGGAAATTCATGAAAACCTATAAGGATGTGAAACGAAAAGAAAACAGGGGAGGTTCAAGAATTAAACAAGATTAGATTAGTGTCAGAAGAAGCAATATCAGTAAGTTAAAAACCTTGAGTATGGAAGAGGAAAATCTGAACGTTCATACGTACTCACACTGAATGTGAGGAAAATGTAGCTCATGTGGAAAAAAGAACTACAACCTGTGGAGGGAAAGTTTGTTCATACCAGAAATAGTACAAAATATTTACACATAAGTTTCATCTGGGATTTGGATCCCCAAAATCAGATGTCTGCCCTTTTTGTGTAACCAAGAAAGCAGAAATTAACAGGAAGTGACGTGAATGAGAAACAAAAGCTGATAACAGAATATAGGCTCCATAATTTGAGAGCTAAGAAGTTCTATCAAATAATGAAATCAGATGAACCCTCAGTTCTTAAAGTGGCATTTGGCATCCAACAAAATAAGTCCCTATCAAAACTGAATGTGGTTGAAGTGTGTTATTCCCGCCATATCTCGTTCTACAACCTAGCTATTCTGATCCATGATGGAACACTTAGTAAGGGCAACGTGTGGTTTTACACATGGACCTACCAAGAGGATCAAAGTTGTATCTTGTCTGGTCAATTTTTATTGCAGCTGGAATGCAAAATTTCGACTGGACAGTACTCACGTTGAGATTCTTTGCAGACTAATGTATCGGTCAGAATAAGAATAAGACAATGATAGCATTCTTACTATCTTACATTCAAAACAGTTCTCTCTTTGATGAGCTCCAAGTTGTGTTTCCCATTAGAGGGCATTATTATTTACCTGAGGATAAGATTATTGGACATGCAGAGAAGAAGTACAGGTGCCATGAAGTGCTGCAAAGTCCTAAGGATTACCAAAATATTCTAAGTATTTATGGCCAGGTGAAAAATATGGACTGGATTGGATTTGCAAAGATTTTAAGAGGTTTTCAAAAGACATTTTCAAGTCACTGATGCGGTTCTTCGTTTTTGCAAGGACTATAAGTCCATTGGTCACAGGAATACTTTTACCACATCGAATTTCTATTCTATATTGTTAAAGAGAAACTAGACGCAAGTTACAAGCTTCAGAAAGGCTGTTAATGTTCAGAGTGTTACCAACATCAGCCTTGAAAAAGTGGAAGATGTAAAGAAGTTGCTCAAACTTGTGGGGCTGAACAATGATGAGAGAAAGAGCCATTTTTGAAATAATTGGTGCAGTCAAAATATCTTTGATAAGGGTTTTGATAATTTTATCTTTATGTTACCCTACTACTACTTCAAAGCTAGTAAAATGTTATTATTTATTCATATGACTGGTAGAAAGCTTATATTTAACCATTATCCTATAGTATTACACACTCAAATGTATAACAAGTGGATTTTGGAAATAATTATTTTTTGTGCTAAACTTGGATTCAAACCCCAATTCAAAAATTTAAATGCCTTTAGCATATCTATCAAATGCCATCTTAAAAATTAAATTATCAGCACAACAAAGGCAATATATGTTTTTCGTGTTTCCTGTAAATTTTTAAAATATGACTTAAGTGGTATTTGGAAAGGAGTTTTTCAACTATACACACACTCATACGGACGTTTTTCTAAAAATGTGTTGTTTTTTTGTTTTTGTACCTTTTTGTTTTGTTTTTTGATACAGGGAATCCTAAAAAGTATATTTCCGGTGAAATCTCGATATAGAATCTTTTGAGCGGAGTGCAATAATTCTTCTCCCTTCTCTTTCATGTTGAACTTAGGTTCAATATCTTCCAAATATGTAAAACGAAGATTTTTCAAACCTGTTCTCCAATCCCAACCGATCGTAAATCTATCAACATTTTAGATTTTGTAACAGTAGAGCATTTTTATTTTTCTAGCTCGTATGTACAGAACACAATATACGTATAGCTAGAGAAGGTATTGTATTCCACCCAGAAATTCGATATCGAGAATTCACCGAAAATATATGTTTTGAGCACCCCGAGTCCGAAAAGAAGCATTTTTAGAAAAAAGGTACATGTGTGTATGTATGTGTATGTGTGTGTGTGTGTGTGTGTGTGTGTGTGTGGCTGTTGACAGCATAGCTCAAAAGTCCGTTTTACGTTGAAAAATGCTTGCAAAACGTTTTTTCACGACACGAAGATTTTCAAGAAAATCCCCCCACCTCCAATTAACGTTTATATATAAACATTTTCAAAAATATTGATTTTCTTAAAACTGGCTGTAATGATTTTGTTTAAAATGTCGTATATTAAATATATTTACGTGACAAATAAACTGCATATGTTGAATTTTCTGTGAATAGCCTCTGAAGACATCTTTATTCTGAGTGAGTTTTACGAAATTTTGCACAACTGGTAAACCCTAAGAGATAAATAAAAACCTACTATTCAAAAATGTAGAGCTCGTTAAAACACATAATATATGTTATATGCATTTTTTTCCTGCAGTTGACACTTTTTAAGATATTCCTTGTTATTGATTTCAGATTTAAAATACTTATACTTTTCTCATACGGGAACTTATCAACAAATGCAAATAATCTGATTTCTATACCATAACAACTGTCGGTTGTCAACCATTTGACTGTTGGTTTAGACTAGTGTATCCCCTTATTTCCCTTCTAGCTATAAGGAACTAAGTAATAAAACCGTTTCTGCTAATGTTTATCTCAATAGCATGAAGTAGATGGAAGAATAAGCTTATTAACAATAATTTGTTACAGAGAAGTACAAAAAGTCATGTGAATAGAGCACATCATCTATTGTGACAAAAACCGGACATTCATAACTTTTAACAAAGTTGAAGCGTAAATCAAAAGGGACACTGAGAAACCTAGGGCAGTTTCAAAAAGTAGATTATTTTGAACCTAAGGTTAAAATATTGGATCAAAATTATAATGTTTTGTCGCAAGCAAGTGATGTGACAAAAACATAAACCAATGAATGATATATTTTTTCCACGTATCATTTATATAGCCCCCTTTAACTTCTAAGGTCATATCGGGGGCTTTGCATTAGAAACAACTCATTTTCTGAACGATGGGTTGAAATCGTTTTCTACTTTCTCTACACGTACTATGTACATAGTGTACAGAGAAGGTATTGCAATCCACCAAAAAACTCGATACCGAGATTTCACCGGAAATATATGTTTTAGGGTCCCCTGTATCCATAAAAAGTATTTTCAAAAAAAGGTCCGTGTGTGAGTGCGTCCGTGTGTCAGTGTGTCCGTATGTCCGTGTGTCTGTGAACACGATAACTCAAAAACGAAAAGTCGGTAAAATACCAAACTTGGTATTTAAGTTTAGTATCTTCCAGGGATGCGACAGGAAGATTTTGAGGAAAATCCCCCCACCCCAAACTACCCTTTTCATGGAACTTTTTTCGAAAATTTTGATTTTCTAAAAAATAGCTCAACGATTTTAATTAAAATATCCTATATTAAAGTTATTTACCTGAAAAATAAAATGTATATTTTGAATTTTCTGGGAATAGCCTCTGAAGACTACTTTATTCTGGATGAATTTTTCATAACTACTAAACCGTAAGAGATGGACAAAAACTTAACCACAAAAAATGTAGAGCACATTAAAACACACTTTATGTTATACACATTTTTTTACGTGGAGTTGATCGTTTTTGAGATATTCCTTTTTCTTGGTTTCAGCTTTGAAAATCATTTCTCTTACAGGAATTTGTCAACTCCTATCCATACAAACAAAGGAACATCAGTCACATAGCAACCAGCTTTTGGCTTTCACTTTATCCTATGGTACGCCCTTATTTCGCTCCTACTTACAACAAAGCAAGAAATAAGACTATTTCTGCTAATTTTTCTCGAATAGCATGAAATAAATAAAATATAAGCTTTTAAGAATAATTTGTTACAGAAATATAGAGAAAGTCATGTGAATGGAACACATCAGATTTTTTTAATTTTCCTCAAAAATACACACATTCACTTTCACATACATACTTCCAGACTTTGTGGGGGATAGGGAATAATTCTAGTTAAAGGAAAATTCACCACCTCAATCGAGGTTCGAACCCAGGACTCCATGTGAGAAGTCAGCTCGCTGACCACTCGACCGCGGAGGCAGTTAAGACTGAAATTTCTTCTGTTAAATTATAATATATATTATATGTATATAATTATTTGCATGATATTAATCCTGTGGTATGAATCTCGGAAAGTTAGCGTTATTAGTTTGGAATTTCAAATTTTCCTTCATACATGTTCTTAAAACTTGACTCGTAGTTGCTTTAGTGTAAGGTTCCTATTATGTATAGTTTACAGTTCCGTGTTGTATTGTGTTTTGTTCACCTTTATTCTGTGTTTACTGAAATGGCTGTTTACAATGATATGCACCAATTTCACTGCAAAGCCCCGAGCTATAAACCAGCTTTGGTTACGGCAAAGTTATTTTCAGATCAAGTACACAAAGGTTTCACAAAGAAGAGACAAATATTCATTGCTGAAAATGAACACATATTATATGTGTATGTATTACAAAACTGACAATATCCGTAATTAATTTTATCTTCCACAACAGATGTTTGTAGGACAGAAGTTGGAGACCTAATAGTAGATTAACTGTAAAGCTCGGGATCTAAGTACTTACCGAGTTACCGAGCCAGGTGGCCCAGAATTATATTTGGAAGAGGCCATGTGATCGATTCCAGAGGCGACCTCTCTCACCTATTGTTCCTTTTGGCCGTTTTGCGCAAATGCTGCAGAGGTTTCTTCATTCCCTCGAACTTCCTGTTCCATCATTTCTTCTCTATTTCATTCAACCAGTCTCTTTCAGGGCTGTAAGAGTCGGCGAGGACTGCAGTGACGCCCTTCCATGGTGGTGACTGCGCTCTGGAAATACAGCTCTCGGCGGGATGACGCTGAAAGTCGTATGTAGACTCAGGAAGTTGGGTCAGGGATAATCTGAGATCTTCTTGTAGTTTCCGGCAAAACACGCGAATCACTTTGACAGTTTAGTACCGTTCCGGTATATTGCCATGGTAGCTCAGTGATCAGAGCAACTGAGTGGAAACCAAGAGATCCGTGGTTCAAAATCTTGGTTTACTGGGTAAGAAACGCGAGTCAGTCCGACGGTTTAGCACAGTTGCGGCATGTTGCCATGGTAGCTCAGTGGTCAGAGCAGCTGAGTGGAAACCAAGAGATCCGTGGTTCAAAATCTTGGTTTACTGGGGAAGAAACGCGAGTCAGTTAGACGGTTTAGCACAGTTGCGGCATGTTGCCATGGTAGCTCAGTGGTCAGAGCAGCTGAGTGGAAACCAAGAGATCCGTGGTTCAAAATCGTGGTTTACTGGGTAAGAAACGCGAGTCAGTCCGACGGTTTAGTTCTGTTCCGGCATGTTGCCATGGTAGCTCAGTGGTCAGAGCAGCTGAGTGGAAACCACGATATCCGTGGTTCAAAATCTTGGTTTACTGGGTAAGAAACGCGAGTCAGTCCGACGGTTTAGTTCTGTTCCGGCATGTTGCCACGTAGTCAGAGCAATGGGTTGGAAACCACGATATCCGTGGTTCAAAATCTTGGTTTACTGGGTAAGAAACGCGAGTCAGTCCGACGGTTTAGTTCTGTTCCGGCATGTTGCCACGTAGTCAGAGCAACGGGTTGGAAACCACGATATCCGTGGTTCAAAATCTTGGTTTACTGGGTAAGAAACGCGAGTCAGTCCGACGGTTTAGTTCTGTTCCGGCATGTTGCCACGTAGTCAGAGCAACGGGTTGGAAACCACGATCCGTTGTTCAAATTCCGGCTATGCCATTGAGTTTCTCAGTATGATTTACCGTTCCAAATATTACCCTACACACGACTGGTATGCTAAACTAAATTAATTAACCTAATAGTTCGTTATAGTATAAATCTCGCAACTTAAGTACTTACTAAGTTTCTAATTCGTTAGTGAGGTATGAAATCTCAAAATAATTTGGAGCCTCTTGTGGTTTATCGGCAAAAACACGAGTTATTTAGAGAATTTAGCACTGTGCTGGCATATTGCAATGGTAGCTCAATGGTCAGAGTAACTGGACGGAAACCAGGAAATCCGCGGTTGAAATCTCTGCTATGGTATTGATTTTTCATTCTGGATCTTCAATGATAGTATATTACTAACGTTAATGTATGCAGATATAATTATCCTTAATTTGAAAGAGGAATTTATGTGTTGTGAACTGTGTGACCTACCCTACGTAGCATTAGCATTAGAATTACTGTCGCCCTCCGTGGTGTAATGGTTACCATGCTAACTTCATATATCCAAGGCCGCGGGCTCAAGCCCGGCGGAGGACAATGGATTTTTTCGGACGTGAAAATCCTTCCTTCGAAAGGGAAGTAAAGCCGTTGGTCCAGTGTAGTAGATTTACGGCACGTAAAAGAAGCTCAAGCCTGAAAAAGAGGCATCTGAGCAAAACTAAGCGGTATTTCATGCCCAGAATAGAATGGGACGCTGAGAACCCAGCAGTTAAGGAGCTCCATTTCCATTAGAATTGCTTTTGGAGGAAGTCCCCAGTTACTGGGGCAGAGCACTGCGCGTAGGCTGTTGGTATCCTTTGAGACTTATGTGACCCAGGGAGGTAGAGACCGGAATGGCAACAGGCGGAAGCATGAAAGGTATCCATGTGAGTAACCCACAAACCCCAAACCTTCGGGGGTTGTCCTTATCCGACAGCACTCGAAGGCGGCTCCCGATAGAGCAGTCCCGCGACACAGGAATACACCTACAGAGTGAGTAGAACACCACCCTGCCGCAACCCGCCGACCATCGCTTGGTCCTTCAACTTTGAAACAGATGACGAGGAAGTGGTGGCAACAACAAACTGTAAGCAGGAGATTCGGTGGAAGTAATAAACCTTCCCAGTATTCGTAGCGCGAGCAGTGAACCCCCCCACCCCCATAAAACATGGCATAGGAAAGCCACCCACGACCTCACGTTACCGTGATGTAACCTTGCTCGGTACAGGATGGTAAATGAGATTAATTAATTCCTCACTAATACCGGATCTCAGGAAAGCAAATCAAATAGCTTATTGACTTTCAAGCAGTTAATCTCTGATCAATTGGATTCTTCTTTGAGTTGCATAAACGCTCAGTGAACGTTCATCAACTGATTGCCGAAATGGATTTGGTAACAATGCCTTTTAGCTACGCCATCCGGGACCTACTAGCGTTTGGCTTAGGAACCATAGTCAGCAGACTTTTCTGTTTTACTTTCTCTATACGAACTATGTACATAGTGTATAGAGAAGGTATTGCATTGTACCCAAAAATTTGATACCGAGATTTCACCTGAAATACATGTTTTGAGACTCCCTGAATCCAAAAAAAAAGCATTTTTAAAAAAATTTCCGTGTGTGTGTCTGTCTGTCTGTGTGTATGTGTGTGTGTGTCTGTGTGTCTGTGGGCAGCATAACTCAAAAATGAAAAGACCGTTAAAGCCCAAGCTTGGTATTTAAGTTTGGTGTCTTCCAAGGATGCGACACGAAGATTTTCAAGAAAATCCCCCCACCCCAAACTACCCTTTACATGGAAAAAGTTTTGAAAATTTTGATTTTCTTAAAAATTGCTCTAACGATTTTGATTAAAATATCGTATATTAAAGATATTTGCCTGACAACAAAAATGTATATTTTGAATTTTATGGGAATAGCCCCTGAAGACAACTTTATTCTGGATGAATTTTACGGAATTGTGCATAGCTGCTTAACCGTAAGAGATGGGGAAACACTTATTACACAGAAGATGTAGCCCATGATAAAATACGCAATTTATGTCATACACATTATTTCCATGGAGTGGATCATTTTTAAGATATTCCTGGTTTTTCGTTTTAGCTTTGCAAAGTTATACTTTTCTCATACAGGAATATCTTAACTTATGTCCATACAAACAAAGGAACTTCAGTTACATAGCTACCAAATAACGAAAATGAATCGCCCAAAATCTATTAGGGGCCTGAATTTCTCCACATGCGATAAGCTCTTCTTGATATAGTGGAGATACTTTACTTTGTGTTATTTCACAATGTACATAGCAGAAAGATAACAAACTGCATTCCACACAAAAATGCGATACCCAGATTTCACTGGAAATATATGTTTTAGGGTTCTCTGAATTAAATAAACAACATTTTTTGATAAAGGTCCGTGTGTGCGTGTCTGTGTCTGTCTGTGGATAGCATGATTCAAAAATGAAAAGTCAATTAAAGGCAGACTTTGGTATTTAATTTCAATACTTTCAAGGATGCGACACTATGATTTTCGAAAAATCCCCCACCCTCACCCCCAATTACCTTTATACAGAACAATTTTATCAAAAATTGCTCACACGATTTCAGTTACTATACTATATGTTTCAGATATGTTTATAAGAAAGGAAACGTATATCCTGAATTTTCTAGAAATATCCTCTGAGGATTTCTTCATTCTGGATAGCCTTTGTATAACGTTTGTATAACTGGTAAACTATAAGGAGTAGATAAAACCTTACTACACAAAAAATATACATCTTGTTAAAACGCAAAATTTAGGTCATACATATTTCTCTTTCTTTATTTTTCTTCTCTTTTTTGTAGATCAAACCGATTCTAACATATTGTTTGTTATTGGCTTCAATTTGAAACCAAACTTTTCTCAAATGGAAGTTTTTTCTTTTCATATCTTTTCCTTTCCCTACATGTACTAAGTACATAGTGTATAGGGTAGGAATTGTAATGCACCAAAGAATTCGATACCGAGATTTCACCGGCAATACATGTTTTGATTCCCCCTGAATACAAAAAGGCATTTCTGGAAAAAGGTCCCTATGTGCGTGTGTGTGTGTGTCTGTGTGTGCCTGCGGACAGCATAGCTCAAAAACGAAAAGATTGTTAAATACAAACTTGGTATTTAAGTTTGGTATCTTGAAAGGGTGCGACACGAAGATTTCCAAAAAAATCTTCCCACCCCAACTAACCTTTAAATGGAACTTTTTCTGAAATTTTTTATTTTTTCAAAAATGGCTCTAACGATTTTGATTAAAATATTGTATATTAAAGATATTTATGTGACATGTAATATGTATATCTTGAATTTTTTGGGAATAGCCCCTGAAGTCTACTTTATTCTGAATGAATTTTACGAAACTTTGCATAACTACTACACCGTAAGAGATAGACAAACATCTACCATACAAAACTATAGAGCACATTAAAATACACAATTTATGTTATATAACTTTTTTTCGTGGAGTTAATCCCTTTTGAGGTATTCCTTGTTTTTGGTTTCAGCTAAAAACAACTTATACTTTTCTCATACAGGAATTTGTCAACTCGTGTCCATACAAACAAAGGAACTTCAGTCACATAGCAACCAGCTTTTGAATATCACTTTGACCTATGGTACTCCCTTATTTCGCTTCTACTTACAAGGAAGCAAGTCATAAGACTGTTTCTGCTAATTTTTCTCGATTAGCATGAAGTAAATAGAAGCATTATCTTTTTAACAATAAACTGTTGCAGAGATGTAGAGAAATTCATGCGAATGGAGCACATCAGATTTTTCTTTTACTTCTGGCCAGCAAAAATAAACGAATTTCAATTGTTTCGCATAGCTACCAGCTTTCAAAAAAATTGACTATCACTTTAGCCTAGTTCAGTCCCACCATTTGTGCTAATTATTATCTTGATGATCATTATGCATTTAAGAATGATCTTCTTTAAGAAAAGTTTGCGGAACAGCTGGAAAAAGTCATGTGAATAGAAGACCTTAAGTTTCTTAAGATATTACTTATCAATTATTAGGTATTATCTTAATTTACAAAATACTAATAGAAGTTCTACGTTCTATGTTCTATATAACTGTGTTTTTGATTAGTTTATTGATATGTATTTTCCAGTAAAAACTAAAGCAAAGCCAAGTGTCTCAAATAACTTAAATAGGTTATTTTCTTCTGAAATTTTGCACTCGAGCATAACTTTATAACGTAAAAGCATATATATATATATATACTTATAGACACATGCTGTTGAGGACGACATTCATTGTAAAAGAATTATGTTAAATATTACTGGAGCATTAATGTCACATAAAATGCATTAGCAAATGTTAACGCACATTAAATGGGTTTTTGAGCTTTCCGATCCAGGAATACATTATTGATTGGCATCAAACCAGTTAACCAGCAAAAGTGCGCTGATGAATTTTGATTCGTTTTTCTACACCAAAAAGTTTGTTGATCACTAATTAAAACATCTTAATCGTCGTTTAATTTTGATTTGATTTACTGCAAACGAGCAAAAGGGTTTAAAAACGAATCGTGCAACGTTGAATAAACCAGCTAGTAGGTATTAATAAAAACATTCCAGCAAACTTTATCTCGAATAACATGCAGCATGTAAAAGAGTTAGGCTTTTTACTTCCTCTATACGTATTATGTACATGGTATATAGAGAAGGTATTGTATTGCACTAAAAAGTTTCGATACCTAGAGACCTCGGTGAATAAAAAAAAATCATTTTTAGTAAAATGTCATGTGTGTGTGTGTCTATGTGTCAGTCTGTCTGACTATCAGTATGCGTATGTCTGTATGTGTGTGTCTGTGGGCAGCATATTTCAAAAACGAAATTTAATATTTAAGTTCAGTATCTTCCAAGGATGTGCCACGAAGATTTTCAAGAAAAGCCCCCATCCATTTACATGAAAACTTTTTCGAAAATTTTTGTTTTTCTAAAAAATGGCCATAATGATTTTGATTAAAATGTAGTATATTAAAGATACTTAAATTACAATTAAAACGTAAATTTTGAATTTTCTGGGAGTAGCCTCTGAAGACTGCTTTATTCTGGATGAATGATGCGGAATTTTTCATAAAGGTAAACCGTAAGAGATAGACAAAAACCTACTGCACAGAAAATGTGGAGCTGGTTAAAACTCACAATTTATGCTATATATATTTTTTCGTGGAGTTTTATTTATGGACGCTCTTTAACTGCTGTGGTTCTCAGCGTCCCATTCTATACTGGGCGTGAAAGACCACTTAATTTTGCTCAGAGGCCTCTCTATCAGGCTTGAGGTTCTTTTACGTGCCGTAAATCTACGACACGGGACCCACGGCTTCACTTCCCTTCCGAAGGAAGCCATGTTAAAGATTTGTACGCCCAAAAAAACCATTGTCCTCCCCGCGACCTTGGGTATATGAAGTCAGCATGGTAACCATTACACCACGGAGGGCAACTTTTTCGTGGAGTTAATCGTTTTTGAGATATTCCTCGTTGTTGGTTTCAGCTATAAAATACTCATACGAGGATTGTCAACTCCTGTGCATACAAACAAAGGGATTTCAATCATATAGCAACCAGCTTTTGACTATCACTTTATCCTATGGTACATCCTTATTTCCCTTCTACTTACATGGAAGCAAGTAATAAGGCGATTTCTGCTAATGTTTTCTCGATTAGCATGAAATAAATAGAAGAAGAATGTTTTTAACAATAATTTGTTGTAGAGGTGTAGAGAAAGTCATGTGAATGGAACACATCGGAACTGTTTTTCTTTGGCTGTCTGGTTATAAAGAGGTAATAGCTTCAATGTATCTTATCCAGTACATATCTTCTCTTTACTTCCCCATAAAACCCTCAGCTCGATTCCAGAATATTACAATCTTCGATTTTTCAAACTTTATGAACAACTCACGCATATACGTTTGGCAAGAGACAAACTTTGCTTTCATCGACACTTCACTTGCTTTCCAAAGTTCTTATAAGAGAACACCAGGAGGCAACTAGCTGGAATGGAAAAGAATATTTTGTACCATTTCAGACAAGGGTACTGCTGTAGACTGACAGAATTTGGGTCACTGCTTTAATAGACTGCAGTGAAGTAAGAACCTAGTTTGGGCAATGCTATCCTTTGACAGACTTTATGATTAAGTCTCTGTTTAGAAACTCTCTATATTGGATAGGTAGAGTCAGACAAAAATTTCAATGGCATAGCCGGGACTAAAACCACGGATCTCCCAATCTCTAGCCGGTCGCTCTCCCACTGAGCTACCATGGCAACATGCCGGCATAGCATTGAATTCTCCAATTCACTCGTATATTTTCCCGGTAAACCACAAGGTACTCTGAAATTCTTTTTGAAATGACCTCAATGGCGACTTACAATGCTGCAAGTACTTAAGACCCAGTACTTCAGTCAGTTGGAAAATTCAATGCTATACCGGCATATTGCCATGGTAGCTCGTTGGCAGAGCAACCGGCTAGAGATCGGGAGATCCATGGTTCAAATCCCGGCTATAACATTGAAATTTTTAGTCTGACTCTACCTATCCAAACACTTTTTGTGTGAAAAAAAAAAAAACAATTATTCCATACTGTCTATATTGTTACGTATAACGTGCGGACATTACTGCTCTTTACGATGCTATAAATATTTGTTCTTAGACTCCTCAATGCACCAGGTGTAATCGTCTGTCATTTTGGTTCAAAAACGCTCCAATAGCCATTGATGCAAACCTTTATTATTTTCTCCAGCACGTTTGTATAATGTACATAGTGGATACAAAGTTACTGTATTCCACCCAAAATTTGATACCAGATTTCCTGGAAATACAAACTCTGAGACCCCATGAATCCAAATAAAGAATTTTAAAAAATTTCCGTCTGAGTGTATTTCTTTGCGCAGCATAACTCAAAAACGAAAATGCATAAAATACTAAACTTCTTTTATAAGTATGTGTCATGAAGATTTTGAGGAAAATCCCCCACCCCACTTTACTTGTAACATATTTTGAAAAGTTTTATTTTCTCAAAAATTACTTGAGACTTTGCAGGCAGATGGTACGGTTGCTTTCTCCGAGTAAAACTCTCTTCCCCCCTGGCTGCGCAGGTTGAGGCTAGGTGCCGTTGTATAGACCTCCTTCCAGCCTCCCGGCACCTGTTTAGCCTCCGTGGCGCACCAGGGCTGCCATGTAGTGGCTGTAAGGGAGCTCTATGCGTTTCACCGCTTAGCTCCGTCGTTTCCTGTATGCTGGTCTGTGGTTTCCCTTCCCCGGGGGGGGGGGGACGTATCGAGGTGTTCCTTGCTGTTAAAGGGATCTACTCTGTACTCTCAAAAATGGTTCTAACGATTTTGAATAACATAAGATATTTTAAATATATTTACATAAACCTTTAATAGCTGTTTTAGGGCTCTGTATACCCAGGTGTTATTTTCCGTTATTTTGGCTCAAACCACTCCCATTTTTATTTTCTCTAGTACTTATGTACATAAAAGGTTACACAGCAGCTAGAGAAGGTATTATATTCCACTCCAAAATTCGATGTCAACGTTTCACCGGATATATATGTTTTGAGTCCCCTTAGTCCGAAAAAAGCATTTTAGAAAAATTTTTATGTGTTTTTGTTTGTGGACAGCATTGTTCAAAAACGAAAAAACCTTTAAAAACCAAACTTGGTATTTACGTTTTGTGTGTTCCACGGATGCTGAACTTCCAGGTGTTCCAGGGATGACAGACAGACACACGGACCTTTTTCTAAAAATATATTTTTTGGAATCAGGGGGACTCAAAAAATTTCTGTTGAAAACTCGGGATCGAAACTTTGGTTGAATTACTATACCTTCTCTATACACTATGTGCATAGTACGTGTAGAGAAAGTAACAAAGACAAATATATTATTTTGGCAGAATGCAACTTGGTGCACAGTGGGAGACTAAAACAGTATCCCTACAATATTAAATCCTCTGAAGCTATGAACTATTATTTCTGTAACTGTCATATATCAGAATGAACTTTCTACAGATCGTTGTGCTACCAATATATTCTCACAAACCTTCCAACATGTAGGTAGAGAGCAACGTACATTAACATTCTACCTTTTTGCTTTCTCTAATACGTATTAAATAAACTGTACATAGTACTTAGAGAAGGTACTGCATTTCACCCAAAAAGAGTCCAAAAAAGACATTTTTAGATGAGTTTTGCAGAATTTTGCCCAGCTGTTAAACTGCAAGAGATAGAAAAAGCTTAATGCACAAAAAATGTGGGTTTCGTTAAAACATATAATTTATGATTATGACATATTCGTTTTTCTGTAGAGTTGGTCGTTTTTTGAGATATGCCTTGTTATTGTTTCTCTTTTAAACTATCGGCGACTATGCAAAGTGAACTGAACCTCAATTGTTTCACGTAGTGACCACAGATTTTACTATCGCTTTAACATGATGTACACTCTTCTACTTACAGGGAACCAAGTAATAAGGCCAATTCTATTAACGTTTATCTCGATTAACTTCATGTGAATAAAAGAATAATCTTTTGTAAGAATAGATATATTTGGAACAGCTAGAGGAAGACATACAAATGGGACACATGAGATGTTTCAATATGTGTGCTGTGTGCACATCTGGTCATTCAATAGGATTTTCTGCATTGCGCAAATGTTAGCAATTCATTGACAATTTTGTCAAAGGATTGAGAGTCTTATGGCTATTTTTGAGCTCCAGAGCTACATATCGGATTGCTAAAGATAAACGACTTCCAGTTAATAAAGGGCAATGTGGGCTGATATATCAGTGGATGAGAAATCTTTGGCATTCCTTGGTAAACCCTATTAAAGACGTTTAGCTTCAACAATCTCTTTGGGCAAAACAACTTCGTTTTCCAGGTACGCGAATACCTGAATTTGACTGTTGGTGACGGACTTTTGACAGGCTGCCCATCCAGATCTTTACAGGCTAACGTGTGAAATCTCTGCTTACCTTTATAAGTATGTCATGACTACCACCACTGCTCCACTCAATTATAACGGAACGATTCTCTGCTACGATGGGATACTATTTTAAGGACATTTACGATTTTAATGCTACCAAAAGACTGGATGGTTGACTTTTCTGAGACAGTCCACAGCAGATGTTGACAGGCTATCAAGTAAAACTCTGCTTACTTTTAGAAATATGTCGTGTCTTCCGCCACTGTTCTACTCAACGATTCTCTGCTACGATGGAATACTCAATTTTGATGTTCCCCAATGACCGGATGGTTGACTTTTGTGAGTCAGGCCACAACTGGTTATCGTATAAAAACTCCACTTACTTTTAGAAATGAGTCATGACTACCACCACTGTTCTACTAAACAATTCTCTGCTACGATGGAATACTATTTGGAGGAAGCTTACGATTTCGATGCTCCCCAATGACTGGATAGAAGACCTTGGTGAGGCAGCAGACAGCAGATGCAGACAGGCTATCGTGTAAAGACTCTGCTCCCCAATGACTGGATAGAAGACCTTGGTGAGGCAGCAGACAGCAGATGAAGACAGGCTATCATGTAAAGACTCTGCTCCCCAATGACTGGATAGAAGACCTTGGTGAGGCAGCAGACAGCAGATGAAGACAGGCTATCGTGTAAAGACTGTGCTCCCCAATGACTGGATAGAAGACCTTGGTGAGGCAGCAGACAGCAGATGCAGACTGGCTATCGTGTAAAAACTCTGCTCCCCAATGACTGGATAGAAGACCTTGGTGAGGCAGCAGACAGCTGATGCAGACAGGCTATCGTGTAAAGACTCTGCTCCCCAATGACTGGATAGAAGACCTTGGTGAGGCAGCAGACAGCAGATGCAGACAGGCTATCGTGTAAAGACTCTGCTCCCCAATGACTGGATAGAAGACCTTGGGGAGGCAGCAGACAGCAGATGCAGACAGGCTATCGTGTAAAGACTCTGCTCCCCAATGACTGGATAGAAGACCTTGGTGAGGCAGCAGACAGCAGATGCAGACTGGCTATCGTGTAAAGACTCTGCTCCCCAATGACTGGATAGAAGACCTTGGGGAGGCAGCAGACAGCAGATGCAGACAGGCTATCGTGTAAAGACTCTGCTCCCCAATGACTGGATAGAAGACCTTGGTGAGGCAGCAGACAGCTGATGCAGACAGGCTATCGTGTAAAGACTGTGCTCCCCAATGACTGGATAGAAGACCTTGGTGAGGCAGCAGACAGCAGATGCAGACAGGCTATCGTGTAAAGACTGTGCTCCCCAATGACTGGATAGAAGACCTTGGTGAGGCAGCAGACAGCAGATGCAGACTGGCTATCGTGTAAAAACTCTGCTCCCCAATGACTGGATAGAAGACCTTGGTGAGGCAGCAGACAGCTGATGCAGACAGGCTATCGTGTAAAGACTCTGCTCCCCAATGACTGGATAGAAGACCTTGGTGAGGCAGCAGACAGCAGATGCAGACAGGCTATCGTGTAAAGACTCTGCTCCCCAATGACTGGATAGAAGACCTTGGGGAGGCAGCAGACAGCAGATGCAGACAGGCTATCGTGTAAAGACTCTGCTCCCCAATGACTGGATAGAAGACCTTGGTGAGGCAGCAGACAGCAGATGCAGACTGGCTATCGTGTAAAGACTCTGCTCCCCAATGACTGGATAGAAGACCTTGGGGAGGCAGCAGACAGCAGATGCAGACAGGCTATCGTGTAAAGACTCTGCTCCCCAATGACTGGATAGAAGACCTTGGTGAGGCAGCAGACAGCTGATGCAGACAGGCTATCGTGTAAAGACTGTGCTCCCCAATGACTGGATAGAAGACCTTGGTGAGGCAGCAGACAGCAGATGCAGACAGGCTATCGTGTAAAGACTGTGCTCCCCAATGACTGGATAGAAGACCTTGGTGAGGCAGCAGACAGCAGATGCAGACTGGCTATCGTGTAAAAACTCTGCTCCCCAATGACTGGATAGAAGACCTTGGTGAGGCAGCAGACAGCTGATGCAGACAGGCTATCGTGTAAAGACTCTGCTCCCCAATGACTGGATAGAAGACCTTGGTGAGGCAGCAGACAGCAGATGCAGACAGGCTATCGTGTAAAGACTCTGCTCCCCAATGACTGGATAGAAGACCTTGGGGAGGCAGCAGACAGCAGATGCAGACAGGCTATCGTGTAAAGACTCTGCTCCCCAATGACTGGATAGAAGACCTTGGTGAGGCAGCAGACAGCAGATGCAGACTGGCTATCGTGTAAAGACTCTGCTCCCCAATGACTGGATAGAAGACCTTGGGGAGGCAGCAGACAGCAGATGCAGACAGGCTATCGTGTAAAGACTCTGCTCCCCAATGACTGGATAGAAGACCTTGGTGAGGCAGCAGACAGCTGATGCAGACAGGCTATCGTGTAAAGACTCTGCTCCCCAATGACTGGATAGAAGACCTTGGTGAGGCTGCAGACAGGCTATCGTGTAAAGACTCTGCTTACCTTTAGAAATATGTCATGACTGCCACGACTGTTTTACTCAACGATCCTCTGCTACGATGGAATACTCTTTGGAGGAAGTTGATGATTTCAATGCTCCCCACTGACTGGCAGGCTGCAGTACTCTCTGATGTAAATGAGTTTGCAGCGTCATGATGTCGATGTCCTGCGGTGGGAACTTTCTCTAGCTTATACCAGATGGCGGTGCTGTGGTCGAGTGGTTAGACCGCACGCCTCCCATTTATGTGGCCAGGGTTCGATCCCAAGCGCCCGCTTGTTGTATTTGTCGTGAGTTTTCTCCGGGAACTCCGTTTCACCCGTCACTCATCCACCAATTTCTGCATCATCACTTTCCCTATCATTTATTTCGCTTGCATTATATATTATCTACTCCCTCACGCTCATGCCTGACTATGGGCTGACCGCTCGTTCCAGGTTCTGCATTCTGTGGTTAGGTGTCGCTAGCTCCCCGACAAGCTTCTGATCCATAGGCACTTGCTTGTAAGTCCCAGGCGGGTATCAGATATCCCTGCGTACGATAAAAGAGTTGCAGAACTCGACGGAACTATTTCAAGTTAAAACCGGTAACTGGGGAACTGACTGAGCGACTTGCTTATCAGTGAAGATGGTCAGCGCATTGCCCTCATTGAGAGGAGTAAAACGAAGGTTGCGCTTGCCAGTTCTTCACATGTCTTTTTTTTTTTTCTCCAGCCCGTACGTACATACAACGTACACAGAAGCTACAGAAGGTATTGTATTCCACCCGAAATGTTGATGCTGAGATTTCGCCGGAAATATATGTTTTGAGTCGAAAAATAAACATTTTAGAAAAGTCCGTGTGTGTATGTGTGATTAATGCTAACCTTGGTATTTGTGTTTAGTATCATTCAAGGATGCGGCACGAAGATTTTCCAGAAAATCCCCCTACAACAAACTGTCCTTTAAATGGAAGATATATTTGAAAATTGGTTTTTCCAAAAATTGCTATAACGATTTTTATTAAAATACTGGGTATTAAAGTTATTTACATAACATACAGAATGAATATTTTTTATTTTCTTCAAATAGCCTCGGAAGAAAGCCTTATTTTGGATGATTCTTGCAAAAATTTCCATAATAGGTAAACCGTAAGCGGTAGACAAAAACTTACCACATAAAAAAATGTAGATCTCCTTAGATCACACAATTTATATCATGTATGTTTTTCATATAGAGTTGACCGTTTTCGATATATTTATTTTTAATGGTTTAAATTTCAAACTATCCAGCTTTTCTCATACAAAAGGAATCCAACCTCAATGTTTTTCACATAGCGATGAGCTTTAAAACGATTTGACTATTACTTTAGTCTAGTGAATTCCCTTATTTCCCTTTTACTTACAAGGAAGCAAGTAATAAGAGCAATTCTGCAAATGTTTGCCTCCATTAGCATTAAATAGATAAAAACAATAATATTTTGTAAGAATAGTCTGTATATAAAACAGCTAGAGAAGATTATGTAAATGGAGCATATTTGAGGTTTTTTTTTTTCTTTCTGCAACTGGTGTATGGAAGCTTAATTACAAACCATTGTATATTTCAGATATCTTGCATTTCATCACATATACAAAATTTACCTAAACCACATTAATATTTTTATAGTCGTCTTACCCTCCCTTTATGCAGGACTAACAAGCGGGTGCTTAAGGATCAGAATGCTGTCGGGGAGCTAACGAAATCTAACCACAGAATGGAGAACCTGGAACGAGTGATCGGCCTGTAGCTAGGAATGAGCGTGAGGAAGTGGATGATATGAAATGCAAGCGAGATGGATGATAGGAAAGGTGATGATGGAGCAATTAGTGAATTGAATGGTGGAGGAAACCGCAGAACCCGCAGAAAATCTGCCCTGAGGCCGTTTCGTGCAGCACAAATCCTACGTGTGGGCGCTTGTGATCGAACTTGGGCCAGCTGGGTGTCTAACCACTCAGCCATGGCCCCGCCCGCGGTATTATATGTACTAAACACGAAATATAAGAATAAATGTTGCAGTTACATATTTACATAACGTTTTCACATTCACATAATTATTGGCATGATGCTTTTACATATTTAAGTCATAAGACCATTTCCCATTAATAAAATAAATGTATGCTTTTCCCCAAATTGCAAAAAAAAAGAGTACTTATTTTGTTTGTATTTGTATATTGAAGAACACAAGCTCTATTAACGTCTGCATCCTCTTCTTTGATCTTGTGGCGTCCTCTCTTATGTGAAATGTAAACTACCCAAAAGTATCCTATTAGATTCACAACTAGTACACAGAGCAACGTCAGAGGGATATACTGCAACAAAGTCAACCATTGCAGCATCGGAGTAAGTGTTCCACAGACAGGATAACATTACTCCTAAAATCAAGTACGTGTCAACATAACGAAGTGCACATTAGTATGTCTGTAATCAACTGTTTTATAACACGTAGAGTAGCATCATGTAAAATAAAATGATCTAGTCCACTATAAAAATATTGCGGTGCTGTTTTCTCCAAACAAAAGCCCAGATAACCCAAAAGCTATCAGGATATCTTGGTTGATTACCTTGATTCCCATCATGTATAGTAAAGTGTGGCAATAACACAACTGGTATGCAGTTCGTTCGTATTGAATGAGTATAACATAGCTCAAAATAAAGGCCTAGACCACTCGCCGCTCAACAACGTGGTCCGGATTCGATCGCAGACTTGTGGGATTTGAGGTGGACAAAGCGGCGCAGGGACGGGTTTTCTCCTAATTCTCTTGTTCTCCGTCATCGCATTCCACCGGAGCTCCACCTTCATTCCATGTATCATCAGTGTCATCGCCTGCGGTGCTATATGTAGTAAAAGCAGGCGTTAAACACTATCCATCTAGTGTGTTCCATTCACATGCCTTTCTCTACATCTCTGTAACAAATTATTGTTTAAAAGCTTATTCTTGTTCTATTTAATGCTAAAGCAATAGTATTACTTACTTCCTTTATAAGTTTAAGGGAAATAAGGGAATACATTAGGAAACACTGACAGTCAAATGTTTTAAAATGTGGTTGCTATGGGATTGAAATCCGATTCTTTGCGTGGCCAGGAGTTAACAAGTTTTCTATGAGAAAAGTATAAGTATTTTAAAGCTGAAATTGCCGGTCCCCATGGCCACGCTTGCTAAGGCGTTTCGCTTTGGTGCTTGATGGGCAGGGGATCTTGGGTTCGAGTCCTGCCTTGGGCATTGGTGTTATATGTTTGTGTAATGTGTATATGTTTGTGCAAAGGAACAGTAAAACCAGTAATCATACAGTAAATTTAGGGGGGAAAATCAATAAGAAGAAATATCTTGAAAATGGCCAACTCCACGAACAAAGTGACAAGCATTATGTGTTTTATCGTGATCTACATATTTTTGTAGTTATCTTTGTCTATCTCTTACGGTTTACCAGTTAAGCAAATTCAATAAAAATCATGCAGAATCAAGAGATATGCAGAGACTATTCCCAGAAAATTTAAGCTATACATTTTATTTGGCACGTAAATATCTTAAATATAAGAGATTTTAATCAAAATCGTTAGAGCCATTTTTAAGAAAATCAATATTTTCAAAAAATGTTCCATGTTAAGGGTAGTTGGGGGCCGAGGGATTTTCTTGAAAATTTTCCTGTCACATCCTTGGAAGATATCAAACTTAAATACCAAGTTTGGTATTTAACGGTGTTTTCGTTTTTGAGTTATGCTGCCCAAACACACACACGGACATTTTTCTAAAAATGCTTTTTTTGAATCCAGGGTGTTCCAAAATATGTATTTCTGGTGAAATCTCGGTATCGAATTTTTGGGTGCATTACAATACTTTCTCTATACATTATTACATAGTACGTATAGAGAAAGTAAAAATGCTCAAAATAAACATCCAGCAGATGGAAAAGGGATCTTGAAAATAGCACGTTTATCTAGTCTTAAAACTTAAGTTTCTTCTTCAAATTATTTATCGTTTACATAAAATTCTTATAAGCATTTCTTCACTCCTTCCCTGAGATTTTAACTTGAAACAGCCCCGTTGAGTTCTGCAACCATATTTAACGCACAAACAGATATCTACGGGGCAGTTGGGCCGCCTAGCAGTGGGCTGCGTCTCATGTGATTTATTTGGTACTTGGTATCTAAAAATCGGTGTGCTCTGTTGTGGAGCAGGCACAAGTACAACTATCTGACGAGGGATTCCAATAAGAAGATGGGATCTAATAAATACACAACTTGTATAATGTTTTATTTTTAATTTCTCTAGCACGCATGTACATAATAGATACAGAAGCTATTGTATTCCACCCAAAAACTCGATATCGATATTTCTCTGAAAATACATTCTTTATGTTCCCATGAATAAAAAAACAACACTATTTTAAAACGGTCCCTTTGTATGTGTGTGTGCGTGTACGCGCGCGCGCGCGTGTGCCTATGGACACGGTAACTCAAAAATAAAAAGTCAATTAAATTCCAAACTAGGTACTTATGTTCAGTAACTGTCAGGGATATGACTGGAAGATTTTCAGGAAAATCTCCCACTTCCAACTACCCTTTCTATGGAACATTTTTTTGGGAAATTTTAGACACTCTTAATAATGGCTTTAACGATTTTGATTAAAATACCATATCTTTAAGAAATGTTTATGACAAACGAAATGTATATCCTGAATTTTCTGAGAAAAGTCTCTCAAGACATCTTCATTCTGGATGAATTTTGTATAACCTTTGTATAACTGGTAAACCGTAAAAACTTACTGCACAAAAATGTCAAAACACACAATTTATGTCATATAATTACTTGCTCTATATGTACTATGTATATATTGTATAGAGAAGATATTGTATTGCACCCAAAAATTTGATACAGAGATTTCACCGGAAATACATGTTTTGAGATCTCCTGAATCCAAAAAATCATTTTTAGAAAAATGACCATGCGTCTGTGTGTGAGTGTGTATGTGTCCATGGTCAGCATAGCTCATCAAAGAAAAGTTCGTTAAATACCAAACCTGGTATTTAAGTACAGTTCTTCCAAGGATGCGACACGAAGATTTTCAAGAAAATCTCCCCACGCTCTCATGTGGAAAAATTTTCGAACATTTTTATTTTCTCAAAAAAGCATCTAACGATTTTGATTAAAATATCGTATATTAAAGCTATTTACATGACAAATAAAATGTATATCTTAAATTTTCTCGAATAGCCTCTGAAGTCATCTTTATTCTGGATGAATTTTGAGGAATTTTGCATAGCTGGTAAACCATAAGAGAAAAAAAGCTATAAAATATGTAGAGGTCCTTAAAACACACAATATTTATGTTATATGCATTTTTTGGTGGAGTTGATCGTGTTTGAGATATTCCTTATTATTGGTTTCAGCTATAACTTGTCAACTCCTGTACATACAAATGAAGGAACTTCAATCACATAGCAACCAGCTTTTGACTCGCTTTTGCCTATGGTACTCTATTTCGCTTCTGCTTACACGGAAGCAAGTATTAAGAACATTTCTGCTGTTTTTTTTTTGTCTCGATTAGCATGATATAAATACGAGTAGAAGAATAAGATTTTTAACAATAATTTGTAGAGATGTAGAGAAAGTCATGTGAATGGAACACATCAGATTTTTAGGGATATTTCGATAGAGAGATAAATATTTCATGTTATTGATTTCAATATCGAACTACTACTTAAGCTTTAGTCAAACGGAAAGTCATCTTTCTTTTCGTCTCTTGTTTTCCTGGCAAGCAAAGACCATAGCACATAGCGACCAGCTTCTAAAATATTTGACTTTAGCCCCTTAAGAAGCCAGCAATAAGACCTCTTCAGCTAATTTGTATCAGCATGATTAAATTAACAGATAATCTAGAAAAAGTCATGTAAACGGAACATATCTTTTTTGGATACAGGGCACCATAAAACGTGTATTTTAGATGAAATTTCGGTACCGAAATTTTTGGTGGAGTTCAATACCTCATTTACCTATGTTCCATGTAAGAGACACAAATTGCAGCATAGTCCATACCTTCCAAATCTGTCACCAACTGTCCCCTTTCGTGGTGTAATGGTTACCATGCTAATTGCATATACCCATGGTCGCGGGTTCAAACCCGGCGGAGATCGATGGATGTTTTCGGGCGTAAAAATCCTTGTTATGGCTTCCTTTGGAAATGAAGTAAAGTCGTGGGTCCCGTGGTGCAGAATTCGGCACGTAAAAAAACATCAAGTCAGTTAGGGAGGCCTCTGAGCAAAATTATGTGGTCTTTCACGCCCAGTATAGAATGGGACGCTGAGAAGCTCAGCAGTTAAAGAGCGTCCATAAATAAAAACGCCAATTAATCTGCCACCAACTGGCTGCTTTCTCTTTTCGCGGCTGAAAACTCCTCTGTGTGGCTGAGGGATTCCCAAACACTAATGAAGCTATAAGACAATGGAGGAGTCAATATAACTAGGAGTTATTTCCGGTCTGTTTTGCCGTGGTCTGCTGGAATAACATGCTCCAAAGGTTTGTCCACAACTGTGGTGAACATCGCCAGTGGCGTGAAACCTTCTCCGAGGAAACTTCGACCATGCCACTGAAGATATGGTCGAAACCTCTGGACCATCTTATTCCAGCAGACCACGGCGAAACAGCCCAGAAATAAATCCTAGATACACTAATGAAGTTACCGTAAATTCGACGATAACTGTACGACTTCTATTGCAATGACTTTTAGCAATGCTTCCAGGCACTTTACATGTTCTGGCAGAAGTGTATCATTGCGAAACGGATTCATTTTGATGGAAATATTGTGGAATTCGCACTAGGATAACTTGTTTCCGTGTTATTAAACACCTCCTGGTAATTTTAATTTTCTCTGCAAGTACTATGTACATAGTGTATAAAGAAAGCATTGTATTCCACCCAAAAATTCGATACCGAATTTTCACGAGACCATCTGAATCCAAAAAAATCTGATGTGTTCCACTCACATGACTTTCCCTATATCTCTGTAAATTATTATTGTTACTAAGCTTGTCTTTTATTTATTTCATGCTAATCGAGAAAAATTAGCAGAAATAGGCTTATTTCTTGCTTTATTGTAAGTAGAAGTGAAATAAGGGAGTACCATAGGTTAAAGTGAAAGCCAGAAGCTGGTTGCTATGTGACTGATGTTCCTTTGTCTGTATGGACAGGAGTTGACAAATTCCTGTATGAGAAAAGTATAAGTTTTTCAAAGCTGAGACCAAGAAAAAGGAATATCTCAAAAACGATCAACTCCACGAAAAAAATGTATATAACATAAATTGTGTGTTTTAACGTGCTCTACATTTTTTCGTGGGTTAAGTTTTTGTCCATCTCTTACGGTTTAGTAGTTATGAAAAATTCATCTAGAATAAAGTAGTCTTCAGATGCTATTCCTAGAAAATTCAAAATATACATTTTATTTGTCAGGTAAGTAACTTTAATATACGATATCTTAATCAAAATCGTTAGAGCCATTTTTTAGAAAATCAAAATTTTCGAAAAAAGTTCCATGTAAAGGGTAGTTTGGGGTGGGGGCATTTTTCTCAAAATCTTCGTGTCGCATCCCTGGAAGATGCAAAACTTAAATACCAAGTTTGGTATTTTAGCGACTTTTCGTTTTTGAGTTATCGTGTTCACAGACACACGGACATACGGACACACACACACACGGACCTTTTTCTGAAAGTACTTTTTTTTGGATACATGGCACCCTAAAATATTTATTTCCGGTGAAATCTCGGTATCGAATTTTTTGGTGGAGTGCAATACATTCTCTATTCACTATGTACATAGTGAGTATGGAGAAAGTAAAAATACATGTTCAGAAAACTTTTATGTGTTCCATTCACGTGACTTTCTTTATATTTCTGTAACGAATTATTGTTAGTAAGATTATTCTTCTATCCACTTCATGTTAATCGAGATGAACACCAGCAGAAGTGGTTTTATTACTAAGTTCCTTATAAGTAGAAGGGAAATAAGGGAATACGCTAGGCTAAACCGACATTCGCATGTTTCAAAAGGTGATTGCTGTGGAATTGAAATCCGTTTCTTTGCGTGGCCAGCAGTTGACAAATTTCTTTATGAGAAAAGTGTAAGTATTTTAAAACTGAAACCAATAAAAAGGAATATCTCGAAAACGTCCAACTCCACGGAAAAAATGTATATGACATAAATGGTATATCTTAAGTGGATCTATGGTGTTTGTGTAGTAAGCTTTTGTCAATCCCTACGGTTTAGCAGTTATGCAACATTTAGAAAAATGAATCCAGAATAAAGCGTCTTCAGAGCCCATTCCCAGATAATTCAAGATATACAGTTTGTTTGCCATGTAAATATCTTAAATATAAGAGATTTTAATCAAAATCATTAGAGACATTTTATGAGAAAACCAACATTTTCGAAAAGTGTTCCATGTAAAGGGTAGTTTAGGGTGGGAAAATTTTATTGAAAATTTTCTTGTGCATCCTTGGAAGACACCAAATTTAAATACCAAGTTTGGTATTTAATGGTTTTTGGTTTTTGAACTTTGCTGCACATACACACAGGTAGACAGACAGATATACACACAGATATTTTCCAAAAATACTTTCTTGGATTCAGGGAGTCTCAAAACATATATTTCCGGTGAAATCTCTGTATCAAATGTTTGGGTCTAATGCAATAGCTTCTCTACACTGTGACCATAGTACGTGTAGAGAAAGTAAAACTGTCCGTGCGTGCGTGTGTGTGTGTGTGTGTGTGTGTGTGTGTGTCTGTGTCAGTGCTTCTGTGGGAAGCATAGCTCAAAAACGGAAAATCCGTTAAATACCAAACTTGCTATTTAAGTTCAATATCTGCCAAGGATGCGACACGAAGATTATGAAGAAAATCCCCATCCCCAACTAATCTTTATATGGAAATTTTTCAAAAATTTTGATTTTCTCAAAAATGGCTCTAACGATTTTGATTAAAAAGCCGTACATTAAAGATATTTACATTACAAATAAAATGTACATCTAGAGTTTTCTGGGAATAGCCTCTGAAGACCTCCTTATTCCATAATGATGATCCAAAGAGAGGGACAAAAACTTGCTTCATAGAAAATGTACATCCGCTTAAAACACGCGATTTATCTCAAATGCATTTTTATGAAGAACTGGCCGTTTCTGAGATATTGTTTGTTATTGATTTCAGCTTTAAAATACTTTTATGCTTCTTACACGGAGTTTTTCAACCCCCAGGCATACAAAGACATTTCAATCACACACTAACCAGCTTATAAAACATTTGACTATCGCTTTAGCTTATTTTCCTTTTACTTACAAGGAAACAAGCTATGAGACTATTCATCATAATTCTATCTGGATTAGGAAGAAATATGTGAATAAGCTTTTTAACAATAAGATAAAGTCATGTGAATGGAACACATAAGATTTTTGAACCTAAGGTTGAGTTCCATTGTATTGTTGATTATAATTGGTGACAAACAGTTTTAGTGAAACTGAGTGCATTTCCTATTTCTATCCCTATGTTATGTGCTAACTCCTACTAAAATTTTGTCATGTTTTTATTTTGTATTGTTTTTACTAAACCTAGATCTCCGATCGATTACCATTATATATATATATATATATATATATATATATATATATATATTGTAGCTTAACGTCTTTTAACCTGGTTAGTCATATCGGACGATGAATGAAATTGGTGAAATGATGCTCAAATGATCTCGGGGTCCATGGAGCTTAAAGTTACTCGACATTCGTCTTCTCAGGATAAGGGAAAACCCCGAAAAAAAAACGTATCCGGGTAACTCACCCTTAGCGAGATTGGAACTCGCGACCTGTTGAATGTGAAGCAAACACGCTACCACCACACTACCCAGGCGGGCTGTAGATATATTGAAGACTCTCTTCTGACATCGTCTTGCAACATAATTCTGTTGATATCTCGGTCGATTACTCTCAAAAAAGAAATACTTTATATAAATTAAAACAATATGAATTTACCCAACAAAAGTAAATTCTATGAACACTTATTTATTCCTTTTGTATAGATATAATTATTACTAGGGATAGTATCTTGGAGACTAATAGGGGGACAGAGTCGAAGTTAACGCAACTGGTATATAGTTGTGATGTGTTCACAATGCAGTGTGGTACTAATAGAAGGAAAATTGGGTTATAATAGACTACGATGTTTTCACTAGTAGTGGAGGGTGATTGAGGTTGAGTGGCTGGTAAACATAAATACCACTGATTTACATTCAATTGCTGCTGTGCAACTAGTTATCAGCATCATTATCCGTTTTGTTTTCCCTCAAGATACATAGATTACAATGCACAACATCGTACATTCGTAACGTCTCAAATGTGAATCGTTTCCGATTGGCACGTAAACAGGCTTTATATTGTGAAAAACTTCGCTCCAAATCACAAGATAGTTGCATGAAGAAAATGCACTATCATCAAAGGCATTAATTATGTGTAAAACAGTATTGTAAAAAGCATAGTATATTACCAGGTTACAACGCGTTGCTACAGTTTGTTTAAATACGGCGCGTGCAGTCGCCAATGCTGGCCGGTCTCTACTCGGTAGGCATGCAACTGATATTTGCATGTGTCCCGCTATGGGTCCTCAAGATGTTATCCTAATCATTTCCTTACACGGATGGTGTATACTGTTTTATCCCGATACTCCACTTGTAATGTTATTCTCTTGCACAAGCAAGAAAAGCACGTCTTACGTCTGCGTACCCACGCTTACGAATTCCTGCACTGATGGAAGACATTTCCAATTATCCAGTATTCATTGTTTCACAACATATGAAACCTGTACTCTGTTGCATTAGTTTATATGCTATTTGCATTAGATTTAAAATATTTTAAGTGACTTAACAATGTGCACCGACTTTAACAACATTTTCACATTCATTATTTTCAGAATAAATTTCTGCTTTCTCTGTTACTATAATACAAATCTGAGTGTTTGTGGCACCATGTCACTAATGGTGGCGTCGCTTTCAATATTCTCGCATGCCTTTTC
Source organism: Hymenopus coronatus (assembly GCA_030762935.1). Taxonomy (NCBI): domain Eukaryota; kingdom Metazoa; phylum Arthropoda; class Insecta; order Mantodea; family Hymenopodidae; genus Hymenopus; species Hymenopus coronatus. The sequence goes on from CM060898.1 coordinate 123,456,336, forward strand.
ATCATCCTACATACATATCACACATTGTTGAACAGAGGTCACTGAACATTTTACACAAACAAAAATTAAATATTAACGGTTGCCTTATAAACAGTATCTAAAAACAAACTGTGAAGCCTCTGTATTCCTTAAACAGTTAATGTTTTATACCCAAATGTGTTTATATGTTCCATAGCACCTTTAATTTTGCTGTTTTCGGCGTTGAGGCGGCCTTATGGTCGCAAGAAACAAGATCCGGAACTTGTGGTGTTGGCGGCTGCAAGGGGGATCCTGGCGCCGAAATGAAGAACTTTCAGCCACAGCGTTGGGGACTTTTGCGCATCTGTATAGCATGTATACTTGTGATCTGCAGCCTCTGCGATTCCTCCACTTCGTCCTTTCCTCCAGGAAGGTGTTAGCACACGATAGATCCTAATGCAGGTAAGTGTCCCCCAGCGCTGATTAGCCTTTTCCTTTTAATCTGTAGATCGGTTCTTTGATTATTTCCTCAGAAGCATTATGTTTTCTGCTGTAGATGATCAAAAGAAAAGTCTTCTTGAGTTGCAATTTTCAAAATGTTGCAAATATACTTTAGTATAAATTTACAATCTCTTTTACAAGAGATTGTAAATTTATGCTAAAGAGATGGTTTACAAATAAATGATGAATTACTGTATAAAATGTACTAAAACATATTAATTATTGCTGTTTTATTCGTAATTACTGATAATAATTTCTAAATAACTCACTTGGTCATGTTAACCTTTCCGAAAATTGAGAAATATCACTTTTATTTACTACATTTATCTTTAGGTGTTTTGGTGAAATGTTCTTGAAAAGTTTGGGTCATGAAAAGAGCAATTTGACTCATGGCGAGCGTTCAAAAGTAGTGAAGAAAATAAACTTATAAACTCTTATAAAGGTAGAGAGGCACTTTTAGACTTGAAGCCTGCACAAGCAGTGTTATGTAGTAATTTAAGAAATTTAGTGTCGGTTCCTAGTCTACTGAAACACTGGCATTGGAAACCTCCAAATAGCTGGAGTTTTCTCATCAGCATTGCTAATTTTATTATAAGGTATATAATAGTTTATTATATTAAATAGAATTAATATAATAGAAAAAAATGAAAATAAAAAGAATCAATACCTTTATGAAGCTTACATATATTGTAAACAATTTAAAAAATCTAATGTGTACCATTCACATGACTTTCTCCATATCCCTGCAACAAATAGTTCTTAAAAAGCTTATACTTCTATTTACTTTATGCTAATCAGAACCAAATAGCAGAAATAGTCTAATTACTCGCTTCCTTGTAAGTAGAAGCGAAATAAAGGACAACAGTAGGTTAAAGTGATAGTCAAAAGCTGGTTGCTATGTCAATGAATTCCTTTATTTATATGGATAGGAGTTGACAAGTTCCTGTATGAGAAAAGTATGTTTTTCATAGCAGAAACCAAAAATAAGGAATGTCTAAAAAACGACGAACTCCACGAAAAAAATGTATATAACATAAATTGTGTGTTTTAATGTGCTCTACAGTTTTTGTGGAGTAAGTTTTAGTCCATCTCTTACGATTTAGCAGTTATTCAAAATTTAGTAAAATTCATCCAGAATAAACTACTCTTCAGAGGCTATTCCCAGATTATTCAAGATATACATTTTATTTGTCAGGTAAATATGTTTAATATACGAAATTTTAATCAAAATCGTTAGAGCGATTTTTGAGAAAATCAAAATTTTCAAAAAAAGTTCCATGTAAAGGGTAGTTGGGGGTGGGGGGATTTTTCTCAAAATCTTCGTGTCGCATCCCTGGAAGATACTAAATTTAAGTACCAAGTTTGGTATTTTACCGACTTTTCGTTTTTGAGTTATCGTGTTCACAGACACACGGACACACGGACACACACACACACACACACACACACACACACACACACGTACACACACACACACACGGACCTTTTTGTGAAAATGCTTTTTTTGGATATTGGGGACCCTAAAACATATATTTCCGGTGAAATCTCGGTATCGAATTTTTGGGTGGAGTGCAATACTTTCTCTATACACTATGTACATAGTGCGTATGGAGAAAGTAAAAAGGGAAACTGAACTAATTAAACGGTGTATACAAAGCAAAAAATATCTCGCTCTGCGACATATGGATATTTATTGTAATACCAAACTCTACCAGGAAGGAAAGACGTAAAGAAACAACAGGATGGGACAGTCTCTGGCAAACAAACCGAAGTGACGTGCGGAAGTCCGTAACAGTTCCTGGCTCGAAGATCGTCCCACTACCAGAGCTGCCCAGAGAGAGCGATGAACGACCCGTCAACCAAGCAGTGTTTACGGGACAAGTAACCCGGCAGCAAACATCCGCGCTATCTCTCAGGTATTGCCTTATAGCGTAAAACCTGAAAAACACACCCGAATCATGAGAAGGAAATGCATTGAAAGGGAAATGATGGAAAGGTAATCGTGGTAGATGAGCAGCCACACCTGCATTCGCCTATAGACCAGGAAAAGTGACGAGAAATCAAGGCCAGAGTGGACAATCAACGGTAACCGTGCCTAGGATCTATCAAATGTACGTCTCACGCTACCACTCATCCATGTCGCTTGGTAATTAAATCATATAGCTCTAGCTGTTCTTAATTTGTGTAAAAATATTAATAATTCTTTAAGGCTGGTAATTACACTAAATCTACAAGGAAGATATTCCGATTTAAAGTTATACTCTTAAAGCCTTCTAGGTTCTTGAAACTTAACAGCCAGTTAAGGGCGGAGTTGTCAGTCATCAGGTACCATGGCTGACCGTACAGGTACTTTTGGAGGTGCTCCAGCACCTTTACTGCTGCTAGGAGCTCTCGCCTGGTAACACAGCGGTTGTTTTCTGCTTTGGAGAGCATCTTGCTGTAGTAGACAATTAGACGCTGATGGCCATTCAAACCCGGCGGAGGACAATGGATTTTTTCGGGTGTAAAAGTCCTTAGCATGGCTTCCTTCGGAAGGGAAGTAAAGTTGTGGGCCCCGTGTCGTAGATTTACGGCACATAAAAGAACCTCAAGCCTGATAGAGAGGCCTCTGAGCAGAATTAAGCGAACTTTCACGCCCAATTTAGAATGGGACGCTGCGAACCACAGTAGTTATAGAGCGTCCATAAATAACACGCCATTTCCATTTTTGGCCATTCTGGAATGCCGGTGTCGCTGGTATCTGTGTCCATAATAAAGTCGCCACCACGTTGTAGAAATCCTAAAATAGAAGCACTGCAGAATGCTGACTTAAGGGTCTGGAACGCGCTCTTTGCCTATTCTGGGGGGGGGTGTTCGCGATGTTGGAGAACCTTCTGGCAAATTGGCGGTAATAGCTCCACAGACTCAGGAAATTTCGTAGCTTTCATTTATCTTTCGGGTAAGGCAGATCTTTCACTACTCGACCTTTTTCCGGGTCCATAGTCTCACAGATGGTGAGACTAGTGGCCCAAGTAGTCATCTCCGTGCAAAAGAGTTGTCATGTCTTCGGGTATAAATTCAAGTTAGCGGCCTGCAACCTTTGCAGTATCTTGATCAGGTTCTCAAGGTGTACTTCGAAGTTTCTGTATAGAATGATGATGCCATCAAAGTAGAGCAGGCAGGTCAACCATATCATCACTGATTTCAGAGGCGCTGGAAGATGTATAAGAAGAGCATATCCGTAAATTGCCAAAGCCCTTAGCCTATCTAGAATACGGTCTTTGAATTGCCAGTATCCCGATTTCAAGTCCAAAGTCGAGAATCACTGGGCACCAGCAAAGGAGTCGTTAATAGTAAGAGGAATCAGCCCTTTATGGTGTTAATGGGTTTCTGCCTGTTTTTTCACTCAGAAGCTAGCTTATAGGTCTACTTCTTGTACTTTTTCACCAAGACTACAAGGGAGCACTAAGCGCTGTCGGGTCCTTCAGTGATTCCCCTAGATAACATGTACCGTACCTCTGCTCACTTAGTCTTGGTGGTCGCAGGATACGTAGGTTGTCTCCGGTGTCGATATTATGGAATATTCGGTCAGTACGACCGTAATCGCCACTCCTTTCACTGAAGACAGCCTGATATTATGTGAGTAGACACAGGGCGCTCTCCAGTTGTGAAACTGTTAGATGATTAGCCGTCCTTAGAGAGCAAGTGTTTCAGCTGAGACCTCAGATTCTGCAAGCGTGATAGCTGTTTAGATCCGTCGCACGGCTGGCTCGCAGTTTTCTAACTCCGTCCCGGCCTGGGTGTCCTGGTTCAGCAATCTTACCGGTACCTCAAATAATGGGATAAGACATAATCAGAGCAGTAATGTTCTCCGGTCCACAACCAGGTCTCTTGATCGTTAGCCCACCTGGTACGCCTTCGCCATCATCTAGCTTCCCGAGGGCAAAACTACATCGTTCTTCAAGATGAGCCAATAAATACCCGGATGTTGCTCCTCATTTTGGTCGAGTCGAAAAACTCTCCGGCCGACGTCGAACTGCGCCTCGTAGCTCCTGAGAGCATCCATTTCCAATATTATATCCTCAATCATCCTCGCGACGAACACCTACAGGCTCACAGCGTTCCGTCCCAGTGGCAACCCCAGCAGGGCCTGCTTCTCTACAGGCAAGATGCTGCCCGACGCCGTCACTAGTTGGCAGAGCAGACTGAGTGTTCCTGATGGCCGGCTCTTCACCACATCAGGTGTGATTAAGATCTTTAAACCTCCCGTCGATCATCATGGCGTTCAGTTCCTTGGTGTTGCCCTCGGGTCGTCCTTTCAGGGCAGTAAGGCATTGATCGTGATCTTTTATCGTAATATCAAGCTCTTCCACCATTTCGTCGAGATATCCCATTTTTTCTACAATTTTTCTACACCCTTTTTCACGCCGACCTGTTCCTCAATTTTATTAAAACTTTCTGTTTTCACCGTAGACATTTCCGTTCTCATTTCTCTCTGCATCTTCACAATTTTCTCCATGCTAGATTGCATCTTTTCTTCCATCTTTCATATGTCGAATTCCATCTTCACCTTTATCATCTTCTCCATTCCGAACTTCATTTCTTCCATTCCAGCTGTATTCCATTTTGTTGCCTGTTTTCTCCACTGCGGTTTATACTTGTGTGACCATCTGCTTCATTTCACCCAATTAACTTTTCATCATCTCCATTTTGGCATAAAGTCCCACTCTTGACACCAGGGTAGCATACACCCTTATTTGCTCAAAGTTAGTTACAAACAAAGCATTTAATTCACTGCTGCAAAGAATTCACTCGACGCTTCGACGCGTAAATAGTTAATGGCTTTCTCACGCCACTGCGTGCTAACACAACAGTCGAAATATGACTCACTACTCACTCAATTGGCTGGCAGTTCTTCCTTATATATCTGTGAACGGCGTCACAGAATTTTCTGTAAGCTAGTCAATGATTCTAGCATGTATCAGTACATGTCTCACATTCCAAGGCTTCCGTTACGGGTGGCCCTTCGTGGTGTAATGGTTCCATACTAGCTTCATATACATAAGGTCATGGGTTCAAACATTGGTCCCGAGTAGTCGATTTACGGCACGTAAAAGAACCTCAGGTCTGATAAAGAGGCCTTTGAGCAAACTTAGGCGGTCTTTTACGCCCGTATAGAATGGGACGCTGAGAACCGCACCAGTTAAAGAGCGTCCATAAATAAAAAAACACTTCCGGTTATGGCGCGTCGCTTCCTGTGTTTACAGCGTTCCAAGTCTTCCAGTCTCACTGACTCACATCACACAGCACTGTCACACTGAACCCTAGATATATTAGAAAGTGATTACGTGTGTATACACACCTATGTCTGTGCAAACCATAACTTAGAAACGAAAAGTTCGTTAAACACAAAACTTGATATTTATGTTCAGTAGCCTCCAAGAATGCTTCACGAGGGTTTTCAAGAAAATTCTCCCACATCAGACCACCCTTAAGAGAACATATTCCTGAATGTTTTTTTTTTTCTTTCTTAAAATAGCTCTAACGACTTTAACTAAAATACGTTTAAGATATTTTATGACAAATAAAATGTTTTGTAATTCAATCTAACTGTGCGTGCTTGTGTGTATATGTATGAATGGGTGTTTGTATGCTTGTGAAGAACATAACACAAAACAAAAAGTCGATTAAATACCACACTTGGTATTTCAAATCGTATTTTCCAACATTTTCAGGAAAATTCTTCAACTAAAACTATCTTTTACGTGAAAGATATTTCAAATTTTTGGATTTAATAAAAAATTATGTTTATTATCATGCTACATGTATGCCAGATATCCATGCACCAGAATGAGGACTGAGAAACCAGAAAATTCAACACGCAGTAAACCCGATGGCAGTTTGTATCAGACGGACGGGCTTTCACTACCAGGAGAGGCCTCTGAGCAAAATTAAGCGGTCTTTCACGCCCAGTATAGAAAGGGACGCTGAGAACGCTGAGAAAGAGCGTCCATAAATAAAACGTCATTTCATTTCCACTGCCAGGAGCACAACATCACACTTAGGATTCGCCGAAACCACAAACCAACCCAAGGCGAGATCGGCCGGTCCGACGAGAATCGAAACAAATATTTCCCGAATGTGACTCTTCGTGTTACCATCCAGCCATTCTGTGCCGTGTTGGCACGATCGCGTGTCTTAGCATCCCCTATCTACGTAGTTCTGCGTGTGTCGCTCCATCGCTCGGGTCACTGTCTTGTTGGTCCGAGTAGCTACCTCGAGAGTCGTATGCACTCAGGTTTCGAGAAACCTACAACGTTGGTCTGAAAACTTGCACTGAGTCAAGCGAGGTGAGAGTCAAGGGTATAGTCCAATCTGGAGCAGTATGTAGCGAGGTTAACCATCAGACATTTACTTTTGTAGTCAGCCTGTGACAATCACGTTGGACAAGAATTGCAGGATTTGGGCCCGCTGCTGCTTGGAACTCACAAGGTTTTTAAGACTATCGAACATGATTGTCTATCTGTAAACCTCGGTGAGAGAATTCCGTTTTATGCTTTCTAGCATTCGCCCATCTTTATATTTCTGGCCGTTAGTAGTATAAAATTCAATGCATGCTTTTTCGTCCTATTCTAAATTAGCGACGAATTGCTAGCAAATGCAATTGCATTCAGAGAATGTGTATGAGTGACTCCATGTTTCAGTACAAAATATAGTACTTGTCTCAGCTATAGTTTCTTTGTAGCTTCAGTCAAATGTGCTTCCATGCTCTGTCTGGTTTTGACTGTTTGAGTCAGCGTATCATATGAAATAGACGACAAACAGAGATAAACAAGGGTTAAGCTTGCTTTATACAAGTAAATGAGTAATTGGAAGCAATTATTGTTTGTTATAATTTAGTGAGGGGCAAGTTTTCATAATATTATGATTTATCATAGTGTTAGTATGCGTGCGTGAGTGTTTGTGAATTGCCACCATTTTGATACTTTCTAATATATGGAGATCAAGTGTACCATGTTAATTAAAGCATTGCAGTAGGAAGCCTTTGCTCATTATTCTTAAGATTTTTGGAATTTATTAAATTGTTCAAGAACTAAGAGTTCACTTAAATTAGTATAGCTTATTTTATTAGCTCCCACTGTGCTTTTGAAAATATTAAAAATGAAATTATAGCTTTTGGGATATATATTTATATAACTTTCAAATTTATTTTAATTTTCTTCACCGACATCACTTCCTGATTCTGTGGTTCATGATAATAGGAAAATATACACATCAAGTAAAATGTACTATTAACACAATTCCTTCAGTCATTTGTTCTTGTGGACGTTTGTTCCCGTGGGCTAGGATCTGGGTAGTGAAATAGCTGTTAGGATCTAAGTAGAGGCCCTGTGAGGGTCAGGTGGATGCAGTGAGTGGTAGCAGAGCGTGGTTGTGTTTGCTATTTGTATGTGTACAGTGAAGTGGATTCCTAATTGAAAATTTTGAATATCGAAGTTTCAGTAATTTTTATATACCATTGGTGCAGAGAAAAAAATACTTTTATATGATGGATGTGTGTGTGTGTGTGTGTGTGTGTGTGTGGGTATTATAAATGATAGAGTTTATTGAAATTGAGGAACTTTCTCACCATTTGTGTCCTCTAGTGGGCATGGCGGAATCTCATTTTCAAATAGAATTTATCCATAAGGGAGAATTGCAACATGAGCTGGAGAGTAGAAGTGCCGCACATAATGAACGTGACGCTGTTGCTGATTTACAGCGGGATTTGAAAAATGTTTTGAGGCAGGGGACCATTACGGAAATTGCCAGCTTACTGTTGAGAATCTGTTGAGATTCCGGAATATCACAAAGCGTGGGAGCTTATAGCTGAGATGCTGCGTGAGTATTATCAGGTAGGATTTACCTACGCCTTTTCAATTACAGCGTTTGTAGGCCGAATTAAATATTGGAAATATAGAACCAGCGTGTTAGAACTTTTAAGTTCTGCTAAAGTTAAAGCTGAAGTAAATAATTTCCTAGGAAAGAATAGGCAAATTGCTGAAAATTTTAAGATGTTAAAACAGAAGGAGTCTTCTAATAGTGTTCTTGGCCTGGCTGAAGCGCAAAATTCTGCATCAAATGATGTGGCCGAGCGCAGGTCAGGGATTACAGTTTCAGATTTTGAGAATGAGAGTTAATGCAGGGTTCAGTTTGCTAAGGCTAAAGTCCTTGGTGGATGAGCTTCACCATGTGCTTACTGAAACACCTGAACAGTTATTTAAATTTAATTAGTTTTTGGTAAACTTAGAAAACAGGATGTGGCTTATCAGATTAATGATAAATTGATTCTCCAGATGATACACATTCGTGTGAGTGGTTCTGTGGCAGAAATGGTTCTTAAAGAGATGTTGGGAACTGCATCCCTTGAGCATTTTCATTGAGATCTTATTGTCACCTGTTTATTATCATGTTACATTTTTTTAATATTTGAATAATTTTGCCATCATCAACAAGTAAAATACTTGCAGAATTTGTTGAGCAAGTTAAATGGGCGGCTGAGCGCTCAAAGTGCAGCTTAGTGAATCTTAGGTAGTGTAGACAGCAATATCAAATGAAATTCGTTCACTTGTTCTAATGATTCCGGGAATAGCATTTGTTCAGTTGCAATTAGTGGTGATTAAATAAAGCCACTTACCTGTACATAATCAAGTAAAAATTGTCAGTTGATGCATCTGCAAATTATTCTGTACGATGTCAGGAATGTAACCAGCTTGTTTTCTAGCAGTGCCGCCAAGCGAGCATATAAGAGCCCAGTGCAATTTTAGGCGAGTGGGCTCAAAGATCTACGCGCTCTTCTCTGCCCCTGGACCGGGGACCTCATCTGCGATAATTCTAATCCTAACTTAAGCCTCAGCTTTGCCAAGCCAACCAATGAAAACAGGGAAAAACCCTTGGTCAGAGTAACCGACCCTAGGAATTGAACCTCAAACCTTAGTGTGTGTAATAACCGGCATAAATCTGCAGAAGATATCTTGCATATGTGTACTTGTCATTCACACATGCTTTACGTTATTAATATGAGTGTTTAGCAACTATTTCAAAGGAAACTAATTAACTGAAATGAAGATATTAGGAATTAATAGCGGAGGTAAATTAAGTGCATCAGAGATACTGTGATGAAAGATGAATGGATGAGCACAAGCAATCAGGTATTAGGTGTACATATATGTTTCTAAAGCTTCTAATTTTAAGCAACTCTTATCAGAATAAACCAATTATGTGAATGAATTGTAAAAAAAGCTGATGTGGTCCATTCACATGACTCTCTCTAGCTGCTCCACTTACAAATATTCCTTACAAAAGTTTATTTTGATCTACGTTATGCTATTCATGATAAGTATTGTCAGAATTGGTCTTATTACTTGTTTCTTTGTAATTAGGAGCGAAATAAGGGAACACACTAGACTAAAGCGATAGTCAAATCTTTTAAAGCTGTCGCTATATGAGACAATTGAATTTTGGTTGTCTTTGCTTCCTAGGAGTAAACATAAGAGAGACGAAGAGAAAGTTGTCTCCCGTTTGAGAAATGCTTAACTACTTTAAAAATGAAACAAATAATTTGGAATATCTCAAAAACAGTTAGCTATATAAAAAAGCAATGCATATGAAATAAATTGTGTGCTTAAATGAGATCTACAGATTTGTGTAGTAAGTTTATCTGTAATACAAAACTCATCGAGTTTGAAGAGGTCTTCAAAGGTTATTCCTAGAAAATTCAATATAAATATATATATATCCTTTGTCTTGAAAATATCTTAAACATTTGGCATTTTTATAAAAAGTGTTAGAGCCATTTTTAAGAGAATCAAAATTTTCGAAAAATGTTTTATGTAAAGGGTAGATGGACGTTCTGGTCAGTATCCTTAGAAGGATAAGTTTCAAAAAATGTTTTTTGGATTAGGGGGGTTTCAAAATATGAATTTGCCGTCTAATTCTAATCTAGACACCAATTTTAGTGGAATACAATACCTTCTCTATTCACTATTATGTAAATTGTACATGCGGGCTAGAGAAAGTAAAAGATAAATAAATTCAATCATAGTAAGTTTTAAACACCTGAGAGCATTCCTAGAGCATTTCGAGCTACAGCAAATATTTAGTAAACTGCCTCTGTTCCATGGCATAAGGAGACAAAACACTGAGAACTTCTTCACTTCCCGGAATGCAGTACAAAAAGCATCTGTCTTTGTCACAGCGTTCATTTATCACTGTAGGATGCCGTAAGTAACGGTGGGAAATTGCAACGTCAACGCAAGCGTATAAAAGGTGTTGCCTGTAATGTGCATTCCTGGGTTACCGTGTGTCACATCTCACATGAGTGCTCTTATATTTCCTAGGTCAGTAAATCGCAAACTGCTATTGCTCGTAGAATGCGTTGTACTGCACAAACCCTTTTACTTTCTCTATCGAGTGATATGACTCGTATTCGGGAAGTGTTGGGATCGATTTCAGGGGTCAGCCGTGGCTTTTATATAGTTTTCCCTGGTTGACAAGGGAATGTTGGAGTGTGTGTGTGTGTTTTTTTCTATAGTGTTTAACACCCGCTTTTACCGCATACGTATAAAATGCGAAGATGAAGATGGAGCACCGCTGGAATGCGATGGCGGGGAAAAACGGAAAACCCGGAGAAAACCCGCCTTTGCGTGATTTTTCCACCACAAATCGCACATGCGGTCGCCTGGGGCCAAACCCGGGCCGCCTCGGTGAGAGTCGAGTGATCTAACCATTCGGCCACGTCTCAGCCTGTGTGTATGTGTGATTTTGGAGGGAATTTCATACTGTAGCTAGTGGGTTATTGTACGTCAGACCTCAGGAGAATAGGTTGAGATGAGAGTAATCACAATGGACGGCCGAAATCGGACGGCATAGAGGATCCTTAATAGTTTCCAAGCAGTCCTTCATCTCGACGCGGGAAGCGCTAGAAGCCCGCGCCCCAGGTTTGACCATACTTCCTGGGTATACAAAGGACTTCCATCGCCACTCCACCGCCGAGAGTTGTATTTCCAGAGCGCAGTCACCACAATGGAAGGGTGCATGCCACCTCCGCAGTCCTCACCGACACTTACAATCCTAAAAGACCAGTTAGACCAAATGGAGATGAAATGAAGGGACAGGAAGTTCGAAGAATGAAGAAATTTTCCCAGCATTTGCCTAGTGACCCCGGAAAACTCCCGGAAAGAACCATAGATCAGAGAGATCGTTCGCGACCTCCCGAATGCCAGACTCAGACGAAACGAGGGGCCACCTGTCTCGGTAAATGCTAGTATAGATCCTCTTGAACCACTAATTTTCTTTCCCTCGTTTGTATTATTTCGCTTTTCCTTTCATGTTTCGCATAAGATATAGTCAGAAAATTACGAAAAGATTGTAACGGTTACCTTAATGCAACGGTTATAAAAGTAAAGGAAACAGTTAAGCAATTATCCCGTAACGGTTACAAAAGTAAGAATAAACTTAACTAATTACCCAGTAACATTTCAGTAACCATTCTTTCCCGTTAACGGTTACTAAAAATATAAGATTGTTACTGAATCTGGATCATTTCCCCTTTAGAAGGAAGTATCAAGTTCACTTGTTTTCGAAATTGAGTTTTATATAATTTCGTAATACTTTGAATATGCTCTATCCAATGGTAGCTACATTTACGGTCTAAACATATTAGGTGCGACTCTACAAGAATTATTTCGTTCAGTTAAATCATGTTTTTATCCAAGTTTTCCTTTACTAAATAACCATTGTATATTCAAAACTGTAACCAAGTAGTTGATTAAAAAAAATCTGATGTGTTCCATTCACATGACTTTCTCTACATCTGTATAATAAATTATTGTTAATAAGCTTATCTTTTATTTATTTCATGCTAATCGAGAAAAATTAGCAGAAATAGTCTTATTTCTTGCTTTATTGTAAATAGAAGCGAAATAAGGGTGTACCATAGGTTAAAGTGAAAGCCAAAAACTGGTTGCTATGTGACTGAAGTTCGTTTGCTTGTATGGACACGAGTTGGCAAATTCCTGTATTAGAAAAGTTTGTGTTTCAAAGCTGAAAACAAAAACAAGGAATATCTAAAAAAAATGATCAACTCCACGAAAAAAATGTATATAACATAAATAGTGTGTTTTAACATGCTCTACGTTTTTTTGTGTGTTAAGTTTTTGTCCATCTCTTACTGTTTAGTAGTTATGCAAAATTCATCCAGAATAAAGTAGTCTTCAGAGGCTGTTCCCAGAAAATTCAAGGTATACACTTTATTTGTCACTTTAATATACGATATTTTAATCAAAATCGTTAGAGCCATTTTTTAAAAAATTAAAATTTTCGAAAAAAAGTTCCATGTAAAGGGTAGTTGGGAGTGCGGGGATTTTCTTGAAAATCTTCGTGTCGCATCCTTGGAAGATACCAAACCTAAATACCAAGTTTGGTTTATAACGGACTTTTCGTTTTTGAGCTATGCTGCCCAAAGGCACACACACACACACGGACATTTTCCTAAAAATGCTTTCTTTTTGGATTCAGGAGGTCTCAGAACATGTATTTCCGGTGAAATCTCGGTATCGAATTTTTTAGTGCATTACAATACCTTCTCTATACACTATGTACATAGCAAGTATAGAGAAAGTAAGAATAGAGGAGACTACCGCGTGTCTAATAAATCCCTGAAACACCCATGGGTAAATTCCTAAACCTTCCTACCCACCCTCCCCACTTCTTCGTCCATTTCAAATAATATGAAATCTTCATCAGTAAAAAAATCTTATGTGTTCCATTCACATGACCTGCCCTACATCTCTGCAACAAATTATGGTTAAAAAGCTTACTCTTCCATTTGCTTCACGCAAGTCCAGAAAATAGTAGCAGAAATTGTCTTATTATTTGCTTGCTTGTAAGTGGAAGAGAAATAAGGGTGTACCATACGCTATAGCGATAGTCAAATCTTTTAAAATCTGGTTGCTCTGTGGTTTAAGTTGTTTTGTGTGGCAGGGGTTGACAAATTCCTGTATGAGAAAGGTATAAGCACTTTTAAGCTGAAGTCAATAGCAAGGAATGTCTCAAAAACGGCCAACTCTACGAAAAACAATGCGTCTAACATAAATTGTGTGTTTTAACGAGCTCTACATCTGTTGTTGGGTAAGTTTTTGTCTACCTTTTGTGGTTTAATAGTTACGCAAAATTCCGCAAAATTCATCCAGAATAAGGATGTCTTCAGAAGCTATTCCCAGATAATTCCAGATATACATTTTATTTGTCAAGTATATATCTTTAATATATGATATTTTAATCAAAATCGTTAGTCATTTTTGAGAAAATAAAATTTTTGGAAAAATATTCCCTGTAGAGGAGAATGGTTGGGAGACTTCCTTGAAAGTCTGCGGGGCACAGTTTTAGAAGTTACTAAACTGAAGGGGGCTATGTCTCTTGCGTCCGCGTAAATAAATATGTTTACAAAAAATCAGTGCGGGCTTTCGTCTGGGGTTTTACAACCAGAACGTCACATCAGCTGCACCAGGGGTCTTTAAAATATATGTGTCAGTTGTGTCCATAGTTACGACGGGCGTTCAATAAGTTCTTATTGCTTTCTCTACACATACTATGAAGATAGTGTATAGAGAAGGTATTGCATTCCACCCAAAAATTCGATACCCAGATTTCATCGGAAATATATATTTTGGGTCCCCTGAATCCAAAATAAGCATTTTCAGAAAAAGGTCCATGTCCGTGTGCGTATGTGTGTGTGCGTGTGTGTATGTGTGTGTGCCTGAGGACAGCATAGCTCAAAAACGAAAATACTGTTGAATACCAAACCTGGTATTTAAGTTTGCTATCTTCCAAGGATGCGACACGAAGATTTTCAAAAATTCTCCCATCCCCTATCTCCAACTACCCTTTACATGGAACTTTTTTCGAAAATTTTGATTTTCTTGAAAATGGCCTCAGCAATTTTGATTAAAATATCGTATATTAAAGATATTTACCTGACAAATAACATGTGTATCTTGAATTTTCTGGGAATAGCCTCTGAAGACTACTTTAATCTGGATGAAGTTTATGAAATTATGCATAACTGCTAAACCGTAAGAAATGGACAAAAATTTACCACACAAAACTTTAGAGCACATTAAAACACACAATTTATGTTATATAATTTTTTTTAGAGTAGTTGATCGTTTTTTAGGTATTCCTTGTTTTGTTTTTGGTTTTAGCTTAGAAAATCTTGTACTTTTCTTATACAGGATTTTGTCAACTTGTGTCCATACAAACAAAGGAACTTCGGTCACCTAGTAACCAGCTTTTTACTTCACTTTAACCTATGATACTCCCATATTTCGCTTTTAGTTACAAGGAAGCAAGCAATAAGACTATTTCTGCTAAGTTTTTCCACATTAGCATGAAGTGAATAGAAGAATAAACTTATTAACAATAATTTGTTACACAGAAGTAGAGAAACTCAAGTGAATGGAACACATTAGATTTTTTTCTACATAATCTTCCTTTAGTTCGATACATTTTCCCCAGAGTTTCTCCAAGTGATTAGGGTTTCGGAAGGTCCTCAAATTTGGTGTCTATTTAGCAGATTGGCCTCTTCGTTAGACGTGAATCTTTTCCACTGAGGCACTTTTTCAAGTTTGTATAAAAAAATAAAAAGACAATAGATACCAAATCTGGTGAATACGGTGGGTGTTGAAGTTATTCAACAATTCTACAATTTCCGCCATCTAAACTGCGTAGATGTGCACCCTTACATTGTCTTGACAGAAGAGAATCTTTTTCTTTCCAGTTGAGGGCGCTTTTGCTGATTTCTTTTTTCAGCCGACGCAATAACGATATATAATACTCTCCATTTATCGTCTTTCCTTTCTGCAAGTAATCAATGTAGGTGATTCCGCGTGCACCTAAAAAAAACCGAGGCCAACATCTTGTCTGCAATTTCACCATCGTTGCCTTCTTTGGAGCCGGTTCGCCTATAAAAACCCACTGTTTCGAGTGTACCTTTGTTTCTGGAGTGTAGTAGTGCAGCGATGTTTCATCCGCAGTTATGTATCCACCCAAAAACTCGTCAGAATTGCGACTGAAAACTGCCAAACTAGCTTCCGAATCGCCACTGAGAGCAAATGCGACACCCACCTTGCCGAGACCTTTGTCAAACCTAATTTTTGGTACAAAATTGAGAACACTGTACCATGCGATATACCTCTGGTCTTTACTATTTCGCGAACTTCGATTCGTCGATCACTCAAAACCGTATCCTGGATTTTGTCAATAATTTCGGAGGAAGTCACTTCTACTGGACGTCCGTTCATCATTTGTGGATGTACGTCCACGTTGAGATTCATTTATCCAATTGTAAATTGTTTCAAACACAGAAAAGATATGATGTGAACTTCATACAACTCGGCTTTTATTTCTTTCGGTGTTAAGCCTATTGAATAGAAATGTTTAATCACCGCACGAAACTATTTTTTTTTTTCATTTTTCTAAATAAGCACAGCATTGTTGATTCAATCGCCTATGGCAATAAAAATAGTGACTGATATAGCTGAAAATTTAACTGCCATCTAGCAAGAGACGGCGGTTACTAAACGCAAACTTTTTCCGATTCTACGAGTGTAATTTCTTGGACTTTTAAGGACTTATTGAACGCAGCTAGTATCTACTTAGGTACATATAGTACCGGCACTGTATCTCCGGCTCTGACATTTTGCGTAACCGAGTGAGGCACTGTTTTCTACTCTTGCCACCATTGTGTATACATGTGCTAAATCTTCGTAAAATGCAAATAATGGAAACTGTAACGTTAACTGCAACAATAACCGCAACTATAACACAATTATAAGAATATCTATAAGAAGAATAACCAAATAAATCTCACACTCAAAGAACTATTCACGACACGTGCTTCCGCTTACAACAGAACTGGCAACATAGTCTAACATCCTGTGCTAGCAGATGGAAAGGAAGCACGTAGCAGAGAGCTTCCACCCTTTGCTGTGCGCGTCAACCGAACACTGCGAACCTTGCCCGTTTTCCCCATACTTTTCTTTCGTGTAGTGTTTTGCGCATATCAAAGCTCCAATCAACAACAGTAAACTATATTTATTACAAAAGTTACGGCAAATTAAATTAGAGTTCCAATATATCTGTCCAAACGAATCAGAATAACTTCCTTTACTGTGGAAATTCAATCGCTAATATTGTTAAAAGTAGCTATTCTGATATACACATCTTTATTTACCCTCTTAGTCACCTTCTGTGGTGTAGTGGTTACTATACTTGCCTCTAAAGCCCAAGATTGCAGGTTCAAACCTGGCGGAGAGTAATGGAGATTTTCGGACGCAAAACTCCTTAACTTGGCCTCCTTCAGAAGGAAAGTAAATCAGGTGGTTCCGTGTAATGTTTATTTGCACGTAAGAGAACCTCATACCTTGAAAGAAGAAGCTTCCTGGGCAAGATTCTGCCATTTTGCGTCCATAAGTTGTGACTTCATCCTACAATGTCATTTGTGGGCGACGAACTGATCCTTCGTCACCAGGGCGTATAGCGGTGATCTGACGAACTAGATCAAAGCACCATATGATTAATATATTTACGTGACAGAATTTTCTAGGAATAGCCTGCTAATACCCTCTTCATGCTGAAGAAAATTTTAGAATTTTGCATAAATGGAAAACCATAATAGATAAAAATATGCACCACAAAAAATATAGGTCTCTTTAAAAACAAATAATTTATTTCACCTAACTTTTTGTAGTACTAGCGATTTCTGGGATCATCATTGTTATTGGTTTGAATTGTTCAATATTTGAATTCTATACCACTGCTACTATTGTGTATATTCTCGAGATATCATGGAAAGAGTTTGGAATTTCCAGACACATTCTATCAGTTAGCGAACCGGTTGTTAAACACCTGACTTCGTTCTGCTTCCTCTACCCCCTTGTAACCTTGAGAAATTGTACTCAAACTATTTCAGCCAAATGTTATCTCCATTAGTACTATTAAGCAGGTATAAGCGAAAATTGATGAGTTCCATTCACATGGCTTTTTCTATATATTCTGCAAAAACAATTTTTGCAAAAGCTTCATGCTAAACTGTTTGTCTACCCCCTTTCAAGTTGTACGCCAGATATGGCTATCTCCACTGATGTCACGCATTTGTGGGATAAGTAAAACCTCTCTAACATCTTCATAGTGACATATGCGACGAGATTTATCTGCAGACTGGTGAGAAAAATTCAAACTAAGCATTCCTTCTGCTCTTCGGTGGGCCGGCGAGGAGGACAGTTTTTCAGTCTAGCTGGAAATTGGTCCTTAAGAGCACAGCGAAGTTTCATTGCGCAGCCGCCAACGGTAGGCAAAAATGCGATTTCTTTCGGCTTGGGTAAAATTGTGGGATTGAATAGGTTTTGATAGGCTTCAATTCTTAGCATTTTGAAAAACCCATTTTGTTTGTCGGGAAAATTGGTGTTTTTTTTTTTTTTTCCTTTCTTTTTTTCATCGTCGCAGGATTTAGTTTTCAAATTGGGAATTCAAGGCTATAACTTACAAATGCAACAAATACAAAACTTATTCTAAGCAAAATGCTTAGTAGTAAAATCAGTTATACCTTTAATGACTACTACTGAAAAGATCTAAAATTAATAAATTGTTAACCTCGGTCAGTGTTTCTTTGCAGTTCCTGGAATCGCTCTCCTTGGTATTTATAAAGAACATATGTGTGTGCTTTTTTTACTCAATCTGGCTTTTTGTGCATTATATGGTTAATGAACATATTCATTGGCAGAAAATGTCTTTTTACTTTTAAATAAAGGAATACATTACACTAAATGGACAGTAAAATCTTTTAGCAGATGGTCGCCATCTGATGCCATTGAAATTTCATTTTCTGTGCTGACCAGAAAGAGAAAATATAATAAAATAAAATAACTCCCATTTGTGAAAAGTTTAAGTATTATAAAATAACAAGAAATATCTCCGTAGTGTAACTCCACATAACATTTATTTGACTTGAAATGTGTGTTTTAAACACTTTTTGTGGTAAGATTTTGTGTATCTCCATGTTTATCAGGAAAAATTCATCCAGAAGGAAGACGTATGCTATTTCAATCAAAATAGGACCAAAGAGAAAAGTGCCCCAAAAGTGTTTCGTGTAAAGGGCAGTTAGAGTTAGGGGGAATTTTCTGGAGAACCTTCGTGTCGCGTCCTTGGAAGATACTGAACATAAAAACCAAGTTTGATATTCGTTTTCGAGTTTTGCTGTTCATAGACACGCACATTCATACACAGACATATACATACATACACACTGACATATACAAACATATGTACAGACACAAAGACAAACACAGACACATAGATTTGCGCACACAGTTACTTACACAGACACAAAGAAGCAGAGATACACACATACATGTGCACATAGCACAGACACACACACACACACACAGACTCAAAGACACATAGGTACACACAGACGCACACAGAAGCACATTGACAACCACAAACTCATACACAGGCCGACACAAATAGACACAGACACACAAACGCACACACCTACGCATACACCCAGACACTCAAAGGCATACACAAACCGAATGAGACACTCACAGACACAACCAGACACTCACAGTCACACACAGACATGTACACAGATACAGACACACACAGAAACAGAACATATGGATCTTTTTCTAAAGATGCTTGGGCGCCTAAACCAGGTTTTAGTGAAATCTCAGTACTATAAAGTTTTTTGAGTATATACTATGCAATACATTGTACGCGATAAGAAAAATTAAAATGAGCAACGCAAGAATAGTTTGTAGAATTACCCTATAAAATAAACTTTAATGGGTAGAGAAATCCATGCTATACATATAACGCGTAGCTCTGTAAGGTCCCGTGTTAGTTCTCTCTATTCTTGCTTGGTATAATAATTTATTACAAACAAAATAATCTCGAGAAACCACATAAACTCTGGATTTGACTAACTGCCAAATCCGATGCGCTTTCGTCTTTGTGGTTGTGCCAGCTGACAAACGTTGTGGAAAAAATGTTCTTGCAACAAACAATTAGAACCTCTTTTATTACTATTATTAGGAATACGACGTTAGCGCGTCTTCTACACAAAATATGCTACTTCCAAGGGCCTGAACAAAAGCCAGTTAGAGCTTATTAGTGGCAGTTGAGAGCATATGCAGCTCAGATATTATAGACCCCTAATTTTAAAATTAACAAATATAAAGCATACCAAGTGGCCCTACAGCGCCGTATTACATGTGTATAGATAACCATGCATGCATTTAAAGAATTGCAGAAATCAACGGGGAAAATCAAAGTAAACACTGGTCAGTGGTGGTGTTAGCACAGCCGACCTCTTGCATATCGGTGGAAACGGTAAGGCATTCTCGCTCTTTGAGAGGAATTCCCAGGTTTGTACAAATTAGATCCCGTGATCTCATATACAGGAATAATGCAAGTAGATCGAAAAGGTAAACATCTTTTCCACTTAAATTACAAAGCGTTTATTTTTTAAAGAATAAGTTCACCATTTAGAACTGAGAGTTAATTAAAAAGTCTTTATTTCACCTTCAGTATCCACAAATAGCTAGGTTTGTAATTGTGTAGTATGCTGTTCTTATTTAACATTAGAGATAAGTCCACGGCAGGGTTAAACCAAAACCTTAAGCGCCCAAAAAAAAAAAAAAAAACTCATGCGTTCCATTCACATGACCTTCTCTACATCTCTGTAAAAATGATTGTTAAAAAGCTTGTGGTTCCATTTACTTCACGCTAATCGAGAAAAACTTAGCAGAAATAGTCTTATTACTTGCGTCCATGCAAGTAGAAGCGAAATAAGGGAGTACCATAGGTTAAAGTGATAGTTAAAAGCTGGTTGCTATGTGACTGAAGTTCCTTTGTTTGTATGGACAGGAGTTGACAAATTCCTGTATGAGAAAAGCGTAAGGTTTTTAAAGCTGAAACCAATAACAAGGAATATCTCAAAAACGATAAACAAAGGACTTTAGTGACATAGCAAACAGCTTGACTATCACTTTAACTTATAGTGCTCCCTTATTCCGCTTCTACTTACAAGGAAGGGAGTAATAAGACTATTTCTACTAATCTCTTCTGATTAGCATGAAATAAATAGAAGTATAAGCTTTTTAAGAATAATTTGTTGCAGAGGTGTAGAGAAAGTCATGTGAATGGTACACAACAGATTGTATTATTTCGGTTTAATTAAGTTTTTCCTAGCTGATTCTTCTTCTTCTGCACTTGAGGAATGAGGTAATAAAATGGAATTCCCTCTTCACAACCATGCTTTCATTGCCAACCCTTCCTTGGACGTCCTCTTCCCTCTCAGCTATAGATATTTACTGAACTTGGTTATTCTTCCTTTCTCCATGCGGTATAGATGGCATCTCCAGTTTTCTTTATATTCTTCTATTTTATCATTTATATTGTAAATTTCCAGTTCATCCTTTATTTCCTCATTTTTCAAATAATCTTTCTTTGTACAACCTTTGTACAACCGAGAGTTTGATTGATTGTATTTTTTCTTTTATCTCCTTATCGCATGATCCATAATTCACTACCAAACAACAGCACTGGAGCCGCCATGATCTTATAAAACTTAAGTTTTGTTTCTTTTGTTGTTTTATTTTGCAGCGTTCTATTTATTATTATTGGAGTTTATTAACCCTGTTCTCTATATCTCTACCAGCATCCCAGCTTACATTGCATCCTAAATATTCCAAGTGCGAGATTTGTTCTAATGTTTTATTATTTCTAGATGATTATTACATTTCTTACGCTGTACGTAAAAAAAGCTAAAGCTTGAAACTATGAAAGATATATTTTATTATGTGCGACAAATTCGAAAATGCATTCCAAAATGGAAATAGCGTTTAATTTTTGGACGCTCTTTAACTGCTGTGGTTCTCAGCGGGACCAACGGCTTTACATCCCTTCCGAAGGAAGCCATACTAAAGATTTTTACACCCGAAAAAATCCATCGAACTCCGCCGGGTTTGAACCCGCGACCTTGGGTATATGAAGTTAGCATTGTAACCATTACACCACGGATGGCGACGGAAATGCATTCCATTTTTACTTTCTCCACACGTATTATGTACACAGTGTATAGAGAAGGTATTGTACTCCACCAAAATATTCGATACCGATATTTCACAGGAAATATATGTTTTAGGGTCCCCTGTATCCGAAGAAAGTATTTTCAGAAAAAGGTCCTTGTGTGTGTGTGTGTCCGTGTGTCTGTGTGTCTGTGAACACGATAACTCAAAAACGAAAAGTCAGTAAAATACCAAACTTGGTATTTAAGTTTAGTATCTTCCAAGGATGCAACACGAAGATTTTGAGAAAAATCTCCTTACCCCAAACTACCCTTTACATGGAACTTTTTTCGAAAATTTTGATTTTCTAAAAAATGGCTCTAACGATTTTGATTAAAACATCGTATATTAAAGATATTTACCTGACAAATAAAATGTATATTTTGAATTTTCTACGAATAGCCTCTGAAGACTACTTTATTCTGGGTGAATTTTACGGATTTTTTCATAACTGCTACACCGTAAGAGATGGACAAAAACTTACCACTTTAAAGCACCTAGAGCACTGTAGAGCACTTTAAACACACAATGTACGTATGTTATATAAATTTTTTTCCTGGAGCTGATTGTTTTTGAGATATTCCTTATTTTTGATTTCAGCTATAAAAAACTTAACTTTTCTCATACAGGAATTTATCAACTCCTGTCCATACAAACAAAGGAACTTCAGTCACATAGCAACTACTTTTGACTATCACTTTAACTTATGATAATGCCTCATTGCGCTTCTACTTTCAAGGAAGCAAGTAATAAGACTATATCTGCTAATTTTTTTTTCGATCAGCACGAAGAAAATAGAAGCAATGGCTTTTTAATATTTTTTTTTTTTTTTTTTTTTTTGCAGAGATGTACCTTCCGTACTTATGACACATTTTTAATGTTGTCAAGATACAGCTTTTCGTAACCCCTTAATTTAATATGACCGAGATTGTTTTTGCTAAGTATGGGTGTAGAGTGTAGAGTTCTCAATCTACTCCTGCTTACGTCTGCTTAGCCAACTCGCACGATATTTGTCCTGCCATGAGAGGAGGGAGGATTTTATCTTGTCCACGCTGTAGTGCGGTCAGGACCTAACAGTTGCTGTGATTTCCTATTTACTACGGTCGAACCAGATTTGAAGTAAACAAAACCTTTTGTATCCCTCCGCGTTAATCTCAGCTGCAAACGAACATGGGCTCCTTTGCAACTATTGATGCACGAAACCACGAAAAACCCAAATCAGAGCAGGCAGCTACCGTGACTTAAACCCGGCATCCCAGGAATGCAAGCTGCGTACGTTACCGCAGGGCCAAGTTTGATGTTTCTCAGGGTTCTGTCTACCCCTTGCAATAAGGTCCTGTATCGTGAACGAGAGTTATTCATCTGTTCACGTTATCTTATTTAAGGTAAGCTTTCGCTGCCTAAAAATAATCCTAAATTAAAGTTTATGGACTTGATCACATGCCGATATGGAAAATAGAACGCAAATCAGTTTTTATTACTAATAAACCCAAACTGAGAAACACAGAAAATTGGCACTTTTCCAAAGATGTTTTATAGATGTTGCATGGTAGTTTAATGTGAAAGAGTTTAAGGTGATTTAACGCTGAGTATAGGGCAAGAAGCAAATGCTTCAAAATCCATTATGCCATAAATTGGGTACTTAACTCAGCTGTATATTATGCCTTTAATACACTTTGCTATTCCTCGTCGTTTCACAAAAAATAAAAAGTTCCATCATGGTCTTTATTATACATGCATAAAAAGTCAACAAATTCCTTATAGAGCAGCTTAAAAGCTAAATCTTTTAAATCAGATCATTACATATACACAGGATAGGATGTGAATAAGTCAAAATAATTTGCTATTTAATAGATAATGATGCATATAACGTATAAGTGTACCCCATTTTGTCCATATTCTAATAATATTGTCATAAATGAACCACAAACTACAAGGTCTAATGTGTTTAGAACGGCCGTGATCTAAGTTTCTGCTATGTTTACATACATCACTCCACCCATAGACCGGCAGAGCAAAGAACAGAGAAGGGGAACCATGTGACCTGTTACGTAACTAAAAACGTATAAGACAAGGAATAGTAACACCCTAAACACATCGTGAAATTTTCCTCATGAACATACATTTAGAAAATAGCGAAAAAATACGATGTATTCCATTCACCTGCCTTTCGCTATATCTCTGTTACAAATTATTATTGAAAATCTTATTTTTCTATCTGCTTCATGCTACTTGAGATATAATTAGCGGAAATTGTCTAATTACTTGCTTCCTTACAAATAGAACGGAAATAAGGGAGTATCATAGGTTAAAGAGATAGTCAAATATTTTGAAAGCTGGTTGCTATGCACTTGAGATTGCTTTGTTTGTATGGCTTAGAGATGACAAATTACCGCATAAGAAAAGTATAAGTATTTTAAATCTGAATCCAATGACAAGGAATGTCTCAGAAACAGCCAGTTCTACAAAATAAAAACATAAAAAACAGTATAGAACATAAATTACATATTTTACATATTTTGTGTGGTAAATTTTGTCTGTCTCTTACGGATTACCCATTTTGCAAAATTCTTCCAGAATAAAGATGTATTCAGAAGCTATTACCAACAAATTCAAGACATACATTTTATTTGTCATGCAAATATCTTTAATATTATATATTTAAATAAAAATCTTTAAAGCCATTTTTAAGAAAATCAAAATTATCGAACATTTTTCCGTGGTAAAGGGTAGTTGGGGTGGGGTGCTTTTCTTGAAAATCTTCGTGTCATATCCTTGGAAGATACTGAACTTCAATACCAAGTTTGGTATTTAACGGACATTTTTGGTTTTGAGCCATGCTGTCCACAGATTCACATACTGACCTTTTTCTAAAACTTCTTTTTTATCCAGAGGTCTCAAAACATGTATTTCTGGTGAAATCTCGATGTGAAATTTCAGGGTGGAATACAATACCTTCTCGGTATATTGTGTAGATACTACGTGTAGAGAAAGTAAAAGTAAAACTGCAAATACCGGATCATAACTCGTCCTCCAATGCCGATACAAATATTTGCAGTTATTCATTTCCCACCTGTATAGAGTGAAAGGCAACTTTTATATTTTTTCTAATATGTGTACTTCATCTAGGTACTACACACAAAACAGTATAACAACATTTTATTCTGTCATCACCCACCAATCCACGGCGATATCAGTTTGTTACTTGGAAGGTGGGTAGAGTGAACTAAATCTAATAAAGTTTCGTTAGCAACTATGCGGCACCATAGAGGATTTTAAATTAATAATACTTCCCGAACATCGTTTTGCAGACGTAATGTGATTGGAGCTATGTGCTAAGTTGCTGGTCAAGGTAGGTCAATGTGAGATCCACTCGGGATATAAACAAAACAGCATACCTGACTAGCGGCTTTGTTTTCCACAAGACCCTTAATTCAAACACAAGTGAAAGTTAAACCTGCTTATGCGTTGATCTACTTCTGGTTTTGAAAGGAAGTGTGCCAACACCGTTCCTAGCTAGCAGTCCCTTGCCAGCGTGTGTGAAAACCTAAATTTTATCACAAAAGAAAGCCATAGAAAAATTGTTTTAAAATATGTTTCAAATGATGATATATGTAACTGGTTTAAATTAATGAAATAACCTCCCTTGCCACCGGCATTTTTTTATAAAATGTTAAATACATAAAATATTTCTATATAGTTAAAATCTACACCAGCTAGCCTTGAGGACTAATTCAAGTAGGAAATTTATTATTTCTTTGACTTTTTGGTTTTTATTTTTTATGTTGGTGTGCGCGCGTGCAATCTCACGCGCACACAGACATATATAAACGCGTACTTCAGCTCAAAGCTCTTATGGAGTCTTCGTGAAGACGACCACTTACCTATTATAGGTAAGAGATAAAGAAAACAAAAGCTATCCAAGTATAAAATATTGAAAGGAAAATCGAGAGATTACTAACTATTATGTTTAGGTAAGCTTTTCCCATAAACAACATGAAACAAGGTATTTGCTACACGTTAAGCCAAGATATTTGATAAAACTTAAATGGTTATCAATAACACCCTTTTTACTTTCTCTACACGTATTAGGTACATAGCGTATAGGGAAGGTATTGAGTGTATGTGTATGACCGTGTATCCGTGTGTATATGAATATGTAACATCTTTACACTTCATGTTCAGCTAGATGTAACTACTTCAAGATTTCTCCACCGGCAGCGCCTTCGTCGATGTTTCTCTCCTGCTGACGTGCGCGCGCGCACACACACACACATACACACACACTCACACACATACATACACACAAACATGGACATGCTAAAATATTTGTTTCTTTCTTTCGTTTTTTTTAAATGTATTTATTCAGGGGTTCTCAAACATACACTTTCGGTAAATTCTCGGTATTGAATTTTTGAGTGCAATACAACACCTTCTCTATCTACCATGTACATAGTACATACATGCTAGAGAAAGTAAAAATTGCATCGTGCGGATTACTTTGAGTATGCAAAAATATGAACAAAAGTTTTTTAAGAGAACAAGGTTTAAAGTTAATAAACATCGGTCTCTGTATTTATAGCTTCGTTAGTTGGCTGGTTAAATAACCCTAGTGGATAACACGATATTTTTTTTAACTTAAGATTCATAATATTCGATTATGAATACAGTCCTAGTTTTATTTTTCACAGTTTTAGAGAAATATTAGGGGTACATTAACTTAATCTGATGTTTTACGGTTATGGGTTGGAATTTTAACTTTTCGTACTAGATGAAATGTTTTCAAAACATCTGCACTCTGCAATGGGTTATTAGCGAGATTAAGTTAGGGTGTTGTTTATAAACAAACAACAAATAGTACACATCGTGGCAAATACACACTTTGATAATTACAAATAAACGGAACGGTAGATAAACACCAGTACACAATGAACCAAAAGGAAAATTACTGGTCCAATTACCCTTCAGTTACAGATACACAGTCAGCATGTTAGGCACAAAGTTGCATCGCATAAAACGGAAAGTTAATACCGGGGAGTTACACCACGCTCTCTACATCCCTTCAACTATTTTAATCTAACTTTTGCAATATGCTGCATTTGTTCGGGCTCATTGAAGCATGCTTATACTCCGTGCTCTGCAGTTGCATCGCGTATCAAATCTCATTTGTAAAAAATTGTAGACTGGGCTCGTATTCACGTAGCAGTGAGACTAGGGTCGTCACGAGGTGCCAATAATAATAATAATAATAATAATAATAATAATAATAATAATAATAATAATAATAATAATAATAATAACACCGAATCATCGCCACCATCATCACCACCATGACCATTACCACCACTGTGTAGTGCAGTGTTACACAACCTTTTTTCTCCGCGTATCCCCACTGACAATTTTCCATTCCAGCCTAGCCCTAGAGTTTTAAATTGAGGGGGTCAGCGCAACAGTGGTCTAACCCAGAGAAAGATTTGCACCACAGTAACAAAAATCTGATGTGTACCATTCACATGACTTTCTCTATATCCCTGCACCAAATTATTCTTAAAAAGCTTATACTTCTATTAACTTCATGCTAATCAGTAAAACATTAGCAGAAATAGCCATATTACTTGCTTCCTTGTAAGTAGAGGTGAAATAAGGGAGTACCATAAGTTAAAGTGATAGTCAAAAGCTGGTTGCTATGTCACTGAAGCTCCTTTGTTTGTATGGACAGCAGTTGACGAATTCTTGTATGAGAAATGTATAAGTTTTTCATAGCAGAAACCAAAAATAAGGAATGTCACAAAAACGACGAACTCCACGAAAAAAATGTATATAACATAAATTGTGTGTTTTAACGTGCCCTACATTTGTTGTGTAGTAAGTTTTTGTACATCTCTTATGGTTTAGAAGTTATTCAAAATTTAGTAAAATTCATTCAGAATAAACTACTCTTCAGAAGCTATTCTCAGAAAATTCAAGATATACATTTTATTTGTCAGGTAAATATGTTTAATATACGACATTTTAATCAAAATCGTTAGAGCCATTTTTGAGAAAATCAAAATTTTCGAAAAAAGTTCCATGTAAAGGGTAGTTGGGGGTGGGGAGATTTTTCTCAAAATCTTCGTGTCGCATCCCTGGAAGATACTAAACTTAAATACCAAGTTTGGTATTTTACCGACTTTTCGTTTTTGAGTTATCGTGTTCACACACACACACACACACACACACACACACACACGGTCTCACACACACACACACATACACGGACCTTTTTGTGAAAATGCTTTTTTTGGATATTGGGGACCCTAAAACATATATTTCCGGTGAAATCTCGGTATCGAATTTTTTGGTGGAGTGCAATACTTTCTCTATACACTATGTACATAGTGCGCATGCAGAAAGTAAAATTGTTAGGCATATCTCAACATTATGTTAACAGTACTCAATGTTTTGTTGTGTAATAATTTGGAAAAGTGTCAGTGAACAATCAGTTCGATTAAAATGAGGTTTTCATTATTCTTAAAGAAACCAGGTATGTTTAACTGAGTTATTCTCCATTTTTTACTTTCTCCATACGCACTATGTATATAGTGTATAGAGAAATTATTGCACTCCACCAAAAATTCGATACCGAGGTTTCACCGGAAATATATGTTTTAGGGTCCCCAATATCCAAAAAAAGCATTTTCACAAAAAGGTCCGTGTGTGTGTGTGTGTTTCCGTGTGTCCGTGTGTCCGTGAGTTCGTGTGTTCGTGTGCCTGTGAACACGATAACTCAAGAACGAAAAGTCGTTAAAATACCAAACTTGGTATTTAAGTTAAGTATCTTCCAGGGATGCCACACGAAGATTTTGAGAAAAATTCCCCTACCCCCAACTACCCTTTACATGGAACTTTTTTCGAAAATTTTGATTTTCTCAAAAATGGCTCTAACGATTTTGATTAAAATTTCTAATATTTACCTGACAAATGAAATGTATATCTTGAATTTTCTGGGTATAGCCTCTGAAGAGTAGTTTATTCTGGATGAATTTTACTAAATTTTGAATAACTGCTAAACCGTAAGAGATGGACAAAAACTTACTGAACAAAAAATGTAGAGGACTTTAAAACACACAATTTATGTTATATACATTTTTTTCGTGGAGTTCGTCGTTTTTGTGACATTTCTTATTTTTGGTTTCTGCTATGAAAAACATACTTTTCTCATACAGAAACTTGTCAACTCCTATCCATATAAACAAAGGAACTTCATTGACATAGCAACCAGCTTTTGACTATCACTTTAACCTACGGTTGTTCTTTATTTCGCTTCTACTTACAAGAAAGCGAGTAATAAGACTATTTCTGCTAATTTTTTCTGATTAGCATAAAGTAAATAGAAGTATAAGCTTTTTAAGAATTATTTGTTGCAGGGATATGGAGAAAGTCATGTGAATGGTACACATCAGATTTTTTACTTTCTCTATACGCACTATGTACATAGTGTATAGAGAAGGTATTCGATACCGAGATTTCACCGGAAATATATATTTTAGGGTCCCCAATATCCAAAAAAAGCATTTTCACAAAAAGGTACGTGTGTGTGTGTGTGTGTGTGTGTGTGTGTGTGTCCGTGTGTCCGTGTGTCCGTGTGGCTGTGAACACGATAACTCAAAAACGAAAAGTCGGTATAATACAAAACTTGGTATTTAAGTTTAGTATCTTCCAAGGGTGCGACACGAAGATTTTGAGAAAAAGTACCCCACCCCAACTACCTTTTACATGGAACTTTTTTCGAAAATTTTGATTTTTTCAAAAATGGCTCTAATGATTTTGATTAACATCTCGTATATTAAACATATTTACCTGAAAAATAAAATGTATATCTTGAATTTTCTAAGAATAGCCTCTGAAGAGTACTTTATTCTGGATGAATTTTACTGAATTTTGAATAACTGCTAAACCGTAAGAGAAGGACAAAAACTTATTACACAAAAACTGAGGAGCACCTTAAAACACACAATTTATGCTATATACTTTTTTCGTGGAGTTTGTCATTTTTGAGACATTCCTTATTTTTGGTTTCTGCTATGAAAAACATATTTTTGTCTTACAGGAACTTGTCAACTCCGATCCATATAAACAAGGGAACTTCATTGACTTAGCAACCAGCTTTTGACTATCACTTTAACCTATAGTAGTCCCTTATTTCGCTCCTACTTACAAGTAATAAGACTATTTCTGCTAATTTTTTCTGATTCGCATAGAGTAAATAGAAGTATAAGCTTTTTAAGAATAATTTGTTGCAGGGATATTGAGAAAGTCATGTGAATGGTACACATCAGATTTTTTAAAAATATGGGTTAGACCACTGTTGCACTGACCCCCTCAATTATACATAACCATATCTAACGCAGATTTACAATTTATTAAATATTATAGAAAGGAGGATTACGCTATAAGTGTATAAAATAAATACAGGAACTATGGAAAGACGTTGCAGATAGCACATAGACACTAAACTGTATGAAGTTATATATGTTTCTGACCTGTTAATGTGATGGTTGAGCTTGTTTTCTGGACACCATCTCCTCTATTCATGGCTGGATCTTCGTTAGTAGTTGCGAGTATCAATGGGGATTCTGGATTCAAGCGATTTCTTTGTTTCTTCTTGATTACTGTCAATGCAGAGAATCTCTGCTCACACATATCAGTTGAGGGAAATGGAAGAAGGCGTGTAATGGTATAGTTACTAAGTTCAGTGTACTCTTTGCGTGCGTAACACCAGAAGTCACAAATTGATATGTTTTCGAATTTTATTTTCAGTGAACTGCAAACGGACATTTCCAAAAGAATTTCTTGTAATTTTACAGGAAGATCAGAGAAATTGATGGCGGTGGTGCAAAACGAATTCGTAATCCATTCTTGTGTAATATCGTCTTTCTCAATTTCTGGGAAGCATTTTAAAAGCTGTAACCTAAGGTTTTGTAGGTGGAATTTGATTATTTTCAAAAGTCCATCAGCTATAATAACTTCATTTTGTCCACTATGTTCCAAAAGAGTTGGAAAAACTGCAGTATTACCTTTATTAAGGGAGTCATTCCAAAATAAAACTTTTTTATAAAACACCTTTATTTTCTCATGAGTTTTAAAAATGTTTGGGTCAAAACCTTGGAATTGAAGATTAAGCTCGTTAAATTTGTTGAATATATCCGTCAGATGAGCTAATTAGCAAATCCACTCTTCATCTTCAAAATGCTTCATTAGATCGGATTTCAATTTTGTAAGGAAACATTTTACGTTATTTGTCAGTTCCAAAAGACGAGTCAATATGCGTCTGGTGATAACCAACGCACCTCGGTGTGGAAAAAGTGTGCGTAGCCCTCATCTCCTCACACAATTTTTGAACAGACGGAAGTTCAGTGCACGTGACTTTATTAAATTGACTACTTTTATAGCAGTGTTCAATGTTTCGTGTAAATCAGGAGATATTTTTTTCGCTACCAAATTTTCTCTGTGTATAAATCAATGTTGCCAAATTAGTTTGGGAATAATTTCCGAATACGAGAGTTCGCGTACCCCGGGTTGAATATGCCTGGTGTAGTGTACCTGAGGGAATTCCGCACCACAGCCACTGATTAGGCTTTTTATACACGTCAGACCCCGAGAGGAACGCATGGAATACGAGCAATTACAGAGGGCACCCGGAACCAGACTACAACAGGGAGTCATCGTGCAGAGTCTCTAACAGTTCCCAAACAGTTCAACTCCACGCGGTTCAGGTCTGAATTACCGTCATTGAGTATACTGACAACCTCCAGCGCCGTCCTACCGCCGAGAGATGAGATTCCAAAGCGTAATCACCTCCACTAGAGGGCTGCGGCAGCTCTCGTCGACATTTACAACCCTGAAACAAAGACCAGACGGATGTAATGGAGGGACTGGAAATTCAGGGGATAAAGGATTCTCCCTAGTATTTACCTAATGACTCGGAATATAACCGAAAAACCCCATGGGTCAGAGAGTTCGGCCGCGGGGAACAGATCCCAAATGCCAGTCACAGAGAAACGCCGCCACCACTACCACAACTCCCTCTGCAGATACAAGCAGACAAAACCGGAGTAGTACATAGAATTTTTAAATTTTGATACAATGTGCCTTTTACTCTTTATATCTAGTTTCACTTTTTTAATTTCCCCTCATATCATTGTGGATTGTAGCTTACTTATTTTTCAGTTTTTAAATTTTTTGCGCACTGAGAAAATTCTTTTAACTAGTTAGAACCTTTTTATTCCCTTGTTTTAATAGTTGTTTTAGCTTCCTTTATACTTTCTGCAGTTTTATTTTCAGTGTTTCTTTTTATCTGTGATTCTGGTATTTATTTATTTATTTATTTATTTATTTATTCTTTATTGTTATGGCTTTTATCTGTGTTTTGAACCACGCTTTATTTTATATGGGCGCTAATGACGTAGCTGTTGAGCGTCTCTAAACTGCATTCATCATCATCATCATCACAACCACAAATGTCTTATTATTGGTAGTATTGTATACCACCTAAAAATTCGAAATCTAGATTTCATCGGAAATACATGTTTTAAGGTCCCCCAACCTAAAACAAATTTAGAATGTCCACGTATGTGTCTGTGAACAGCAAACTCAAAAGCGAAATGTGGATTCAATACCAAACTTCATATTTAAATTGAGCATTTTCCAAGGATGCGGCAAGAAGATTTTCAAGACTATCTCCCTCCCCAAAGTACCTGTTGCATGGACCATATGTTCTTAAGAATGGTATGAGGTACATTTGTACTAAAAGCGTGCGCTATATACAATCACTTTAAGAATGGCTCTAAAGATTTAGATTAAAACACCACATATGAAAGATGTTTTCTTGAAAATGTGTACCTTAAATTTTCTGGGAATAACTTTTAAGCCCTCTTCATCCTAGAGACTTTTGCATTACTTGTAAACCGTATTGCATAGGAAAAAAGCTTACTGCATAACACATGTCAAAATACACCATTTATGTTAAATACATTTTGTAGAGTTAGCGATTTTCGGTATGTTCCCTTATATTGGTTTAAATTTTCCCATTCTTATACTTTTACCAAATGGGAAGTTGTTATTCACTTTCCATTCTGCCATTAATCAAAGAGAACTAGATTTTAAAGCCACAAAATAACAACCAACTTTCTAAAGCCTATTGTATTCCCTTATTCCCTATGTATCTATATGGAAATATGTAGCAAAATGTTTATATCGACGAATGCGGAGTAGGCAAAAGAATACGCTTATTAACAATGGATTTATTTATGAATGGGTAGAGAAAATTATGTGAATGTAAAACATCAGATATGTTTTAAATAAAACTACACTTAAGAGAAAATAGTATGCTACAATGCATTGCCTCATTCTCGTCTCCAAATGTTTATCGTAAACTAGGGATAAAGTGATTTCGGAGGGAACTTGACTCCGACCCAGTGAGGGCACTGCACGAACGTCACCCGTAGCAAGGAATGAGCACAGACTCTGGGCCGCCGGAACCAGGAGTGACAGCACAACAATGATCACCATAGTTTCCAGATTGAGGCGCCCGACAGAAGCTGTGGCACACAGAAGACACCGGGCCGCTGAAACAGGAGTGACGGCACAACAATGGTCACCATAGTTTCCAGATTGAGACGCCCCGACAGAAGCTGTGGCACACAGAAGACATCGGGCCGCCGGAACCAGGAGTGACGGCACAATGGTCACTATTAAGACGCCCGACAGAAGCTGTGGCACACAGAAGACATCGGGCCGCCGAAACAGGAGTGACAGCACAACAATGGTCACTATTAAGACGCCCGACAGAAGCTGTGGCACACAGAAGACACCGGACCGCCGGAACCAGGAGTGACGGCACAATGATCACCATAGTTTCCAGATTGAGACGTCCCGACAGAAGCTATGGCACACAGAAGACACCGGGCCGCCGAAACAGGAGTGACAGCACAACAATGGTCACTATTAAGACGCCCGACAGAAGCTGTGGCACACAGAAGACACCGGACCGCCGGAACCAGGAGTGACGGCTCAATGGTCACCATAGTTTCCAGATTGAGACGCCCCGACAGAAGCTGTGGCACACAGAAGACACCGGGCCGCCGAAAAAGAAATAATGGCAAAATTGTCACCATCGTTTCCAGATTGAGACGCCCCGACAGAAGCTGCGGCACACAGAAGACATCGGGCCGCCGGAACCAGGAGTGACGGCACAACAATGGTCACCATAGTTTCCAGATTGAGACGCCCCGACAGAAGCTGTGGCACACAGAAGACATCGGGCTGCCGGAACCAGGAGTGACGGCACAATGGTCACCATAGTTTCCAGATTGAGACGCCCCGACAGAAGCTGCGGCACACAGAAGACATCGGGCCGCCGGAACCAGGAGTGACGGCACAATGGTCACCATAGTTTCCAGATTGAGACGCCCCGACAGAAGCTGTGGCACACAGAAGACACCGGGCCGCCGAAAAAGAAATAATGGCAAAATTGTCACCATCGTTTCCAGACTGAGACATCAGGGCATGTGTGTGGTCGATCGGATACATTTACCC
Organism: Hymenopus coronatus; assembly: GCA_030762935.1. Lineage (NCBI taxonomy): Eukaryota > Metazoa > Arthropoda > Insecta > Mantodea > Hymenopodidae > Hymenopus > Hymenopus coronatus. The sequence goes on from CM060898.1 coordinate 123,490,520, forward strand.
CATCTAGAGGGTCTATCGCCACCCTCACAGGGGCGTCTACTAACCCAGCAACTAGGCGAAAGACGAGGCATCAAGAAACTTCCTAGGGATAACGTTTTACCCCTGGCACGCTGCACCGAATCATCATCTTCGACACTTCTTAACCTCAAATAAACCAAAGGAAATGAAGGATGAAATAAATTATTAATAGTACTATATGGAGAGACAGAACCACTCAAGCCATCACATGTCTATCAGAGGAGAAAACAGACAAAAACATGAGTCAAAGTGGGCGGAAATCAAACTCGGTACTGCCGGGATGCAAGTCACACGCTTTACTATGGCGCCACCTCAGTCGGTTTATCCTCCACTAGCTGACACATAAAACGTTGCTGTGTTAGCTTGTTGAACTCGCCCAATTATATAATTTTAACACGTCACTCGTTATGAAATAATTCTACAATGTTCTATAAGATTTTTTTTTTTTCACTTGTGAATTCACAGTTTTACTGTTATAATTTCGTACAGCATCGGCTAATGACATGAACAACCTACTGACAGATCTGGGAATGTTACATACCCTTATAATGTTATAAGTAGCCTTTTGCGGTAGAATCGGCAGAATGATGAATTAATTTTTATTTTCTCTACACGTACTATGTTCATAATGTTAAAGAAGGTATTAAAATGCAACCAAAAATTCTATACCGAGATTTTCACTGGAAACACATATTTTGAGACCATCTGAATAAAAAAAGGGTTTTTAGAAAAAGGTCTGTGTGTGCCTGTGGACAGCATAGCCCTAAAACGAAAAGACCGTTAAATACCAAACCCCCTGGGATGTGATGTACAATAAGTCAATGGCTCTTGTGTGAAATCCCCTCCGACATTACATACACCTAGAGGATGGTATTATTCCCTACATTTCATAGATTCCGGAAGTGCGAATAGGATAGCGACCCTATTTTTAAACAATTTAAATAAAAAGACGAAAACTTAAAGTGAACTATAATAAAAAATCTGATGTGTTGCAATCACATGACTTTCTCTACATTTTTGTAACAGATTATTGTTAACTATCTTATTCTTCTATCTAAATCGTGCTTATTGAGATAATCATTAGTTGAAATTGTCATTACTTGGTCCTTTGTAAGTAGAAGGGAAAAAATCTGATGTGTTCCATTCACATCTCCTCTAACTATTCGGGAAAAAGACTGATATTCAAAGGATTCATCTACCTACATCATGCTAATCAAAATAAACATAAGCAGAATTAGTCTTATTACTAGCTCCTTGCAAGTAGAAGGGAAATAAGAAACTCACAGGCCAAAGCGATAGTCTCGTCCTTTAAAAGCCAATCGCTATGTGAAATAATTTAAATTCCAGTCTCTTTGTTTTCCAGAAGTAAACAAAAGAGAAACAAAAAGAAAGATGTCTTCCCGTTTGAGAAAAGTTTAAGTGCTTAAAATTGAAACTAATATCCCGAACAGCTTTACCAAAAAATAAAACAAAAAAAAAACCAAATTGTGTGTTTTAATACGTGTAGAGAAAGCAATTATTTAGAACTAATAAATATTACTGTAACAGTCTTGCATGTTATAAAATGTTTTTTCTTTACCTTAAAGTTATTTGAATCTATACTGCTTGAAATTTAAAATACCATTTCTCTTAGGCAGCATATTATGTACATTGACTAGTTAAAAGAAATAGTAGATATGTATTTTATTTAACATTGAAAATTGTGTTTGGTGGTACCTTGTATTGTGGGAGTGATAATGTCTTCTGAGCTCATAGTTTGAGATATCTTTCTTCAGAAGCATTAAACGATCAAGAATATATAAAACATACACAGTTCAGATTACTTCTGTATTTAACAAAATCTGATGTGTTCTACTCACATGACTTTCTCTACACCTGAGTTCGAGACAAAAAAAAAAAACAAAAATAGCAGAAATGATCTTCTTACTTTAAGTAGAAGCGAAATAAGAGACTACCTTAGGTTAAAGTGATGTCAAAAGCAGGTTGCTATGTGACTGAAGTTCCTTTGTTTACATGACAGGAGTTGACAACTTCCTCTATGAGAAAAATATGTTTTTCAAAGCTGAAACCAAAACAAGGAATATCTAAAAAATGATCAACTACACGAAAAAAAATATATATAACATAAATTGTGTGTTTTAAAGTGCTCTACATTTATTGTGTGGTAAGTTTATGTCCATCTCTTACGGTTTAGCAGTCATGCAAACTTCCGTAAAGTTGATCCAGAATAAAGTAGTCTTCAGAAGCTATTCCCAGAAAAGTCAAGATATTCATTTTATTTGTCAGGTAAAAATCTTTAATATACGATATTTTAAACAAAATCGTAAGAGCCATTTTTAAGAAAATCAAAATTTTCGAAAAAAAGTTTCATTAAAGGGTAGTTGGGAGTGAGGGGTTTTTCTTGAAAATCTCCGTGTCGCGTCCTTGAAAGATATCAAACTTAAATACCAAGTTTGGTATTTAACGGTATTTTCGTTTTTGAGCTATGCTGTCCACAGACACACACAAAAAAATTGCTGAAAATGCTTTTGTTAGATTCAGGGGGATCTAAAACATGTATTTCCAGTGAAATCTCGGTATCAAATTTTTGGATGGAATACAATATCTTCTCTATGCACTATGTACATAGTACGTGTAGAGAAAGTAAAAAGTAAAAGTATTTTAAAGCTGAAATTATTAACAAGGAATGCTTAAAAAAACGGTCAACTCCACGAAAAAATGTTTATAACATAAACTGTGTTTGGAATAAAATTTTGTCTATCTCTTACGGTTTACAAGTTGCACAAAATTCAGCCAGATTCATTCAGAATAAAGAGATCTTTAGAGGCTGTTCCCAGAAAATTCAAGATATACATTTTATTTGCTATGTAAATATCTTAAAATACGGTAATTTAATCAAAATCATTAGGGCCATTTTTGAGAAAATAAAAATTGTCGAAAATTTTTCCACGTAAAGGATAGTTTGAGGTAGGAGAATTTTTCTCAAAATCTTCGTGTTGTATCCCTGGAAGATACTAAACTTAAATAGGTACAAAATATAGTATTTTCCCGACTTTTTGTTTTTGAGTTATTGTGTTCTCAGACACACGGACATACGAACACACACAGGGACCTTTGTCCAATCTTTTTTTGGATTCGGGGGTCTTAAAACATGTATTTGAGATGAAATTTCGGTATCAAATCTTGGGTGGAGTGCAATACCTTCTCTATTACCATGTTCTCTATTACTGTACATACGTGCTAGAGGAAGTAATCAAATTGGCAGTGAGCTATTATTGAAGGTCCCATGCCAATGTCCCTTGTGGACTGTCGAACCATGGAGTACGTTATATTATTTAATAGTCATACTCATATTTTATGAAGTGGATAGGATACAGTTGGAGTGGGCTCAGCACTGAACCTGTTGTTACTTTACTGAGAGGGAAGCATGAGGTGAGAGGTAACACCGGACGGCCGGAACCAGGAGCAACGGCACAACAATGACAGGGTCCCTACAGATTACAAAAATGAGACATTCCAACAGCTGGACAAGTAGACCGGGTCCCCGCCCCACATAGGATCTAACGCCCTCGCCAGGAGGGCCCTCTTTCCGGCAACCAGTCTAAGTCGGAGTACGGAGATGGTCTCCGTAGATACTAGAAGATACTTTTTCCCTGTCACGCCGCACCGAGCACTACCGCCAACACTTCCTACCCTAAAAGAAACCAACGGGATGAAGGATGAGTGAAACGATAACGGAAACGACACAATATAGGGACAGAAAAGTTGGGGGTTGAAAGAAATCTACCCACACTCGCCTGGCGACCCGCGGAAACCACTGAACGTTTTTGGGCTCAAGTATGCCGACCACGAGAAGCGAATCCGTGACCTCCCTGCTGGTCAAATTGCTAAAACACCCTGCTCGGTCTGAAGTGGGAAATCGCTTTCCCCCCTTCTTTCCTCCTAGCCTTTCAAAGACAATGGAATTTCAATGCCATCACATGACCACCCGCTCTTTAAGGACTAGCCTATTGCTTAAGTCTAATTCATTCACTTTATTTCCTCGTATCTACAAGAAATTTGTGTTAAACCTATTTCTGCTATTGTTTCTCAGCACGAGGGAGATAGAAGAATAAACTTTTCCAAAAATAGTTTGTTACAGAAAAGCTAAAGAAATGAATGAGATTGAAACACTTAAGAACTGTTTGTTGTTTTTAAATATTGCAGTTATAAATTCCTGCATTTTTCAAAGTGCTGCATTGCTGCCTCCAAAATGGAAGATGATATTTCAGTTTAAACTTTTCTAGCGCTGGAATTTTGCTGCAGACATAATACTGACATTCTGCCCTTGTGATATTCTCACATATTCTGAAAATGTTTGTTCGCACGTGTTTTAAACCCCTTGGGACTCACAATTAAAGCAAACTGCAGTAAGAATTTATTACATCATAAAAAAAGAAGTTTTTGCTTGTTCACAAAAGCACAGGAGGTGTGATTTGAAGATCGGTGAAGTACTGGAATACATTCTCATTATGCATAACACTATATAAGTAGGTATAGCTGATATAATATGTGGCTTTCGGAAGCTACAACAATTAGCTCTAACTGTTAAAACTTTGTTATATGAGGACGTCACTGCGTATTAGAATTGTTAGTTTCTCTACACGTACTATGTATACAGTGTATAGAGCAGGTATTGTATTGCACCCAAAAATTCGATACCGAGATATCATCGGAAATATATGTTTTGGGACCCAAAGAGTCCAAAAAGCCATTTTTAGAAAAGTGTGTGTTTGTGTGTGTATGTGTGTGTGTGTGTGTGTATTTAAGTTCAGTATCTTCCAAAGATGAGACACGAACATTTTCAAGAAAATCCCCCCTCCCCCAACTACCCTTTACATGCACATATTTTCGAAAATTTTGATTTTCTCAAAAATTTCTCTAACGATTTTGATTAAAATGTCTTCTATTAAAGATATTTACATGACAAATAAAGGTTATAACTTGAATTTCCTGGGAATAGTCTCTGAAGACATCGTTATTCTGGATGAATTTTGCGGAATGTTGCATAACTGGTACACCGTAAGAGATAGACAAGAACTTACATAATATAAAATGTAGAGCTTGCTAAAACACACAATTTACATAATATACTCTTTTTTGTGGAGCTGATCGTTTTTGAGATATTCCTTGTTATTGGTTTCAGCTTTAAAATACTTAATTTTTCTCATACCGGAATTTAACTCCGATCCATACAAAGAAACTTTAATCACATAGCAACCAGCGTTTGATTATCACTTTAGCCTATGGTACTCCCTTATTTCCCTTCTACTTACATGTAAGCAACTAATAAGAAGATTTCTAATAATTTTTTCTCGATTAGCATGAAGTAAATAGAAGAACAAGCTTTTTAACAATAATTTGCTGTACAGATGTAGAGGAAGTCATGAGGTTTTTCTAGAATGCCATATCTCTAAAACAAACCTGATAGCGGCTGTCTATCTGTACCTGATCTGCTATCTATCTGCTATTTGTATCTGATAACTGCTTTCTACTGTTTTACGAGTTGGTTGCTGCGTTGTTTTTTCGATTTTCTCCAATATTTTTATTTTCTCTATACGTGTAGAGAAAAGGTATTGCACTGTACTCAAAAATTTGATGCGGAGATTTCGCCGGAAATATATCTTTTAATATCCCCTGTAACCCCCCCCCAAAAAAATTAGAAGAATGCCTATGTGTGTCCATGTGTCTATGAACAGGACAACTCAAAAACGAAAAGTTGGTAAAATATCAAACTTTGTATGTTCCAAGGATGCGACACGAAAATTTGAAGAAAATTCTCCCAACCCAAACTACCCTTTACATGGAAAAAAATGTCAAAGATTTTGATTTTCTCAAACACGACTAACTATTTTAATTTAAATGCCGCATATTACAGATATTTACATGACAAATAAAATGTATATTCTGAATTTTCTGGGAATAACCTCCCAATACTTCTTTACTCTAGATGACTTTTTCATAACTGGTAAACTTTAAGAGATATACAAAAACTTACTACACAGAAAATGTAGATTTATTCAAAATGCACAATTTATATCATGTACATTTTTCTTCGTGGACTTGATCATTTCCGAGACATTCCTTGTTTCAGTTTTAAAATACTTAAAACATTCCTCGTACGGAAATTTTTCAACGCCTAGATATGCAAAGGAAATTACTGCAAGCACCGTTTAAGCCTAATGTATTCACTTATTTCTCTTCTCCCAACGGGAGAAAATCCTCACACCGGTATCAGAATAGAACCCGGGCCTCCTGCTTGGTAGGTAAGCAGTTGCATTAAGGAGATGACCCCATGTGATGGAACACATCAGCGCTTTTAATTAACGTCGCTTAAAGAGTTTTCTTCAAACCAAAACTAATCTGGTTAGGAAACATTACCGGGTTATGAAATGTTATGATTTTAAGTCGTCATTAACGCCTAAGCAATATCAAGGTTGTGTTAGAAATTATTTAGCGAAGAAGCCCAATCTAAAATAAACATTTATAATGGGTACCTGCACCGAATTCAAAGGACGCCTACGAACTGCTGATACTGACGAAAAGACTGCCGCTGTTCCAGCAGTGCTGGAAGAAGCTTGACAGACATCTTATGAATTTATTTGCACGACATTCGGCATTGGTATGAATGAAATCCTAACTCTTTACATCAAGAGTTAGGCGTAAGAAAACTTTGTTGTCGATGGATACTACATAAACTGATCATATAACATAGATAAAAGAAACCTGACTAGTGCAGAAAAACTAAAACAAAAATTCCAAGGTGGTGCCTCAAATTTGCTTTGGATTGTCTTTACCGATAAGAAATCTTGGATTTATTGTTAGGAGTCTGAAAAGAAAATTTTTTCGAACCAAACCTAAGCCTACAAAAGGCAAACGAGCTTTCACAAGTTGCTCTTATTTTCATAAAATGAGCAATATTAATACTCGTATAGCATTAGAAAATTGACGTGTCGTAACTGAGAATTGGCAGATAATGCCTGTTTACCACAAAGTTTACTTAAAACTTCGTGGAAAACCACAAAGAAAAAAAAAGTTATACATCATGACAACATATCGTCACACATCTACGATATCGCCCTCCGTGGTGTAATGGTTACCATGATGACTTCATATACCTGGCGGGGACGATGGATCTTTTCGGTGTAAAAATCCTTAGCAATGCCGTTGGTCCCATGTCGTAGATTTACGACACGTAAAAGAACCTCAAGCCTGATAGAGAGGCTCTAAGCAAAATTAATGGGACGCTGAGAACCACCGCAGTTAAAGAGCGCCCATAAATAACACGCCATTTCCATTTACATCTACGATAAGATTAGCAACTGAGTATCTGCCCGCAGAAAGGTAAACATGGTCCCTCCACCATACATTCCTGACCTAGCCCTTTTAATTTCGTGCCAAAAGTTAAAGGTAAAATGCATGGAATAACTTTTTCGTCATCAGATTAAGCAGTGGAGCATTATAAAAACCTGAGGCACTTAAAGTGCCTCAAGAACAGTGGCGTTATTGTCTTAAGGACTGGCTTCATCGAATGCAAACTTATATTGAAGTTAAAAGGGAATACAATAAAATGTTTATAACTAATCCTTGTTTGACTTTCATTGTCACTGTCGTCCTCACAAGCTCACAGAAGCTTCTACTTCCAGCTGTCAAAGTGACTTCTCCCACAGTGTGCTATGAAAAAGGCACTAATCTGTTTTTGGTGATTTTAAGAGGACTGCATTATCTCAGACAATTGCCTAATGGTTCAGACGTCGGTGTCATATAAAATAAGGTGTATTTAAACCCAGGTGGGGTCCTCAACTAGCGCGAGAGATTTAATCGTTGGTCAAGTCATCACTCGCGTTTCAAGCGATGGAAGAGCAGCAGCTTTCTTTTCCATCAGCATGTAAACGTGACCTTCATCATTCAGACACTACCACGAGGCAAAGAGCTCTTCGTAGTACATAGCTATAGAAGGTTTTGCTCTGAACCCAAAAATCCAATACTGAGATCTCACCAGAAATATACATTTTAGAGTCCCCTGTATCGTCAGACGAGTTTTCACTGCTGGAAAGAAGATGGTTACTATTATTTTCATAAAATGGCCGTATTACTACTACGGCATTAGAAAGTACTCGTGTCGTTACTGACAAATGGCAGATAAAGAATTTTTAGAAAAAGCTTCGCGCGCGTGTGTGTGAGTCTATGTGTTTGTCCGTATGTCTGTAAACACACTACCTCAAAAACGAAAAGTCAGTAAAGTACCAAACCTGGTATTTAATCTTTCAAGGATGTGACACGAAGATTTTGAAGAAATCCCCCAACCCCAAACTACCCTTTATGTGGGAAAGACTAAAAAAATTATTTCTCAAAAACGGCGTGACGATTTTGATTTAAATACTCCCTATATATTAATGATATTTACATGGCAAATAAAATGTATATTTTGAGGTCTTTTTTGTTTGTTTGTTTGAGAATTCAACTTGGATGACTTTTACCTAACTGGTGAACTCTTAAGTTAGACGAAACATATTCCACAAAAATGTAGACACAAATTTATGTCGTATACATTTCTTTCTAGAGTTCATCATTTTTTAGGTATTCCTTTTTATTGGTTTCCGTTTTAAAATACTTAATTTTTTGTCAACTTCTTGGCATGCATGCAAAGCAACTTTAGTCACATAGCAACACGCTTTTAAATGATTTGACTATCGTTTTACCCTAATGCACTCCCTTATTTCCCTTCTACTCACAAGAAAGAAAGTAATAAAGTAATTTCTGCTAACGTTTATACCGACTAGTATGAAGTAGACAGAAGAATAAGCTTTTTAACAGTAATTCGTTACAGAGATGTAAAGAAAGTAATTGGGATTGAACGCATCAGGTGTATCTTTTATAACCTTAAAATTGGATTAACCAATATGGTCATTCCAATCCATATTATAATCATAAGAAAACCAAGTATTTTCATATGATTAAATTCTAAGATTACATTTATAAATATAAACTGGTAAAACACCGTAATGAACAATGAAAGGAAATGTATGACTTTGGCAAGAATATCCCCAAATGAGGTGTGCCGTGTCAACAAAAACCCGCACGTTCGTTACAGCACTTTATTCATTATTATGCCATCTTAAGGAACCTATTGTAATATACCAGCGCAGCGAGGCTAGAATTGTAAACTCCAGTGACAAATAACGAATAAAAACTCAACCCGCTGTTCATACAAAAATATGTGAAACTTGATGGAGTGTCAGACTTCCTTAATTTATTGTGTTTCGGAACACATTGGGAAATATGGGACAGTCGCTTTTTTCTTTCTAACTGATATTACTGCAGATATCACACAAAAATCTCAAATGTGATATATTGCTGGACTAATAGACAGACAACAATGATGAAGTCCAACAGTTTTGGGGTTCTTTGATATCAGTTGTGATACAACATCGGAAGCATTGTTTACCTTGGTTGATTCTGTGCAGGGACCGTTTGATTGTCAGTCATTGCTAAGATGGCTCCAGTGTCATATCTGGACAAGTAAATGGTTTGCAAAAACCGGTAAAGGATTTTGCACCTTAGGCAGTTTTTGTTCATTGGTTGGTGCATAGGCTGAATTTAATCATACAAAGAAAATGAAATAACTGTTGTGTCAATGCCGCATCATTTTTGGTGATAATGCTGTTAATTTTTTCATCAATCTGCCAAGAGAAGCTATGCCTTAGGCACAGTTATAGGTATATACCCACTGCAACTGATACCCCATAGATTTACTATTTCAAATTGCTTAAAGTAGTGGAAGAAAACTGGAAGTATCTCAGCAAGATTTTTCAGAAGATAGCAGATAATCAGAGAGCAGTTCAGGCTTTTCAGTAACATGAATGATTTGTATTTGCATTTTTGGTGACTGATTGCTTTTAATGCATCTTTCTCGTTACTAAGCTTCTGTTTGTTATTCTTCAAAATACAGTCCAGCAGTAAATAGAAAAGAACAGTAACTGTATACTGCAAAGAACAATAACTGTTATTTTTGTCAATTTTTTGAAACGGCGAAACAAAGAAATGGAATTCTCAGGGGCGAAATGTATTAAACCGGCCCAAGATTAGATTTCTCAGAAGTACAAATGATTATATTTTGAAATATTGGATTTGATCTTGGCTCAAATAATTCCATTACATTCCTGCAGCATTCAGCTGTTTGCCTATAGATGCTTTCCTTTTACTTCAGGAGGCATATCCAGATTTGTTTAAAACAAGTCGTTTGGGAAAGGAACTTGAGATTTCTCTTATGGAAATGAAGAATACCAGTATAATGTAAACAAATCTGATGTGCACCATTCACATGACTTTCTCTATATCCCTGCAACAAATTATTCTTAAAAAGCTTATACGTCTATTAACTTCATGCTAACCAGTAAAACATTAGCAGAAATAGCCATATTACTTGCTTCCTTGTAAGTAGAGGTGAAATAAGGGAGTACCATAGGTTAAAATGATAATCAAAAGCTGGTTGTTATGTCACTGAAGTTCCTTTGTTTGTATGGACAGCAGTTGACAAATTCCTGTATGAGAAATGTATAAGTTTTTCATAGCAGAAACCAAAAATAAGGAATGTCACAAAAACGACGAACTCCACGGCAAAAATGTATATAACATAAATTGTGTGTTTTAGCGTGCTCTACATTTTTTGTGTAGTAAGTTTTTGTCCATGTCTTACGGTTTAGCAGTTATTCAAAATTTAGTAAAATTCATCCAGAATAAACTACTCTTCAGAGGCTATTCCCAGAAAATTCAAGATAAACATTTTATTTGTCAGGTAAATATCTTTAATATACGAAATTTTAATCAAAATCGTTAGAGCCATTTTTGAGAAAATCAAAATTTTCGAAAAAAGTTCCATGTAAAGGGTAGTTGGGGGTGGGGGGATTTTTCTCAAAATCTTTGTGTCGCATCTCTGGAAGATACTAAACTTAAATACCAAGTTTGGTATTTTACCTACTATTCGTTTTTGAGTTATCGTGTTCACAGACACACGGACACACGCACCTTTTTTCGAAAATGCTTTTTTTAGATAAAGGGGACCCTAAAACATATATTTCCGGTGAAATCTTGGTATCGAATTTTTTGGTGGAGTGCAATACATTCTCTATCCACTATGTACATAGTGCCTATAGAGAAAGTAAAACAAGATGTTTACTCAAAAATTGGTTATAAATAAAATCATTAATTTCATGCTGCAAATAATTTACTCACTGTTTCAAGGCATAGACAGTTGACGGCTGCACGCCATCTATGACTCACGCACCTTTACGCGCTAACACTCCAGTCGAAGTCTGACACAGACACACTACAACTCACTACGCACTACTACGTCTTGTAATTCTTCCTCCTTTTATAGCTAGAAAATAGCGTCCCTGAACTTTGTGGAAGCTTGAGGAACCCGAAGCTTCGAGAAGAATCGAGAGATCTCGGGTTTCAAAGTCTCTGGTTACCATCGCGCGGCATTTCCTCTTTGTAGCGTTCCAAAGTCTCCGACTCCGCCAACTCGCATACAAAAGCGAGTGAGAGCGGTCGCCAACGGTATTGCTCCCTTCTCAGGGCTGGTCGTCCCGACCAGCACCACAGTTATGGGATTGACGATCCAAATGCACTACCCGCTTCTTCCTGTCGGGTGTGGTTGATTACTTTGTGGATCCTCTCATCCGTACAGCATAGTCCTACCCACGTGTTTAAACCTGAATCTATGTCCCTTGGTCCCGGTTCGACGATACAAGTAGACCTGCGCTAACAGCTGGAAACAGATGCGCACCAACGGCCACCATACCCTCCTTCAGGGTCTCCTTGCGAACTCCAGGATGTCCATCGCAACTACGGAACACCATCTCGTCTTCGCCGAGTCGTAGGGCCCCCCTGTCGATGTTGATCGTCACATCGTATTTCCTGCGGGCACCCAGTCCCAATATCTCTCTTCAGCCACCCTCCCAACGAAAACTCGCAGATTTATGGCGCTCTGTACCAGGGTCAACTTCTGCAAGACCTGTCGCTCTTCGTGGCATATTGGTTGCTAACTTCATATACCCAATGTCGCGGTTTCAAACCCGGCGGAGGACCATGGATTTTTTCGGGTGTTTAAATCTTTAGCATGGCTTCCTTTGGAAGGGAAATAAAGCCGTTGGTCCTGTGTCGTAGATTTACGGCACGCAAAAGAACCGCAAGCCTGATAGAAAGGCCTCTGAGCAAAACTAAGCGGTCTTTCACGCCCAATTGAGAATGGGACGTTGAGAACCACAGTAGTTAAAGAGCGTCCATAAATAATACGCCATTTCCATTTACAGCAAGACCTCCTTCTCTTCTGTCAAGATTTCGCCCGATGCCGTCATTATCTCATGTCAGATTAGTTTTCTTTGTCGGCAAGCTATCTGTCTCGCGTCTGGTCGGATTATGGTCACAGTTGTACCGGGTTCACCAGTAGACGGCCCAGCTTCCCTCGTATCCAGCCGTCCCTCTGACTAAGGTACACAGCGTCAAGCGAGAAGATTGCGACGATGACTCTTGTGCCCCTCCCCATGTCACCTTTTATTCGTGTCCCGCCTTCCAATCAACTGGATTGCGTATAACATTTCACTGGATGCCCTGAACGACCACATATCCAACACACACGGTCTGACGTTCGTCGTATTAGTTGCATACAGTCTTTCACCAGGTGCCCGAGTAGACCATCCTCGGCACACGTCATTTGAAGGTTGTTGTCGTCGTCCTTATGTTAATCGCCGTTCTACGTAGCACCGAGTACTTCTGATTTTCCCGCTTACCCCGGCCACCGGCAGCTCCCACTTCAGGCCCGCACTTAATTTCTATACGCAGGCGCCATCCGGTCGACGTTTTGATGAGGACATTTCCATGCTAGGTGTCCCGGCTGGCCACACCCACTACACAAACCTCTGACGTCTCGGTCCCCGCTATAGAACCGAAAACTACAGTTTTAGTACCCAACTCCTCCGGGTAGGGACTACTGTAACCTTGGTGCCTCCATTCTAGGTAATGTCGTTAACGCCTCGCGGATTATTTTTAGTAGCCCTGCTTTAGGTACTATCATATCTCGAGGTCATGGCGAAGGAGTAAGAAGCTTCCTGGGACATATAACTAGGTGATAGTTTTACCAGGGCTTTATTCACAAGCTGTTCGATTGTTAGGGCGAACTCTTGCCATCTTCTGACCTGGAAGTTCCATCATCCCCTTAAGCAGACTGCGATAGACGCAGCCAAGCGATGGTTCCCGAAGCGATTCTCGAGGGCCTCCCCGGAATTTGCCGACGTCACGATCGCGTTCAGTACTTCTGCCGCACATCCCTGAAGGCTTGCTATCCGCTGCGTGGCTTTCTCTTTTGCTGACCATCGGTTGTGAGTGGATACGGCGGCGAAATGTTGGGGAAGACTTCGAAGATTGACACCACATTGTACTTAGGTGGCTTGACGCCCACGGATGTTGTGTCACATCATGGCATCTCGAACTTCAAGCAGTTTAAGCTTCCATCGAGCATTTTTTCCATCTTGGCGTTTAGTTCCATGTTGCCGCCGTCGACAGGGCATTCCCGGAAGTCTTTCAGGGCGTCAATGCGATGGTCAAGGCTCTTAATCGCTTCACCAACTCAATCACTCCCTTCTTCCTCCTGTCGGCTCTTCACCGATTTTGATAGAAAGCTCCATTTCCATCATAGACGTTTCCATTTTCATTTCTGTCTGTATCTTTTCAATGTTCTCCATGCCAAATTTAATTTATCTTCTCCACTGCGGTTTCCATTCCGGTTTTCAGTTTCATTTTCTCATTCAACTTCTCTATTCCGAATTCCATCTTCTCCGCTATCCCAATGTCAATTTCTTCCATTACTTATTTCATTTCCTTAATTTCGGCCATTGATTTTTCATGATCTCCATTTTGATACCAAAATTCCACTCATGACACCGATATATATCTCATAATTGGTTACAAATAAGACCTTTAATTCACTGCTGCAAATAATTCACTCCACGTTTCGAGGCATAGACAGTTGATGATTGTACGCTATCCATTGCTCGTACACCACTGCGCTAACACTTCAATCGACAAATTAAAACTCTCTACACACTACTATGGTTTGCAATTCTTCCTCCTTTTATAGTTAGAAAATGACGTCACAAAACTTTGTGCTAACCGAAGCTTGGAGAAGAATCGAGATTCTCGCGTTCCAAAGTCTCTGATAACTATCGCGCCGCATTTCCTGTTTGTAGCGTTCCAAGTTCCCCAACTCCGCCCATTCACATACCAAAGCGAAATTTTTGTTACAGTGTTTAACGTCCGTTTTTACTACCATGGCACTGGTGATACATATAATGAAAATGGAGCACCGGTGGAATGCGATGGCGGGGAAAACCGGAGAAAACCCGCACCTGCGCCGCTTTTTCCACCACAAATCTCATATGCGGTTGCTTGGAATTGAACCCGGGCCATCTAGGTGAGAGGCGAATTCGTCTAACATTGAAATTCGTCCAAGAAATCAAGCATATATTTTATCATGTGTAAAGACCTTTTTCCGCACGTCGTAACGCTATCGTCGACGAGCGTTTCAGTGAAGAGAAGCCTTTCTGCTCTCAAACGCATAATGATATATTTGCGGAGCTCAATGATCCAGGAGGGACTGATATCTCTGGCCAACATCTCCATCAACAAGAACTTATTGAATGGCCTAGAGAAGAAGCAGCCTTTTAGCGATGTCATAGTTGAGAAATACGCCAAAAGAAAGGATAGAAGAGTTAACTTAGTATAAGAAGTAGGTGTGTTGCATGTGATTTTTTTATGAAAACTTCATCTGGGCCGTCACTGATGTTTAGAACAAATTGCATGCCAGTCGACCAACTGCATAATTTTGGTAATTTGGTAATTGCTATATAGGACACTTTAGTGTAATGCATATGGCTCTGGTTGTCAAAAGTGTTAAGTAAACCAATAAAACAGTAGCTGCTTTATACTCTATGGAAGGAAGTATTCATAGCATCATAACTTGCATTGGTTCGTTGATTTTCTTTCTCCTGTAAATTTAACATTCTTTCACCCGGTTGGTCACATCGGACGATAAATAAAATCGGTGAAATGATGCTCAAATAATCTCGGGGCCCATGGAGCTTGAAGTTTCTCGACATCGTTTTTTCAGGATAAGAAAAAATCACGAGAAAACAAAGTTTATAAGGGTATCTCATCCAAGCAAGATTCGAACTCGCAACCTCTTGAATGATATGAGACAGGCACGCTACCCTCATTATACGGAGGCGGGCCAGGTCCATTGTTGAAAGAGGTTGGGGACTGTCAACTGCCAAGCAAACACCAATAGAATATTTTAAAAGCAAACGTAACTGAATAGTTGGATAACACTATAAAAATTCCGTAATGTAGATTCTGGGTTTGTGGACCATGCCTCAACAGATGAAATTCACACAATGTTTCGCCCATAGCTTCGATGGGCATTTTCAAGTTAAGTTGACTTCTCACCGTTACGGCCGGAGTGAAGACAGGCGCGTGCGAGGTCTGGTAGACTCGTGGTAAGTCTAGGTGATGTTGCTGTACACCTACCCTGGAAGGGCATAACCACAGGAATGATGGATACTTGATGATTGGAATTTTGGTGGAGTTTTGGGTGTTGGTGTTAAGGAGGTAGCCCTATTTATAGGCTCCTCAGCGGTTGCTATTTTCAGGAGCTGCATCCTTTTCTTCTGCTCCGCTGATGTTTTGTTTGTTTTAATATTATTTTTGTTGGAGTTAATATTTAGTTGACCACTCTCAAGGTTGGTAGGGGGGAGTACTTAGTTCAGCTTGTTTGCTGTTGGCAGTTGGATTGCAAATGTTGTTCAATTGATAATTAGTCCCAGTGATCTGACAAGTGCGTTGTCTTGTTGTGGAATTTTTGAGACCGGCGCTTAATTACATCCTCCACATATAGGAAGGCCGAAGCTTCATGTAGCAGCCTCAGGGAAACATCGATATACAGAGTAGATGGATCGGAGCTCTATTCTGTATCCACTGTAACGAGAGAAGCCAAGTGTTTGCTGTCATGCTCCATATTTCGCAGGTGTAGAGCATCAGAGGGGCTGTGAGTGCTGTAAAAAGACGTAGTGAATCGGCATTTGGGAGGCCAGATTAGGAAATATGGCGGCCAAGCCCTCCTAGCTCTGTTCGTCGCTCCCTGCACGTGTTCACGAAAAGTTAGGACGTTATAAAGAGTGACGGTATCGACATCTAATGGAATTTCCCCACTCTATCCTCTGACTCTGATAGGAGAAGTTGGGTATCTGGGCTCGGGGCGTTTCCTGGTAAACAGAACAGCGTGGCTTTTGCTCGAATTTACGGACATCCGCCATTGTCTGCACCAGTCCTGGACGAGACGGAGGTATCTTGGTGAAGACAGGTCGACGGTTGACTGCTTATATAAGCATGGCGGTCCCGCCGCCTTTTCTGATTGGCAGATTGTCCAACAACCTTGTGAGTGAGGATACTGCGGGCTGAAGTTTCGGTTGAGGCTTGGAGTGATTAAAAAAACAGAGTGCATATTGAACCCGATATTGGCCTAATCTCTATTTGTACCTGCTCCATCAATCTCATTACGATTCGGAGAGTTCGTTTTGTTGTGAGGTTTTATGCGTGCATTTTGTAGCAGTGCCATCCAAACTTTATGAATACAGGCTAATTCTTGTTTCCTATTGAAATTATGTTTATGTTTGTAGATCTCTATTGCTCTCATGGTGTCGGCCTCCGTGGTGTAATGGTTACCATTCTGACTTCATATACCCAAGGTCGTGGGTTCAAACCCGGCGGAGGCCGATGGATTTTTTCGGGCGTAAAAATCCTTAGCATGGCTTCCTTCGGAAGAGAAGTAAAGCCATTGGTCCCGTGTCGTAGATTTACGGCACGTAAAAGAACCTCAAGCCTGATAGAGAGGCCTCTGAGCAAAATTAAGCGGTCTTTCACGCCCAGTATAGAATGGGACGCTGAGAACCACAGCAGTTAAAGAGCGTCCATAAATAACACGCCATTTCCATTTTTTGCCCTCGTGGTATATCCCAGCGTGGTAGTGAGCCGTGGTATTTAGAACTTCTGTCTCGTTGAATTGGATATCATGGCCACACGCTGTGCCACCGCTGATTTTTCTAGCTGCTCCAGACAACAGTTATTTCCGTGCTCTTTTAATCTGCTATTGACGCTGCGCTTGTTGGTTCCAACTTGTCCGCAACTACAGGGTATGCAGTAAACCCCTTATGTATGGTGAGGATTCCCGTTTCCTTAGCTGATCTAATTATATGTTTCAATTTGGTAGTGGAGTTAAAAATGTTTATATCTTTTTTTTTTTCAAAAATTTACCCATACGGTCCGTAATCCTGTGAATGTAGAGGAGTGCTTTACGTTGTAGTCGCGCCATCTTTGCCCTATTCGGTGTGGGCCCGAAAAACATGTTATATTCTTCTGAAAAGGAAGCCTCTTAATAAAATTGAATGCACTTATGGATCACATTTTCGAATTTGAAAATGTGATGAACTGTGAGATTAAATTTCCTGTAATTGTTTTTTCTGCCGCAACCCCTACTTTAAACTCACTTAATGGTAACAACTTTGAGGGATCATATGCTCATGACTCATGGTTATAAGACTTTTCAGTCAAGAATTCACCTTTCTACTACTGCATCCCCACCTCAACGTGATTATTTCATATCATGATACAATATAATAGCTTCACCATTTCTCAAGCTATGCAATTAAAACAAGTTGTTCAGATAAATAATAATGGCATTCTGCGACTGCCGACATTGTACCATTATTTATTATTAAGTAAAATTAATTTATTAACATTTAAGAAAACCAACGTAGGATTTTATTAATTTTACAAAATAATCCGCCAATGGCTTGAAATATCTCTACAACAACAATTTTACCCTACACCTGGCAATACTGATTTACACTGACTGTACCGGTGAGAAGTCAACTTTTCCTTGAAAATGCCTAACAAAGTTATGGACAAAACGTCGGGTGAGCTTTCATCTGGACCTCGACCTACAAGCCGGGAATTTAATTTTATGGTAGGAACGCAGGCCGTGAAAGCCTTAGTACTGAAATAATCGACAGTGAAGCTACTATCGAATAGTTCGATCATTTTAATTCGATAGTACCCATTCTAAACAGTTTCCCTTTTCTGTGTTTAGTGTGTCGTTGCACCTTGAACCTTCCCGATGTGTGAAACCTGTGTGATAAAATATCTGCAGATATCCCTCGGTGTAATATATAATGGGGCTGAAATTCGCATGAAGGACAAGATAATTTTCTATCTCATCTCTCTAAGGTTAGACGATTTTGTTTGTTGGTAGCTGTCTTCTGAGACTGAGGCTCTTCGGAAAAGAAACATTAAAACCTAAGTTGCCGTGTGTATGCTATCAATTTATATTAAAACATTTCGAGTAAATTGCCATACTTGTAACCCAGTGTGAGGGACCTAAGCCACAAAGGGTAGCCGAGGAACGTTTTTTAGGAGAGTTGCCACTAATGAGCGTGGCTGATGGTTCGGCCAATCCAAAGATCCAATAATCCGCTCTACAAGTTAATCACAAATTACGATAATTTCTGCACTACTGTAAGTAAAACGAAATAGTTACTTAAGATTTATAAATCGCGTGTTTTATTAAACCATAAGGACCAATAAGAGAAATTACTTAAGCTTTGTACTAGCAATTATGGTTAATAAAAAGTGTAAATAAGTGATACGTAGATTTAAAGTCATTTTAAGTGCTGCTACTAATGTAAATCAGAAACTAAGTATTGTCTGTAGTAATTAGCTTATAAAACGAGTAATTTTTATTGTCATATAACGCCGAATTTTGTAAATAATTGAGCGCCTTATAAGGTGCCAATAGTGAGTTATGGGCTTTCTATGTTCACAGTTCAACTTAAACACTGGTATATATGCATTTTGGTTCCATAATCACTGCCACCTTGCTTAAATCGTTTTCTGTAGTGTATCCCATACTTGTCTCACATAAAAAAAAAAAAAAAAAAAAAAAAAAAAAAAAGGAAATAATAATGATTAAATTATCTTAGGATTTGAGTTCGAGTTAGTTGTTCAGATAAAATTTTTGACTTTTAAATGGATTTCAGTTATTTTTTCCTCCAGAAATCCTTAATTTGCATTGCTTTTTCAAAAATGATTAAAATAGTTCTTCTGCCACTTATTTTGACCCAGTTCATTTAAACACACACTATATTAACCTAACTTCAATAAAATCTCAAAACTATAGAACCCTGTTGTTTGCTGCTGCTTACTATGGCTTAATAGACTCCACTTATCTCATCCTCATTTTTCAAAAATAGGTACTTAGAGAACTCAAGGTTCATACAACTTTATTTTACCTTAATATTTCAGCAGATACAATGCAGCAGCTGCTTTAAAATAAATGTACAAGTGCTTTCTTTTGGTTCATCTTTACATTTGAATATACACTCTGCCAAGTATCTCATTATATATCCATGTGTAATAAAAAGCTAAACAGTTTGTTCTCAGAAAAACTTAATACATAGAAAATAACTCAACTCGCATACCATTTTCAGATGTGCATGACATCATTGGTGTATGACTGTTTTTTGTTTTTTTTTAATTCACAGCCATTAACCAACTCAAGATGTCATTTTGACCACATCACACAATCAAATCCTCCAATATCATTGGCCATAGCTTTGCCTCATACCATTGGGCAAAATAATTAACCAATAAAATCATACTTTTGGATCACTGAAAGCTGTGGGTTTGCCTTGTAAGATGTAAAAATTCTAAGAACGAGAAAGTAATAAAAGTTCAAATATTACTTAAGAACCAATCACTTCCAAAATATAATCCAAATAAAACTATAGCTCAAAATTAATGGAAATATATCCTATACTTAGAAAATATCTGAAAAATGTTCTGTAGTTAAAGTAAGTTTTTACCATTGTTCATAACTTGCGAGCCTGTAACTCATTCATCTGCCATAAATGTGATGTTCACTTTCATAGAGCAAATAACTGTGAGGGATGAAAAGGTACCATATTGTCTGTTGTGAGATAGAAATCAGCTGAATTGGCAAGGTCCTTTACTCCAATACTGTGGATGACTGAAGGTTCAGTTGCACAGGGCACTCAGTCACATCCTATTGTTGCTCTACAGTGCAGCCTGCTCCTCTCCTGTCTTAAGAAAAACTCCCTCAGCTTTGCTTTGTACCTTAGGATCCAGTATGTTTACAGCTCCACTATATATAGTTGTATGTTGGCAGCTCAACTTCAATAGGTGGCTTAAGCAACATTTGCCAGGAAAGTGCATGACAAAAGGGGTAACAATTCTAGAACATTTTTATGGAATCTTTATCCACTACAGAAATTACAGAAATTGTTCAATAAATACCATCTAATGAAATGCGGAGGGAAAAGGCAACACACTTCCATATCTATCTCAATCATGATGTATATGCTCTTGCAGAAGGTGGCATGTACTGTTGGTTCCACTGTTTATTATCTGCTGATGCAGTACATATGAATAACAAAAGCCATAATAGTTATGTTGCTAACATTCCAGGCCCTAGGCTGCAAAATGCAACTCAATGCTGAGGGTCTAAGCCATAAAGTATAGCTGAGGGAGGTTTTTAATTAGAGAGGACAGCTGTGAAGTAACAACAAGGTTTGGCCAAAGGATCTGCTTAACTTAAACCCCAAGGATCCAGGGCATAGCAGAGGAAACACCCTAGGAATCTAGTGGCAATACCTACTTTAGGATTTCAAGGAATTTTGAACTTGTGCATAAGAGCAATATGGGCTATTTTCTTGGCTGTATCAATTTTCCTATAAAAGAAAACATTCTATTTAGGTAGCCAAGTGGTTGAGTTAAAAGCTTTCAAAAGAGTGCAGAACTCTTTCTGAATTTCATACAACTTTATACATATATTTTTATTACATTTCTTGCAGGTTTCTAGACTATGATAGGCAGTTATGTAACTTTGATAAGCGTGTTAGACTTATCCATCTAAAATAAAAGAAAAATTACCTTGCAGTTTTTGAATGACACAAAATTTTAGCATTTGGAGACAAGTGCGATTCATATCTGTGTGGAAACACAAAATTCAGAACATCACAAATTTGAAATTAAACTTATTCAAAGTTATCATGTCTTCCCGAAATTCCTAACTTCAACCTGATATGTCTCTGAAACATTTAAATGTATGTAAACTGTGTTTTGATTGCCTTAATTTTAATTTCCTACTTCTTTGATATAAACATGTTCTTATTTGTACTCAGAACATTTCAATTCATTCATACTATTGGATTAATAAAAATAATTGTGTTAAATATTCCTATGGCAAGATTCCATGATTTAAATATAATTTAATATATCTTTTATTGTAATGGTGACAAGGATCCATTTGAAATATCTAAAGAAGTGGTAAAACTTCCATAGTTAGTCTAGACTGATACTATTGAAACACTAAACTAAGTATTAAATATCTATATAAAAAGTTTATTTTAAAGTAGATGTGATTGCTTTGAAATGCTGTAGCTCACTCAACCACCCTATATAAGACAGTTTCTTATATAGAAAATATGCCATGAAATGCCAACAGGATTTTTCTATTCATGCCACTATAATGCATACCCATTTATTTTTTTTATGAAATTGACATGAATGGCACACATTTTATCTTCCCCATAGAATTTGCTGCAAACTAGAAAGGATTTATATACATTCTGAACCAAACATTAACATTTAAAGAAAAATAAAGCAATTTCCCTCTTTTATTTTTGATGTGCTTATTTTGTTGAGAAATGATGTAATAAAACAGGATGGACATTTGAAAATGGCATGCAAAGGTTCTGAAAACAGAATATACCCTATAATCAGACTGAATTTGGGTGAGGCAAATGCAAACTGGCTCATGAAAGAGACAAGCTATGGCAAACACTGCTCTGTATGAGGCAAATTATGATGGTAGTTCTAGCTCTTGGATAAATTGTAATTAAGACCTTACTATCATTTATAAATTTGTCAAAATTTGGTTTTTCATCATTATTCTGTTTTGAGTATGGATAAACAATTACAATCACAGCATTACAATTCTACTCAAATCTCCAATAAAAAAAGCTGCTTTGAACCTAGATAAAATGGAAGCATCACAAAAAGCAAGTTGGAGCTTAGAAGAAATTACAGTGAACAACTAGAAACCCAAGAAACACCTATAACTTTTAGCAGAAACATCTTGGAAACCCTGTGCATACCATCTCAAATTGAAACCATAGCTGAACCAATAAACCTATTAGATTATACCTCAGTGCATATCAACCTCGCTCTCCCAGATAATCTTAAACAGAGAGATGGAGTTCCAGCAGTGTTGAAATCCTATGCACTTACTTATGCTAAATGAGATACGTCCACAGGACTAATGGTTATGGGTATTTACAGATGGCTCACAAATAGATGACAAAGGAGCAGGCACTGGAGTTTTCAGTAGATTATTCTCACATAATGCTTCAATAGGCAGATATCATAACTTTGATGGAAAAATAGGAGCCATCTATCTAGGCCTACAAAACTTAATTTATACATTCAAGTTATTCAAAAATGCAGTTCTACTTATATATTCACTAGCTGCAATACAAGCCGTATTCTTAAATACCAAAACCCATTCATCTAGAATTCACTACATCAAACTCTTCATAAAATTAAAAAATCTAAAGAAAAACATCATTTTACAATGAATGTGGGAGAAGAAGGCAATGAACTGGCAGATGAATTAGCAAAACGGTTACTACAATATACATGAGAGCCAAACATCTGGCAAATAAAAATTTGAATGGCTGCGCTGTGGCCAAGTGGTTAGACCACTCGCCTCTCACCTAGATGGCCCGGGTTCAATCCCAAGCAACCACATATAATATTTGGACAAAGCGGTGCAGAGGTAGGTTATTACTGTTATTACAGATGACTTCAGGGGATAGCAACTGAGTTAAATTGGATTTCTCTGATTCCAAGTAACTGAGTTGCTATCATGGTTTGTCATCTGTAATCTGGTAATTAATTCAATTATTAAGATAATCACAAATATAATCTTTGAATCATGGAAGAAGGAAACCTCTCAGTTTATAGAGACAAAGAAGTGAGGAAAAATAAATGGACTATGGGACAAAAGAAACACAAAGCAAGGAAAGAAGCGCACATGTGCATGCGCACACACACACACATACACACTCTCTCTCTCCCTTAACAGAAAATAGTAGAAACTCCTAAACACTTACACAAAAATCACTTTATTTACACATACAGTCATAATGAAAACAAGTGGCAATTACTAAATACTTACACAAAAATCAGTTAATTTAAAAGCAAAACAAATCTTACAGAACTTCTGTAAGTAATTCATAAAATAAAACTTTCATTCTTAATGAACACATTCACAACTCACAAATGAATCACAGATCTTCCTCCATGCTTAAATGTATAATAGTCTCAAAGAGTGTACATGTTAGGTTAGTCTGCAGCTTCTCATCTTGTGGTATTCTTTGTATCAATGATGACAATTAATGCCATAAGTAGCACTGACTACAGAAACAATGAACACCTTGAAAAACATATACAAAAGCATTTCTAATGGCCAAGTAGCAAACTACCAAATCTGGATTGTCTATGGAATTATCGGAAATAAGCAAATTACTTTTATGTATAGGAAGTAGCAAAATTGCACTCACAGTTATCCTTACAGGTTTATTTTGAATTTGAGTTTCATGCAAGCTTCTGCAACTTTAGTTAAACAGTGAGAAACCTTGTTAGCTATCTGGGGTACTGAGTATTTCTTCAAAGTTCACATTGTTACAGATAGACATATAACATAATGTTTATAAAATACAAAAGCAAGGTTAACTTGGAGATTTTGATACTTCCAGACAATAACTTCATATCTCTTCACACCATGTTCTGTAACTGTAGGACTTACTCACTACTCCTAGGTGTGATGTCTTCACAGCTTGGTCTAGTTCCTACTGCCACTTCTCTCAGGAGTGGCCATAAGTTGGTGCACCAGCTCCTCCCTCTCAGGTCTCCTCTATCTTATCTATATGCAGGCTTTGTCAAAATCACATAATTAGCTGCAGCATGTTCCTTCTCCTCCACCTTAGTTCAGTAGCTGTACTCCTCAGGGCATGGTCTTTATTGACAAGGAATCTGCATTAGAGTGGCTACTTCCTTTCTGATGTTTGATGTGAACTAGTAGTCTTGGAGCCTCTGGGCCCAAAACCCTCCCATATTTAAGGTTCCATCCAGCTTCTTGAAGCTCAACAACCAGGTGAGGGTGGATTGATAATCCTCAGATGGAATGTGGTGACCATAGAAGTACTGTGGAAATGCTCCAGTGCCTTTACTACTGACAGCAGCTCCTGCTGGATAATAGTGTTTTTTTTTTTCCACCTTGGAGTTGCTGTAGTATATAGTGTTACTGACATCAGTGTCCATAATACTATCAACAGTTTGTGGAAATCCTAAGACATGTACCTGTAGAGTGCTGACATAAACACCTAGAACATGCTCTCGGCTTCTTCTGACCACAGTGCTCTTCCATCATATGAATGAGGGTTTCACAATGATGGAGAATCCTCTGACAAACAGTGATACCAGCTGCTTATTTCTAAGAAACTTCATAGCTCTCATTTACTTTTCAGGTACTGTCACTCTCTCACTACCCAAGCCATTTCCTGATCCTTGGGCACCCCAGATGATGAGAACTGTGGCTCAAGTTCTTCAACCACAGAACTTTAACTCAGCAGCCTTAAGAACATGTCTTTGTGTGCTCAAAGCCTTTTGTTGTATTCAAGCATCCAGTTTAACAGTTAACCATTATACCTAGGAACTAAGATTACCTGTAGCATTGCATGATGCTTAAATTTAAGATTGCTTTGGAAAATTAAAGTGATTGTTGAAAGAGCTTATTAAGTTTAATATGTGGCAGGTAGCTTGCTGTGATAGTTTGTGGTGATATTTTAACTTTACAAAATAAAATAAAAACTGAAGCTTTCCTGGCAACATTTTAATTCAAAATCTTTTCAAAATCTTCTCAGGCTTCTAACCAGGTAAAAACTTGGCTTGATACTGACGTTTCGAAGAAGAGCATCTTCCTCATCTTCAGGGTGAACTGAAGAAACGTCGGTATCAAGCCAAGTTTTTACCTGGTTAGAAGCCCGAGAAGATTTTGAATTACAAAATAAGTTTCACCAAAAGTGGATACTGGCAGATCAAAATAGTTTTCACTCAATACAGTATTTTTCTTTGAATGTTTATTACAAATTTGAAAACATTTTGGAAAGCTCTACTATGTCCTATATTATAAAAATGTGATATATAGCTTGCTTTACTGTAATGATAGGCACAGATTAACCAAAGCAAAAGTAACCAAGCTATGAAGCATTTACACATACATTAAAAATAGTCTACTCAACATGTAACCTAAGATTACTTTGGTTACTCTATACTGCTTCGCTGTCTGTCCCATCAATTGAAACAGAATTTCAACTATTAGAAGCAAATTCATGTACATATTTTGTGATACTAATAATTTGTTTCTTTGCCACAGATTAGCTATTTAAGAACAAAACTGTTCAGATTCTGAATTATAGCAAAATGGATATGAATAAAAATCAAAGAAGAGTCTTGCTTTCTGGATTCTAGGTAATTAAATGAGATAGGGTCTTACGCCAAAGACTTTATAAAGAAAATTAAGAATAAAACAGTTACTAGTGATACAGATGCTGAAACAGAAATTGAAGAAGCAGTTCTGGTGTAAAACTTTTCTTCAGAATATTCTGTAATGGGTCTTAATAAAATCATCAAAGATAGTGACACAGACATTGAAGTAGGATCTCGTTTTCTGGACCTCCATTCGCTAACTTCTTTCCAAAGATCTTGTTAAGAAATTTAAGAAGTGGAAGGAACTATAATACAGATACTGAAGAAGATTTATAGTTTCTTGCTTTAGTTAACAGAATCAGAGAGAAAGTTTTTCAGAGGTTTCTATACTGATACATAATAAAAGTAAAAAAACACCATGAAATTAATACTGACATATCAGAGATTAAAGAAGAAGAATTTTGGAGGGAGAGAACTTCAATGAAGACAAACTCTGTATATTTATAAATTGTTTTGCTTGGAAATGAAAGAAAAATGTAAATGTTGTATTCTATACAAGTTCAGTCCGCAAATTTGTTTTTCTAGCACTTGAAGTATAGGCTTGGTCAGAGTGCCAAACAAGGAAAGGTTTAATAATTAGTAATATTAATAAAAGTGTACCATGACTAAAACAAACATTTCCCAGTAACAGCTGCCTTTCATATAATAAAAGCTGTTAACTCAAATTTTGCTTGACCTTTTCCTTTTCAACACTCAATTCTTCCTTCTGTCCATGGCTTCATTAGTGGTCTTAATAAAATGGACTTCTGGCTTCATTTTAGCAGCCACTACTTAGGATGTTTTGTTCACCTCAGTAGGTGTCTTAGGTGATAAAGATGAACGTTAATTAACCAACAAATTATCATTTATTATTTAACTTATTACAAATTTTGCTGAAACAGAAATTCATTTCTATTTGTTGTTATTCTTACCTGTTAATGAAATTACAGAAAGTATTGATTTAACCTTACTCTGCTCGTGTGGCCGGGACAAACGTAGCACCTTGTGTGGCATCTGAGAGATGCCAATACTATTAATACCTATCAATTTAATTTAGTGATGGATATGCAGTTAACATATACTCAAAAGTGATTCAGGTAAATGTCTAACACAAAATAACACTTATTAACTCAAAATACTTATTAAATTTGAATAAAAGTAGGATTTCTAACTTAACCATTCTGTTAAAACAAATCAAATAATTAATTTTACAGTGACAGGTCTATAATGTTTAGATAAGAGTTCAAAGTACATACAAAGAAGGTATCCCATAAAATACAAATTACAATAATGGTTATGTGTCTCCACAATTGCAATAAATGAAAGAACAATGGACAAAGAAATGAGCAGCCATCTTCAGAAATCTTAGTAAAAATATAAAAGTAATGGTGAGATAGTAAAGTTGTGTGCTTCTAAACAATGTCATAAAACATATTGCACTATATTCAAGCACCCATTGTTGCCTAATCACAGTATAAGCAACAAATCCAATTGTTCCATAAAGTTGCCTAGTCACTTGAAAGTACAATGAATTTTCAGTTTATTACTATACATGCTGTAAGTTGAACATAATTTTGTTCATTGCCATACACCACACATTTGTTTTGTGAGCTCCAGGCAAATATACTTATTAGCTTATTACAATTTTATCACATGTATCAGTTCTAGGAGCAACTAGAATCATTACACCTTTGCCTTTTTGCAAAACCACCATCAGATTCTGGTGTTTTGGAAGAAAACTTGTGATATCCACCTTCGGTTTCTAAGGAAGAATTTGACTGACACCGAAACTGCAAATAATCTTCTGTCAGCTCATAGTTTCCAAATCTATGCTTTCTTTTCTTGTCTCTAAAATATTTTCTCATCACTGTAAATCTCGAAGTCACTAACTTCTTGCTCCACTTATTCAAGAATAATCTTCATATCTTCTAAAATATTGCGATTAAATCCTTTCTTTAAATCATTTGAACCCTAGAAATATAAAAATGCATGCTTAAAAGTTGTATATGTCTAAGAATTTCCATGAATAGTAAGGCCAAATGCAAAAGAAATGAAATAACCGTTACAACAATGAAGGTCTTATGGCATCTTACGGACTCAATCACACTTGTGAGGAAACAATGTGTTTTTTTGAACTCCAGTGTGTGACTGACACACTTGTGACTGTAACTATATATGTGTGATTAGATGATTGAAAGGTAGGTGGAGGCATTGGTCAGTGGCTTTATCCGTGTTCCTATAATATGTTAAAATAACTCATATGGATTCTTCCAGATGCCATGCGAGCAGAGCAGGGTTAATTGTTTTCTTTTCACAAGCCATGTGTAGGACAGGAGTTAGATAGGTAGAGTCAGACTGAAAAATTCAATGCCATAACTGGGATTTGAAGCACGGATCTCCCGTTCTCTAGCCAGCTGTTCTACCACTGAGCTAACATGGCAACATGCTGGCAGGACATTAACTTTTTCAACTGACTCTTATATTTCCTGGTAAACCACAAGGTGATCTCAAATTATTTTGAGGGGGCATATCCCTATGGTGACTTACAATGCCATACATACATTAAATCCCAGGATTCATAGTGTAGCCAACTATTATTGTCAAACAGTATTGATTTAATTACTTTTTTCACACAAGCCGTGTGTAGGACAGGAGTTAGATAAGTAGAGTCAGACTGAAAAATTCAATATCATAGCCAGGAATTAAACCATGGATCTCCCATTCTCTAGCTGGTTGCTCTACCACTGAGTTACCATGGCAACATGCTGGCACAGCATTAAACTTGTCAACTGACTTGCATGAGAAATTTAATGCCATGCCATGCTCAGTGGTAGAGCTCCCGGCTAGAGAATGGAGATCCAATGCTCAAATCCCAGCTATGGCATTGAATTTTTCAGCCAGACTCTACCTATCCAAATTAGAGAAAGATTTCATCATACTCAATATGTTGGAAAGTGACAGATGACTTTGGGGATAAGTTTCATGCAACAGCTAGCACTGCTAGTCATGTCGGTGGCAGTGGTTGTGTATCCAAGGCCACCAGTGTACAAGACACAATATACTGAGTTGTTGACAGGGCATTGTCATGGGCAGTTAATATATTTAAAGAGTTGGCACTAGGCTAAGAGTAAAATCCAGTATGAGAGTACTTTATGTAATTTTGAATGTCAAAGAGGTGTAATTTTCCTGTCATGTAATGGAGAAATGTTTTCCTCCATGGAACCTTGCTGTTTGAAATATTGGAAGGCCCTTTTTATTATAGATATGCATGACTATCTTCCTTCAAGTTGCCCTGATGTATTAGTCCTTGCTAGTCATTCCTTGGTGGAATGCCATAAGTAGTTTTAGCATTTGTTTATGAATTCATCGCTGAAGTATGGTACATCATGCTACTGGAACATGTAAATGAAGAGACAATCTTCACGTACAACTTTCTTATGGTAGACCATACTCCAGTGAAGCACACACAAAGGGTGTGTATGTGCTTGGTTGAATTTTGTGTTGCCATTATGTGTTGCAGGGAAGACTCAACAATGGTTTTGAAATTGTGGTGATGACCATGAACATGGCTTAGCTAAAGTTAAACTACAATATTTAAAACAAATTACAGTATCACTCAATTTTTTATGGCTAGTTTTGCACACCTATTGGCATGAGAAGGAAAGTTAAGATTGCTTAGTAAAACAAAATATCTAGTACTGAATTAGATTTCAGTGATAGTGCGACATATTTTAAACTTTAGACTTCTCTTGGTCATTTCCTTCATATTAGAGAACACAATAAATTTGAAACACAACTTAAATTTGTTATTGCAGAATATTGATAGATTTTCATCATCAGCACTTCAGAAATATGTTTTTTGTTTAAAAGCGTAGGACTGTCTTGTTTAAGTACAGATGATTAGCAGACTGAAGTATGACATACTGTAATGAGAAAATAAACTTTAATATAAAATTTCCTTTTATATGTTTATTAAAGAATTTGGAAATATAGCTTTATGCTAAGGTGCCATTCACAACTAAGACTGTATCTCCACCACAGCAACTTTGCACCTGACAGCTGGCAGTTAACATTCATGCACTTGCAAAAAACAAATGAAAAAATATACTTGTTAGACTTCCTGAACCAATCACAAGCACAAAGCAGAAGTGAATTCTAAACACATGCTTCTATTCTCTCTCTCTCTCAACCCCCCTAGGAGCCTACTACGGTAGGTACGGATTTGGCGCACCCGGGGATTCCTGAGCCACTCACTGCCATCTCATCATCCCCATCGCCACCAACTGAGCCACGTTTTGTGTTTGTGTGCCTATTTGTTGGTGTCTGTTTTTGTGGGAGTGAATTTACTCACCTTATCTTCTTCCCCTTGTAGGCTTATTCTTTACATATTTAGTTTTAAGGCTTTAGATTTATTAACTCCTGCCTCACCAACAGGGATCTTTATTCTATCTCCGTGTTCCTGTCCCACGTTTCCAGCGCGGCTTCCAACATATGTGCTCTTCGGAGGTCTTAGGCATGAAGGTTGAGTGGACCCTTCCTACTGCCCCTATGTGTAAGCCTTAGGTGCGGATCCCGTCCATACCGTTATGTACACACCCACATAGCTTCCTTGGGGGCTCGATTCGTTTTAATTTCCCGACGAGCGCTGCTCGTTGGGTTAGAATTACGGACCGGTCGTGTTACCGCTAACGGAAACCCGGTGTAATCAACTACAAGTCCCCTTAATCCATGTCTGCTTTATTACTCAGCATGGCCTAAAGTGGGGAGCCACAGGTGGTTATACCTATGGTAGGAGCTTAAAGCCGGGTTGTACATGGTGAAGGGCTTACTCGTATGGACCAGCAGTGGTGACTGGAGGGTAACTCCTTCTGAGGTATTCCTTGAGATCGGTCTGGTAGGGGTCTACCAGGCGGCACAGACCGGAAAGTATTTTGGTGTCTTTTCTCTCTACCTCCGGTTGGCAGGCTGACGCCGACGGTTCCGAAAGAGGGTCTTTCCATTATGTTATCCGCGCAAAACCTCTTCTTTTGACAGCTTTATAGTTGTGACCTTGGTCTGCGAGAAGAAAACAATGCGAGATATTAGTCTCTTCTATATCCAACGAGAAATTGACAGGATTTGCGGTAAAGTGATCAATGCTAACAGAACGAGAGACGGTACCCTTCTAGTGGAAACCAAGACGGAGGACCAGTCAAAGAAGCTCATTAAAGCCAGTTTATTAGGTTTGTACCCTATAACAGTGGCTCCGCACAAGTCTTGTAGTGGCGTGGTGACCACCGCCTGCTTAGACGGTCTTTCCGATGCAGCCATTTTTTCCAATCTCTCCGACCAGGGTGCATGTCAGGCGTACCGTCTTCTAGGTAAACGTGATGGTCAGTCGGTTGCGTTGCGAACGGTATTCCTAACGTTCAAAGGCACCACCTTACCTGAGGCACTTTACTGTGGTTATGAACGCGCTGCTGTGAGACTGTATGTACCGAATCCCATGCGTTTTTTCGGTGTCAGAAATTCGGTCATACCCAAAGTCGGTGCACCTTCGACGCTACATGTGAACGTTGCGGCCAAGCTGCTCATGGAGAAACTGCCTGTACTCGGGACCCTTGCTGCGTCCATTGTAAAGGGAACCATCCATCTAGCTCCCGGCAGTGTCCGCGTTTTCTCGAGGAAAACGCCATCCAGGCGTTGAGGGTTAAGGAACGCCTAACTTTTCCTGAAGCCCGGCGTCGCTTCCAACAATTACAGCCTGCGACCATCTTAG
Organism: Hymenopus coronatus; assembly: GCA_030762935.1. NCBI lineage: Eukaryota > Metazoa > Arthropoda > Insecta > Mantodea > Hymenopodidae > Hymenopus > Hymenopus coronatus. Next base: position 123,522,054 of record CM060898.1, read on the forward strand.
GCTACGCATCAGCGCTCCGCCGCACTCCTGTTTCCTCAATGGCACTACACACCGTGCCCGTAGCCGACGCGTGTACTCAAACTGAGCATTCGCCGAGCATAACAATCTTGCAGTCTTCAACATTCACAGCACCCACTACCTCCAGTTCTATTTCTCCAGAACCTGCTCGTAAGCCGCTAGTTAGACCGACACCATCTGTCGCTGCTCCTCATGAGCGCAGTCGTAAGAGACTCAAGGCCACTGATAAACTTTCCAAGTCCCATTCTCGTTCTTCGAGCCGTAGGGGATCTTCCACATTCCTAACATCAGCGGATAGCGCCGACGAAAGTGGCTATACTCTTATAGGTCCAAAGAGTGCAAAGAACAAGAAACGCCCACCTTAACTTCATATACTTGTTTCCGCCAGTCGTTTACTTTCCAGCTGCAAACTCAGAGTATGATTCATCGATAGCCTTTCACGCCTCTAACTGTGCTCCGTGGTTCTCCTGACGTGGAATATCCGCGGTGTGCGTACCCATAGGGCCGAATTGCAGCTGTTACTACGATCCTATAACCCTCTGGTTCTGTGTTTGCAGGAGACAAAGCTTAGCCCCCACGATGCCTTTGCCCTGCACCAATACCTTCCTGTGCGGTTTGATGTTGCACCGGAGGAGGGTTCTCCTGCTCATGGGGGTGTTATGATCCTAACGCGCAATGACATCTACGGTCAGCCGGTCTCGCTTACACTACCTTGTAAGCTGTTGCTATCCGACTTTCTCTTCTTGGTTTCTCCTGTATGTAATGTCTACGTTCCGCCTTCATCTACCCTCTGCGCCAATGACATGCTCCATCTTTTGTCTCAGCTCCCAGCACCTTTTCTTCTGCTGGGTGATCTTAATGCCCACCATCCCCTATGGGGTTTCCCTAGGGCCTGCGCGCGGGGGACTGTTTTTGCTGACCTTTTCGCTCAATATAGTCTCTCTGTTCTGAACACCGGTAAACCTACTTTCATTTCCGATTCTTCTGCCACGCTCTCCCACCTGGACCTTTCTATTTGCTCTGCACAGCTCAGCTTGCTCACCGCTTTCAGTGGAACGTATTATCAGACACTCACTCCAGGGATCATTCCCCTTGTGTTATTACTCTATCACACCACATTTCCTCCTCGCGTGTGTTTTCTTGGCAGCTGTCTAATCGAATTGGACTATTTTCTCCGCTCTGCCTGTTTTCAGCGACCGCCTGTTCGACTCCGTTGGTCACATGGTCGAACATTTCAACTCTGTCGTGATCTCCGCTACCGAGCAGTCCATACCGCGGTCGTCTTCCTACCTAGACGCCTACCGGTCCCTTGGTGGACTACCGAGTGCCGCGATACTATTCATGCTCGCAGGAGGGCTCTTCGGGTATTTCGCCATCACCCTACTTTGGAGCATTTGATCAATTTTAAACAAACGCGCCCGGACACGGCGCATTATTCCAGATAGCAAACGGGCTTCTTGGGCTTCGTTTGTTGAAACATTGTTGCACAACACCTTCATCCGTGTGTGGGAGAACTCCGCCGTGTTGCCGGTAAGCAGACTGGTACTTCCATACCGGGACTTCTCGTGGGAACTGACACCGTCTTTGATCGATTGCTATTGCCGACGTCCTTGGTAGCACGTTTGCAACTGCGTTCAGGTATCATCCAGCGTTTCGTGCCATCAAGGTGGACGTGGAGTCTCAGAGTCTCTCTTTCCGGTCCTTGGATTCCGAGTGCTATAACTCGGATTTTAGCATGAGGGAGCTGGATGCCTGCTTAGCTTCCTCTCGACACTCCGCTCCAGGACCCGATGATCTCCATTTCGCCATGCTACAGAACCTCTCTTCTGACAGTAAGCTATATCTCCTGAACCTGTACAACCTCGTTTGGCGCGAGGGTGTGTTTCCTACAGCTTGGCGCGAAGCCACCGTTGTTCCCATCTTAAAACCGGGGAAGGACTGTAGTCTTTCTCCCAGTTACCGTCCTATCTCCCTCACCAGTGCGGTTTGTAAGGTGATGGAGCGTATGATCAATGGACGGTTACGATGGTGGCTCGAGTCCGAGAAACTTCTATGCAACACACAGTGCGGCTTTCGCCGATACCGCTCCACGACTGACCATCTTGTCTCCCTCTCGACTCACATCCTGAATGGTTTTCTTCGGAAGTGTCAAACTGTGGCCATATTTTTCGATCTGGAGAAATCTTATGACACTTGCTGGAGGGCTGGCTTACTGCGTACCTTGCATAGCTGGGGCTGCCGTGGCCGCCTTCCGTGTTCCTCTTGGAGTTCATGAAGGACCGGGTATTTCGTGTGCGTGTGGGCTCTGTTTGCTCTCGTGCTTTTACAGGAGAACGGAGTGCTTCAAGGGTCGGTACTCAGCATCACTCTCTTCGCTGTTGCCATAAATCCCATTGTCGAATGTGTTCTTGCTAGTATCTCCTCCTCCTTATTTGTTGACGATTTTGCAATTCGACAGGAAGCTTAGCTGGTCGTCCCATGTCTCTTCTCTGAAGGCTAGATGCGATCGTGCACTTAATATTTTACGTGTTTTATGTGGCACATCCTGGGGAGCAGATCGCACCGTGCTATTACATATTTACCGTTCGCTTGTCCGCTCTAAACTTGACTACGGGTGCATTGTGTACTCTTCGGCATGTCCTTTGGTTTTACGATGTTTAAACCCAGTTCACCATCGAGGGATTCCGATTTCGACTAGTCGGGTTATTAGTTTGTCTGCGGAGGCTGCTGAACCTCCGCTGTCTCATAGGCGTGACCTGCTTCTTTGTAGCTATGCTATCCGCCTCCTTGCCTTGCCAGATCACCCGTCTTTCAGGTTATTCTTTGATGAGTCTCTTGACCGTCAATATGCTGTCAGCGCGGTTGCCTTGCTTCGCGCAGGCGTTAGTTTTCATTTGCTTCTTCGGATCTTGGATGTTCGCCTTCCGCTTGTGTTTCCACTGGTTGCGTTGCGACACGCAGTTCCACCTTGGGTTGGCATCCATGCCGAAATCAATGAAATCACCTTCAGTCTTCCGCTCCGTATTTTTAGAGTTGCAGGCCGAGTTTCCTAACTATTGTTTTATTTACACGGATGGTTTCAAGTAAGACCGTGGTGTGGGATGCGCTTTCGTTTTTAATTCGCGGAGTTACACATTTCATCTTTTGGGGCGATGTTCGATTTTTACCGCCGAACTTTTTAGTATATATTAGGCTCTTGTTTTTATTCGGGGACAGGATTTAAGGCAGTTTGTTATTTGTAGCGACTCCCTCAGTGCACATCAGGGCCTGCGTGAGCTGTATCCATGCCATCCCTTGATACAGCGTATTCAGGATCGCCTGCAGTCGCTTAATTTTTTTTTGTTTTTTGGCCGCCTGCGGTGCCATAAATAGTTAAAGTGGGCGTTAAACACTACAAAAAAAGTTTTGTACCAGTCTTTCATCTGTATGCACACAAAATTCTAAACCAATAGATACACTGTGTGTCTTTCCTAGTGAATATGACTGTAACCAATTACTAAGCAAAGCACAGTGATTATATCATCTGGGGCACATCAAAGTTTTATTCTATGACAGTACTGGCCATCTAAGCCCAGATTTAACTAGCAGGAAGTATGGACAAGAATTTGAAATTCCAGAGGTAAGGAGTACTTGGTTTAAAAGTCTTACTTTATAGATTCTGTTGAAGGGAGGCTCTGATTCACCAAGTCAATTATTTTCACAATAATTTTCATGTATATCAAACTCCTTAAAGCTGCAATAAAGTGATCAACTATTGTGAAAAGTCTGCATGGATTATAAACAAAACACAAGCTGAATATGTAACCTTTTCAAATCAACTAGGTCAGTCAGAATGTCTATGCACATCAGAAATAAATATTACTTACTATTTAGTTACCTTCAACCAATACAGAGGGAGCATTCTAAATGTGTTGTTGGCCAAGAAAATATCTCTATGAACATTTTTATCACTCTTCAATGCTTGTAATTCACTCTTCTTTAAATAGTTATGCAAAAAGAAAAGAACAAAGCAATACTAAGATACAATAATAAGTATGCTCAAAGGAAATAAAAAACACAATTAAAGCAATTTTAAAGGATTTCAAAAGCAAACAACTATGATATACATGATTAAAAAGAATTTAAAATACCTTTTGAGATCAAAGATTAGAAACAAAAAAGGAAGTGAAAAACCTTAATTATGAAAATAAGGACCTCCATCACATTACATAATACTATATGCCAACCTTCCTTTAGAAGCTTCAGATTTTATGGTTTTAGTCTGGAAATAAATCAAATGTAGTAGCAGCACATATGTAACATTTGATAGTACAATGTGAGTGGCTAATGAATTTCTGCCTTTGTTATTTTATTAGAATTTAGCTAACTCGGTATATTGCCAAGTAATTTGCAAATATCTCTGATTGTAGTTTATTTCTTTTGAGAACCATGGAACAAATTATTCTGATTGCTTTGTTTAGCCCATCATATCAAACTGTAACTTGTGCATTTGATGCTATAGAGTGGGACACGATTAGTATTAACTCACAAATACAGTCCCCAGTCATCAGAGCAGATCACAGTATATAGCCCCTTGGAGCCCCTCGCAACTTACATCTCCCCAGGAAGAAATGCCCTCCATGATGTAGTGGTTACCATGCTAGCCTTTATATTTAAGGTTGTGAGTTCATACCTGTCAGAGGGAGATGGACTTTTTTCAGACAAAGAATCCTTAACATCACTTAGTTTGGAAGGGAAATAAAGCCATTAGACTTGTGTTATGTTTATTTTTTGTAAAAGAGCCTATAATGCAAAAAAAAAGTCCCCAGACTAAATTCTTTATATTTTATGAAACAGTGAATGCTGCATGGTGCCAAACCTTAATTTTGAAGCACTTTTCCCTTAATAGACAGATGAGGACTGAAAGTACAGCAATTGCATTAAGACTACTTTTGATGTAATTGCTGATTTCTTTGGTGACACATCATGTGGGAGATGGGATCTGCTAGATTTCCAAACCTCATACCCTATAATTTTTATGTTTCAGTGTATTTAAAAGACAAAGTATTTTACTCAAATCTCTCTCTTATTACAAGAACTGCAAAATAATGTAAGGGAAATAAATCATTTCCTAAGGAGAGTTGTGATATTTTCAAGATAATCTGTTTATAGGCTGAAATGCATATCTTTGAACACAAGCAGAGCATTTGCAGCATCATCTTTCAAAACATAAGCAATATAAGGGGCATTCAATGCTATAATTTGCAAACTAATAATAAAATAAATTAATTGATCTTGTCAATTTATTCTATTTGTTTCAATGTATAAAATGGTTCATGCAGGAATGAAGTGGAGACAGGTGAGTGGCGCACTTCTGTGACCCAGGTGCATCTAACAACGTTGCTGCTATTTGATGAAAATGAAATGGCCTGTTATTTATGGACGCTCTTTAACTGCTTTGGTTGTCAGCGTCCCATTCTATATTGGGTGCAAAAGATCGCTTAATTTTGCTCAGAGGCCTCTCTTATCAGGCTTGAGATTCTTTTACATGCCATAAATCTACTACACGGGACCCACAGCTTTACTTCCCTTCCGAAGGAAGCCATGCTAAGGATTTTTACACCCGAAAAAATCCATCGTCCTCCGCCGGGTTTGAACCCGGGACCTTGGGTATATGAAGTTAGCATGGTAACCATTACACCACGGAGGGCAACACTGCTGCTATTTGATGACCCATTACTAGGTGTATATGGGCCTTTTTACTGTATGTTACATTGACATATTTGATCAGAATGAGTCAGTGCTGCCACTTTGAAAATCCCAGAGGTATCATTTTCACATTTACTGTTGCTTATGTTCTCACATTTTATGAAAATGATCAGATTTTTACTGTTCATATTTTTAACAAGTATGGATACAGAACATTATATAGAAGAAATATGTGTTAAATTCAAATTGGGAGATCTTAGAAAGTTGCATGCATCATGAATAGAAGAAGCAATTTCTCATAGGTTTTGAAACACGCGGTTCACAAATTTTGCCTTGTTTAACCAATGTGATAATTCAGATTGAGTATATAGCAATAAACACAGTGTTATACAGAACCAAATGTGGAAATGGGCTGATAGAAATGATCCTAGACATCACACAGCAGGCATGAGATAGTCAAATTGCATGAACACTAAAAGTCCTGCTGTGTCATGTCATTCTTTGTCCCACTGCTCAGTCACTTGCATAAATGGTAATATGTATCATGCTTCTGTCTTCTATAGGTCTAAGTCAGAACTGGAATTGATGCACAATTTAAGCTTGAAGTAGTCTAGGTAACCAAAAATAAAACTATACTGCCTTAATAGCATTAACTAACATTTCATTTATCATTACATAAGCCATTTATGTGTTAACAAGCAGCATACATTATTCCTCTAGACCTTCAAATTTAAAGCTCCACAAATTAAGTAGCACAATGAAGCAAAACCAGTGAATGCAAAAGGAGAGGCAGAGGGTTAAACAGTATTATTACATTTCAGATTATTAGTATATTACAATTTTTATCAAATTTTGTTGATTAGGTGTTGATTTTCTGTCTTTATGAAGTAGTTTCAAATTTGGTTTATTATTATTAATAAAATCAAGTTTATTCACCATAAGATCTCATTAGGACACATTGGCTTCATCAGTTATAAACAACTAAAAATTACAAAATACTGCTTGAAATTACAGTATATGCAAGGTTTAATACAATTAAAAAATAAATTAACAACAAAAGTGTTATTATTTACAACAAATTACAATTGAAATACAAAATATATTATTGGAAAATGTCATAAATGAATTATAAATAGTGACCAATTTAATAAAAAATATGATTTCTTGAAGTGAGTGTAGCATTTAGTCTTCTTTTCTACAGCTGGTGGTGCATCCTTTTTCCTGTTTATTCATTCAACTTCGCAGATCTTGCACATGTGTCAAACCCCATAAAAGTAAAGTATTAATATAGGTAGTCAATAAATGGTACAGATTGTGCAATCCACAAAATTTCAAATCTTATCTATTCTGTGGCGCTTAAACTCAACAAAATTGATTATTAAGTAGAAATTATTGCATTTCATTTTTGAATTGTGTTGTGCAACTTTTGTTTTTCAAATATACAGGAGGATGATTGTACAGTTTAATGCCAGTACATTTAAATGATTTCTCAAACAGACTGGTTTTATGAAAGCTCACATGAGGATTATTTTTATTTCAATGGTTTATAAATATGTTATATTTTTCTTCACATGAACTAGTAATTCTTTTATGTATAAATATGGTAATGTTAGAATATTTAGTTTTTTAAATATCTCACAGCTTTCAATATGCAAAAAAGAATACTACTTAAAACTGGAAAAAATATTGGACATAGCTATCCAAAATGGATTCCCAGCAGAAATGGTACACAAGATAATTAACAGAGTCCAAAAATAGTCAGCACATTCATTCCAAATGAGAAAGAAAACAACATTTACAAGTAGTTTACAAACCACCCTACTGCTTTCTACAAATTCCAGAGGATCTTCAGATGACACATCATTCTGGCCCCCAAAACAATTACTCCATAAAAAACATTGAATTCTAAATCAAAAGATTCCACAAGAAAACATGCCAGGAATATACCAGTTCAGCTCCAATGACAGTGAAAAAATCTACATTGGGCAAACTAAAAGAAAAATAAAAACAAGAATAAAAAAACACATAAAAATATTAAACAAAAACATGAAGACAAATAGCAGTAGCATGGCATTTTTGGAAAGACCAACACACCATAAATAGAAGTTCAAAAACATTGCAAGAAAAACAGAATTAAAGGTTTAGAAAAGATACACATTTGGAAAAGCAAGAATTTTTCAATTTTGAAATTCTGCCAGGAAAATTACTGATGCAGAGGTTCATCAAAATACCACCAGGGACAAGGACAACTATCGCAGAAAGTGATGCCGGCAGTCAATCTAAGGGAATTGACAATGAAAGCACATAGCTTCTGAAACATATTTTGCAATTAATATAAGTGATGTAATGTTACAAAAATTTATCAAAATTTCAATTGATTAGAACACATCACTGCCATGCTGTCCATCAAACATTAAAGTAATATTGTACTTTTTTAGGAACTTTAATAGCTGTTGAACATTAGCTTTTCCAATATTTTTGAGAAGGCTGATAATGTTGGAATTGGTCTGTAATTGTTAGCATGTTATTGGTTACCCTTTTTAAAGTTGGCTTTAAATTTTTACATTTTCAATTCTTGAGGAAATACTCTACTTTTATGAAATAGTTAGCCATATAACATAACAGCTTGTTACAGCTTTTTAATTTTAATTATATTTAGTATTTCATCTTCATTTGTTGGCTCCAGAAACAGTGAATGTGTGTTAATAAGCTCAAGTAAAAAGTTTTCAATTCCTTAGTAATATTGCTGTTTTCTATATCTTTTGGGTACTTTGATAAAGTATTCATTCAAGGCATTGGTTACTTCTTCAGGGTTATTTACATTAGCATTACCTTTTAGTAGCTTAATATTTTAAAAGAAAGGAATTTTCAGTTGGCTCCTTTTTTGAAGAAATTCCTCATTGTTTTTTGCTTGTTGAGAGATTTATTAATTTTGGAATTGTCCAGCTTTTTAGCAGCTTCAATTTTTGTATACTTGTTTAATTTTTGTAGTGAGCAATTGATGACTGAGAAACATTTTTCTTTTTAATTTGTTTGCTTAGTAGTCTTGGTCTATCCCAGGCTATCATTAACTGCCTCCAGTTATCCAGTTGGCTGTTTGGTGTTTCCTTTTTACTTTAACCAAAGGAAGAGCCATGTTATAATAGTGTTTAAAGGTATTTATGAATTTAAAACTCATTCCTTCCATCATTTTTTTTTAAGCTTATATCCTCCCAGGTTTTTCTCTCTAGTAGATAGATATTTGAAGTATTCTAAATTAGATTGATTCAGAAGGGACACTCTTTTGGAAAAGGGGATGACGTCATCTGAATTATTCCTTGGTTCCCAATTAAAAGTGATGGAGCATAATAATCTGATAAACCAGTTTTGAAAACATAGGTATCACTTGGGCCTAGATTACAACTTATTGCTATTTGTCAATTGCAGAATTTGAACTATTAGTTACGCTTAAAGATCTCATTGCTTTAACAGCATAATTATTTAGCTTAGTTGTAAAAATCAGCTTATTGTTACTGCTTCCTAGAATGTGAATATTTATATCCTCCAATAATAAAATATTTTTTGTTCTGTTTATGCAGCTGATTTAGTATGTGATAAAGATTATTTATCAAAAGGACCATATCACCAGAAGGATTCCTGTAAATGCTTAGAGTAACCAACTTGTTTTCCACTTTTATCAAATTTGACATAAAAACGGTCTATATTTAATTTCTGAAAAGTTGAAATGGGCTTAGTTTGCCATGATTCTTTAAATAGTGTTATTATTTTGCTATTTTTCATTACTTTTGTGTACCCTTAATTACTTTAAAGTTAGGTATTTCCGTTTCTTCTAAATTATGCTCAGTTAAGCATATCAATATCACCTATATGTTTTAGTTTATCCTGAAGAAGCCTGTCAAGATCTAATAGTTTATTTCTAATACTTTATATATTTTAATGGAATATGATTATTGATTTTATTTTTTGAATTAATTTATTAGTTTCTTTAGAATAAATAGGTTTTGTTTATCATATTTCCAGTTACTGGAGAATTTGCAGAATGAAGCTTTTCACAGCTATATCTGTTTAGTTTTTTGGGTTATAAACAATCAATCTGCTTAATAACCATGCATATTTAACAACTTTTCTTCTATTTAGGTGCAGACCATCTCTTCCTAGGTTGTTATAGTTAATCCAAGTATTACTATTAATAAAATAACAATCATCATTACATACCAATTGTAGAGAGTCATTAATTACCTGAAGACCTCATCCTGCCACCAAATAACACCACTCACACAGTTTGGCTCTATGAAAACAGTTGCTTTCCTGTTAACATTACTTTTTTCACTTCTTCCATAATTTCATCAGGTGTTCTTGAGTTCTGATATTGTAGGTGCTCACATGTATAATGATGTCAAGATCATCTTTATTATCCACTAGTTACTTTGTAAATGGCAGATTTGGGCAATAGTATACCTCTTCATCATTGGAAGGAACATGACTGTGTGGTGAACCATCGGTTCCCCAATTATTACAGCAGAAGTTCAATTATTAGAAACTTCATGTTCACAATCACTCGGCGTTAGGCTACTGATTCCACTCTTCTTTCGTGTGGGTTTTCACTTTCATCAATTTACAAGGCTTTGTATCAGTTTCCTATCATAACTTCATGCAAGAGATTTACTGATTCTGTCACTCTCCATGGTGTAATGGTTACCATGGTAACTCCATATACCCAAAGTCGGGAGTCAAACCTGGTGGAGGACAATGGATTTTTCAGGAGTTAATATCCTTTGTATGCATTGCTTTAGAAGAGAAGTAAAGCCATTGGACCATGTCATAGATTTACAGTATGTAAAAGATCCACAAGCCTAATAGACCTCTGAGCACAATTAAGCAGTCTTTCACTCCCAGTAATGGGATGCTGAGAACCACAGCAGTTAAGGAGCATTCATACATGAAACGTCATTTTCATTGTTTTTGCTGATTCCCTTTCAAAAGAAGAATCTCTGTAGTCCATTTTATAGTTTCTTCTAGATCATCTCTCCATTTTATATATTTTGCTGCAAGCCTTCCTGCCATGCACTAATATAATGTATTGGCTTCTCTTAGTCTTGTTGTCTTTGTTGATCCACGACAGTCTCCAGAGTTTTGTTTTTGTATGCTTTAGCTAATTCACAATTTTCTTGTGTTATACATTGACTTTCCTTTTTTTAGATGCTCTATTTCAGCATTTGCCTTCATTAGATCCTTGTGTAGAATATCTATTATCAAGTGCAAGAAGCAACACTTTCTGCTGTGTTGTGGCTGATTGTGAAGCATCCATTTGTCAGTATTGCCTGTGATGTTTATTTTACACTTATATGTGTCAAAGGAATCAAGGTTTATTTCGTTAGTAAAATGAAATGCTGTTTTATTTATGGAGCTGACACCCAGCATCCCATTCTATACTGGGCATGAAAGACCACTTAATGTTGCTCAAGGGGATGTTTATCAGGGTTGAAATTCTTTTAAGCGCTGTAAATGTATGACATGGGACAAAAGCTCTACTTCTCTTCCAAAGGAAGCCTGAAAAAATCCATTGTCCTCAGCTAGGTTTGAACCTGTGATCTTGGGTATAACATGGTAACCATTACACCACAGAGGACACAGATTTCGTTAGTAGTGACCTTATTTATAGTATAGAGAGTATTTTCACCTGCATTTGAACCAAAAACCCACATTGAACACAGATTGACACATGTCACTGCCGCCATCTTGAACTATCATCATTCCATTCATGTATATGATTAAAATGAAAACTTATAATTGTTTGAGTACAGCACCTTTTTTAGCTCAGAAATTGTAAAACAGCATACATCAACAAAGCTGTTTTCTTTGGGAATACAGATTTTAATACGTAACATTTCTAGAAAAAATTGAATTGACTGAAATAAAACATATTCAATTCCATATTGTTTTCTTCATTTATTTGAATAATTAATTAAATGATATTAAAGTAGTTTAAGTATTACATAGTATATCTCTAGTTATACTGATGTGTGATTTGAAAATTTGATATCCAGTTTATATTTTCTTCATTAACCTTGCAGTCCTTATATATATCCCTATGTTCGTGTTATGAACAACACTTTGACCATTTTATTGTAGCCTTAAAATATTTTATATACAGGGTAAATGAAATCTTCCTTTCAACAGCAGCAATAAGGTAAGTGTTTAGATTATGGTGCAATATCTTTCTTGTTTTTCTGTATCTTCTATCCTGTTTATTAAAAATTTGAAAAGTGGTTATTTTTTTCATGTAGTTGCCTGATATGTTCCATTCCTATGTTTTCTATCCCTACCCACATCCATATTTGAAGTTATTCAGATATATTCTTAATATTGTAGCGAAACAATTCTATATTTTTCCACAAACTGATTACAGTCTGCTCAGTCTTTTGTACCAATTCAACATTCCTTGGGGAGATGTTAGAGTTTGTTTTGAAATACCTGTCAAATTCAGTGTTGTGCACAATGATTCTGAATAAAAACTATACCCATCGCAGAGCTTCATTACACCAGTTTAGATCTTTTGGTCACATCACTGGAAATTTCCAGAAGCTGCTGCACATGCAGTACACTGCTGGTATTCACAAACTCACTCAGGCTAAACAATGTACAGCTTTAACATCAAAGAACTTTTCAAAAGAATATGTGTCCACTCATACAGTAACAATCACAACTATAATCTCAAAATCTCACAGCATAGTTGTTCACTATCACATGTGTATATCACTGGATGCCAACAATCAACTATAACTTACAAAGCAAACCATTCTCACGTGTTTGGCGATTATGGCTACCCAGTCACACTGTGCCCTCCTCAGGGATGGTCAGCCTAAATAGTACCATTGTAAATACATGATCTGAGTGTAACACTAGCCTCTTACTCGAGCCTCTGGACATCATAGAAGACATTCATCCTCTTCATCTCAAGAACATCATGGCTGAAGCTTGGGGCAAGATCCCTTGGACCATGTAAATCTACACCAAATTACCCTGCCAGAAACCTTGGATGTTGACCTGCTGGTCTTAATGGGCCTTCATCCGGTTGCTTGCTATCTGGATATGTTGGCATGCAATCTCATGTATGTCATAAAGCTAGTCTAGAAGATCCTCCAAGTAGACTGCTGGTGTTCTTCTCCAGGAGGACTTCCAAGCATCAGGTTGCATGGTAAATGCAGCTCCCTGCCAAATACCAAACTGGCCGGTGTCAATCCAGTGAGGTCATTGGAAACAGCAGTAAGCCAAAATGAAAAGTGGTACCCTCAGATCCCAATCTCTCTGCCAATTGGCCACAACCGAATGTTCTTCTAGAGTGCGATGAACTACTCAACCAAGCTGTCTGATTGTGGGTAGAGAGGTGTCATGTACGTGTTACTTCAATGTATTTCTCAACTGGTTATTTATTTTTTTTAGTGTTTAATGTCCACTTCTACTGCTATGACACCACAGGCGACTCAACAGGTTGGTGCCCTGATCACTGTGCAGCTCCAATAGTGCCCCCATAGTATCAAAACAGTTATTCTACAAGGCAGTTCGTGATGGTGTTGGCCTCGGTTAGGGATGGCACACAGCTCCAACCACTTGGTAAAGTAATTTGTGGTGACTAACAAACATTTGTTGCCCAGGCTGACATAGGGAATGACCCAATTACATCAATGGCGTTCAAACGGTGATCCCATGTTATACTACTGTTTGCCACCCCAGCTCTTGATCTGTGGGCCTGACTTGCCACACACACATGACATTGGCAGCACCACCTTTCAGCATCTGCCCACAGTCTCAGCCAGTTGCCCATTGTCAGAGATTGTTGATGATTTGGTTGGCTCCCAAATGCCCTCTCGAAGACCCTGCACATACTCCCTCCAGAACTTTAGCAACCTTGTTCCAAGGGAGGATCAGGTACTCTTTCTTGGTCTTCCCATCAGGTGACTCCTGATCAGTACTCCTTCCTTGGTCTTCAATGATTCCCATTGGCCCAGTACACACTACTTCTGCATGCAATGTCTTCCCAACTCAGTCTAGACCCTACCTTTACATCTCTCAAGAGAATGTGAGGATGCGCCACCTGCTGCCTACTCAGGCGTGCACTATCCCATCCAGCTGCAGGCATCGACAAAATGATACTGGTCAGCTACAGTGCATAAGCTCCACTCCTCTGGACAGGGTTATTGTGACATGACATTCACATTGTTGTGGCTCCTTCCTTTCTGATGCGAAGTACTAGACCCAAAGGACTATCTGGCCCTCCAGGTTCTTGAAGCTCACAGCCAGGTGAGGGCAGAGTTGTCATCCTCAGGTGGAATGGATGACTGTGGAAGTGATCCAGTTTCTTCATTACTGCCTGGAGCTCTCACTGGGTAATGTAGTGGTTGTTTTCTGCCTTGGAGAGAATCTTGCTCTAGTAGGCTATACAATGCTCCTGGCCATGGCATTGTATCCACAAAAAAGCCACTACTAGGTTGTAGAAATCCTAAAAAAAGGCTCAATGTAGAGTGCTTTGCTTAAGCGACTGGAAGTGCATTTCTGCTTCTTCTGACCATGAGTTGGCAATGTTGCAAAAACCTTTGACAAACCAACAGTAGTAGTAGTAGTAGTAGTAGTAGTAGTAGTAGTAGTAGTAGTAGTTGCATAGGCCCAGGAGACTTTGCAGCTCTCATTTGTCTTTGGGGTAAGGGCAATCTCTCACTGTTCAAGCCTTCTCCGGGTCCATGAATACCCCACATGGTGAGATTATGTGCCCAAATAATTCACCTCTTTGCAGAAGAGTTGGCACTTCTTTGCATTCTAATTCAAGTTAGCTGTCTGCCATCTTTACAATAATGTGGTCAGGTTCTCAATGTGGTCTTCAAAGTTGTGGCTCACCATGCTGCATGTATGTGAGCCGTTTGCTTTCAAATGCATAGCATTGTTGCACATGTTTGTCTGGCTTCCATTCCATTTAGCAACCACATTCACCATCAGTTATTAAAAAATAAACACATGAAGAGTGGTGGTATTACGTCAGAGATTGGAATGCCATACCTGGGTGCAATTAGAATTATGAGAATGTTTGCTTTGTTTTTTCTGGAGACTTCTGTTGTCATTGGTACATAAAAGTAGAGGAAATTGTATTGCAAAACTGTTGTGAAATCAACGGAATTCTTAAATAAAATCAGTTTTGGAAGCAATAGAGGTTTTTGTCATAATATTCTGTTATTATTTTACTGGAATCATGATAGTGACTAGATGGTAGCTTGTATTCACCTTATGTTAGCAGTTTTACAGTTTGTGGAAAAAATTTAAACATAGACACAGAAACAACTAAGATTATTATTAAACATTTTTTGCAATAATCTGAATTTGAAGCTGACAGAAATGCTTTTCTGCAAATATGGTCCTATTCTGATTTCTTTCTCTAGAATGCAGCAGACTGGTTCCTGAACCCGAAAAATACACACCATGCTCCATTCCTCTATGATGATGTGTGTTGCAATGTATTCATTAAATATGTAACAAACTAAAATTGTTATTAATGTAGACCACCCTTATGATTGTTTATCAATATCGTAGGTTATTTTTAAGATTTTTAGATCTTACTTTATAGCCCTAGTGATAAAAAAAGTCTCATGTCAGACCTTTGTGGTTTTTGCCCCATGAATCAAATTATGTCTTTTCAAATTTGACAAACGGTTAAAAGTCTTCTCACATATGTCACATTTGTATGGTCTTTTTCCCTCATGAATCATACAGTGACTCCTAAAGTTTGATAAACTAGTAAATATCTTGTCACAAATATCACATGTATGTCGTATTTTTCCCCTATGAATCATACAGTGCTTCCTCAAAAGTGACAAACAAGTGAATACCTTTTCACAGATGTCACATTTGTATGGAGTTTTCTTTTCATGCATCAGATAGTGTTTCCTCAATTCAGACAAACAGACAAAGGGCTTTTCACAAATATCACAAACATGTGGCTTTCTGTCCTCATGAATTAAGTTGTGTCTTTTCAAATTTGATGAACTGTTAAAAGCCTTCTCACATATATCACACTTATATGGTCTTTTCCCCTCATGAATTCTACAATGTTTCCTAAAGTTTGATAGCTGAGAAAACGTCTTCTCACAAATGTCACACTTGTATGGTCTTTTCCCTTCATGAATCATACAGTGTTTCCTTAAGTCAGACAAACACGTATATGCCTTTTCACAAATGTCACACTTATATGGTATTTGCCCCTCATGTATCATATAATGTACCCTCAAATCAGACAGAGAGACAAAAGCTTTTTCACAAATATCACACACTTGTGGCTTTTTGCCGTCATGAATCAAAATATGCTTTTTGAAATATGAGATATGGGTAAATGTCCTCCCACAAGTTTCACATTTGTATGGTTTTCTGTCCTCATGGATCATACAGTGTTTCTTCAAATTTGATGAATGATTAAAAGCCTTCTCACAAATGTCACACTTGTATGGTTTTATACCTGAATGAATCACACTATGTATTCTTAAATCTGGCATTCGGGAAAATGTTTTGTCACATACATTACATTTGTATGGTCTTTTACCTTCATGAATCAAAGTATGATCTTTCAGAGCAGAGGATGTAATAAAACACTTTTCACAAAGGCTACACTTGTGAGGCTTTTTGCCCTCGTGAATCAAAGAGTGTCTTTTCAAATTTGATGATTGGAAAAAACACTTTTGACAAATGTCACACTTGTATGGTCTTTTTCCCTCATGAATCCTACTGTGTTTCTTCAAGTTTGACAAGTGTATAAAAGCTCTTTGACATACATTACACTTGTGTGCTTTTTTGCCCTCATGAATCATACAGTGTTTCCTGAAATCTGAGAAATGGGTAAATGCCTTCTCACAAATGTCACACTTGTGAGGCATTTTCCCCTCATGAATCATAGTGTGTTTCTTCAAGTTTGACAAACGGGTAAATGCTTTCTCACAAATATCACATTTGTATAGCTTTTTGCCTTCATGTATCAAATTATGTTGCTTTAATTCTAAGAATGCAGTAAAACTCTTCTTACAAGTGCTGCAATTGAATACCTTTCTGCATTCAGAATCTAATTTATCTTCAACCAAACCTAACTTTAAAGCATGGTTATTATTATTATGACCATGTGTGATGTTGACGTTGTTCCTTATTTTTTCAGCATTTTGTTGATCTGAAGATATTTCTGTGATGTCACTTCCCTGAATGTTGCACTTTCCAGTGATTTGATTATTGGGTATATTTTCTCTCAAACTACAGCTTGTATGATTTTCCATATTTTTATTGCAGAATAACGCTGACTGGATACTGAAAGATGCATTGGTATATAATCTGGAATTAAAAGAAGAATAAAAATTAAATCTTAAGGATTGGGAATGTACATCAATAGAAATAATATTACCAACTCATAAAATGTTGTTATAAAACTGAGCAGCTGGTCGACACAATAACAGTAATTAGAAAATAAATTGAGGTGCATGCATGAACAAAGCATATTTACATTTTTGTGAAAATGATATTATTCACAGAAACAGAGATCCATGATGCTTCCTTTATATACTACAAATCTAAGTATTGCAAACTGAAGGGATTAACTTGAAAAAGCATATGCTTACAGAGAATGTGCTTAAAACATACATGGAATTTGTGGATCAAAAATATATGTGTCACTTTGTAATCATACCTGCTCTGTAGACAAAAGTCAATTTGATTGCTGATTTTCTATAGAGTTGTTGAGGATATAGCTCAATTTTTAGTTTTCACAGATTCACATGCCTAACAGATTAATAGTATAATTGCCCTAATATTTGTGAAAACCTAAGGAACCTGTGCTGAATACAGTTTTTCTAATTCATTGAGGTTTTGCTGTTTTTCAGAAAATGCCAATAGATGGTAGTCAAGATTGCATGTTGCCGAATGAAAGGCAAATGGCACAGAGCACAAAACAAAATGAAGAGAAATATAACTGTAATAATTGTTAAAGTTATGACATATCAAATAATGAAAATACCCTATGGTTAGTAGTATGATTTAATTGAAAATAGGCATTATACATAAAGTGTCATTGTGTCCATATTAGAAACATTTACAGAGTAATTAATCAAATTTCATTGCTAGTTCTAGAATAATATACTTATTCACAAAATTGAAGAAAGACAATTCTTGAAAAGTAAAATACTCTCATGAAATTAAGTGAATTGCAGTATTTTCTTCTCCATAATATCTATTTAGCAGTAATTAAATTTAATTCTTATTGCCATACAATTATAACATTTGTGTGTGCTAAGCGCATTACAGCATTCACTGAAGCTAACCTAGGTTCTATCCCTTGTCATACAAAGTAATAAATAGTTCTACTTTCTACAACTATCACCATACCAAAATGTCCAGTTCCTAGCCCTGCTACACAGATAATAAATTGTGATTATTAGTTATTTCTGTTATTATCATTACAAATGATAAAATGAAATAGGAGAACCCTGAAAGTATGACAAGTTTAAAATGAATTAATACAGTGAATGAGGAGCTTTACACTCTTAGTATATCCAGTATTTACTGCTATAGAAATCTGGCAGTTTAACACTAAGATACGGAATGGCTTGACAGTGAAAGCTGTGCTTCTAACTAGTATTATGCCCTTTAAGATTTTAATAGTAGATTCAACAATACTTTTTGCAAGTTTCTACTATGAGGGCCTTATTTCTAACTCCACAATTATGAATTTTGCAAGGAAGATTCAATATACTGTATATAATATGGACGTAAATTAACTTTTGGCAGTCTTTAAGTACAGAAATTTCTGATACATATGCCTCTGTATTATCAATAATTGATATTTTCTTAAATAGTGTAATCAATTTAGTTTATAATGTGCTCTGTAAATTCTCCCAAAAAGTGGGTCTTACAATTTTTATTAAAATACCTCATATGTAGATATTTATTTCAAATATAAAATGTTTATCTTGAATGTTTAGGAATGGTCTGTGCCATCCTCATCATTGGAAAAGAATTTTTGTAGATTAATAAACAATAAAATACACAGAAAGTACTACATTTTATAAAAAAAAATTCCTTCAAATAGCTTACTCTTTGGCATCAGCCACTTCTGAGATTTTTCAACTGTTTATTATACTTCAAGATGCTATCAATATTTAGCTGCTTTGCAAAGACTGTAGTTTCAAACTTAAAGTGCTTTTGAAATATCTTGTTTATTGAAATTACAATATATGGTGGACTTTGTGACAGTGATGTGTTCTAATCACTGAACTTAATTTGTGAGTCTATTTTTGCAACACTTACTATTCTTTAGATGGAAGACACATTTCTGAATCTATGTGCTTCTATTGTCAATTCCCTCTCTACTGCCAACATTGTCCATTGTGGTGGTTGACCTTGTCCCTGGTGATGATTTGATGAACTTCTGCATCAGTAGGTTGCCTGATGGGACTTCAAAATTGAAAATGCTATTCCTGTTTTGCCATGTGATGTTTTCTAGTATTTTTGTACACCTATTTATGATGTGTTGGTCTTTCTAAAAATACCATGCTCCAGCTGATTTGTCCTTTTGCTTTTGTTTTTATGTTTCTTTTAGCTTTCCCAATGTAGATTTTTTCACAGTTGTAGCATTTGAATTGGTATATTCCTGGCTTGTTTTCCCATCGAATTGTAAGCTTTAATTTTGAACTCAATTTTGAACTCAATGGAGTAACTGTTTTTTGGGGCCAAAATGATGTGTGAAAGACTCAGGATTGCTTTATGTGGCTAGCGCTGCATGTAGGCTTCCTGTAGGTGCCAAATTACGTGGTTTTCTTTTTGGGATATTTAGTTCAAGGAATAGTAGCTGTCCATTGCATTCCTTCTCCGTTGTGAAACTTCTGGTTCCCCACCAGCATGCAGTGCTCAACACACTTATGCACAGATTGGTTAATGTTCCCAAGTACAAAGAAGAATGTAACTGAACTGGACAACTTAATGGATATCGCTACAGATGAACTCCGAGCAGAAATAGTATACAGAAACAGATCAAAAAGGCCGGCACACCCATTCCATATGATAAAGAAAGCAAAATATTCAGAAAGTTTGCATACCACCCAGTACACTCCAGAGGATGTTTAAAAAACACATGGATTTAAAATTAAAAGACTGCATTCCACAAGAAAACAAGCAATGCCCATAAAATGAATGTACAACTAAAGGAAACATAAAAACAAGAGCAAAAGAACACTTCAGAAACATGAAACAAAAGTAAGAATACAAATCAGCAGTAGCATGGTATTTTTGGAAAGACCAACACACCATAAATAAAAGCCCAAAAATTCCACAACACATTGCAAGAGAAAGTTTGGGAAAATATTTACATATAAAATAGGAAATATGTTTTCAATTTTGAAATCCTGCTAGGTAATATACTGATGCAGAGGTTCATCCAATCCCACCAGTGACAAGATCAACCACCATGATAGACGATGCTGGTAGTCCAGCAAGAATTTAATAATAGAAGCACTTAGCTTCTTCCATTTATAGAATAGTAACTGGTATAGTGTTAAATAAATTGATTCACTAGTTAAATTTAATTATCTGATTATTGATTTACCTCCTGCATCCCTCTTGTCCTTACAATGAAATGTGTAGTACAACTATGTCTGCAAACATTAATCTCAAAAAGAAATAGGAAGAAAAAAAGCTTTCAAGTTAATAGTTTGCAGAAGCTATATAAAAATAAATGAAAGTGCACAGAAAAGGTTATGTGACTGTAACATATGACTATCTAAAATAACTGAAAGTGCATTCAAAAAGTCATGTGGATATAATGTATAACTTGTTTTTTTCTTTTGAATTCATACAGTTCAAAAGAAAGCTTTCTTTGGTGAAATCAAAACACTGAGTACTGGATTAAATTCAAAATTATTTTCTTCAAATTCAAAGAACCACAAATATCTATTAAACTTCCTTACATACGCCTAGTTTGGTACCTCTTCAAGAATATGAAAAAGCACTTAAGGGACATCAGTTTTCAATCCTGGACACATTCAATTGGTTGTAAACCAACAACTGAAGCCCACTCCAGTATCCAAGTTCCAGCACTGCTATGTTCGCCAGAAGAAACATCTCTAACACTATGTGGCTTTTCAAGGCAGTTACTTTGAAGGGAACAATGTTAAATTATGTTATCTCTACTTGGTTTACAGCCTCGAATGTGCCCTCTGGATAAGTACCTGTATTTACTTTTAAGAAAGTAAAGAATTGATTACATCTAGCATTAAGAATTGGAGAGAGACCTTCAATTGCAACTAAAACTGAATGTAATTTTTGCTCCCTTTACCCTTTCTCCAATGACTATTTTCTGCATGGGCTGCAAATAAACTGAAGATTTTTAAATGGGCTAACAATGCTTTATAAATAATTTGTATCTTCTATATATATTCAGTTATTTTAATGAAAAAAAAAAAAAAAAAAAAAAATAAAACTTGTTTAAAGCTCAGTAAAGATAGTCTAAACACATGGTATTAATAAAGTAGAGACTGTATTAAAAAAGGATTTAATTTTCTATTTTGATTCTCTGTGGCAAGTTATGTCATCCTGTATGACGAATTCACTTTGTTTGTGATTAGACCAATTTCTCGTATGTATGAATGATATAGTTGCCACAGCAAAGCCTTTCCTTGGTTTAACTCTTTGGATTCAGTTTATGCTACCATGCAATAATACACTTCTAAGCTATGTTGTGCAACATACCAGACTGCAAATAAACCATACCTCTGTTAGCATTCATATGTATGTGTCAGAATATTTTTAAAGCAAAGCTTGCATGTCAGCTGTAAATTACTTTATCTGCTCTGTAAACTATTTGCAAATGTGGCTTTCATTCAGTGGAACTTAGCTGTTTTTAGGGTTCAGAGAAATTGCTTTTAGCTAAAGCATATTTGAAATGTTTATATCTCGTGCTAAAAGTGATTTCAACTAGTAATGTAGTATATAAGTTAGCTCTTTTAGGAGCTATATAGGCTTCTGAAATTACTTTAAAATGTAGGACTTTTTGCTGTATGGCAATGGTTTGGAAATTAACAGCATTTTTGGAAGGAAACTAACATGATTTAATGTGCATGTGGAGATGTACTCTTGTGTGGTGATCCATATTTTGAGGTATGCCATTCAAGAAGAAACTCTTTAAATAAGCCCTGTTCTCTTATGGAATTTAACTTGAAAAAAAAATTTAAAATATTTTGGGTTAAATAAGTCTTACGTACATATATGCAAAGGATGTCTAGAGATATGTATATTGTTTCACCTGCATTTTAAAATGATAACCAAACATAATCTTGGGATACCATACCAAAATTTAATGCATTACATTCACATGATGTTATATACTCACTTTTCTCTATTATACTTCATTATACATTTTGTTCTAGGTATAAGAAGACTAGTTAATGTAGCTTAAAAGTGTGCTGCTTTATGATGTCTTTGACATTCCATCATGATCTTTGCATAACCATAAGAGAAACAGCATGGGGTTATCACTAAAAACGGTAATAGTAGCTATTTTAAAATTTAAACCAAAGACAAAGAATATCTTAGCAACGGTACACAAACATTTTATTACACATAAATTGTGTGCTTTAACAAGGTCTATGCATTTTGTGTCATAGGATTTTGTTTATCTCTCATGTTATTACATTTAAATAAAGGTCATTGTCGCCCTCCGTGGTGTAATGGTTACCATGCTGACTTCATATACCCAAGGTCGCGGGTTCAAACCCGGCGGAGGACAATGGATTTTTTCGGGTGTAAAAATCCTTAGCATGGCTTCCTTTGAAAGGGAAGTAAAGCCGTGGGTCCCATGTCGTAGATTTACGGCACGTAAAAGAACCTCAAGCCTCATAGAGAGGCCTCTGAGCAAAATTAAGCAGTCTTTCATGCCCAATTTAGAATGGGACGCTGAGAACCAAGCAGTTAAAGAACGTCCATAAATAACACGCCATTTACATTTTTTTTTTATAAAGGTCATTCAGAATGAAAGGCCTTACATGTTATCAGAAAATTCATAATATACTCTCTGTCATGAAAGAGGCTTAATGGAGTTTTAATTAATCATTAAGATCCTTCTTCAGAAAATTGAAAATAAAACAAATTTAATGTAAATAGTAGTATGTTGCATCTTTAGAAGATACTGAACTTTTAAGTTTTATATTTTTTTTTATTTTATTTATTTATTTATGCTAAGCTTTATACAGGTGAATATGACCGGTGTTCAGCCCTGGCTCTTTACCGGTCATACTCATATTTTACAATAGTTTATTAATTCTAGTTTATTACACCATTTTGTCTATTTACTGTCCATATCCATTTATTTTTCACTTTGCATAAGAATTGTCCAATCTTCTTACTATCTTTTTGAAACATTTCAACTACTACTACATTTCTATCTATTTTAAACCATTTCTTATTAATATACTTTTTTCTCCAAATTTCAGTTCCTTTAAGTTTTATATATTTAACTGTGCTTTCATTTTTTGAGGCATCGTATTCACACAGAGAGAGCAGGCCACACTGTGGCCAAGTACTTGGACCACTTCCCTCTCAACAAGGGTTGGATGTCTGGTGACCACATGTGGGATTTGTGGTGGGAAATGCAACACAGGGGCAGGTTTTCTTCAGGTTTATTCCAATAGTGATCCATCTTCATTTCATGTATCATCAGTGTCATCACCTGTGGTGCCTTCTGTAGTAAAAGTGGGTGTTAAACACACTAAAAAGAGAGAGAGGCACACTGACACACAGAGATTTTTCTAAACATTTTTTACTTATAGAGCTTCAAAATATTCGCATGGTAATGAATCTTGGTAATGAATTTTTGGGTGGAATGCAATATTTTCTCAAATTCTATAGGTAGTTTAGTAGAAAAAGCAAAAATTGTTTGACAGACAAGTTTACAAACAGCCTACAACTAATATTAAAGAGAATTAAACAAAGATAGTGTAATCTAAAAGACTTGCCTTGATGTTTCTGCTGAAGGAATATTTCCATCAGTCCCATCCTGTAACACAATAATTCATATCATCTGCACATTGCAAAGGAAATAGGCTTGTTACAGAATTAGATGTCTGCATAGATTGAAGTACTAAGGCTTACCCCACACAAAATCCGAGAATAGATCATACTGCATCATTAATTTGGGCCTGGTTTCTAATTTAGTTCTAAATAAAATGTTTTCAGATGATGGTGGTTCCATTTCCGGTACAAAGATGGAAATTTCTTCCCAGCTGAGACCTAAGAATGGATACACTTGTGCTCTTGGGAGCCATTGTAGTAAAATATTGTTGACTGAGGTTCTGCAGTCCTCACTCAGTAACCTTTATGTTCATGTCATACTATATTATGGGCCACATGCCACCCAAATTACCTTATTCTGTCCAGGATGTCCTGGGTGTGGGTGGATGGAGGGAGGTGAAGCTTACAGCTATCGTACCATTACTATGTTATCCCTAATTGACAAAAGTGAGCATTTATTTTCACTACTGCTATGGACAAAAGAATTCTGCTTTTCCGGATATCTCAGCATTTGCAAACCAAAAAATGAGAATAACTAATATTTTATATCACTTTTTTCCCATCACATGGAAAAGTTCACATTTTTAATGCTATTAATTACTCTCATAAAAATACTATTGGCCTTATATTAGTATGATAAATAAAATATTAAGTTCAATATGATAAATTAATTTTACTCCATCCTATTTTCAAGACCAAGCCTGAAAAATAATTTTAAATTAAGCCTACAACCCAAGCCCATGAAGAACTCCAAGATATTAAAAACAAACATAGTATGGAATTATTAACCAAGATTGATATGAATTTTATTCACTTGGAAAATGTAATTTTGTATTGCATGTAGTGCACAAGCAACTGAAAATGTTAAAACTTTGGTGACCAGAGATTATTTTACTATCTAATTAGTAAAACACTAGATATTTTCATGAGAAAATGAAAATGCTAACACTTGGAGGACCAGGAGCTCTTTACTATCTAATAAGTCCAATATTAATCTGTTTGACCAATATCTTGATCTTTTGCTTTTTATTTTAGTTTATATCTGTTTATCCCTCATCTATTTTAGTTAAAAAGATGTATATTTCTTATTATAATAAATGATAATTATTCTAAAATCGTTAGAAATAGTACCACAAATTTTGACTTGATTCATTTTGTTAATAATTTGCTTATCTTTAATAATTTTGGCGTTAACAATTTTTTCTTCATTATTTTCTTTTTTACTCACACCGTCACATTTATGTTGCATAGGAATATAATACAATCACCATTCTCACTGTCAATTACAGGCTCACAATTTTTGAGAGCCAAGAAATCTACACACAGATAGTATATACATTAAATCAAAGCAGAATCCTTAAGGAGACAGCCATAATTTCTTGAGGAAAATAATTGATAGCATGACACAGCCGAATAGAATAGCTTGTGAGTGCAGTAGGCACTGTAAAATCTCACATTGTAATCATTTGCTATTGATTAGCAGGCAATGCATAGAGGACAAAGTACACAATTATTTCTTTATGTATGCAACGTAATGATAAAGTTTGGAATCAGCAAATTTTGGCATTGCATTCATAACATGCTGTATATATAGATATAAATGCTTACACTGAATAATATGGGTGCAAAGCCTTGTGCTTACATTGCATCTGCACTTAAATCTCACAGTCGCCCTCCGTGGTGTAATGGTTACCATGCTAACTTCATATACCCAAAGTCGCGGGTTCAAACCTGGCGGAGGACGATGGATTTTTTCGGGCGTAAAAATCCTTAGCATGGCTTCTTTCGGAAGGGAAGTAAAGCTGTGGGTCCCGTGTCGTAGATTTATGGCACATAAAAGAACCTCAAGCCTGATAAGAGAGGCCTCTGAGCAAAATTAAGCAATCTTTCACGCCCAATATAGAATGGGACGCTGAGAACCAAAGCAGTTAAAGAGCGTCCATAAATAACAGGCCATTTCATTTTTCATTTTCACTTAAATCTCACTGTGAATAGGGCATTAATTGCTTTATGGATTACTCTGGTTATTTTAGGATCTTTCTAATTCTATTACCAGCTTATATAGCCTGTACTCGAAAGTTTTCCTACATATTTTGAAGTGTTTCAATGGACTGTAATCCTTAGATCATAAAGTAGTCTTCCCAAGTAAGAATTCATTTTTATGGCACTTTATTCTCTGTCCATTCACCCTTCAAATCAGAATCTCTTGTTAAGCACATATAATGGAATAGAAATAATGTTACTAAAAATTGCACCTACCTGCAGAAACATGGACAGTGAGAACATTGAAGATTGAATTAGTTTAGCCACTGCTGGGTCACTTAGGTATGAGGTTGATACTGGTAAAGAGATTCTAATGAGTGCATGGGGATGAGAATGGTTTACATGAGTACAATAAAATGTCATTATTGTGCTTAACACAGCATATCTAACATTAAACAGAACTTAAATTGATCAAACCATTTGCCAGATTACCTCTAACAAGATAATTTTTTGGTGTCTTGATAAATTAAGAAGTATGTTGTGGAGAAAAATCCTTCTTTAAAACAAAACCTTATTAAGGACTTTTCCAGTAAGATCTGAAATTGTGTATATAGCAGAATATACTATATAGTTTTGTGAAGTGCAGCTGGCTTCTTTTTGGTACGTAATGATATATTACAATTGAGCTCTTGATGTGTAAAATATATCCACAATGGGTTCTTCCTAAACAGACTGCCAAAGAACACTCTTCTACACAATGGTGAGCTAAATAGCAATTTCTGTATTGCAACTGGTTTAACATCAGAAAAAACATTAGTACATATCATAGAGTCTATGATCTGTTTGATTAACTGGTTTTACTCTATCTGCAGTACCTTTCACCTCCATTACTGCAGATAACCAAGAGTCTATTGCACAGTAGAGAATCAATTGTATTTTTATAATTATATACCATTAACCAGTGAATTTGATTGGTCACTACTTTAGTGTTAATTGACATGGATTATGCAGAAAAACTTACCTTAATTTTATCATACATATATGCAGTTTCTGTTGAATTTACTTCTGGCCACTGCTGTTCTTCTTTAATTTCTATTTTGATATCTGTTTCAGAGCATTTATTAAGCTTAATTTGAGGATTGTTAGTAAAACAATCCATCTCATTCCGTGTACAAAAATCTGGTACAATAGTTTCTTCTTTGTTTTCTGTTCTGGTATGTATTTCATAGTCATTACTGAATGTAAATCTTTCATGCTTAATTTTACTAACAGGATCTTCTGTCTCCTGCTGTGAGGACACGTCTGATTCAAGAGAATCTTTGATTTCTGTTTTGATATCCACTTCAGAATCACTGTTCTGTGCTTTAACATCAATGTTCTCCTTCCGTGGAAGAACTCTGGAAATAGATTCTGCATCATTGTAGGAAATTGCATCTACAAAAAGAAGCTCCTCTTTGACTTGTATTTCTGGATCCATTTCACACTAGTTCTACATTTAACTGCACTGTTATTAAATTTCAGCAGCACATCTGTGGAAAACAAATATATATTAACATTTTGATATTTTACTACCGCATAAAACTGTAAATAACCATAAAATAACTTAGCTGTACAATAAAGAAATGAGTTTCCTAAGTTGCATGGTAAAGGTTCCATTCTCACTTGATATTAAGAGACTACAGAATATGGATTTAAGAAATGAAAATACACATGAAAGTGGCTTTATAGGATATTAACACTTACAAGGCTAACACATCCACTTCTGTTTTCAAGACAGACTCTTATAAAGTAAATTAACTGTGATATATCAAAAAATTACTCAGTTTTATTGACAGTATACATATGCAGAGGAAACTGTCAATACAGGGTTACTACAAAAGAAAGAGACAACCTTCAACTGCCTGTAAAACAAAAACTATTAGAGATAGCAACCGAATTATTTTGGAGGTATGTTGAGAAAGTCTCAAAGTTTCGTTTGTTACTATTGGTAATGCTGTAGTGTTTTGTTTGTTGTTGCAGAAGCTGAAATGGCGGAAAATCCTGTGGAAAAGGCATATTGCGTGTTGGAATTTGCTAGAACGCAATCAGCAACTGTTGTTCGACATTTTAGAACACGTTACCACAAAACGCCACCGACTAGACAGTCAATTTACGACTGGTATAGAAAATTCAACGGGATGTTTGTGCAAAGGGAAGACCAAGAGTTTCGGAAGAAAATGTTGAACGTGTTCGTTCTGCCTACATAAGAAGCCCACAGAAATCGACATCTAGGGCAAGCATGCAATTACAAATTCCACAGCAAACTGTATGGAAAATCTTGCGGAAGCGACTGCACATGATGCCTTACAGATTACAGATGTTGCAGTTTCTGAGTGAAGAAGATAAGGTCATACTGCGTGACTTTTGCATCGACATGTTGCAACATGATGAAGAGGATGCTGGATTTTGTGAGCGCATCATTTCATTTTTGTGGTAACACGTTCTAAAATGTCGTTGGACAACAGTTGCTGATTGCGTTCTAGCAAATTCCAACACGCAATATGCCTTTTCCACAGGATTTTCCGCCATTTCAGTTTCTGCAACAACAAACAAAACACTACAGCGTTACCAATAGTAACAAACGAAACTTTGAGACTTTCTCAACATACCTCCAAAATAATTAGGTTGCTATCTCTAATAGTTTTTGTTTTACAGGCAGTTGAAGTTGTCTATTTCTTTTGTAGTAACCCTGTATAACTGAATTAACATAAGCAGTGATTTAACTTCTCAAACACTCATTTTGAATTCAATACTGCAAATCATCATTAAGCAAAAGATTTAAACGGGCTGCTAAGTTTCACTTTTGGCTCGCTTACAGTGCAATATCTGATGCTGCATCCATTATTTGAAGCCAATTCTTATAACCTAACCTAAAACGCCCACAAAAAGGCATATAAATGTTAACCTGCATTCTCATTGAGACCTAACAACATACAATCACTATAGGATAAAGTTTGTTACTTTTATGGTGTAACACTGGTGCACCTAGGCAATTGTTCTGCAAAGAATACAGAGCTACATAATAAACAGGATAATCAGAAACTAAGGTCACAAAGCCTGCAATGAAAGGAGTATATTTTATTTTGTACAACCAATACAACCATTTGATAGTACCCACATTAGGTTTCTCCATATCGGTTGAGGCACATGCTACTTCATGGGATAAGTTTAAATATTCCCTCCAGGTAAAAATCCTGTCCTTGCATGTTCAGCCATGTTCTCATTAAAGTGTTGCATTTTCTTATCTGAAGTGATTGTTGTCCTCCTAGATATTCCTTCAAGTGAGGAAAAATATGAGTCACTTGGAGCAAGTTCAAGGCTGTAAGGAACCTGTGCTGACCCTAAACACTGTAGCCATCACTTCCCAGCAGATGGTGCCACAATAAATTCTTTGCTTTTGGAGAAGAGGGGTGTATACAATCCATTGACAACCACTTACTGCTGGGGGTATAATGGTGGATCCATAATCATCACCCATGATAATGAGGTGAAGAAAACTGTTCCCTTCCATGTTGAATCATTGTAGACTTCCCCCATGCACTTCTCCTCATGTTGGTTGGATAGATTTTGTGGAAGCCATTGGGAAAAAACTTTAAAGGTATTGCAGGATATTGAAAACAATATGATGAATGCTTTCAAAAGAAATTCCCAGTTCTAACATCATAATTCATAACATGATCCTGCTGTTGTCCTAAATCAGCTCCTCCTGTGAGCAGTGTTCAACTCTGTGAATGCCATGCTGGGTCAGCGACAGCAATCCTCTTTCAACACCATTCTGCAACATGCTGGTAAGACATTAGTCTCTCCGTAAACCTTTACCACCTGTCAATGAATCTCCCCCACAGTTAAATGTTGACCCATAGAAATCAAATAACTGGGCAGATTTCTATGCAAAACCAGTTTTGCATAAGAATCGCCATTTCTGTTTATCTTGCAGTAGTGCTATAGGTGGCAGTTGGCTGAAATTCTGCATAGTTGCCAATTACGTGTATTAGAATTACTGCAAACTGCTAAGTTTGCTGTAAGACCAAACACCAAGAATATGGGCCTTGTATCCTTCCTCATATGTTAATTTTATTTCACAATGAAAATGTACACTTGTGTGTTATAGAGTCAATATGCCTTTAAATTTAAACACATTTTGCACAATATAAACTTTCATAGAAAATATATATTTAAATAAAAATCATGAGGGTTTACACTTTGTGTATGTCTAGGGTTAAAGGCTTTAAATGATATACTAATGTTTTTCAATAATGCTACTTATGGTTGGCAGTCCTAAACTAGTTTGTTGCGGCCATTGAACTTTCTATTTCCGTGTTAGTAATTCAAACGAAATGTTCCTTTCTTCTTGTTTCATTTTGTTTTTCCAAGATACACTAGGTTGTAACTATTTAATTGCCTCAATACAGTAATTAAGTAAATATCTGAGTATGTTCTGGAGGTACTTTGTCCAGAGAAGCAAGCAAGTTCTGTAAAGTATATTTATTCTGTGTTAGTAAAATTATCACACTCAATAATCTTTGTAATTTTATTCATTTTTCAAACTTCTAAGTTTCCAAGTTTATATTAAACTATGTGTGACTGTGTGTAAATACCCAACTGGCTGAGCCTTTACCTAGTCATTTGGATTGTTGCAGGTGTGAATGATGTATACGAAGAGCGTTTATGTAGCTGCCAGTATTGTTGAAAATGTAAACACATAGCCCCCTGGATTGTTGCAGATGCCTGCCACCCTAGCAAATGAACATGGCTTATAATTACCCAACAAAGAAGAGAAATAGAAATGTTTTGCATTCCTGCAGCTCTAGAAATTTTCTTGTTGCATATGTCGGGACTGTATAAGGAGAACAGTGAGGGTTGAAGGTCAATTGTGACAAAGAATTTGGATATTGCAGTTGGTGAGAGGCGAGTATTCTAACTCAGTCATGGCATGGTCATTAGAGATACAGCCAAAGTGGTACAGAGCTCAGAATGTAAGTGTGAAACTTTCAAATAGACAAGAAATAAAATTGATCTTTAGCAATTGAAACAGACATTTTTGCTATTTTTATGAAATTGTTAAGAGACATTTTTAGAGAAAACCAACAAAAATGTTTTCATGTAAAGGATAGTTTGAGGTGGGGGTTTTCTTTAAAATCTTTGTGTTGCATCCTTGAAAGATTATGAACTTAAAATGTCCATCTTGATATTTAAACAAGTTTCCATTTATGAGTTATACTGTTTGTCTCCAAAAATGTGTTTTTTTGGATTGAGCAGACCTGAAAATGAATTCCTGGTGCAAATCTAATATTACAATTTTGTGTAGATTGCAGCACTTTATCTACTTGCTATATCTAAGTGCTAAAAAGAATAAAAAGGCCTCAGTCTTAATCCAAATGGGTAGAGGAGCAAGTCTTAATATTTTCAGGCTATAGTGAGGACTGCTCTCAGTGGCGCAATAATTCCAATGCGGAACTTGTTTGCCTAACATTTCTTAAATGCGACTCCTGGCCACCTCATTTGTGTAGCATAAGATAATATGGGTGTAGCCATATACGTGATGAAGCAGAACATCTATACTAGTTATTTATTTTGGAAAACAATTACAACTTTTGAGGCAAAAACTTTTATAATTAAATCACATATGCACTTTAATACCACCTTTTCATCAGTCATAATCAGAAGTGGTGTCAGTAAAAATTTAAAGGAGGTTTAAATTTTTAATTTAAAATTGGTTAATTGGGTGCCATTATATAGAGCTCTTCAAAACAAAACACTTTAATTAATTAATAATCTTTCAACGAGAAAAACATAGAAAAAGGCAGTGACTTGAATTTTGGATGTGGAGACAGTAATGCCATTCATATTGAGAAATATTACAAAAAGATAATTGAAATTAATTTAGTAAGTAAGGTGTCCTTGACAATAACATTTGTGGCTATTGAAATAGAAGAGCAGTGCAATTGGTACCTGTGTTTCAAAGTGGATTGAAGTTGCTAAGGCTAGTTGCTGTTACCAATGTGTACTGTAATTTGCTGCATGCCAAATATATTTGGGATCCATAGGTTAGTATAGATTTGGCAGGCACTTCAGTTAGCTGTTCAACATGTTTTTGCTAATACAGAAAAAATGCATCATCAGTCAGTGATTTGCTGTTTATGGGTATCTTTTGCCATCTATGACAACAGTTAGATATTGTTTCAACAACTTTAATGTGATCAAGCATCCATTTTTGATGAGGAGCTCCCGGTTGCTTGGCTGATGTAATTACCAACAAAATCATTAAAAAAAGTCCACAATATGATTCTTACGGATTGTCAAACATAAGTTCATGAAGTAGCAGAAGCCATTGATGTGTCTACAGGAATGCCAATTCATGTTTCAAATAATAAGTTGGAGATGAAATATTCAGCCCAATGATGCCAAGATTGTTCTCAATAGACAAGGGGGTGCAACTTTCACTTTGTAGCTATGTTTGGAGCTACTTAAGTTATTAAAGAACTTTTTACATGGAATTGTCACCATTAACAAAACCTGGATCCCTCATTATGCTACAGGAACCAAGCAATAAACAAAAGATGTTTCAGGTGAATATGCTCTAAAGCAGGTAAAAATGTTCCTATCAGCTGGAAAAATAATGGTGAAATAATTTTTGGGATACAAAAGTTGTCATACTGATTGACTTCTTAGAAAGGAAAAACAGTTACTATAAAAATTATTGGCCTAAATTGACAATAAGTTGAAGGACACACAGCTCCATTTGGTGAAGAAGAAAGTATTGTTTTGTCACAACAACAGAATAGCACATTCATCCACAGTTGTTAATGCCAAACTGCATGAATTGTTGCCACACCCCCAAATTCATCCAACCTGGCTCCTTGCAATTTCATATTGTTCCGTAATGCAAAAAAATGGTTTGTGGGAACAAGATTTGGATCAAATCAGGACAGAGGCATATTTGGCAGAGTTTGACAATTCCTATTATAAGAGTGGTAAAAAAAAGGGCATGAATGTTGGATATTAAAGGGATATACACTTAGTCTGGGGTGGGTGGATTTTCCTCAAAATCTTTGTATCCTGTCCTTGGATGATACCAAACTGATATACCAAGTTGGATATTTTACCGACTTTTCATTTGAGCTATTGTGTTCACAGACACATGCCACACACACTCACTCAGACATTTTTCTAAAACTCTGATGTGTTCCATTCAAATGACTATCTCTACATCTCTGTAACAAATTATAGTTAAAAAGCATATCTTCGTTGATGATAGACAACCTCCTATGTGACAAAAACTAAATTTTATAGGAGAGTAAAAAAACTATTGCGCATATTGTTTAAGATTTGCTCTTTTAACAAGTTTTTTATCATAAGGTAGTGTCAAACATGTAGTGTACTGTTAATTTTGACATTATGTGCAAAAAAATCGGTACTAGTGGCACATAGGAGATTTTCTATTCATTTATTACACATAGGTTTTGTACAACAATACAAATACAGATGAAAACCCCAAAATGAGTGATATTTTGACCGTTTTATTAGTCCTATTAGTTATGTTGAATTGCAAACAAATAATTACTACAATAATTATGCAAAGTAACGTAGATCAAGGAGAAATTTTCTGTGTTTACCTGTTATAATGTGCACATAATACTCACAATTATTATGAATTATACTTTTAGTAAAACCCACTAATATATTCCTTGATCTAATTTTATATTTTATTTGACGTGTATCTTTGTTTTATATATACATTTTATGCGAATGATGTAACTATAATACTTTGCATTCTCACTGTAAATATGAAAGTGCATGTCAAAATTATTTATTGTTTTCTCTTGTCTAATTTGAAGCGAAGACTGTCATAAAAGGCATGATGATCTTTTTCAATGGCATCTTTCATATCCTGGAAATGTCTCAATTTAGATTCAGTAATTGGAATTTGAGTCTTACATAGGTGCTTAGGACCTGAAGAAACATTTTCCTTAATCTTGTGTTTTCTAGTTTGAGGTAATTCAGTATAATTTTCTAGGTGGTCAGTTCTGAACAGAATTCACAAGATTCGGAAGATATCTCAGTGCTAGAAAGTCAGTCACAATTTGATCTCCAGCTACTTTTCCAATCAAAAAAGGTACATTGGTGAACATCTCTTCAAAATTAAGAAAGAATGATTAATCTTCAACGTTCATTTTGTAGGGCTTATGGAGTCTAGCTGTTCTCATTCGAACAACACAGTCTGCAGATGAATATATAAGAGGTTTGGAAAGTCTTTCTGATATAGCATGCATGCTGTTAGCCTCCATCATTATGTAATCCTTCTCTAAATACTCAGTGATAGTATACTTGGCATCAACTATATTCCTTAATAAGCTTGCAAGGAACTTATTTCTCTTTTGGTAATTACAGTCATCGGAAATTAGGATAACATTTGCATAAGTTTTAGGCATGTTTGTAATAAAATCTAAAATACAGGAAGTGACTTAATTTTCTGTAACACCTCCGGGAGTCTTGTGCCAAAAATAGAACGTTACATTTCGTTTGTCAACTTTGTGTATAGTGAAATTATGGCATTGCAGCTTTGCATTGTAATAAAGTTCAGATGCAACAATTTTAGAACACAGTAGCACACTTTGTAAGTCCTAAGTAGTTACTAATGTTGTATCATTGGCTCTTTCCTTAGCAGCCTTCTTTGCAGCTCGAGCATAATTTTTTTTCTCCATGTGTTGGTTATAAAATTCTTCAGAGTGTGTTCCAACTTTATAGCTGTAGCAAGTGTTACAATGGTCTTGCGTTGCATATGTATATCTGTTTTCTCCTCTTTTAAAATTTCTCTGAACAACTGTTTTGCAACTGAATTAACTTTATTATTAAGACAGCAGTCTTTGGATACTTCATGCATATGTAAGAAAGACCAAAACGTTGATTCAACATCTACCTTGTTTGTTGAAAACCTCCAGTAATGGTTAGGAACATTTGAAAGACAAGCCAGCCATCTTTTTAAACTGTGAATTTCCTCACTCTTTCGCCATTTTGACTTTTTTTGTCCATCAGCTATGAGCTTTCTTTTCCTCCTGGAAGTTCCTTTGTAATTTTGTTCACCATATCAACTTCATTCTCATACCCAGTAAATTGCTTCTTTTCACTCATCATTTAAAACTATCTTCTCCAATACACCAAGTATTTAAGAAAAATGTCCCACATACTTTTACTGTCACCATAACCATTCTAGAAAAATGTTGTGCTCTCACTCTCAGTTTCTCTTCCATTTCTTCTTTCTTATACATCTGGTGTTCGCTAAATCACTAACAAAGTCTATTTTTTCATTCTATATCCCCTTGTCCCAAAAAAAAACTCTCCTTTCTCCTCTCCTCTCCCTGAAGCACACAGAAAACTTTGATCACCCTTCCCTTCCAACTCTTTAAATGAACAGCAATTCTTCCCCATTCTTGCTTCTTTAGGGAAATTTTGTATTTTTCTCTTTTAATTTGACTTCTATCCAGTGTAGAGCTTACCTAGTAAGTACATTATTATATCAACACTCGTTTTGATTTTTTGGAGATCCTGTTGCTGAAGCTCCCCCCCCCCCTCTTCTAATGGACTAAGACCCTGTTGCTCTCGGACAATAGTTGTACATAACTTCAAAACTTCATTGAATGAAAGGATTTCAAACTTTAATGATTTTGATTTTTGCAAATATAAATATTTTTCTATAATCCAATTCCAAAGATGTACATTGCTTTACCAGATTGATATCTTGTCCAATGTCATGATTATGCAAGCAAAAATGGTGTACAATGGCCACCTTCTCAGTTTGTTTATATTTAATATTCTTCTGATGTTCCTTTAATTTGGTGTTTACATCTCTTATGCTTTTCCCTACATAAAATTGTCCACAACTACTATAATTTATTTAATAAATTTCTGATTTCATTTTGATGGGATAATATTTTGAAGAGGCTTATTGAGTAAATTATCTAACCTGTATTTGTTACAAAGGGCCAGGTTAATAACATAGGCTTTAAAAATATTTTCAAATTTGATTAAAGCCTATGGATGATATGTACATTTTTTTATGTTTCTAACATTTATTTTCTGTTTCCTTTAACATGGTTAATTGTTTCAATTTCAAATCTCATTTAATTAATTTGTTTGCTATTTCTAAAAGGTGGTGATATTCTTTTTAGTATTCTACTTGATTGAGTGGTACACTGTGGAGTCCATGTACTGAACTGCTAAAAACAGCAAAATGATGTGTAATAGGATTCAATTTATTCTTAATAGATGTACATGGGTGGAATTTTTTATAAATAGCATATATAAACCATCTTGTTGGGACGGGGGGTCACTGTCATGGTCTTAATGACCCACAAATCCTTAAAACTGACCTTGAGCAGGTACTGGGCATGTCGGCAAGTAGTGGATAGCCCCCCTGACCTACATGGTGGTTCGGCTCTCACTTACCACTGTGTAGGCCTGCCTCCAAATATTGAATAAGAGACCACGAACCAACTCCACAATCCCAAGGTGTAATGTATATCCATGCCGAAAAGATGCATGGCACATGGGAGAAATGTCGTAAATGGAGCCTCTAGGATACTAGGTAATCTCTCAGAGTATTTAGCCTTGCCCTGGCAATAGTTTTTCCCTCATACTTGTGGGACCAAAATGGACACAAGTAACCAAGAAAACAAACAGTAAATGATCAAGGAGCTCTTGAAGCAGACTTGATAGAACTAAAAATCTCTGAAACATCTGTTGAGGATTTGGCCACTGCAAACCAAAAGACCTTCAGGTGCACAGAGGAAGAAACTTCTAAGAGAGAAAAAGATGAGAGAGGGGACCTGGGCAGTTGAGAAACTTGCCGGGAATACAAAATGCTGGGCCTAGTGGGGGTGTTAAAAGGCCCCACTCAAGACTCCGGCACTCCAAAATCTGTAGGGCAGGAGACCAAAAAACACAGGAATTCCAAGTGAGAATAGACTGTGTCTTTTTGTGGTGCCACAGTTGGAGTCAGGATGACAATCATAAGTCATTTACGTCCTGATACAAAACTGAATCAGGAACAAGCTGACCTGATTTAGTCTGAACTAATTAAAGCTGTGGATGAGGTCCCTCTGTCACAACTCATTGGTACCAAATTTGTGTCGGGAGTACTATGAATAACTTGTGCAAATGAAGACACCAAAGATTGGCTTAACCAGACATTTAGTGGACTTGAAGGCTTTTGGGAGGGGGCAGAGTTGAAAGTAGTCAACTCCAAGGACCTCACAAAAAGATGCTAGTTTGGATACCAGATAACTCTGAGGCAACCCCTGTCACCAAGAGACTGAGGAAACAAAATCCCAAGCTGA
Source organism: Hymenopus coronatus (assembly GCA_030762935.1). Taxonomy (NCBI): domain Eukaryota; kingdom Metazoa; phylum Arthropoda; class Insecta; order Mantodea; family Hymenopodidae; genus Hymenopus; species Hymenopus coronatus. Next base: position 123,559,193 of record CM060898.1, read on the forward strand.
AAACAGAGGAATGGTTGGTTATGACTAGGAAAGCTGTTGAAAAAGACAAACTTTGGGCTGCTCGATTGATTTGTGCTCATACAAGTTACTCCAAAAAGCCAACCTTAAGGCTTATTGGAGACTTAGAAGGATATCTTTAAAATACCTTAAGGTCAGGGATGCAGGTGATGAGGATACAGCAGGTAAATCTTCATCACAGTAGAGCAGCTTCTGTAATGTGGCACTCATTCAGGAACCCTAGTCTTATAAAGGGGAAATAAAAGGGTTCAAGGAGGCTGATGGGAAATTAGTGTATAATAGAATTGACAAGATTCATTTTAGTCAAAAATGATAAATATACTGCAGCTAATGAACTTTTGTTTCAGGGACTTAACATCAGTGAAGAAAAAATCAATGGGGGAATGTGGACCAAGGGGGTTCATACTAAAATCAGTCTACCTCCCCTATGATGACCCCAATCTACCTCCTACAAGGGGATTGGAACACCTGCAACTCTGAAGGACTGCAATTGGTAGCTGGCTGTGAAGCTAACTCCTACCACATTGCGTGTGGAAGTACAGATGCAAATGATAGAGGTGGTTTCTATGCAATTTCATTCTATCAAATAATGTTGAAATACAAAAATATAACAGACCTACCTTTGTAACAACAAGAAGGCAGGAAGTTATTGACATAACTATACCTGCCACTTATGGGGGAACTTTATCAAAAATTGGTACGTATCTGAGGATGAAAGCTGTTTGGACCACAGGTACATCTAATTTGAGATATTAGGTAATGTCATGCAGTCCAAAATTTATTGAGATCCCAAAAGAATTTTCTGGGAGAAACTAGCAAGTAATCTGAATAAGATGGACAATATTTGTGACTGCATAGATTTGGAAATTGCTGCAGAGCATCTGCAGGATGCAGTAATTTCAGCTTATAACAATAACTGCCCAATGAAAACAAGGCAGGCCCTGAGGAACAAGCCCTGGTGAAATAAAGATCTTGCTAGTAAAAGGAAGAAGCATGGTAAAACCTTTAACAGCAATGGATTGCTAATACCAGGCTACTGACAGAATATAATAAAGCTTTGAGGAGGGCCAAGAAAGACTCCTGGAGAAAGCACTGTGAGGAGAAAGAAATACCCATGAGCTGGAGGCATCATAGGATGGTATTTATACCAAAGCCATGGAAACCTGTGACCATGACAAAGTCACATCAACCTAATATCTGTAGTTCTCAATACTCTTTAGAAATGAATAGATAGGCATATAAGAGAAGGTGCTTTGGAGAAATGTCCTCTACACCAGAATCAGCAAACCTATTGTACAGGCAGATCAACAGAAACTGCCCTTTTCCAGATTGAACATAGACTGGAAAAGACCATACAGGAAAAAAAGGTAACATTAGGTGCCTTCATTGACATTGAAGGTGCCTTTGATAATATCTCTTTTAATGCCATAACTACTGCTGCAAGGAAGCATGGCATTGACGAAACCTGTATCAGGTGGATTCAATGTATGCTGAAAGCCAGAATAGTCCATACAAGCCTCTGGATAGCAGCTTCACTGTTAAGATCACAAGTGGGTATCCACAGGGTGAGTTTTGTCACCCATGCTGTGGAACCTATTGGTTAAAGGGCTGCTTAATAAAGTAAGCAGCCTAGGCATTGACATCATGGGTTATGCTGATGATATCGTTCATGGTTCATGGAAAATACACAGGAACTGTCAGGGAACTCGTGCAGTTGGCCCTGAACACTGTGACAAAAAGGACACTGTGACGGTTTAGGCATTAGTACTCAGAAACCAGTCCATTCCATTTGCCAAGAAGAAATATAAAGGGTTTAGGACCTTTGTATCTTCAAGGTAAAGAAATCATAATGTCTGAAGTGGAGTCAAATACCTGGGAATCTATTTAGATACTAGGATGGACTGGAATCAACATTTTAAGAAAATAATAAAATGTGCAAAAAAAAGCCATTGAAGTAGTTACACACACACACACACACACACACACACACACACACACACACACACACACACACACACACACACACATGGCAAAAGATGGAGATTAGCACCTGCTATGATCCTTTGGATATATACAATCATACCATATATAACCTATGGAGCGCTGATTTGGTGGCCTAAAATTCTTAAAACCTGCTCCAGAAACCAACTAAATAAAGTCCAAAGAGTAACTTGCATGGCTATTACAGGAGCCATGAAGACAACCTCAAATGCAGCTTTGGAGATACTCTTAAACCTGACTCCATTACACTGAGTTGTGATGAAGGAGGCAAAAAATGGTACTCTATAGACTGCAACATGAAAAGCAACTGAGAATTCTGAAATAGAATCATGTATGCTGAAAATTAGGAAGTATATAGAAGATGCATCTTTAGAAATGCACCTCAGAGTATTATAACTCCAATTAAACACTTTAACAAAAACCTCAAGATCATTATTGATCCCGAATGTTGGAAGAATAAAACTCTGGAAAAACCTGAAAAGATTTTGATGTGGTTTACAGATGGCTCAGAAACTGGTTCTGGAGTATATGGCATAAGACAAAGGTATAAGGGATCATTTCCCTTGGGCAAATATATTGTGTTTGAAACAGAAATTTAGGCTATTATTCAATGTATTCATGAAAATATAAAAAAATATGTTGGTAAACAGATCCCTATATACCTGAGATAGCCAGGCTGCACTTAAGGCTTCATATACCCAAGGTCGTGGGTTCAAACCTGGCGGAGGACGATGGATTTTTTCGGGCGTAAAAATCCTTAGCATGGCTTCCTTTGGAAGGGAAGTAAAGCTGTGGGTCCCGTGTCGTAGATTTACGGCACGTAAAAGAACCTCAAGCCTGATAAGAGAGGCCTCTGAGCAAAATTAAGCGATCTTTCACGCCCAATATAGAATGGGACGCTGAGAACCAAAGCAGTTAAAGAGCGTCCATAAATAACAGGCCATTTCATTTCATTTTGCACTTAAGGCTCTTAGTAGTCATAAGGTTACATCAGGACTGGTTCAAAATTGCCTAAATATGCTCAATGACCTGGCAGAACAGAATGAGGTGCAGCTTATCTGGGTACCAGGCTGTAAAGGTATAGAGGGCACTGAAAAAACTGATTAACATGTAACACAAATAGCAGCTTCACAATTTATTGGACCAGAGCCCAGCTCTAGAAACATCTCAGTGTTTAATTAGAGAAGCTATCAAGAACTGGTACAAAAGAGAACATCATAAGGCCTAGCACAGAACCCCAGGAAACAGACATGGGAAACTATGTAAGGAAAGACCTAGGACGTAGCAGACTTCAGCTGAGATCAAATGGTGCTCTCCTCATAGGATATGCACCTGCGAAAAATCATCTTAACATAATTGGAATGTTTCAGGGCAACTTAGACTGCAGATTAGCAAAAAGGAGACTGAAACAGCCCAGCACATTTTATGCTGCTTGGCTCGCAGAGGATACAAAGCTTTTAGGAAAATGTTCATAGAACCAGTAGTAGTATCATCCATACCCATCGCAAGGCTGCACTCCTTTTTAAGGGTTTCAAGAGTAATGGGTTCGCTCTAAACAATACAGATAGCACAATAAGCCTCGGGCTGAAGTGCACCTGGAGAAATGATGGGAATCTGTATCCTAAATGAAAAACAGGAAACCATCTTTGACTTTGATAATTTTTAAATTTAAAAAATGGTAATACACCATCATTTTCCATTTCACAAGTAAGCTTAACATATACATCCTGTACATTTAATAATTTTAAAGCATTCTCTTATAATTTGTTTGGAATTATGGTGACATCATCTATGTACCTAAACCACAGTTTATAATATGAGGAAAAAAGGTCTTTATCACTAAATTTTCCAGATAGCATTAATGGTAGCAACAGAAGTTACCCATAGCCAAACCATGTGGTTGTTAGGATTACTTCACATTAAAAGTGAAAAGGTTTTAATTTAAGCAAATATCTTAGAGAACATGAGCATTATTAATTCCTTACAATTAATTGAGAAGATTCAACATGTTAAAACAAATATCATGGTCTCTTCTGATGTAAAAGTTTTGTTCATAAGTATTTTTACAAACAGAATTTCATTGTTTTTGAAAAAAAAAAAATGGAATAACTTCTTGGCCTTAAAAGGATTAAGTCCCTAGAGAAATTGAAGAAATTTTTAAAATGTCAGACATTTGCTTAAATCGAAACCTTTTCACTTTTAGAGTATTATAAACAAGAACATGGTTTGGCTTTGGGTAAGCCTCTGTCACCACCATTAGCTGACTTGTTGTTGAGCTATTGGGAAAATTTAGTAACCAAAACCCTTTCCTCATATTTACAAGTTATGGTTTATATATGCAGATGATATTTTCACCATATCTTACAGATTAAAAGAAGATGCATTACAATTACTAAACCACAGGATAAATTTATTTTATTTACTTGTGAAACAGAAAATGGTGTGTTACCACTCTTAGATTTAAAAATTATGATAGAAAAAGATGGTTTAAAATTTGGTATTTATAGAAAACCCACACATGTGGATAATTATACTAAGAAGAATTAGTTTAATCCTGTATAGCTGCACAGTGTACCTTTTGATCAAGAAGAATACCCAAAGGCATACAGCACATTTTGGAAATGTCAAACCTCAAAAATTTTGAAACATCTTGTAAATAATTAATTAAATCAGATTTGAGATATAAAAAATTGAAACAATTGACAATGTTAAAGAAAACATAACGTAAACAGTAGAAATATATAAAATTTACAAATCCTCTATGGGACATCACCAAATTTCTAGAGTATTATATTAAATCGGCTCCTTAAAACAAATAGATAAATCATTCAATAAACCTCTCAAAAATTCTATCCCATTCAAAATGAAACCCTTAATTTATCAAATAAATTTTAATAGCTTTGAAAAATTGTATGTAGGGAAAGCCATAAAAAAAAAAAAAAAAAAAAAACACACATTAAAGGAAAAACAGAGGAATATTGACTAAGTACTGATACTGTACCTGTGCCTTGAGGCCCCATAATCAGCATACATGTATTAGATAATTGGTTTCTATCTTCATAGTTAATTATTGCCAGCCACTGTCCACTTCCTTTCTCTAACTAAGGCATAGACACAACTGTGTGATTTATACACATAACACTGATCTCTACTTCTGGAAGTTTCTTGCCACAGGTAAAAACAAAAGCAACTTGGCCCACAAAGTAAGTTTTGACTGTGAGCTCTGAGTGTGCAGTAGAGAGACAGCCACAGCAGAGGAGTGTCACAGCGATTCGAGGATAATTACAGGATTGCAATAACAAGTTTTGTTTGTTTTTTTTTTTTTTCCGTCACTTGCATCTGTCTGTTGAACCTCCAACTCCACTGGGGCCTAAAAGGCTTAAAGACAGTTATGTATGCAGCATTTTTCAGTAGCAAAGAGATATTTGTTGCACTGGTGTCACAAAGTGAGATTCAATGTCCCAATGCAGGAGATAATGTGGAAATTAAGGAAGTGAAATCAGAAATGAAATCTGGATTTGACAAAATGGCACTGAGCTACAGCATTCAATTCCCAAACTTACTCATTGACTCATGATTTCCCTGGTAAAACACATAAGGAGATCTTTAATTGGATAGATAGATCAGACTGAAAAAATTAATGCCATAGCTGGGATTTGAACCACATCTCCCAGTCTCAGCCAGTTGATATGACCACTGAGCTACCATAGCAATATGCCTACATGGTATTAAATTCCTCAACTGACTCGTACATTTATTAGTAAGTCACAAAGTGATCCAAAATGTTTTGAGATAACATACCCTAATGGTGCCTAACAATGGCATAAATACTTAAGGTCCCAAGCTTTTTAATTTAACCAATTATCAGATTAATTAGTGTCATTTAATTTTTTTTTTTTTTTTTTTTTTTTTTTTTTTTTTTTTTTTTTTTTTCCACACAAGCAAAGCATTGAATTTATCAGCCTGACTCTACTTTTTCAGATGATGCAGGAGTTTGTCCTGGCAATTGAATAGCTGGTGAACCAAACCTTGGTGAATCTACCACCTAGTTATGTGTCTCAGGAAGCTCCCTACTACTTTGTCAGCAGGGTGTGTGATGCTCAGCAACCACAACACAATCCACAAGCATTAACGGCAGCACTGAGGATGGAGGTGGACAAGATAACAACAGCGCCCACCTCGAAGACCAGTAGTATTATCTATGAGAGGGAGAGAAAAATAACCCACAGATGATGATCTGGATAGAGTCAGATGGGTCTTGGGGTAAGTCAGGGCTATATTCACCACCCCTTGAGTGACTATGTGTCTTGGGCAGAAGAGTGGACAACACCCTCTTCATTGGCAGCTGTGTACAAGGAAAGATAAACCAGATGTAGCAATGACCGTAACTAAACTTGATGTGGCAAAGGGCTTGCCGACACAACAGCTCAAGTCAGTGATGGTGTCAGGCAGCATCTTGCCTATGGAGAAGGAAGTCCTGTTGGATTTAATACTAAGACAGAGCATAGTAAGCATCAGTGTTTGTTGCAAGGGTGGTTAAGGATGTTATACTGCGAACTGGATGCTCTCAGGAGCCACAAAGTGACAATCAACATCAGCAAGAGAGTACTGGGACTTAGCCAATATGAAGTGTTTCTCTGGAGCCTATAGATACACCTGGGAGACAATGTAGTGTGCGTGCAAGAAGATGATGGAGAAGGTGCACAAAGAATCCAATGGTCAAAGAATTTGTCATATGACCAGAAGACACCACTGAACAGATGGTTCATCATTGTTGGGAGAAAGTGCCCATGAGCCTCTATGGTACAGTGAACACCAATCAGGATAATCAGGCTCAGATGGAGTTAGGAAAGTGTGAGTCTGCCATAAGTGTATTGTCTTGTGACTTATGCAGAATCTAAGCCTTGCTGAAAGACTTGCTGAAGAGTGCAGTCACTCATTAGACTGTATCACTACTGGAGAGTCTCCAATGTCTACTTAGATGATACCATTCTTTCTTCAGCCAAGGGAATGGGGATTGTAAAAGCACTGACCTAGTACTCCTTTACATCAACACTGGTTATGCATGACCTATTCAGATGCATTCCTCCAATAAACAGATGGAAATACGAGGGATTAGATTAGATCTAGAGGAATCATTGAAGATTGACAGCCATTGGTGTTCCCCTGTAGTCTTGGTGAAGGAGAATGGCGAAATACACTTCTGCATGGACTAAAGGAAACTGAATGCAGTCCTCAGAAAGGACCTTACCCTCAATTCGGATATCCTGAGCACACTTTGTGCACAGTGGTTCCCAACTCTGGATTTGAAATCGGGATTCTGGCAAGCAGCCTTAGATCCAACAGACAAAGAGAACACCACATTCTTGACAGGGCAAGGGCTTTGGCTGCATTATCTACATTACATTGTCATATTGGCAACAACTATGAAAACCATTGCTAGAACCTGGCCAAGACACTGCAAAGGCATCTGAATGAGAAGAAGTTCCAACTCTTCTGCGAGGAGATGAACTACTTCAGCCATATAGTGTCACCAATTGGGATGGCTATAGACCTAGAGAAGGCTCAGTTAGTGAGATATATTTGCTTTGCCTGAAAAACAAACAATAACTGCAAAGTTGGGCCTATGCAGCTACTACCACTTATTTGTCAGAGTTATCCAAAATTGCAAAACCCATCACTAGTCTAACAAAGAGCACTTGGCTTTACATGTGATCAGAAGAGGCCGAGAGTGCATTCCAGGTACTTAAGTCAGCACTTTGCAGTGCACTATTTCCACAACCTCATGGAGACGTTTTTTGTAGACACAGACCACAGTGATACTGGTATTGAAGGCCACCTATTTGAGATCCTGAATGGCCAGAAGCAAGCAATAGCCTACTACAGCAAGGCACTCTCCCAGGCAGAGAAGATCTGCTGCAATACCCAGCGAGAGCTCCTGGCAGTAGTAAAAGTGCTAGGGCAGTTCCACAAGTACCTATATGGACAGCCATTCCACCTGAGAACTGACCACTCTGTCTTTACCTGGTTGTGGAGTTTCAAGAAACTGTAAGGCCTGACAGCCCATTTAATCCAGAAACTCCAAGATTATAATTTTATCTCAAGACAAAGAAACGGAAGGTGACACTCCAATGAGGACATCATGTCCAGACAAACCTGTCCAGAAGAGTGCAGCCACTGCACTAAGGTCGAGAAGAAATGTGCGCAGCTATCCATGTGATTTTGGCAGTTCTTGCAGCTGGCTAGAACAGCACAGGCCTGAGGAGGAATCAGCTGGCAGATGCTGAATTGGGACCATTCCTGAGAGACGTAGAGGCAGAAACTAAACTGAGGTGGGAGGAAATCAAATCTAGGAGTATTGTGGATAAGTCTTAACCTGCCCAATGGGACTCATTGATGACCAATAAAGTGTAATATTTAGAGCAGGGGCTTCACCTGATAAGAAGACCCAGAAACTACTGATCTTCCTTAGAGTAAGGTGACAGAAGTCATAGAGGAAGCATATGTTGGGACTTTGGGAAGTCTTCTGGGACCCAACCAAACAATTACAATCTCTGACAATGGTACTACTGGCTGAGGCTACAGGCATCCATAAATATCATGTATGCAGCAAATCATAGGAGTTGCACACCAGCCCAGGGTTGCATGTAGCAATTTAATGTGGGAGCAACCTCCAAGCAAATAGCTGCTGATGCAGGTTGGCAATTCCCTGTGTAAGACAGGGGCAAAATATATTTATTAGTTGGATAGGTAGAGTAGGACTCAAAAATTCAATGCCATAACAGGGATTTGAACTATGGATCTTCCAGTCTCTAGCTGGTTGCTCTACCATTGAGCTATCATGGCAATATGCCAAAATAGCATTAAATTCCTCCTGTTTACATATGCTATGCTGATGTTTTGATGGTCAGACTGTACTATATTCCTTCTTTGAACAGCTCTAAACCATATCTTGCCTGCACCAGCAACTTCACCTAACAACTGCACTTATTGGTTAGACAGGTAGTAATTAATAATTATACACAGAATTATATTCCGCAACTTTTACCAAATATTTTTAGTTTTTTTTCCACCAAGAATGCAACTAAAGAATATTTGTTATTTTGCAGGTTTATAATGATTTTCAACTCAACTTGCACTCCAAATTAAATTAGAAAACAAAATATATGGGCAATAGAACACCACTGAATCATTATTTCCTTCTTATACTATGCTTTATTAATGTCTCACTCAGTTTTAATGTTTTTACAGACTGTTTTGGCTCATGCTTTAATTTTATTTTTTTTACAGTAAAAGTAAAACTTCTACTTTCAATTTATTGATTGCACAAGTCAGATTACATATATGGTGCACTTTGTTTATGCAAAATGGAATGTACATAGTGGTACCGCACGCAGATATTTTTCAGCAAAGTACATATGCTACTCTTATTTACATGATCTATTTTTCCTTATGCATTCACTCATAATTACCATCCAAAATGCTGATTATTGTGATCTAAGTTAAAAGTATGAAATCAAATTCGCTGTTAAGTAAAATAATGAAAAAGTTCACTTAACTGCATGGAGCAAGATGCGCTTTGCCTTGTTTTTTTTTTTTTTTTTTTTTTCTTTTCTTTTCTTTTGGTAGTGTTTAACGCCTGCTTTTACTGCTCTAGCATCGCAGGCGATGACACTGATGATACATGAAGATGGCAGGGGAAACTGGAAAACCTGCCCCTGTGCTGCTTTGTCCACCACAAATCTCACATGCGGTCGCTTGGGATTGAACCCGGTAGCGTCCAGGTGAGAGGCAAATGGTGTGACGACTCGGCCACAGCGTGGCCTACTTTGCCTTGTTACATCTATTGCATGTGCACATACTTTGATGAGACTGGCATGTGCCATGAAGGAAATGTATCTACCTGATCTTTTTCCATAACCGACATGATATGCTGAACAGCATTTCATGGAAAAACCATGTTTCAAACATACTTCTTAATCAGGATTAATACAGTAGAAAACTGTATACTATGATAAACTGCTCTAGGATGTGTAATATATCACCCACATCCATTGACACTACATTACTGGTAAGGATATTGTGCCAACAATGATTGCTTCCTGAACCTTCACTTCACTTATAGTACTTGCAAGTTACAAGCAATGTATAAGTCAGGAGTTTTTATGGTTTATATCTAAAGCAGCCCAATTGGCATACACTATGCACCAACGTATCTGGTCAGTAAGCGAGATTGCTGCCAGTATATAAATTCTTAATTAACATATTGCATTACATAGCATATGTTTTTACATTTTTTGCAATAACTGAATGGTTTATTTTTAGGGCAAATATTTTAAAACCAAGCAAACTCGAAAAGGCTTTTCTAGAAGTGCTAGCTCAGAAAGATGAGATTACAATTTGGCTGGTGACTTCTATGACAGTGAAGAGGAATGGATTGAAAACTGGGAGCATGTAACTGATCTAGAATTCAAATAAAATCCTGACAGTTATTTTTCTGGCAATTTCGTTCTCAAGTTGAGATTTTTGTTGCCAAGCAAATCTAAATAGATGAAATGTAGCCTGCACAAGCAAGCTTCCCATATAGTACAAAAAATACCAGGACCTAAAAGAAGATCTCAGTGCATCAAAAATAAAATAACTGCTTTCAACAATACTGCCAATGTTGAAATCATCAGATAAATTGGCAGCAATTTCTGAATCATTTTGTAATGAACTGCAGAGAGAGCTACAATGTTAGAGGTCATTCTTGATGAGAAGCTGGAAGCATTTAGAGGAAGATATTTCTTCATCCAGTATATACAAAATAAGCCAGTAAAATAGGGACTAACAGTGTTGTTTTTCTTTGCAAAATTCAGTTCTCTGCAAGTTTACTCTGGGAAACAATGGGACCGACTGTACCAGGTTTCTAACAAACCATTTGATTTTGTTCAGATTGTCAAAGCTTATAAAGGAAAGAAAATGTAATTTCACAACTGATCATTGGTATACCAGCTACCCATTGGCTACTGTCTCTACTAGCAAAAAAGTAATTTGCATTGGGACCTTGTGTCATAACTGGAAGAGAATTCTATATGAATCGGCTCTATTATTTTTGGTTATTTGGAACATATTATTATGATATACCAAGTCAAAAAAAAAAAAAAAAGAACAAAGCAGTGATCCTCATTATCTAAGGTACCACAGACAAAGAAATAAGAAGCCACATAGTATTCTGGACTACAGCATGACCAAAGGAGGAGTAGACATCAGATCAAATATGCTGCAAATACTCTGTATCCCATGGCACCAAAATATGGAAGTTATAAGGTATGCTTAGCTAAATATAACAGTATAAATTCAGAAGTTTATTTTGCTGCAAATGAGAAAATCCTAGAAGAGTTTTCCTAAAAATATTTCAGACAAACTCATGAAAACATCTCTTAGAAAAAGAAAGAATCCCAAATTTACCAGTGGATGTTTTTAAATTTCTTTAGAGATGAATCTCAAATTCAAAATGAATGCCAAAGAAAGAAACAAGGTTGCTATGTTATCTGTTCATGCAGAAAACAAAAATTACACAATTCTGTGCTCCTGCGATACATTTGTGTATTGAAAGCACAAAAGCAATAAGCAGGCTCAAGAACTGAAAGTATGGCAACACTTTAGGGAACTTAATTTATGCAAGTTGTCAGTCTGATATTTTGTAAATATTCAGTTCCTTTGACTATATTCTGAAATGTCACTATTGACACTTTGCATAATAGAGGAGAAACTTGTAAATATGTAATAATTGTGTGTAAGAAACTGTTATGGTTTAGAATATTTACTGTCTGAAAATTCATTGAATAAATTGGCATAGTAAAAAATAATAATTTAGAACTAGCAGCCATTCAAGAATCAATATAATGGCAGTCCAATGTGTTGACTGAAATGTGCCAACATGCCCACTTGTGCAACATTTTTAGCTGCGGCCACTCAAGGGTTAACTTAGTTTTAGTAAATCCCCAAATAATTGTGTGTACTTAAAAGTACTGTACGTTACAATTTGCTTTGGCTTCCCACACATCATAGGCTGTTTCATTAGTCATCTCTTTAAGCACATGGATCTAATATGTGCTCATTAGGTGTCTTGCTACTGATGACTAACAACTGCAATTTCTTCTTCCTCCTTGAAAGAATTTGAAGTAATATTTCCTATAAAAGCTGCATTGCAGATGTCTGTGTAATGCTTGTTTATCCCTTTCAACCCTGGCTATATTTTTTCTGAAATTTTAAGATGGCAAATGTGTTCTCTCATGCTAGTTTTTTTTTTTTTTTTTTTTTTTTTTTTTTGTACTTTATGTTAAAATAGTGAAAAAGTTCTTCCTTACACAGTTTTTCAAAAAAAGCTAAGGTTTTCAAAAAAAGCTGATACACTTCAGCTAAATATATGTACAAAATGCTGCAGGCAGTTTTAGCTGAAATAGCATGTGTTATTTTACGAGGGTGGTCTGAAAAGTTTCTGACCTCAATATGAAGATGGCAGCACTTGTAAATAAAAGCTACTGAATTTCGTTGCTCATCTGTTGTCAGTTACTCACCAAAGTTTCAGCCATTTTGGATGCTCAGTTTTGTTATGTAACAATCGTTTGAGTGAGGTGATGTGAGTGTTTTTATGAAAATGGACAAAATTGATTATCGAGTCATTAAATATTTGTTTTTGAAAGATAATATACCTACGCAAATCAAAGATGAGTTGGTTTCTGTGTATGGGGACTCTGCACCATCATTTACCAAAGTGAAATTTTGGGCAGCTGAAATTCAATGTGTAGCTTGGGACACGAACGTTTGGGACGTCCAAAAACTGAAACTACCGACGAAAACATCGCCAAATATCAGAAAATTGTGCTAGACCAGCGCCAAATTAAAGTGAGAGAGATAGCAAGAGCCTATGAACTTGTCAAAAGAACGTATTAAATCAACATTTAGACATGAGAAAGCTGTCTGAACGTTGGGTGCTGCGTTTGTTCACGTTTGACCAAAAACATGTTCGAATGAACATTTCCAATGCTCTGTTGGTGCAGTTTAGGTGCAATAAATTGGAGTTTGGATGCCGATTAATTACTGTAGATGAAAATTTGATACACCATTATACGTACAAAACAAAAATACAGTCTAAACAGGGGGAATCAGTTCCAAAAAAAAGCAAAAATAATTTTTTCGGCTGAGAAAGTGATGGCGACTGTTTTTTGGGAGTTAATGGAGTTATTTTAATCGATTATCTTCTAAAAGGAAAAGCCATTACAGGAGCATACTACGCATCATTACTTGACAAGCTGAAGGCAGAACTTGAGGAAAAACGGCCACATTTGCAAAAGAAAATCCTGTTTCACCAAGGCAATGCACCATCCTACACCTCAATGGTTGCAATCGCAAAAATCCACAAATTACAGTTTGAACTGCTTGACCATCGGCCTTACTCACCAATTCTAGCCCCAAACGACTTCATTTTGTTCCCTCATCTGAAAATTGCATCTGATTTTCGTCAAATGAAGAGGCAATCACCTTCATGAACAATTATTTTGTAGAGAAAATCGTAGAGTACTATTTAGATAGGTTACAGAGATGAGTGAAGTGTGCAGAGTTATAAGGAGACTAGGTTGAAAAATAAAATTCTGAAAAAATGTCATGTCAATATTAGGTCAAAAACTTTTCAGACCACCCTCATACTTTGCAGAATTGCTATAAAAAAAGTTAAAGCATAATCAAAATAAGATATTTATACAAGAACAAAATGGTTGTGCAATCATAATAGTGCATATTAACTAAGTTTTTTTATACAAAATATGTACAAATCAAGCTTAAAAACAGATATCTTTGATAAACTGACAATCCGAACTTCAGTTAGTCCGTAACTTTGTTATTTGGCAGTTTATTTACTTTAAATTCTTCCCTATGCATATGCCAACTGTTAACTGTAGCAAGATCCAACAAATGTAGGATTACCTTCAAGGTCCTTTTTCTGGTTTTGAACCATGTTTGATAACACTCCATTAATTGGTCACAAATATCAACACCACTCAAATGCTGATTGTAATTCCTTATGAAGCTTGAATTTAATCTCAATATATTCCATCACCTATTTGCTCCACGGCTTCATTTTGTTTGTGGCTCTATAGCAGAAAGGCAGAAGCCATTAAAACCTTCTGATTATCTTTTCATTATGTTATGATAACCTTTTCATGTGATCTAACATAACAATGACTCTCACCTTTTTCCATTTTCTTATTTTTGAAATTAACATTCTTGATTCTATTCAACATTACAGTTCCTGATCCCTCAATTCTGTGCTCTGTATGTGTTGTCAATAGAGGCACAGTGGTGAAGTATCTATTGAAATAAACAAAGCTACCTTAAGTCACTGATTGAACCAGATGCATGATAAATGAAGGTAGATCTTTGTTTCTAAGTGGGGGTATTACTGCCTTGGTAAATCTCAAAATCTAGTACTATTTCTGATGACGAGGTCAAAATAATTTTTTTTTAACCCTAATGGTCTTGGCTTGTTCTTCACATATTGTTTTAGCTTACAACAGTCACTGAAGGGTATAATCTGCTCATCAATAGAGTAGCACCCAATATTTCTTGAAGCACTGATAAGAAGTGAGCCTTTCATAGCAAATACCTGTCACGTGACATGCCTTCTGAAATGCTTGGATGGGCAATTTCCTGTTGCCAGTATATAGCTGATATAGGGTATGCAATGTACCCTATCAGTAAATTCATCCCCATAAATTTACTCAGTTCAACTGCAGCTGTTTCGATTGATTTGCCAGTTTTTGCCACACTATCCCTATTGGTATATTTTCCCGCTATTCCATAAACTTTGTCAGTAAAGTAGTCACCAAGGTACTGTGCTCATGTATGCAACATAAGAGGATTCTGAAAGAAAATATGAAAAATAAGTGCAAGGGAATTTGGAAACTAAATGAAACTGTTAGTTGTCTTTCCATTACTTAAAAGTAAACATAGCATGTATATATGAAAATATCTTACCATGGTATCATAATGTTTTGCGTTTGGATGCTGTTTCTCAACAAATGCCTTTTCCCTGCATAAAAGTCACCAGCAGCTCCATCTGATGTCGGCTTCACTCTGCTTGCAGAATTATGTGATTAATGCCTTCATCCTCATCATTTTCCACCATAGACATAACTGTAATTGAAGCATTTTTTGCAAGAAGGGCCATCATGATCTTCGCTGAATAATTCCTCAACATCCTAATCCTGCAACCATATTTTCAGGATTTCATCATCACTTCACCCTTAAACATATGTAATACAGTGTTATTTTAACTGCACAATGCAAACTTATAATTCTAATGTGAGATACAATAAGAAATCTGAATACAAAATATCAGCTGTGTTTTGAGGTTACAATAGGCAAAACAGCTGATATACAACCTAACTAGCACAAATGTGTGACTTGGATTTTACTTTTGTTTTATACATACTTAATATCCGTATTATAGTGCTTTAATATTGTATCTTCAAGAGAAAATGTCAGGGATAAAATCCCTGCTATTATATTACAGCTTACAGTAAATTAAATTGCAAATTCATTATTACTTACCTCACGAGCACATGGAGAAAATTAGTAACAAAGGTTGACCATGTCTTACTACCTCTGTAGTTAAGAGTGAACAGAAACAGTTGCAGCTCACTGACTGTAACCCCCGCAATCGTTGCAGGCCTTTTTGAGGCAGAAAAATGATTTCCTTTAAGCAGGAAAATTAAAACATGCAACAAACACGATTGTGTAACCTCAGATGGAAACGATTAAGTAATCCTCACTCCCATCTGGAGTTTTGAAATAATGTACCACAGTTTTGATTACTGCTCAAATGCAGGTTAAATCTACTTTTGTATGTGTAGATTGAAGCATCCTAGTGCAATATACGACTTACTATTATTCTTGAACTAGCCAAGACCCACCACATCTGTACTTTGCCAAGTGCAGATTAAAACATATAGTTAATAGGGATGTTTCCTTTGACATTAATCACAATATCACCTATAAAACCAATAGATAGCCAGACTTATTAAGTTATCACCACTACGTCCCATAGGATCCCCCCTCCCCCCTCTGCAAGTACAGAGCTTCTAGCAGTAGACAGTACTATCATTTTCACTTTCTGTGTTACCAATAATAAGAAGGAAAGTATTTTCTCAAAAATGGTTGTAATGATATTGTTTAAAATGTGCATCTTGAATTTTCTGGAAAAAAAAAAAACCTATAAAGTCTTCTCCACTCTCAAGACTTTTACAATAATTGGCATACAGTAAAACATAGCCACATTTTACTTCACAAAAAACATATTTATGTGAAAGAAGCCTTTCAACAGTATTCTGTAGAATGGTATTTTTCATCTCTCTCACACACACACACGCACACATACACACACACATTCCTTGCAAGTTGCAATAACTCAAAATATTTATGTCATCCAGTGATGCACAGTTGCTAGCATATCAATAGCAAATAACACTGGGCCATAAGCAGCAAAGCATAGCTCAGGAATGATTTTTATATTTAGAGGAGGGATCTGTGAAGCTAAAACCTTTATGTAATAGGATCAAGGGAAAATACTACAAATGCGATTACAACAATTTCAATTTTATTCTGTATTAACACTGATATACATATCTGGCACTTACTGTCTAATATTTTTCTAACACACACATAAAAGCTTTCTTTTATCTTTTTTTACATAGTTGGAAACGCTATTTTATACTTCTGGTGGCTAGATTTTGCTGCTTCTAACAGCAAATGGTTGTCTTTCATCACATGAGAATGTGTTTAAACAGGTATTCAGCAACATAACCTATGAACTGTTCCTATCTTCTACTGAATGCTTGCAATCTTCAATGTGCTTTCTCTCATATTATCTATCTAGAAGACCTGCCCTGCAAGTCTTCGTATGTTCCCATTTGCATAGGTGCTCATGAATTCCAAGTAGTGCTTTCTCCAGAGATGTTGGATGCCTTCATCTTGGAATGTAGCATATGGCTTATGACAGTTTGATATTACTGTTTCTTTGGGTAAAATCCAGTCCTGGATGAGAGCAAGTAAGATTTCCTTGTCTCCTCTTTCCACTGAAATGTGGAAAAAGTTGGATTTAACCTCTTGCTGCCCATTTCCAAATACCCATTGTTTTTTTCTAGATGATCACCATGGTGCTATTTCCCGAGAAATTTTAACTCTTCTATCTCCACTACTGTTCTGAATCTTCCAATTTGCCTGCAGTGTTGTAAAGCCCAGTTAATGCAAATGTGTTGGCAGAAATTCAACTAGTCTAACAATCTTCGGGGAATCTATCACAATATTTTACTTGAACAGCATCACTTTAAATAGGACTGTGTAAGATCCATAAATAGTACAAACTTCACTTTATTGTCACCAATAAAAGTCCCCGCTTTTGCACTAATATTCCTCTGTAGATGACCCAAATTTCCAAACACTAACCCCAAATTTTGTTTTAGTTTTACATCATACTGTTGGCTGTCTGTGAGATGTTGAGAGATGTGGCTCAATGTCTGTTATTGTTGCTACATAAGGCTCACTGCACCCTTTGTGTTGATGGATAGAACTGCTGGATGTCTTCACTTTACCTGTCCACTTCCTTTCATGCACTGTGGTTGGTCTGAGGAAGTACTGTCTACCCATGACAAGAAAGTGACTGGGGTTGAGGTATAAGGGGGACTATTTGCTCACTTAGGAGATCTATTAACTATAAAATGTATGTATATCTGTATGTATACACTAATAAACACAGTGACCAAGCGTATTGTAAAATATAAATATTTTTTAGGATTAGTAGTAGATAGCTAAACTGGTAATATTATACTGAAAAAATGGCTAAAAAATAAACAGGACTATATATCTTAAAACAATCAGCACAACAAATGGATATAGACAGTTTAATACAAATCTACTATGCTTTCATACATTCTCATTTAAACTGCGGGTTGTATTATGGAGTAATGCAGAGAAAAAATCATTGCAAAGAACATTAAGGTTACAGAAACATACAATCGAATAACCTGTAAACTTAAGAAGACGGATACTTGCAGAAATAGCTACAAAACACTAAATATATGGACATTTTTGGCACTGAACATATATGAATGCATTAAATATACAATAAAAAAGCATAACCAAACAAGAACATGACAAAAGAACAAAACAAAATGATTTAATTGACAGATTAAGAGGAGCACTCAGTAACAAAAGTATTGAAAATAAAACCATAGAACTGTACAATGATTAAAGCAACTAAAAAATATATAAGAAAAACATATTAATTTAAAAGGTTAAATACATTATATATCATCATCTTCCTGCCAAGTATTAGGCCTAGTGGCCCATTATGGTCTCATTCCATTTCTTCATCAGATAGCCCAACAGTCTTCTCCCTTGTGGTCTGTGATTTAATATTTGCCGTGGAATTTTTAATGCAGGCATTCTGAATACATGGCACCCCATTTTGACGATACTTTTGAATTCTTTCATAATATTTATTTTCTTTTTCTTATCCAGTTTGTGCATCCTGTAGTGCTTAAAAATTTAATTTCATTAACTGTGATATAATATTGTTAACTTTGTTGTATGGTCCAAGCTTTGGTTCCAAACATTAAAACTGGCCTTACTAGTGTCTTATAAACCTTTATCCTAGTGTGACTTTGGGCCAGAGATGGTTTGAAAATATTATTAATAGTACTCATAGCATAATTGATGGTGTTTAATTTTATTGCTATATATTTTACTGTTTCATAACTTAAATAATAGCCTAAATACTTGAATGATGATACCTGTTCCACAGGTTTATAATATGAGTTTTACCCACAATGGTCATTACTTTGGTTTTTGATACTGAGATTTTCAAGTCATAAGTTTCCGAGATACATTGTATTTGATAAACTGATTGCTGAAGCTATCTTCAGTATCTGCCAGTAATATAACATCTGCAAACAATAATACATCCAGCTTATGGCCTCTATTTATTTCTAATTTTCCATGTTCTGTTGTTTTCCATTATTTTAATCATATGATTCATATATATATATATATATATATATATATATATATATATATATATATATATATATATATATATATATATTAGTAGAGAAAGATAGCAACCTTGTCCAACACCTTTTTAATTTGTTTTCATTCTGTGTAATTGTTTCCTACTTGTACTAAAATGTAATTTACACAATGTAATTTAAAAATTGCATTTATTAAGTGATTTAGATCCTCTAACAAAATTTCAAATAAATGGAATGTGATGGCAGGGGAAACCAGAGAACCCAGAGAAAACACACCCATGCACTGCTTTGTCCACCACAAATTTCACATGCGGTTGCTTGGATTGAACTCGGGCCATCTAGATGAGAGTTGAGTGGTCTGATCACTCGGCCACGGCACAGCCAATATAAATGCTTGATTACTCCAAAACGGAGAAAAATATAAGTGTACAAGTGCTGTAAAAGTTTTAGTACGGTATCTTATTCACATTAGAGATAAAAAATCAATACAAACACACACACACACACACATGCAATGCTCATGCTCTCAAGTAGTAGTCACCCTCTGTGATGTAATGGTTACCATGCTAACTTCATATACTTAAGGTTGCGGGTTCAAACCCAGTGGACGACGATAGATTTTTTTGGGCGTAAAAATCCTTACATTGGCTTCCTCGGAAGGGAAGTAACGCCATTGTTCCCATGTCATAGATTTACGGCACATAAAAGAAACTCAAGTCTGATAAAGAGGCTTCTGAGCAAAACCTTTCACACCAAATATAGCATAGGAGGCTGAGAACTACAGTAGTTAAACAGTGTCCATAAATAAAACTCCATTTCCATATCTTAAGTAGTAGTTTCAGTGGTAGGTAATTAAAAGTGTTGAGAACATTAAGTTGTTCAAATGTGAAAGTTGCCAGATTGCCGAAGTTTGGCTTCTTGGGATCACTGGTACTTTAGCTTCACAGATCCCTCAGCTAAGCTTTGCGGCTTAGGGCCCTAAACGTTTATAACAGACAAAAGTGGCTTAATGACAATAACAAAAATACCAAATTCAGATCACATACTGAAGTAATGCCAAGTGGTTTAACCAATGTATAGAAATAATGGGAGTTTATCAAAACTAACGGAATTTCTGCTTCTCGTGTAAAGCAGATGTTTAGGGTTTTAGATGAGCTGATTACTCGACTATGCTTTGTCGTCTTTCCGCATTTGCGTTTGCAAATTTTCCACTCCTCTACTAAATAGCATTCCGGCTACACCTTGTGGCTTAGAGCCCACTACATTGGGGCACGCTTATGTGCCTGCAAAAAAAAGCGCGACAAGTAAAGCAGTTTACCCACCTTAACAAATAGGGGCATACACTTTACTTGGGAATTGTCTAGGTGTTCGGGTTATTAGCACATACCTGTGTATTTTAAGTGGTTATCCCGCTTCATTCAGGTTCAATTCACCACTCATTCAGGTTGTTGTTTTTAGGAAGAGCAGCACCATACCTCCTACAATACCATGCAGATAAAAAGTATTTCCTCAAACTTGGGCGTAGTGGTGTTAATTCTATTATTTTTGCCGTATAGTTCTATGCCATACCATGGCCATATGGATTATATGCAAGCACTCCAAGTATTCATTACTTACCTACATGGGAAGCCAGATGCTTAGCCAATGTAAGCGCCCAATGTTTCTCTACCTGTCACCCAAACTTCCCAAAACTCTTGCATAGTGTTGTTAAATGCTGATTATTCCAAGGCCCTACAGTGCAGTGAGCGAGCAAGTCTAAACTTCCATAATCTAAACAGCGGTTAAACGGTTATTGCAGTGGTTTGCTTGCACGCACTACCTCTCAGAAAGAATTTCTATCGTTACCACTTGAAGTAATTTTTCAAAATAGCTTTTAGGAGCCATTTTAAAAATGATCGTACCAAATATCGAGTATACTAAGCTAACTTATCTATGAAAAACCAATATTTCTTTTAAAAAAAATGTATTACATTTACGTTAGTTTGCACGGTTAAACTACTTATTTTACGAAATTTATTTCTCTGTGGTATTTTTATTGAAGTTATACATTTGCAGAAATAGCCACATTAAGCATTTCGTTAGGATACATAGGAAATGAGATAGAAATGACTGGATGCTACGTGCTGACGTTAAATACCATTCTGTTTATATGTAATCAAGAAAAAACCTAAAAGGACCTACAAGAATGTAGTACGGCTCTTGGCCAAATCATCTAGTGGGGACACAATTTACAGAATTGCTAAAATTAAAGGACGCTAAAAATTATTAATTGAAATGCACTAGTAAATGCATTACCCTTTCTATTTGTAAATGAAGTCCATCCTTCGATCCTTTGCATGAGCAAATACTTCGATAACTCGCTCTTCGAAAATATGAATTGAGCGCAATATGTTCCGAGTAACTTGAATCTAAATCGCCATATTGTTATTGTTGTTATTATTATTATTATTATTATTATTATTATTATTATTATTATTATTATTATTATTATTATTATTATTATTATTATTATTGCTCTTGTTATTGTTATCATTTTTGTTATTATTATTGTCATCGTCATCATTATTGTTGTTTTGTTGTTTTTTTTTCATCGCTGACATTTAGAGTTTCCGTGCATTTCCGCTCCTGGCGTTTTATTTACCATAATTGGTTAAGCTTAACGTTACAACTCTCATTGGCATTCTATATACCTCTTTATCTGTACAACAAAGTGCTCTTAGCTTCCACCTTCAACAGTACGTTGATTAGATTCGCTGCTAGTGTTCCGGAATTCTAATATTCACAGGCCCCTTTGCGTCACTTATTGTTTCAATAATAAGGCTCGCGACTTCCTCTCCTATTTCTGATAAGCGTCTTCACATTGTTCCTTGCTGTAAACTATATTATTTCTGTCTGCAAAAATGCCTGTATTTCGTAATAATACCTGCCCTGCTTGAAATTCAGTTATAGCTTTATTCTGTTTTACTAAACTCTCTCTCATTTGATTTTATGAACTATTTGTACCTAAGTCAAAATATTCTTTCTTTTACCTCCTATCGTTTTCTGTTTGCTCTTTCATGGCTAATAATATTTCGAGCAGCTATCTTGAGCCAATATCTATAGAATTCACTTCCCCCTCTATGTGTGTGTGTGTGTGTGTGCGCGCGCGCGCGCCCGCGCGCACGTTGTGGCACGTTATTGGATTTTTATATTTCTCAAAATCACAGCCTATTCCATACAGGCATAGATTTTGTGATAACATTTGTGATCTAAAATATAAGTAATATTTACATGGCCATCCTCACCAATTTCTTAATTCTTCTATTTTAGACCATATTACAACACGGTACTTACTTTATTGTTGTCCGTTGTCAGTTTCTCCACACCTCTAATTATTAACACTGTTGTAATGTTATGGTTTGGAATGACGGCTTAACGTCATTTTTCTCGTCTAAATTTGATTTGAGTCAGTTTTAGCCTCTTTATTCTGTTAAGGTGCACTTCACATTTACTATATCCTGTAGTAGAGTAAGGGCATATTTTACCACAATGTATTGCATATGCAGTGCATTCAATCCTATGAAACATACAAGGTCTTAACATGAAGGGCATATATTTTATTGGAGATTTAAAGGAAAATGAGCAAAATGCTTATGTTGTGCTACAGGCAGGTAATGTCGGATACTATCCGAGGTTACCCGCCAAATTTAATTGTAGTATACACAAACAAAACTAAATCTCACTTTCACTGAAAATCTTAAACATAAGTGAGCTTTTAAGACATTGCTAACTACTTAGCCTAGTTTTAAACACCCTTGAACTTTGAAGTTGTCTTATAAATTGGAATGTCATGTTTAAAAACTCTTAGAAGATGAAAAACCTAAAATACACATGAAAATGTCTGCACTGCTTTTCTCTGTTCATGAACAGTAATCACAAATAAAAGTCTTGTTTTTCGCCACCTGAACATTCCTCGTGGTAACATTCTTCACAGGTGATACACTGAATCTATTCTTCCCCCTGACGCTTGTCAGAGAATTTTCTTTTGCAATACATGCACTCTTCATCTTGTGTAGTCATGTCCTTTCGTTTTTCTTCATTCTTACTGGAAATATCCCCTGTCTTGGGACATCACTGCTGCTTCTGTGACACCTTTGAAGGGGGTACCTTCACATTTTGACCTTTCTGAGAATTTTCAAGTGTCCTTTTGAATGGAAATCCCGTTGTAAGTTGAGCTGAACTTTTAGGGCCGCCTTGGTTAGATATTTTAATTTTCAGTGATACTGTGAATTCAGTTTTCTCAATGTAGCTTCCACAAAACACCACAACTCAATATGGCGACCACCGTTAAATACTTCCTTCAGCTCAGTGCATATGTTTCGAGTGCTTGTCGTAAGATGCCAGAACCCATCAAGACGAAACCTAGGTATGCGACATTACCAGCCTATCCGACATTTCCCGACCTTACTCTAAGTATCTGATCTACCGGTAGTCGATCAGCACGGATGCTCTCGATTCACTTGATTGTTTCTTCCCATTACTTCATTAATATGGACTGAGCCTTTCGAATTATACAGTACCCGTTTGTAGATTGTTTCCCTGTGTTTTCCGTATTCTAAATCGTTACGGTTATTAAATTGGTATTTACTGGTTAGGAATTAGCATCATTAATTTCGGAACCGCACATTATATCCATGTGATGCAAAGAATCTGAACAAAATTAAAAAGTTATTTAATAGCACATAACTTAAATGTGTGGCTAGCATTACTAGTATTATAATCAGCACGTAAAATTAAGAAACTAAAGTAAATAGACTACTTAGCATATGCGTAACTGATTCAGAAACAAATTCCGCTATTTAAATTGCCCACTTGTTAGTAAGACTGTCACCAAAATGTGATCTAGATCATAAGTTTTGATATGAGTTCTATTTTACAAGGGTATACAATATCATTTCTGGAAATACAAAATGCTGGTAATTTGCTGATGAGCTATTTCTTCATAACTCAATGGAATTTAAGAACCCGACGAAAGAGAACAAGCAGTTTATAAACAGAACCAAACAATTGACAATTGAAAAAAATTAATTCCAAAAGTAACTGTATAGTTTCCAAACGGGTAATAGAGAAAATAATATCATTTTACCCTTACAATTTTGTATACTAGATCCAAGAAATCAGATGGAATTTCTTGGTACGTTAGTAGATAATAAATTAATTTGGGAAAACCACTTTAAAATATTGGCAGCAGAATCCAGTGCTTAAGTAATATATTTAAATACTTTGCGCGAAAGAAATAAGCAGCTCATCCTTCAGCTCTTCTGGCAATTTTCAAAACTTAAGTTAAAACACAAGTTGACTGTGGGTGTGATGTGATACATAAATACAGTATACAGAGTGTCTTGTGTAGTGCTTAACACCCGCTTTCACTACAATGGTACCATAGAGGAAGACACTGATGATACACAGAATGAAGATTGAGCACCGGTGGAATGCAATGGTGGGGAAACCGGAGAACCTAGAGCAAAATCGCCCCTGCGCCGTTTTATCCACCACAAATTTCCTATACAATCGCCTGGGATCGAACCTGGTGAGAGGTGAGTGGTTTAACCACTCGGCCATGGCGAAGCTCACAAAGCGCTTAATGAGATAAACAGTTGTATATATAATATCATTTTAAGCTTAATAGATATCCAGCATGTCTGCCACTTTTAAATAATATGGATTCCTTTGTTTGGTTGGTTTTTTTATAGCCCGTGGCAAGGCATAAGCGTGAGGAAGCAGATATATGAATTGTAAGCTAAATGGATGAAAGGTAGAGCCAAAACCTGTGCTGCTCTTGCTGGTTACTCGTAAGCCACGCCGCTCTCGAGAGTGTGCCAACGAGAGAGCCTCATGTATCGAGAACTAGTGCTCACGAGCAAGGCGACTCGAGAATTCTCATAACTACAGGCAAAGTAATTGACGTATAATCCGTGCAAAAAATTTGTTACATAATAACTAGGGACCGCATTATTAGGTTTTAACATATTTTTCCCTTGTAAATTAGAAAACTTCAAAGAGCTATTATGTTTCAAGCGGTTTGGGTGATAATCTTATTCAGTCTTAAAAAAAGCTAAATGTGTCATTAAGACCTAAATCTCGCTAAACTTAATTTTTTGTCTTTATTTTTTCTTCAGCTGATTTAAATTTAACAAATTTTGTTAGCAATTCGCCCAGTTTTTGAGTGTTCATGTGGGGTTATCCAGGGAAAGAATGCTCGTGCTATAGAAATTGCATGAATGAAGTATACGCCAGTGACATCTTGCTATGCTGAAAATCTTTTTTTGCGTATAGGAATATATTAAAAAAAAAAAAAAAAAAAAAAAAAAAAAAAAAACAGAAAATTTGCAAATATGGCTGGTTGTGTACAGCTACAGTCATGCCAAGTGAACTTTATTTTATGTGAGTGATATATATTAAAAACATGTGCTTAATATGTTAGTTACGACGCTCTGGCACGCGGTTACGTGTAATACATAGTTTTAAATTGCTATACATATTAATAGCATGCTTCCATGAAGGAAAATAATTTTCATGTTTTTATCTATATTATGTTTAAAAGGCTTTTGCTGTCGACTTGCTTAAATAACTAGCAAAAAGCTAGGTAAATTATTTATAAACTTAAAGAGGTTAAAAGAAGATAATGAAAAGCTAAAACTCCGGGCTCTATTAATAACACAAGATGACTCATTGTTTAACAGCACATATGTATATTCAAACGCGTAAACGCGATATTAATGTTAATAACACTGTTATCATTTGTGTTGCTATGTATATAACATAATCATATTTCCGATAAAATCGAAACCAGAATTACTTCATGCAACATAAACTTCTAAGGAGTAATAAAATATTATGTACTTATTTGTAATAAAATTGGACGCCAAGTACATTTATATCCGCAGATTCTGTAATACCACATTTCGTTTTTAACCCGTTCTCTACCGTGAGTTATTTAAATGTCATCCCTGCCTTGGTAGGCTATTTAAATCTCAAATCAACTAAACGGATGAAATAATAGAACTTGCAGATCTTAGGCAAATATTGATTTAGTATATGTACTTTCCGTTTAGATACACATGCATAATTTTATCAACTTTTAGCCCATTTTAACAATTTTAGAGACGATTTCCTAATCACCTGAAGCAATGTATAGATTTGTCATCAATTCTGGTATGTTATGTCTCGATGCTGCATTGGCTTGCACCCGTCAACACAGTTCTTAACATATCAGTTTTGCATATTTCTGTAGCTGCTGTGATCTTGAGTAAAATTAAACTGTCTAGCGTTGCGATTTATAAACGGAATAGCACTTCTTCATCCTATACAAAAGTTTTAGTTAGCCCCAGGGTTGCCAAGTTATATGACGGGCAAAATTTAGTTTTCACGGATGACAGATTTTTTTTTAGCAATTTTTAAGTAACATATTGATTTTCTTTAGAAAAGCTATATGGATGTAAATCTTTGTGTACCTACAAGATAGTGTCTGTTAAGCAATGTAACAGCGATCTTTTATTTAGAGCTAATAGCAACAAACTTCTCGGATGACTGAACAACTCCGCAAACATTTCACTGTGGTATATGGCCACGTGTGTATATCAGAGTGGATTCTGAATTCAGCATAGTGAAAGGCTTTGCTGCATATACGGAATTTTAGAAAATAATGGTTAAATAATGAATAATTAAAGAAATGGTTGCTAGAGGTGCCCAGGGAACCTAGTAGTGCACGGTGCTAATATTGCCAATGCAATGTAAATGTGCTCTTGTCAGATTTACTTTTTTATGACAAAAATAAGAAACATCTAAAGCAGCTGAACCGTTTTAACTTCACAGTCAAAAATATCATTTTAGCCTATTAAAGACACGTATGAACTTGTAGCTGCAGCTGTTCTCACGTTGTTTTTAGTTAATCACTTCCCTTGATCATCTTTCAGACCTGACCAAGAAATTGTTCCAAAGTGCTGACCTTGAGTTTTAATTTTAATTTTTGAAAGAGAATACGAAATTACTAATTTTGATGGATGTTGGTGGATTTTTTTATGAACTGGTCTGACGGAAAAAGTAATCATGCGTTGGCAACTCTGGTGAGCAATGCAATCAACCTGATCCAGCGGAACAGGCTTATTGTAATAAAATGCAGATCAAAATAAACACATGCACTGCTTTTTATTATTCAGCTTCATTTGACAGCTGAAAGGTGAATGTAAGTCACAAAGTCAAAGGGAGATGTAGCATATAATTACAATAGGCATCTCTTTACTTTCTGAGTAACAAAGTAGCAGAGAGGAGAAGCGTATACAAACGTATTAAAACAAACCAGCGCCAGCGAGAACGATCTTGTTCTACTCAAATAAATGTGCTTAGGTTCGAGCGATAACAGAATTACTGATTCAAATAATGTTTAAATACTGATTTATAATACAACTATAGATCAATTGCATTCTGACTGTGAGTTTCCGCTCATTACACTCTTGCTATTAACGAGACTGGTGAGTCTTGCATGTAAACTGGAATCTCGTAGGCTTGTTAGCCAACTCTCTTCCTGCTTGTCATACGTTCAGCTTTATTTATTGGCTGCCAGAGGAGCGGTAGCGGCAGCAAGAAATGAGCGAGACTGAAAGCAGTTTTGACCGGCTCTAAAGATAGTAAAGGTGATGACGGAGCAATTAATGGCCGAGGTGTGACCAAGTATGACCCTGAAGATGCCGCCTTCTACCACAAATCCCACATACCAATTTCAATTGGAATCGAACACAGGCCAGCTAGGTGGGAGGTGAGCGGTCTAACCACTCGACCACGGCGCCGCCTTTCGTTTGGTTTTGTGAAGAAATGGAGTATTTGAAATATTTATTAATAAATTGAGAGACAATTGCGAACATAAATTAATTTTCTTACTAAGAAATTCCATAAAAAAAAACAAGTAATATACATATATTTAACATATTGGAAGGAATTGTCCATTATTAAGTTGATGTAAGTGTTATAAAGAAATACCCGAGGCTACACTTTACCCAAACAGCTGTGTGGATCGGGAAGTTATTATCTTCTCTATACGTACTATGTACATAGTGTATAGAGAAAGTATTGTATTTCACCCAAAAATTCGATGCCGAGATTTCACCGGAAAAATTTAGAAAAATGTCCGTGTTTGTGTGTGGGCAGCATAGCTCAAAAACGAAAAGACCGTTAAACACCAAGCTTGTGTTTAAGTTTGATATCTTCCAAGGATGCGACACGAAGATTTTCAAGAAAATCCGCCTATCCCGAACTACCCCTACATGGAACTTTTTTTTTTCGAAAATTTTTAACGATTTTGATTAAAATATCATATACTGGAGATACATAACAAGTAAACTGCAAAACACAGACAAAAGCTTACTACACAAGAAATGTAGATCACAATAAAACACAATATTTATGTCACATCCTTTTCGAGGGGTTGGTCGTTTTTGAGATATTCCTTGCTTTTGGTTTCATCTTTAAAAACTTCAACTCCTATCCATACAAAAAAATAAACAAAACAAAAAACAAAAACAGTGGCGGCTAGTGAACAAAATAATGTGTGTGCTACAGTACATCCGCATGTGTACACATGCTTACATTTTATCTTACATAATAGGAAAATATGTAGTCCATACGGCGCTCCTTCCTACTACAGAACTTATCAATGACTCTGGTTTTAAATCCCTCCATCTTGGAAGTAATGCTCTTTTCCATGGACAGCATTGCCAGAGCATTAAGGCGATCTTGTCACATGGTGTTTAGGAAGAATGTTTTTACACTTTTAAGCACGAAAAGCATCTTTCTGGTTCAGCAGTGGTCATTGATGTTGTGATCAACATTTTTAACAAACTAGTCACTTCTGAAAATGAATCTTCCAAATTAGTAGAAATTATACGTTGCAACAACTGCACAGCCCCATCAATGCTTCTAAAGTCAGAACTTGCATTCAGAACGCTCAGTTGCATCTTTAACATTTTCTTGATCAGCATTGTATATGTGTCCACAGCAGTTTGAAGTTTTCACTCTCGGGAAACTTATTTATAAACCTTTCAAAAAATGTACAATTTAACAACTTTCCTGCATCGAGATGACTCAAGGACTGAAAACGACGTCTAGCCTCCTCAATAATGCGATCGCATATTTCTTTGCCTTCTATCTTCAAGGACTCTACCTTCTGACGTTTGCGCATTGAATCAAATGTAAACATAAATATAATGTCTGCTGCCTCTCGAGTATCTCAGATGCACTAAATGAATGAAGACACGGCATTTTCTACTTACTGCCTCTTTACTGCCTCATTTGATCTTGACTGCAGCTGACTATAAAATACATCAACATGAGGCATTATTCTATGAAAAATTTCAACCATGAAAGGAATTTGCTATTTTCTAAGAAACGCCGAAGTCCATTTGCTTCTAGACAAGTCTTATCATGGATAGAAAAACACTTCAGCAATTCTTCCAGATTTTCATAAAATACACTGACAGTCCTAGATCTAAAATTCCACGTAGTTGCAGAACCACCAGGAACCCTTCTGGCTACTTCAGGTTCTAGAGCGGCGCTGTGGTGATCTTGAGAAAAAGCTGAGAGATTAAGAAAAAATATTCTGGCACACTTATTCTACAAAGATGGATGTTCCATTACTAAATTCAATTGGTGTGCATAGCAGTGAATACACTGTGCATTTGGAAAATGATATTTGACTTTTGCTTGCACCCCGCCAACTGCACCACTCATTACCGAGGGTCTATCATAAGTTTGGGCTATTAGTTTTTTGAAGTGTGTCTCTGAATAATTCATTGAGCACTTTTAATGTGCCTTCATAAATTGCCTCTGCGTGTTGTCCCTCGGTTTCCAAAATCCCCAGAATCTCCCATACGGTAAACCTCTAAATACTAATACAAGCTGGGACTGTTAAAAAACATCTGTTGTTTCATCTGCCATAATAGCTACAAAGTCAGCTTCTTTCATTTTATCGGTAATCACCTCACGACAAACTTATAACACACAATCCAGTTGTTCGTTCTGGATAGTTTTGGAGGCCCTTTGAAAATTTTGCTCGAGTCCATGTGTTTCTTCACAGCACTGTCAAGATCGCTTATGAAATCAATTAGTCCTAATAACACGCTAGAATTTACAGAAGATTCAGTCTCATCATGTCCCCTTACAGCAAGCTCAAATGCACCACAAAACTTGATGCAGTTAATTATGCGCGACAACACATACCTGTTGTTGTTTTTTTTTTTGTTTTTTTTTGTTTGTTTTTTTTTTTTTAACTTGCTGATTGGGCTTCAGCTTTGCTTTTTGATAAGCACTGCTCAACTGAGTAACAATATTTGTACCGCCTAAAGCACTTAAGTCAAGTACTTTGTTTAAATGATTTACATTTTGTTAATATTTGTTAATCAGCACATTAATAAGTCCAAGATCAGTCACTCTTGTTGTGCTCCAAGCATCACTGTTTCCGAAGAGCAAGCATGGAAAACAAAAAAAGAGTATTTCTTTCCTGGCATCCACATATCTATCCATGTTCATAGATTTTGGGGTTAAACCGCCTGGTGTATGAATTATTTCTCCCTCCTTTTGCTGATTGCGTTATATATTAAGATTTGGAGTTTGCCTCCCTAACTGCTTCACTTGGACTTATTCCTCTAGGGTCCTCCTAAAGAAAGGATAATTCATCAAGCTGCTCAAAGAATTCATCTTTAGATTAGATTAGAAAGCATTCTGTAGGTTCCTTTAAGCCTCGAAGCCACTGCATATAGAACTTGTCAAGACATATACATGTATACATATGCTTATATACTATGAAAAAAAAAAAGAATGTACAAAGCTCGTGCTTAAAGCTTGAGTTACAAAAACAGCAGAATAGACATACAATCACACAATTTGTGTTTGAGGTCTCTACTATGCTTAATGTGCTTTATAAAAGCACATGAACTTCCCTTTTTTTCAATCACATAAAACAAAGACTATCAAAAATGTGTGTTAAAATGTATAAATAAATATAATTTCATGATATTTAACACATGTAATGTCAGATGATAGTTTTCTAATTATGGACATAATAGTTACTACTAGTAATTACATAAAACTAAAATATAGTTATTGTATTATGTACTCTTCATAAATATCAACAAATTACAGTACATGTTTACAAATGTGTTATAGAATTTCCAATGTAAAAATTTACAATGATGCTCTAGGGTGTAAAATATCAAAGCTTAGGCTTTACAGACCTTATGTCATTACTAAATGCTAAAAAGTTCATTTGACACATTCGTGCAAGTCAAAGTATGCATTAGTTTAATTTGAATATAATACACACACACTAATACACACAAAATGCAATATATTATAATACTTATAAATACAATGATTTTTGACAGTATTGTCAGACAGATTTGTCACTTCAATGTCAATTTCAATTTTTTAGTAATCCTTAAATATTCATCTAGAGAGTAAAATGATGTATTGCAAATGTACTCCTTAAGAGAGGCTTTAAAAGCCCTGAAATTCCCAACATTTTCTTTGTGATTACTGAGGAGAGCATTATATATCTTGATTGTTTTATAATATACACCTTTCTAAAAGCAACGAAGATTAGTATTGGGACGATGTATGTATCCCTTTTGTTTAGTATTAATGTTATGAATTTCCATGTTTGTTATAAAACTATGTCGATTAACTGTATAGTATTTTAAAATGGATAATATGTAAACACAAGGTAAGGTGAGTATGCCCAAGTTTTTAAATAGTTCTTTGCATGACTGTCTGCTGTAAGCATTATAGATTATTCGTATAGCTTTCTTCTGTATCCGTATATGCATTTACTATCCATTGAATTACCCCAGAATATTATTCCATACTCGATGATGGAGTTTAAGTAGGCAGAATATACCAATTTAAATGTATCGATTGAGTGAAATTTAACCAGTTCACGAAGAGCATAACATGCTGAGCTAAGTTTAGGTGTGATGTAGCTAATATGTGACTTCCAGTCCAAATGTTTATCTACCTGAAGGCCAAGAAATTTGACTTCATTTAGCTGTTCTAATATATCATTAATTCCTATTTCTATGTGTGTTTGTGGTGAGCGAATAGTTATAAATTTAATTCATTTTGTTTTTTCAAGGTTTATTGAGAGTTTGTTTGCTTTGAACCAATTTGACATACAATTTAGAACATAGTTTAATTTTACTACACAGTCATTGTAATATTTACTTGTTACTAGAACATTATTGTCATCTGCGAATAAATAAATAAATACTTGCAATACTGTTAATGTATAATGGGAGGTCATTTATGTACATCAAGAACAAAAGAGGCCCAGATTGATCCTTGGGGAACCCCATGTTTTATTCATTCTGAGGCACGAGTTTTATACATTTTTTTCCATTGTATATAAACATATTATACATGTATATGTCTTGACAAGTTCTATGTTCAGTGGCTTCCTGGCCTAAACGAACATACAGAATGCTTTCTAATCTAATTTAATTTTGATACCCATTCGAGTTATTAATTTCAACCCTTTGTTTTCTCTTCTTTAGGTATGAAAATGAACCAATCTAATATGTTATTCTTTATTCCATAGAAATGTAGCTTTGTTATCAGAATCTCATGATTCATACAGTCAAAAGCCTTCACTAGGTCACAAAAGATTCCACCGACATGTTCCTTTTCATTTAACGCTGTTAACACCTTATGCGTGAGCTTGTAGGTTGCATTATCTGCGCTACTCCTTTTCTAAAGGCAAACTGTTCTTTGGCAAGTAAGTTGTTCTTTCTCAAGTAATAATAAAGCCTATTGAACATTACTTTCTCAAACACTTTTGAGAAAACAGACAAGAGAGATATAGGTCTATAATTTGAGATATTATCTTGTTTACCTTTTTTAAAAAGTGGTTTGCCAATAGAGTACTTCATTCTGTCAGGAAATATTCCACTCTTTAGTGATTCTTTACATAAATAGCTAAGGGAAATGCTTATTAGGTCAGAACATGCTTTTAGGATTTTACTTGATATTTCATTATATCCAGAGGAATTTTTGGTCTTGAGCAAATTTATTGTATTTTTTATTTCAAACGGTGTAGTCATTGTTGCTTTAAATTCTGGGACTTTGTTTACGAAAGAAGTTTTCAAAAACTTAATGCTGATTCTTTACATCCATAATTTATATTTAATTTGTCTGTTACATTCAAAAAGAAATTGTTGAAAATATCTGCGACCTTTGAAGGATCATCAATTTTTTGATTACCGGAATTCAGTGCAATTGAGGAGCTCCCTTGAGAGCCTTTACCTGTTTCTCTTGTTATTTTCAAGACAGTTTTTATTTTATTATCAGAATTGGATATCTCTATATTATAATGCAACATTTTAGCAGCTTTTACTACTTCCTTTAGAATGTGACAGTTCTTTTTGTAATGACATTCTAAGTTTGGGATCTTAATATGTTTCAATTCTTGGTATAATTTTCGCTTACGTTTGCAAGAAGTTTTAATTCCTGTTGTAATCCAGATGTTATTTTCCTTCTTATTATGCATTTGACGATGTTTTACTATAAAGGGCGCTACAAAGTGAGAGTCGAAATGTTGTAGGAAATGATTGAACTTATCATTTACTCCATTTATTTCATAGATTTCAGTCCATGATTCTTGTCGAAGGGCATAGTTAAGCAATGTGAGGGTGCTTTCATCTACTTTTCGTGTTCTACAATATTAATAGTTTGGTTTTAACTTTAGGTTAATCTCTTTAATGAGAAGTATTTGTGGCTCATGATCTGAAAGGTCATTTGCAAATGGTAAGGTTATTGAAGTTTTAATCCTATCTATATTTATGAAGATGCTATCTATTGCTGAAGAGGAGCTACCCTGAATTCATATAGTAAAACGCACTGAGTGAGACATGTTGTATGTAAAAAATATAGAATTGAATTGTTCCCTTCGGAGACTAGGTATAATATAATCAATATCATTGTCACTACAAATTATCAGTTCTCGTTCGGTTTCAATATAAACTTTAAGGAATCATCTAACTGTTTTTGAATACCTCATAGCTACGTAGTGGGGACCAATATAGAGCTATTATTGCAAAATTTACTTGATTTATGTTTAGTTAAACTGCGCACATCTTTATGTGTAACTCAAAACTTGGTTAGATTAATGCTTTTATAGGTTACATCATGTCTTACAAATATGCAAACCCCTCTATCTTTTTTCTTTTTTTAATTTTTCCTTGAATTTGCTACTACTAAAGAGTACCCATGTAGTGAAATTGGCATGGATTCCTGTTCTATTAAGTGATGTTTGGATAAGCATAAAACATGTGGCTGTAACTTTTCAGAAGCAAGACTAAGAGAAAGTTCATCAACTTTGTTTCTTAAACCCCTAATATTTTGGTGAAATATACACAAGCTACTGCTATTCTTTTTTTTTTTTTTTTTTTTTTTTTTTTTAATAAAATTACTGATATTTTCTGTATTCCTAAAATTCTTTGTTGGCGAACTTCTGTTTATTTCAATTGACTTTAGAGTTCTTTCATGGCTTTCTTTTATGCACCCAATAGAAATATTACTGTAGGGCATAACCTGAGTTTTTGACTGGAATGGAGTATTTCGCGATTCTATTTTCTTTTTACTAAATAAATGGTTCCAACTGTTGTCTCCCGATAGTTGTACTCTCTCTGAACTACGTTACATTAGACCCAGTCTAACGGCAGCAGAAGTAAATGCATCAACGCCAAATAGGTGACGGTGATTATACTACAGCAAGCGGCAGGCTCCAAGCAATGGTAGCACAATTCTAGCTAACTGCAGCCAATCGGAAAAGAGATTTAAAATCGCCCATTGACGGTTGACACGCGTGGATTGGTCTGTAATTCGGCCGAATGACAGGGGATCTGTGTAGCACCTAAGCAGGACCTATCGCATGTATGCGAGATATGCGTGGTATTTACACATATGAGCGACCAACACTAGCGCGCAGCATACATAAAATCGGTTTAAATTAGGAAGGCGAAAGAAAATATAGAATATTAGTTCAATATATGTTTAATACGTAATGAGGCACCATTTGCAGTAAAATAATCATTGTACTCTAGCACATTTTGACGCGCCGCGCCTGCAAACAAAGAAACTTTGGTCACATAGCAACCAGCTTTTGACTATCACTTTAAACTATAGTATTCCCTTATTTCGCTTCTACTGACAAGGAAGCAAGTAATAAGACTATTTCTGCTATGTTTTTCACGATTAGCGTTAAGTAAATAAAAGAATAAACTTTTTAAGAATTTCTTGCAGAGAAATAAAAAAAAATGAAAATGGCGTATTATTTATGGACGCTCTTTAACTACTGTTGTTCTCAGCGTCCCATTCTAAACTGGGCATGAAAGACCGCTTAATTTTGCTCAAAGGTGCCTCTATCAGGTTTGAGGTTCTTTTACGTGCCGTAAATCTACGAGACGGCACCAACGGCTTTACTTCCCTTCCGAAGGAAGCCATGCTAAGGTTTTTACACCCGAAAAAACCCATCGTCCTCCGCCTGGTTTGAGCCCGCACCTTGGGTATATGAAGTTAGGATGGTAACCATTACACCACGGAGGACGACTTTGTTGCAGAGATGGAGAGAAAGTCATATGAATGGAACACATTAGATTTTTACTTTCTCTATACCCACTATGTGCATAGTGTATAGAGAAGGTATTACAGTACACCTAAAATTCGATATCAAGATTTCACCGGAAATACATATTTTGAGACCCGTTGAATCCAAAAAAAAGCATTTTTAGAAAAATGTCCGTGTGCGTGTGGGTGTGTGTGTGTGAGTCTGTGGGCAGCATATCTCGAAAAGATCGTGATACACCAAAATTGTATTTAAGTTTGGTATCTTCCAAGGATGCGACACGAAGATTTTCAAGAAAATCCCTCCACATGGAATTTTTTTCGAACATTTTTATTTTCTCAAAAATGGCTCTGACGATTTTGATTAAAATATCGTAAATTGAAGATATTTACATGACAAATAATATGTATTTCTTGAATTTTCTGGGAATAGCCTCTAAAGACAATTTTATTTTGGATGATTTTTATTAAATTTTGCGTCACTGTAAACCATAAGAGATAGACGAAAACTTAGTAACCAAAAAATGTAGATCACGATAAAACACGCTATTTAGTCATATACATTTTTTTTCGTGGAGTTGATCGTTTTTTAGAATGCCTTGTTTTTTGTTTCAGCTTTAAAAACTTGTACTTTTCTCATACAGGAATTTGTCAACTCCTGTCCATCCAAACAAAGGAACTTCAGTCACATAGCAACCAGCTTTTGACTATCACTTTAAACTATGGTACTCCTTTATTTCGCTTCTACTGACAAAAAGGCAAGAATTAAACTATATCTGCCAATTTTTTCTCGATTTGCATTAAGTGAATAGAAGAATAAGCGTTTTAAGAATTTTTTGCGGAAATGTTCAGAAAGCCATGTGAATGGAACACATCAGATTTTTTTTCTTGGTTAAGACACGGATTTTAGAAGCGTAATAATAGAAATGAAATAAAGTTTGAATAATCTCTCTCAAAATTTTGAATTGGCAATTTTTCTATATTGATAGCTCTAAGCATAAATATTGTGGAGTAGAAGTTACAATCTGTAATTTTAATTATAAAGAGGATATGCTATAAATTTAAATAACTTTTATCAATTTATT
This sequence comes from Hymenopus coronatus, assembly GCA_030762935.1. NCBI lineage: Eukaryota > Metazoa > Arthropoda > Insecta > Mantodea > Hymenopodidae > Hymenopus > Hymenopus coronatus. The sequence goes on from CM060898.1 coordinate 123,596,010, forward strand.
CAGCTGAGCTTATGATTATAAAATAGTCATCAGATGTGTGATTAAACTTAAATTTAAGACAAGTCACATTTTAAAGAACCCTTTAAATAATAATGCACATAAATGTTATGTTAAAATGAATTCGTTTGCCTTCCAGGTCCTAGTGGTATAAAAGAATATGGAACAGCCGATCAATTAGCAAAATTGGAAGAATGACCAAATTATAACAATTAGCTGCTGGATTAAGATAGCTAGAATGCAGTTATTAAAAAGTTTTATTCTAAATGGGACATTGATAATTAAGTGGAAGAATATTATGGCTTTACAAAAGGACTATACCTATTCTACAGTTCCAAACTACTTATAATAAGTAGAAGTTATGAACGCAGTCGTTTAAAAATTAGACTGAATGTAACACAATCTCGTGCTTCCAAAGAAAATAGGACACATAAATATTGCATTTTGTTTCTGTGAAAACTTAGGTTTCACTGAACATACAATATTTGAAATAAGAACAATATTTGGTTTAAAAATATGAAGCCTTACTATCGTTATGCGCTTAGTAAACTGTATAAATTGGGTTTACCAGGAGCTATTAAAATAAATTAATTAATCGGTTAATAAATTCCCCTCCAAAAGTATTTGGAATAGTTCAAAATGCCAAAAAAATGCAAAATGAACATTTAGAAACATTTACCTATCTTTAGCCTCTGTAGTGTGGATAACGTGTTTTCGTTACATTCAAGTGATCCGGATTTGGAATCTCGATTAGGGTGAAATGTTCGGATAATTTTTTTTGGAGTTTTCTCTTATCCTGAGAAGGCGAATATCGAGTAGATCTAAGCTCAATGGACTCGGGCTCATATAAGCATCATTTTACCCATTCATTCATCCATCGCCCGTTACGACCTACTAGGACGTTAAATACCAACATGATTACAAAAACTGATAACAACAATTAAGCAGGTTAATTTTCGGAGCTATATGGAAAACTAAATAAATATAAAAAATTAAATAAATAAAAAAATAATAAATATAGAATAAATAAATAAAAAATGTGGTATCCAAACACGTAGGTAAATAAGAGGAAGATGTTCGGTTGCCAATTCCGTCAAAATGAAAAGTAATAATTAAGAATACATCTATATAAAATATTCAAAATAAGATTTTACTAGCTTAGAAAAAACTAATTCCGACATTTCTGTAATAAGAAATCCTATGGTGAATAAGTTTGATTTGATTATACAAACATGTCACTAAAAGTAAAATGAAACTATGAGAGTGAATAAATGCCTTGCATAATGCAACATTTTAAAATATATGGTTGGCTGTTCTGACGCTAATGGAAGACGTATTCTTGGGAGTCAAACCAAAACTGCATTATTTGCGTGCAGAAACCGTGGTGCAAAATAATGTTTAATGCTTTAGGTTGACAGCTGTTTTAAAAGTTATTAGAAAGTACCTTCTAAATGGATTAACGTTGTAGACTGTTGCACAAGCATTTTGCTTAATAATCTAGACATTGAATGATGAATTGAATATAGGAGTAGCAGAGAAGTCCATATTTTTGCGAGCAGTATCCAGGTGTGTGGTGATTGATTGCGTAAATAAAATTCATAAATAAATCCAAATGTGTGTAGTGTTTTTATGTGAACATTCTTCGATACCTACATGTGCGAGACAATTCTGGCCATTGGCTATCCGGATTGGGTGGATTGTTATTCGGCCATTGTGGCTGTCAACATTGAAACCAATAATATCGGGAGATCTAACATCTTTGAGACTGTTTTGCATTTAAATATTGAGAAAAGCATGTGATTCTCCAGCAGTTCTCTGGGTAGCGAGTTTGCGCTCTAAGTAATGATGCTTTACTTCATAAACATGGATAAACTCCCGAATCTAGGGAGCGCCTGCAAATAGATATTTCCATAATTTTCGTTTGACCTTTTAGGAATTTCCAATGTTTTCTATTAGGTCTAGTTGGTTTGTGTGTGTGTGTGTAAGCAGGTTTTATTTATTTCGAACATGTGACGTATGATTTTTAAGACCAACGTGAGCGGAATAATTTTTTGAAGTAGGACTTAAGATTTTTTTAATTTGATATGTATTTAAAATCACTTTTAACTATGATTTGATGCCAGAGAATGAATCTTTTAGCGTAGCTCAAGTTTTATAGTCATTTATTTATTTATTTTCTACTCATGTCGCCAATGTGAAGAATGAAATGTAGCTAAATTATCCATCTTGTATCACTTAACGCTGCCAACAGTCTTTTTTCATCATTAAATTACACTAACTGTAAGAGTATTACACTGCGTCTAAGTTATGACGACTAGCTAGGTACTCTCATGTTTTTTAAGCTTAGTCTAAACCTAATCTGTATGTCTTCCACAAGTACCTGGAAAGGATCTTCTGAACAAGTTTTAGTGTCACTATGCCACAAATATTCACAAATGTGAATAACGAATATTCCCATTGAATGTTCCTCTTGTTTAGATGCTGTTGTAGCATTGTTGTTGTTGTTATTATTATTATTGATAAAAAGTTTACTGTCACATCAGACGAATAAAATTGGTGAAATGATGTCCAAATGAACTCATACTGCATGTAACTTAAAGTAACACAACTTTTGTGTAAAGAGGATAATGGAAAACCCTGAAGAAACATTATGTGGGAAACAAACCCTAACCAACATTTGAACTGGGGACTTCTTGAATGTCAGGCAAACACGGTACCCCCATACTATGGAGGTGGGTTCTTCTAATTATTATTATTGTTATCATTGCCATCATTTACTTCACGTCAATAACTCAATCAGTCAAATACTTCTCACATATTGGTCTCTAATGGAGCCCTCCTTACCTCATATGACGCTGCCAACAAAGCATTGGATGAGGAAAAGAAAATGTCCAGACAATTGCCTCACCTGCTTGAACCTTTGTACACAGACTGTGTGACTTTTTCATGTGTAGTTCTAAAAGGAATAATATAGTTAATTAATAGTTAATTATTTATTCCAAAAGTTGTAAGAATAGGATGTCATTTTAATATTATGTACCTGCACCAAAACTCCGGAAATGTGGGGTTCCATCTCAGGAGGTACAGGATGGCATTATATTCAGAACATAACTGTCTTGTTCTCTGCAGACTTTCAGCAAATAACAGTTGAAGAAAAGACTCTGCATTAGTGAGCTGATTTATTAACAACAAGCCATTTCTCAAACTATTAGAATATGTAAGCATAGCATCAAGGACATACAGCCTACGCTTCTCACACTGCAACAAATTCTGTTCAGTTATATCAGCATGTCTGTAAAATAATAAAAACCGAGATGAATTTTGATTAGGATTTTCCAAAAATGACTGGCTGTTAGTCTTTTTTTTTTTTTTTTTCTGGGGATTATTTGCAGAGATTGACTACAATTGTGGCAAATAAAGGGCATATTGGCTGCTATTGGCAAAGCACTAGGTCATCTGTCATTTCTCTCTGCTTGTGCAGGCACATTGGTGAACTTTTAGATTTAGCAAACTGCTCGCTTAGTCACGTTACATGTTGTGCAGTATACCTATTTATTTATCATTTTTTTTTTTAATGGATTTCAGCATTTTTACTAAATCATATGATTAGTGTTAGGTCAGGCCAGGTGTTAGTTTGTGGGAAAAATTGACTTTTGGCATTTTTTTTTTTCTCTTGTGACAATGTTTAACACTGGCTTTTACTACTATGGCACCACAGGTGATGACATTGATGATAAATGAAATGAAAATTGAGCACTGGTGGGATGCAATAGTGGGGGAAATCAGAGAACCTGGAGAAGTCCCACCCCTGCGATGCTTTGTCCACCACAAACCTTACGTGTCAGCATTTGGGATTGAACCTGGGCTGCATTGGTGAGAGGCAAGTGGTTTGACCACTTGGCCATGTTTCAGCCCTTTTGGCAGTGTTGCTGCAGAGGTGAAAGTGTTATGGCTGGTATCTTGAAACATCAGCCAGATTACTTTTCTACTTTGTAGAAATAAAGCTAACTATAAATCTGTTAATGAATACTCATTGGGTGGTATATATAAAAGTGAGATGTCTTAAAACTTGGAATTTTCTGCGTCTAACTTTCATATAGATAAAGCTCGATGACAGAAGCTAGAGGTGACTTCGATTGCAACCAACATTCCACTCACTTATGAAATGAGGTGTGTCTGAGGTTTTGGAATGGATAAACAAAAAGCTTCACCTTGCTTTCGTGAGATGTATCTACCAATTTGTTAAATCACCTCAGTGGGTTTATCACCATGTGAGACACATGTTCACGGAATAAATTATTGGCAGATTTGGTACCAGTTTGGGTGCTTTTTGAGCACAGAAAGAAGCTTTAATAAATAAGAAGGGAATCTAATGAATTAAATTATAACGGACTTAATAGATTAAAATAAAATGAGCATTGGCTTACATATTTTTTTCCTGAAACAATAGGAGCTAGAAGTGAAGCTTTTTGCAAAGCAGCAGAGATATTATCATCAATTATTTATTATTTTTTATAGCCCCCTTTAACTTTTATTGTCAAATAAGGGGCCTTACTTAGCAATAACTGCTGGTGCTTTCTTGCTGTAGGGTTTCTTAGCATTAGATTTTTTTCTTACTTTTATTATCATACAATTAAACACACATTCACCCTCAGATGCATATTTCCAGACTTTGTGGGGACAGGGAATGATTCTAGTTAAAGAAAAATCCCCTGCCTCAGCTGGGAATCAAACCTGGGACCTCTGGGTGAGAATCCAGAGGCTGACAGCTCAATCACAGAGGCAATCTGTTTATTATTATGGCAGGTAATAAAGGCAGAAAGATGAAGGAGCCTCTAGAGTACAGTATCCAAAGCATTTTGCAAAGCTTCCCTGCTGTAACTGCATAAATTTATGAGATTTGATTGGATCAAATTTCTGGCAAATGCTGCTACATTTCAAATACTAAGTAATACATTCATTCCCTGATTCTGAATTATACCTATATTTTATTCAAGAAGCTGAAGTCTAACATAGATGAAAACATCACCAGGAAAGGCATTGTTTGCAAATGTTAATGCAGACGATTCTATTAACGAAAAGAATTCTGATGTCTGCAGAAGCATTTGTAGTAGTAGTAATAGTAGTTTTAATAATAATGAAATCTTAGTAATAATAATGTGGATGCTTTATTTCTTAGAGATGAAGGTTATGGACACCTACATTATGTAGGTATCTCACCAAAGAATGTGTTAGAATACAAAGATATTTTGCCCAGGTAAAATAGTGTTTTTCAATAAAAAGTTAGATCATTTATTGTATGTTTTATGGTTCTGGTTAATAAGCATTGCTAGGATAATTACAAGATTCCTGTGGTCCAAGACTACGAGAGGAGTAAGAGCAGGAAAAGTGAATTGTAATGATGATAATGATTGTTAACATGAGAATGATGATGGAGAGGAAGCAGGTATATTAAGCAAAGGGGACCAAAAAAAAAGGAATCCGATAACAAGAATAATAAGAGATTTACAACCATGATTACACGAGTATGCCTTTATAACAAAAACAATATTAGAATAATATATTTAACAAGAGCTATTTTTAATAGTACAATAAGTGTGGTTTAGGTGGTGTTGCAATACTTTCAGGATCTAACCCTGAGTCTGCCTCAAAATTTCACAATAAGTCAAGGAAGTGTACTATTGTGAGGAATAATTATTTCCAAAGTGAAAATAATGCAAATGAGGTATGGAAGGTCATGAAATCAATGTATAATAAATGTGTAACAAAACCCAGTATACAATCAGGAGAATGGATGGAATATTTTAAAACAATTTATGGAACAAAAAAAGCAAAACTGAGATAGGAAATTGGGAAATGGATAATAAATATGTAGATATACTTGATGATTTAATAACAGTGAAGAAATAATTCAGCAGGTGAAATTAATGAAGAGAAATAAAGCAACTGGAATAGAAGGAATCCCAACAAGAGCTCCTTAAGGAATGGTGCACTGAAATAAATAGAGTTGAGGTTCTGGTAGACTTAAACACAAATAAAGTGAAGGGTTATATCCCGGAAAAATGGAGGAAAGCAATCATATATCCAATATACAAAGGCAAGGATAGGTAGTGTTGACAAACCGAACAACTATTACTATCAAATGTAGGAACAATTTTTACTGGTATTATGGCAAGTAGAATACAGACATGGGTTGAAGGATATAATATTCTCTCAGAATTTCAGATGGGCTTTAGAAAAGGGATGAGAACAGTTGATAATTTATTATGAAAGCATTGGTAGATAAATACTTGAAAGACAAGAGAGGAAAGTTATACATGCATTTTGTGGATATAGAGAAAGCATACGATCAGATAGAGCTACAATTTTTGTGGCATAAGCTGTTGACCAAAGGAGTGAGTAAACAAATGGTGCACATCCTTAGAGCATTATATATAGGAGAATACTTTTTGTTTAAGAGTTGAGGAAGGGGTTCTAACTAGAGAAAGGTCTTAGACAAAATGGTATTCAAATTCCAGGATACTGTTTGCAGATGATCTAGTTGTAGGTGCAATTACAGTGAATGGCTTAAAACAATCCTTGCAAACATTAAATAATTACTATACAGAATGGAGTTTAACCAGGACAAGACCCAGATTGTAGTATTCAAAAAAAGGGTGGAAATTGAGCAAGTATGAAAAATGGAAAGTACAGGATACTGAGAGAATGTGTTTATCTAGGAGTTAAAATAGACAGTGGTAGCAATTGGGAAAAACAAAAGAAATTTGCATTGGCAAAAGCAAAATGAGCTTTATCAGCTATTAGAAGCTGTAAATACAAAGTATCTAATATAAATATTAGAAGGTTAGAAAAAGTGTACAATATGGTGGTTGAGGCAAAAATGGTTTATGGGATAGAAGTATGGGGATTAAAAGGAGGCTTGGAATTTATAGATGAGGTGCGTAGGACATATTACAAAGAAATGCTTGGGTTATCAAATGCAATCATTAGGCAGGCAGCACAAATAGAGCTGGGTAGAGTGGCAAGCAAGTGAAATATTATGGAAAGGGCATTGAAATTTTGATATAGAGTATTGAAATTGGAAGAAAAGAATTTGTTAAAACAGTGTTTAGAATATCAAGAGAAAAGTTTAAAGAACAAGGGGTGAGTAGACTGTCTCAGAAATAACTTGGAAAGTAATGGTTTAGGGGAAATGTGGAGAAGAAGAGAAAATAATGTGAATAGTTTCTGGAAGTTGGCAAGGAAAAGATTTGAGGATATAGAAATACAAAAAAATATTTAGTGAGATTGCTGAAAAGAGATCTTTAGTTTTTTATGCACCAATGGGGAAGGAAAAAGTATATAGATGTGACAAATAAAGAGGAGTGAGAAGGTATTGCATGGCTGAAAGCAGATGGAGGTTAAAAGGTTTAACGAAGGGTATTCCACAAAACCAATGTCCTATATTTGGCAGAAATGAGGATATAGAATGTATATTATTTAAATGTAAAGGGACTGAAGTTTGAAGAAAAGAGTATATTAATAAGAAATGATTTAAACTAGAAATGTTGAAGTCTTTCAAAAAAACAGTAAGAAGATTGGACAATTCTTATACAAAGTGAAAAATAAATGGATATAGATAGTAAATAGAGGCAAAATGGTGTAATAGACTAGAATTAATAAAATATTGTAAATATGAGCATGACTGGTAAAGAGCCAGGGCTGAACACCGGTAGTATTTACTTTAGACAGCTTTGCATAAATAAATAAAAAAAAAATATTTCCAGGAATTGTTCATCAAATGCTTCCTGTTCTAAGCCTGTGTCAAAAGACATCTTCAACAAGAGAAATCTGAGTTCCATTAACAGGGCTGTCTCTGCCTATTCTGCAAGAAATTATTCTTACAAGATTTAATCAAGATAAACATTAACAGAAGCAGTCTAATTACTTATTTCCTTGCAGGTAAAAGGGAAACAAGGGAACACTAGGCTAAAGCGATAATAATCAACATTTTTAAAACTGATTGCTAAGTAATAACATTTGATTTCTGTTCTCTTTTTATGGAGAGGAATAAAAAAGTAAAAATGTTGACCTCCCAGTCAAGAAAAGTACAAGTATTGGAAAATTGAAACCAACAAGTAGTATTGACCATAAATTGTGTATTTTGGTAAGATTTACATGATTTATGTACAAGCTAAAGTTATATCTATATCATATGATTTAACCATTTATGCAAAAGGCATCCAGAATGAAGAGGGCTTCAGAGATTATTCCTAAAAAGTTCAAGATATTCATTTTATTTGTCATACTTAGCATTTTAATCAAACTCATTACAGCCATTTTTGAGAAAATTGAACATTTTGTAAATGTTTTTGAAAAGGGTAGTTTTAAGATGAAGAATTTTTCTGAAAAGTTTTGTGTTGCATCCTTGGAAGACATTGAGCTCAAGTACCAAATTAGGCACTTGGCAATTTTGTGTTTTGTGTCTTATTGTTCAAATACAGACCTTTTACAAAAAAATGCTCTATTCATTTCATTTGTCCTCCAAATGTGTATTTCTGGTGAATTTTCTGTATCATTTGGGTGGAATGCAATATTTTCTCTGCCTTTTATGCACATTGTGATAGAGAAAGTGAAGATGCCTTCCGCAATGAAAGAACTGCAACTTAAAACTTAATTGAACTAAACAGTTAAATTCTGTCAATAAGGAACAAATTAGACCAATCATGCAACTATAAAACATCACTTGTGCCAAAATCTGTGAGATTCTGTGTAATAAAAGTAAGTTGGGTTCAAATGTTCAGCATAAGCCATACATAGTTTAAACGTATAGCAACTTCAAAACACACTATAGATACTCTAGTGTTGTATCAGAGGTATTGCTACTGCTTCACTTAGTTTTAAGATTTTTTTCCAATCACTTTGCATTTCATCTTTATTTACAGTTTTATACCCTAAAAGAAAATTATTAACTAAAATGAATATTGTCTTATAATTCTAACAAGTAATCGGTACTTTCAGAGTTTTATAGTTGATGAAAGACTATAAAATATCATATATTTTTATTAAGCAGAATATCATCAGGAAAACGTATTTCACATGAATCGCATCTCAATTTAAAACATTACAATATTCTTTCATTTTTCCAATGTGTGTGCATCTTCAGTTGTTTTTAAAAATTATTGTATCCATTTAAATTAATATTGGCTCACAAAATTTGGAGATAAAGTGGTTTAAACTAATTTTCATACACTTTCCTAAAAACTATGTACAACAAAAATAGTTTCATGGATAGATTTGAAATCCAAAGTGAGTAGAGAAACCCAATTGTAGGTGTAGGGTCAATACGTGAAGTGACAGGCAAAATCATAGAGGATGAATCAGAATGTAGTGTAAGAGGTTAAGGGTCAGGAGGAGGTGAATGAGAGGAAATGTATTTGTGGTATGTGTGCAAGGATCAATTGGGTGTGTATATAGTTGGTTTTTTTTTTTTTTTTTTTTTTTTTTTTTTTTTTTTTTTTTTTTTTATAATGAAACTATTTTGGGCATATTATGCATAGTATAAAACAAATAAATAATATACAGTAAATATATAGTTTAATGTCTTAAGAATTAACTCATAATTGCAAGGTGTGCTCAAATGACATATTAGAATGCAGGAATAGCATGTGAAAAATAAGAAGAGAATATCATGTAAATAGGTAGCAGCAATGGATAGGAGAATTAACTGAGAGGAAGTGGAGTTTGCTCCATAATACAGAATAAAAAGCATATAAGGTTAAAACTCTTGTTTATTTTATTATTTTTTTATGCTTAGCTATTAGCTGAGAAAGAAAGATTTTCAACATATTAATCTTACTTGAAAATTCCTCAGCAAAGTGGAATGTGTTACTAGAGGCCCGAGTTTAAACTAATGCAACACTTGCAAAGCTTCCTGCTATCAGTAGTGGTTTTTTAGTCAGATATCGTGGGAAAATCTACAACAATAACATTGAGAACTTCTCATAATGAAAGATGAATCAGACACAGAAACCTAAATTTCATTTGCAAGACTAGAACCTGTCTGTGCAGTTACATTACAATTTGAGCAACAAAGCTCAAGCTTTTATACCTCAAGTCAAGCTGATGAAGCTATTACTTGAGGACATTCTTTAATGTCCCTTGTAACAGCACCGTAGGCTATGAGAACCATTTAATACTTTCAGGTAGATAAAAAAATTAAAGGGCTAATGATTAAACTTTATGCCTCTGTGTATTATTTGGAAGGTTTATGAACAAAGTATGCTATTATTTCAAAAAATGTTATTTGCACTCTAAACAAAATGCTGGGACATATTTATTTCATACATCTTAATGGACAGTTGCATAACATGTTGCACATTTTTAATATATATAAAGAACTACAAATCTGCATTTTTCATGTCTATTTCATATGAAATTCTGCAAAACAGGTTCTGCTTGAAGTAAAGTTTAGATTAACACTTCTGTTCATAGATATTGTAAATGTGATCTTCAACATGCTTGAGCCAAATTGAATGCAGCCTTTTCTCACATCTGATGGTATTATTTGGTACCTGGGCTCTTTTGATTGCAACATATTTGTAATCTTCTTAAAGCAATAATGCAGGTCAATAAATTCCTTTATTGGCTTGAATAATTGCCCATTAGACTTCTTACAATGTCTTGTCAGAACTTCAGAGTTGGTTTCAGTCCTGCTTCTGTTGCCTGTTTTGAATATGTTATAAATGCATTATTCACACCAATGTCAAGATCAAAGCAAATTTTCAGGTAATGGGTAACTTTCAGTCAGTCTGGTTCAGAGGTTATATCTACCCTTCCTATTTAATTGTTGTACTTTGTTATCATGAAGGGACATTGATCTCAGGAGAACCAGACTGAGGCCTCTTCACAATTGACATTGTCATTGGCATTGGGGAAATAAGAGTGGGGGTCTGGACATCAACATTATGCCACTTCACAACTCTTGGCACAAATGAAAAGAGTTTGTTATTACATTCATGTATTATCACTAATTTGATACATTTAAATGTTGAACAGGCTGAATAAGCACTAGAATTCAACTTCCAAAGTATTTGAACTTGAGCTTAAATCTTTACTTATATTTGTTATGTGGTAGCCAGTACTTCCCCAACTGTGTTGTTTATTGCAGCAAATCAATATTCTGGTGCCTATTCTATTGGTAATGCATTTGTGCACATGCAGTGGAGTCATAATGGTGGAGTGTACAGAAACATAAAAGTAGCAAGGCTTTAAAAAGTGGTGAAATGGCAATTATATTAAATGTGTTTAACCTTTTTCTAAACATTATGGCACATTGGCTATGAAACAAGAAACTAAATTGACATCAGAAGCAACTACTGTACCTGTGAACAGTGTTTTCCATGTGAGAGCGGAAATAAAAAAACTGGAACTACTTCTGATACTGAGCCAGATGTCATGCCTCTATTTAACGACTCTGATTAACATAAGTTTTAACACACAAAAGTATATTTCATAAATTTTTTTCACCCATTCCTGAATTTATTTATTACTTGCTAAGTGCAATTCTAACACCCAATACTGCTGCAGTGAAGGGTAACCTCTCACAATAACTATGATTGAGGTATAAATAGAGGAGCAAGAGGACTATCTTCATGCAGCTGATAGCAGTGAATGGAAGCATGTGTTCGTTTATATCATCTCTCTTCATTCCTTGTCTGCTGTTCCAACTTTAGCATGTTTTTATGGTTGGTGCATACTGTTCCAAAAGGATATTTTCTAAAGCAAGACAATACTGCAAAGCTGGAGACTGTAAGAATTACTTGTTTAAGTTTCACATCACAGTCTGGATATACATTTATCAGTGTTAGAACTACTGGTTCACCCAATCCTATTTCTGGATCTTGAGTTTTTTCTGCCAGTGTAAAAAAATATACTCAAATAGATAACTAGTTTGTGAATCACATCTAAGCTACATTTTAAAGCCCCATTTGATTGGATTATTTTTATGTTATGTCATATAATGATATAACCTTTGGACCTGATCATATACTCATCTATAGATTAAGCTATGGCTGTACTAAGAGATTCTTGGAAGGTTTTATTTAAATGGTCAATTATAAGTCTCATGTGTATGTACGAGGGCCGTTCAGAAAGTAGCCTCCGATCGGTCACAGTGCGGGTAGTGGGGGGAGTAGCGACGCCATCTGTGCATTCACGCACTCAGCAGGTCAGTCGGCATCAAGCCGTGGTCGAGTGAAAGTCGTACCTGCGCTAGTTTAGTGTTTGTGGCCGTTTGAAATGTGTACTGCAATAGAAAACCCCGCCAAATGTGAAGTGCGTGCTGTTATAAGGTTTTTTACAGCCAAAGGATATTCTGCAGCAGCTATTCATCGTGAGCTTTGTGCCGTGTACGGACCAAGAGTTATGAGTGAAGGAGTGGTCCGTGAATGGGTACGTTTATTTAAAAGTGGACGAGAAAACGTTCATGATGAAGAGAGGAGTGGTAGACCATCATTGGTCACGGACGAACTCGTTCAGACAGTTGATGCAAAAGTTCGTGAAAACCGACGTTTCACAATGTCGGAGTTGTCTACTGATTTTCCACAGATTTCTAAGACTCTCTTGTACGAGATAGTGACAGCAAGATTGGGTTACCGTAAGTTCTGTGCACGATGGGTGCCCAAAATTCTTACCGACCACCACAAAACTCAAAGAATGGCCTCTGCATTAGACTTTCTGTCACGTTATGAGGCCGAAGGTGAACCATTATTAAACAGAATCGTGACCGGGGACGAAACCTGGATTAAGTACGTGAACCCTGAGGCAAAAGAACAATCAAAGATGTGGGCACATTCAAATTCGCCTACCAAACCAATAAAAGCCCGGCAAGATTTTTCTGCCCGAAAATTGATGGCAACGGTGTTTTGGGATGCAAAAGGGGTGTTGTTGGTTGAATTCATGGAACGTGGGACGACCATTAATCAAGACGTGTACTGTGAAACACTAAAACAATTACGATGGGCTATACAGAACAAACGCCGTGGTATGCTGACTTCCGGTATCGTTTTTTTGCACGATAACGCCCGTCCTCACTCTGCTCGCAGAACAACAGCCCTTCTTGAGTCCTTCAAGTGGGACGTTGTCAACCATCCACATTACAGCCCAGATCTGGCGCCAAGCGATTATCACCTCTTCATGCATATGAAGAAATGGCTCGGGTCCCAGCGGTTTGATGACGACGAAGAGCTCAAAGATGCGGTCACAGGCTGGCTCCAGGCACAAGCGGGTAATTTTTATGCAGAAGGAATTTCAAAGCTTGTGAACAGATACGATAAGTGCCTCAATCGTTATGGAAACTATGTAGAAAAATAGTGCAAAGATGTAGTTGTAAGATGTATATATTAAAATATTTTTATTTAACTTGGTGAATTTCTTGCAATCAACCGGAAGCTACTTTCTGAACGGCCCTCGTACAATCTTTTCTTATGATTTATCTGCATTGTTGCAAAAATATAAGTACTTTTGAATATCGTCAGATAAATGTAGTGGCATAATCTGAGCTATATACATAAGCAACACCTAAATCAGGTGCAGTTGACCAGTAGCTTCTAAAGGTAGGTAATATATGGTACCACATTACCAGGTTCTTACCAAGTAATGCTTTGATGGTGATCATTTGTGCTGATAGCATTGCTAGTTTGTTCTGCATACCAAATTATTTCAGGAATTAGTATGTCATGCAACAATCTTTTAGGCCCATTATCTAAGAAAACATCAAATGGCTTTGGCATCTCACAATTTTTAACTAATACTAAGCAAAACCGCTTTTTCAAATTGATGATTCACATTATTATTGAATTGTCTTGATTGGTATTTTCTGGTCCATATATATCTGGAAGGCATTCAGGTATCTCAGTATTTGGCTCTGATGAGGCTTCTTCTGTCTGTTCTCTTTTCTAAGGTGGACTACGTATTTCTTTTTCAGATCTTCTATAATAACATGATCCCTTGCAATTTGTATTATCTATTTCTAGAAAAATCTTATCCTTCTATCTGTTAACATCTTCATTGTCATCACTATTGCAACCTTCAAAATGCGGTGGAAAATTTTCTTTTTCTGGAGCACATTACCTAACAGAAGACTTGAAATTGCATAGGCATAAGATGCTTTTTCTCTTATATAAATTAAATGGAAAGATAATACATTTCCAAAAGGGAAATATGTTTACATTTATTTACATAGCAGTAAAGTTTTGCTATCAGAACAAGATATTCAAATGCAAATACACAGGTTACCTGTATGGTACATTGGGACAACTATGTGCTATGGAATGAAAATAAACATTTTCATGGATTAATTGCAGTTATTTTTCAAATGGTAGAAAGTAAACGAGTAGCTTACCTGAATATTGTTTCAAGAGTTAAAGGTAATGTAGAGATATTAAAATGTACACAGATGAATAAATATCGGTATGCCTGCTTCAGCCAACAATTGGCAGCATTTAGAACAGTAAGTGTTGTTATCAAAAAACTATGAAATTAAAGAAAATAAATATTCCTGCTTTAAGTAGAAAACTTGTATTGCTTACACTTTGATTGCAATAAATTATTAAGGGGATTTATAAATGGGAAAATGTATCAGTTTAGTTCTAACTGAAAAACTGTTAATGCATGCCTGCAGGAACAAGGCAGAGTTCTGTGTATGTGCTTGGATTAGTAAAACACTTGCCATGTACTCTTATCTTGATGACAGTTACAATATTCTGTATATTGCTGCACCTTGCTAACATTTTACCTACATTTCTAATCAGTTACTCAAATAAATATGCTCTCTAAATATTTTATTTCTTCTAGTATAATGTGTGATGAATTTCGGTGCTTTACTTTCCTACAATATAACACTTACCTGGATGTTTGATATTTTGTTTACCTCCTTTCCTATTAGTTGAAATTATAGGTATTTAATACTAATAATGATGCTTCTTTTCCACAGCCTGGGTACTGAAGGTTAAAAATACTCTTCTCAAGTGTAGCAGTTGAGAAATGGATATCAAAACAGAAATCAAAGAAGAAGTTCCTTTGTCAGAAGCTATTTCCTGTATAGAGAGAAAAAATTTCTCACAAGACTTACTGAAGTTGAGTGGTAATACTGCTGTATTAAACAAAGTGTGTGAAGAAATAGATATCAAAGAAGAGTCTCTAGTTTTGGACTTTAGTCCACAAAACGATTCAAAGTTTTTTTCCGAAAATCATATAGTAAAAGTCAAACAATACCATGAAGATTATGAAATAGAAAGTAACACAAAAATAAATAAAGAGGAAGTATATTGTGAAATAGATACCAAAATGAGAATTTCTACAGAAGCTGGATGCATAGATGTCACTAAGGTTAGTTTTGCTGTTAAACAATTTATTTTTCTTGACTAAAGAAAACAGAATTCTGAACAGACAAATATATTATTTTGCCTGCAACAAATGTTCCGGATGGCTTTATTGCAAGTCTACCTCCCATAATTGTTTAATGCATTGGCCAGTAGCAGGCACTTTGCGGCTGTGCTATAGACATAAAACAGTTGTCTTCACTGGAACAAAAAAAAAAAAAAAAGGCTATTAAGTAAGTGGAGGCCACTAGGTATAATTCAACAGAATCCTCTGTTTTCAATGCTTGCGCAAGGTTAGGTTAGGTTTAGTGTGTTTATGTGTATAAATTTTTATTGATTGATTAACTTTTTCCACCTGAACAACATGTGGGACACGTCAGATATATACATGTAAATTTATAAAATTAGAGAATAAGTTGGTAGTAGAGGCTACAAGTAGATATTATATACAATATTTACAATAATCTCTGGTAGACAAGAGGTTTTGATTAATAGATACTAATAGGAATAATTTTTGTGTGCTAAAATATTCTTCTTTGCTATAAAAATAATGAGTGTATATAAATTCCTCCAGTCTACTTTTAAATATATTAACATTGCTCACATTTGTTATGTTGTTGGGTAAGTGATTAAACTGTTACCATTGTATGTGAAGTTTCCCTCAAACATATCAGTATTGTGTTAGTGTTAAATTACTGACAGTTGACTACTGCTTTGAGTATTGTGATTATAAACCTGAGAGTTAAGTTGAAATGCCTCTAAATTATTCCTAACATACATCAAGACTTCATATATATATATATATATATATATAAAGAAGGTAGCAGTAAAATGTCTAAATAACTTCCAACAACTATTTCTTGCAGGTGATTTACTCATAATTCTAATAATTTTTTTTTGAATTTTGAATATTACATTTACAATATTGAGTTTCCCCAAAGCTTGACCCCATTAGAAATGAGAAAAATTAGGTGTGAATAATAGAGAACCCATAAAAAATGTATGCTTAAAATTTATAAAACTAAACTGATTGCAAAACAAATTTTGCTTAATTTTTTTAATAATACCTCAAAATGCTCACCATTTCAAGTTTTCATCTATTTGAAGACCAAGGGACTTTGTTACATTCCTACATTTGATAGCACTGTCACTGGGATGAATGATTTGGTTATTCACATTCTCATTTTGGACATGATGGAGGAGGGCAACTAGTGTTTTTTCTTCATTAAATATTAGCCTATTCCTTTCAACCCATTCTTTTAATTGATTAAATGCACAGTTGGTTTCATGTTGCACAATACTAAGGCTTTCCCCTGTAATAAAATGTGCAGTAGTATCATCTGTGTAAAGCACCATGTTTGCATTATTTATATTTCAAGATGATTGATATAAACTGAGAAAAGGAGGGGGCCCAAAAAAAAAGCCTGAGGTACTCCAAGTCTGACAATTCTTTTTTACAAGCATTTAGAATCTATATGTTTGCTTTCTTATGTATAGAATTTGTGCTCCCCATTTTCCAGATAAAACCTAATCCATTTTAATGTTACTCCTGTGTATCCCTACAGCCACTAGCTTCTGACAGAATATTGTGATCTAGATCAAATGCTTTTGATAAATCTATAATTAACCCTAATCCAACCTCTTTTTTTATCTGTTGCTTCATAGACATTCTGAAGAAAATCTATTACTGCTGTTATTGTCGAGCTACTTCTGCGAAACCCATGCTGATATGCCAATTATAGATTGTACTAATTAACAAAAGGGTTAAATTTACACATACTTCTTTTAAATAAGTAAGTGAAGTGTGTGTAAATTTAACCCTTTTATTAGATTATGTCTTCACTGTAATTAGCTTCATAATTTACATTACTTGTAATAGATTATAGTTTTCAAGAAATTTTGACAATGTAGTACACAGCTATTTAAAAAACGTTTGAGAAGGCCAATATAATAATACTTACTGGTCTATAATTTCCCAGTGCTTGCTCCAAGCCTTTTTTGAATAATGGTTTAACTATTGCCAATTTTAGCTGGCCAGGAAACTTTCCTGATATGTTTATTAAGTAACAGAGAGGCTCTAAGATGTGTTCCTAGCATTGTTTCAGTATGTACTCTGATACTTCATCTTACCCCTTAGATTCCTTGTTTTTAAGACTTTTAATAATTCTCTTTATTTAAACAGTCTAGTATATTTACTTATGTTTTAAAAAACTGTTTTACTTATACAGAAAAAAGGGCACCCATGTAAAGAATGGAAGAAAAGAAAAAAAAATTCCTTTCTAGATGCATTTTCATTTAAATGGTAAAGTTTACCTTTCTGCCCATAAAATCTGTTTAAAAGCAATATCAATGTTATACCCTCTCACCTAGACAGCCTGGGTTGGATCCCAAGCGACTGCATGTGAGATTTGTGATGGACAAAGTGGCGCAGGGGCGGGTTTTCTCCATGGTCTCTGGTTTTCCCTGCCATCGCATTCCACCAGTGCTCCATCTTCATTCCATGTATTACCAGTGTCATTGCCTGATATGCCACATGTAGTAAAAGCGGGCGTTAGATACTACCAAAAAAGAAGTTCTATAACCTCAAGTTGTGTAGGCTGTTGTAATGAAGTTGAAGATATTTCATTACTTAGATCTGCTTGTGGAGAAAAATAATTATTCATTCTCTTCTTTATTATGAAAGTATCAATTTTGTGGGAAATAAAAACAAAAAAAGGCAAACAACATCCTGCAGAATAGGACATCCATCAGAATCATAACATAGTTTCAATTGTAGATCTTGGTACTTTGCATGAATTTCACTTCCCTTTCAGCTTAGCAGAACCTAGTAAGCCAGCAAACAGAAGCTACAAATATCAGCTATTTACCATACATAAGCCAATGTTAAAGCTTACATTTATTTTTCTAATGTTATGTACAGCGTTTAAACCTTTATTCAACATTTGTCAAGTTGCAGCCTGCATTTGTTTTTAAATTCTTCTTTAGTGAATCTGTTCTTGGGCTGAAGACAGATACATTGCAGGCTGGAGATTATTGTGAAGGAGAAAAATAGTGACCATTATTTCAGGGTCACTGGTCAGAACAAGCAATCTATCCCTTACCAGTAACTCATAATAGTGTTATAGATTAAGACAGCAGAATACATAAATGATTAGGACCTCCTTGTTATTGGTGTAACTGGTTTGCTATTTATTCAAGAGAGTAATCATTTGAATTTAGGTTAGATTTGTGTAATCTGTTTGGCTCAGGTTTTTTTTTTTTTAGATATCTTCATAGCCGTGGTGCATTGGTTACCATGCTAACTTCATACACCCAAGGTTGCGGGTTCAAACCTGGCAGAGGACGATGGATTTTTTTCGGGCGTAAAAATCCTTAGCATGGCTTCCTTCAGAAGGGAAGTAAAGCCGTGGGTCCCGTGTCGTAGATTTATGGTACGTAAAAGAGCCTCAAGCCTGATAAAGGCCTCTGAGCAAAATTAAGTGGCCTTTCATGCCACAGCAGTTAAAGAGTATCCATAAATAAAGCGCCATTTCATTTTTCATCCATATACTTGTAGCCTTAGTGCACGTAAAATACACTATCAGCACCTGGCACACTACCAGGCAGTTGATTGTCATGATCTGTGGTCTAGGGATAACATGCTAGCCTATGGTTTCTAAGGTCTTAGATTGAAACCCAATAGAGGACAACAAATTTTTTCGGATGTAATTATCATTAGCAAGGCTTCCTTCAAAAGGGAAGCAAAACTATTGGTCTTGTGCTGTAGATTTGCAGCACATAAAAGAATCTTAAGCCTGATAAAGGGGACTCTGACCAAAATTTAGCTACCTTTCATGTCCAATATACAATGGGTTGCTAAGAACCACAGCAGTTAAACAACATTCAATTTCATTCTGTTTTAATTTAGGCAGTTAATTGTTGAGCAGAAGACAAACTTTAACAATTGACTTTAGGTTTAACCTTTTAATTTTTTTTTCTGATGAATAGATACCCAATGGGAGAGAAACCAACACATAGATACTTTAGTTTTTAATGTATTTTCAACATAAAACTGCAATTTAATCTGTGACATCAATGTGACAATGATCCCTTTTTAACTAACTAATCAAAATGATTAGTACACATCAATGTTACAAAGCCCACCATACACAATTGTAACTTTACCTTAATTAATGTAACATACTTCTTACTAGTGTGTCTCTGATACACAGATTTATTTGATTTGAAAGAGTTTGTATTTTGTTTATAAGACATGCAGTCTTCTCTCATTTCTGTCTCCAGTTTTATAGACAGTAATTTGAACATTTTATTGAAAGCTTAAACAGTTTGAGATACATGAAAGTTATTATGTTACAGGACTGGATAAATGAGAGCAGTCTTTCTACAGAATCAATAAGGTAAGAGTTTTAGATCCTCACTTCTCTAAAATTTTGTCCTCTCCTCCATGTTGACTATTAATGCAAAACATGCAACTGTTCTCCATACATAATCAGTGTATCACAGTTGTTTCTTCAAGTTGCATCAGTAACTATTTCCACATTAACCAAAGTTAATGCTAATATAAGATAATGTTGCTCATAAACTTGTACAATAACACAATGTCATTTCTCAACATATCACTATTACTTAGATTACATAGTTCCATATTGTCTTCATGGCTAGGTTGTTACTATCAAGGGTGTCTGTAAAAAATGAAATGGCGTGTTATTTATGCACGCTCTTTAACTGCTATGGTTCTCAGCATCCCATTCTAAATTGGACGTGAAAGAATACTTAATTTTGCTCAGAGGCCTCTTTATCAGACTTGAGGTTCTTTTATGTGTCTACGACACGGGACCAACGGCTTTAGTTCCCTTCCGACGGAAGCCATGCTAAAGATTTTTACACCTGAAAAAATCCATCATCCTCCGCTGGGTTAAGTGTGTCTGTATATGTTCCAAAGACTAGATGTGGTTAATGTAACTGTTACAAAGATTAAGGTTACCTCAACATTACTCCAGTGTGGCTGCTACACAGTTATGCTTGGTACTGACTCCCTACAATCTCTGGACTTAGGGTTAACCCAGCCTACCACAGCCAGCTTGAAGGAAGGTCTGGCAAGTCTGCAAGGCTTCTTGGTAGCCGGCTTAATATGCAAGAGGCAGAATTTGAAATTGGTTAGGATATACGAAAAAAGTTTACATAAAGCTTGTAAAATACCATTATAGGGCAACTGAAAATGACTCGCATCACTTACTCTTAATTACATATTTTGAGTTTTCCTCCATGTAATATTTCATATCATGCACATAAAAAATATTGTAAACATGCTGTCAAGCCAGATAATTAGTCACATTTTAGAGTTAAATAAAATTTGGTGAAAATGAAATTATGATCACAGTTACAGCTGGGGAATAAAGGATTAAGATAATGTGCGTAAAGAGATTTCTTTTGTATGCAACTAGCAGAATAATTGCTGGATTGTGAGAAAGGTTGCACTATTGTAATTATGTAAATGTTACTATACTATTTTTCTAATATATAAATAATAGCTGGATGGTAAAAGTACTTGCCCACAAAAAGTGAAAATAAAGATAAATACTTGTAAAAAAAAAAGGGGAAATAAG
The DNA here is from genome assembly GCA_030762935.1 of Hymenopus coronatus. Classification (NCBI taxonomy): domain Eukaryota; kingdom Metazoa; phylum Arthropoda; class Insecta; order Mantodea; family Hymenopodidae; genus Hymenopus; species Hymenopus coronatus. The sequence goes on from CM060898.1 coordinate 123,616,975, forward strand.
AAATGGAATAATAAAACATGAACTAATACTGGTGCTTTAACAATCTCTTTATTTTCCATGCAACATGTCACAATTTAATTTTGTTTTTGCTCAAATGACCATCCTGTATTTCTTATGTAAAGGACATTAAGCTACAAAAAAAAAAAAAAAAAAAAAAAAGTACCTCAACACATATATATCTGCAGGCTTCCACAGCTGTAGTCCATTGAGGTTATGGCTTCTGGTGTAAGCCACATCATTTCTTATACTGCTCTATGCCGACATTACGTCATTTCTTATACTGCTCCCTGCCAACGTTTCACTGTAGCTTATGTTGAACTTCTTCCATGGCCCACTGACATGGCCTACACCAGAAACCATAACCTCAATTTCAACACTTAGTTTATGATTGCATGCCATCCACGGCTCATGTACCACTCCATGCTAACTCTCTATGACTCAGTACAATTCACAACACAACACTGCACTGCAATCCTCCCTCCTTTTATAGCTAGAAAATAATGTCACAGAATTTCATGGAAGCTTCTGAAAACCATAGAATCATAACGTCTCGTGTTTGAAGATTCCTGTTGTGCTGTGCCCTCTTCCTGTTCTTTTTTTTACCTGATGCACTAACTGACATACCTAGACAAACACGAGAATCATTGCTGAAGAGTTTTTTTGTTTTTTTTAATAGTGGTTAATGCTCGCTTTTACTACAAATGGCACTGCTGCTTAAGAAGATAGCATTTTTACCATATACTGTCCATTTTTTCCTAACACCAGAAAATCTCATGATATTTCATCTTCAGTTTGTAAACTTTTGTTTAATTATGTCATTTTGCAACTAGCTTAGACAAACACAAGCAGAATAAACTAGTTGATTGTTAGTTGATTTTGTGCTTGGTATGTAACAAGGTGGTGAAACACTTCGAAAACCTTTTTCCATAGCTATGTGGTAACAAATAAACACAGTCCTTTCAGAATGATTTCAGTTATGAAATTGACATCATGACTGGCAGTTCTCACAGAATATCTTGATTATAATTAGATTGTGATTGATTAATTCATTTAGTGTTGATTAAAAGTTAAACCAATTACAATACATCAGAAGATTACTTTTTATAAAATTTCTCATAGCCTTTCTTTGTGTTAACCTATTAGCTCTCTTAAACCATTGAACTGCACTGGCACAAACATTAAAAATTTTATTTTTCTTTCAGTTAACATGATGCTTAAGTTAAACAGGTCTCAGATAATTGCAATAAAACTGTGCATATAGCATTCAGTGAAGGAAATAATGAAAAATATTCTATTCTGAATAAGGTTTATATAAAATAAATCTGTTTTAACATTTGCATTTCCTAAATAACTTATCATATTTTGATTTTTGTTTGCCAGCTAGTGTTAGTTAATGTTAATACAGTTAAAATATGTTTTCTTACCTTTTTTTTTTTTTTTTCACCATATGATCTACTAAAATTGCCTTATATATAAAGAGCCATCTGGAGTTTTGCCAGTTCATTATTCATGTATTACTGATTGTAGGATGGAATTCCATCACTCCAGCAGCAGTAATATGTTGCTGGTACTTCACAATGCAACTAATTCTTTTAGTGTCAATCACGATATAACATCAGAAAAGTCGAGAGAATACCAGTCACAATCTAATTGTAATATCAGTTTTATGCATTTAAAGTCATTTTGGTGTAATAGTGTGAGCACTTGTTATATAATAGCCACAGAGAAAACTTTTCTTGAGCATTTCATGGCTCTTTAATACATACCAAAGCACCAAATCAACATTCAACTTCACTCTCATTTCTTTAAGTTCAAAGGAGGTGTAAACAAACCCAGGAGACAAGAGCATCTCATTGCATGGTGAGAAAATTATAACTTTCCCCACTTAATATGTTATCTCATTCCTACATAAAGCCATTCAGTTCAGATCGTAACTTTTTGTGGTTATTCTTGTGCACAGAAATTAAAAAAATAAAAAAAAAAAAAAATAGTATTGTAATAGTTCAATGTATGAAATAAAATGCATTTGTTCAGAATCACCTATAAGTAACTGAACCATTAAGCAAAGGTATTATGACATGCGCAGGCGAAGCTATTTATTTCTATTTTTCATTTAAGCAGTCAGTTTACTCCTGTCCACATTATGAAAATATTGTTTTGATAGTGTCATGGCTCAGAAAAACCCTGGCCATTGTAGAGAAACATAAAAGCAGAAAACCAATAAAAAGTGGAGAAAAAAAAATTGTGCTAAATGTGGTCAACAAATTCTGTCACAATAGAAGAAGCAGTGGAAAAAAACTTCAAAGTTCACAGATGTTTCAGTGTCACTGTATAAAATTATTAGAATGGAGAGGAAACAGCCTGGCAAGCATTGTACTCCTGATAAACAAATATTTTGAGTGTTAAATTTATCCAAACACTTTGATTCATCAGAGTCGTGAATGGAAGTCAGTGACTCAGACTTGAATAATATCAAGCCTAATCCAGCTCTCGACTGATGTAATTACTGTCTTCTTATATAACTTATATAACTCATTAATAAATTATGAGAGTTAAATTATTTAATTGCAGAAATTTAAATGCTTACTGTAATAAACATGACCATAATTCTAGTCTGACATGAACTTCCCCCTCCCAGTAAAGCTGCTGCTGCTGCTGCTCTGCTTTTTTTTATTACGTTGTAAGTTTGGGAGAGTAACAATGTGAATTAGTGCTACAGTTATTATGACAAGAATGTGGTTAGCTGTTGTTTAACAACTAACTTCGTTGTTATGGCAATACAGAATTGTTACTGTGGCACAGCATTTCTTTTCTGTTGTATTTTAAACTATATTGCTCAACATTTTCTTTACTCTTTGACTCATAAGTTTAAAGCCAGTGTGAAAAATGAAACCCTCCTTAAATTAATCATTAATTAAATCTAAAATTAACCGCTGTTATTTGAAGTGGAATGGTAGATTGGTAGAGCTGCTGAACTACTCAGATATCGCTTTTATGTATTATGTATTAGATATTTAGAATGTAAGTTAAACTAGTTAAAAGACTATGATTTCAAGCTTCAGAATGTGCATATCCACACACTATATGAGGCAATTTATTCTTGTTGCTACTGAGTTCTTGCCCCATCTCCACATGCTGCCATGTGTTTTGCAGAGTGATATTTTAGGTTTTTTTTTTTTTTTTTTTTTTTTCCCCTCTCTTTCCTTCTACATTGAACTTATTGTGAAAATAAATAAGTGCCTACAGCCCATGTTTGTTTATATTATTTGATATTTGATTTCATTATTTGATTATTTGACAACTAAAGGTATGAACTAAAGATAAAATAGAGCCAGTCCAGGATGTGTTGATAGCGAATTTGAATTTTCAGATCTGAATAGCAGTGCTTTTGATATCAAGGTGAGAGAGGAAGCTCTGTTTTCTAGTTTCATATTTGAAAAGAAGAAAGGATTGATATTGTGGTGTCTTCTCCCCAAAAGAAACAAAGTGATGCATAAGAAGAATATATTGGCTGTATCCTAAATATGTGCAGCAAGCCAAGTGCCAAATTGTACAGTTTAGTAAAGATTTGTGGCTTTTACATTATGGTTATTTTCATTTCAATTTTTTAATGTAGATGTATAAATCTTAGTTTTTTTTTCTAACTTGGAGATTAAAATAATCCATGTTTCATATTTTAAACAATAAAACATCCAACCAAAAAGTTTTTCTATTTAAATGAAGAGCTTTCTCTATTTTCATTGGTCTGCATTTTCTATGTTCTAAGGTCCTACATGTTAAATAATTTTTTCCTTTTTTAATTTTTAAAAATATTGAGATCCTTCTCATCCATTTAATGCATGCTATGTAACAGAAGAGATAATTTAGAGAAAAGTAGAAAAGAAATTCCCGTTTTATGTCTCTTAGTTCTCATTTTATCATTCTGTTTTAATGTCCTGCATTTCGCTTCAAAATTCCTTATCACTTCTCATACACAATTTTGTTCTCTGGCCCTGCACAAATTAAACAATCTGTTACCTTCTCTACCATGTACATCGTAAAAGAGGTATTGCAAAAATAGAATGTTAAGATATCACTGGAAATACATGCTTTAGGTTCCTTTGAATCCAACCATTTTTAGAAAAAAGTCCACATGGCCATGTTTTTGTGAACGTCATAATTAAAAAATGAAAAGTTTGATTAAATATCAAAATTGATATTTAAGAGCAGCATCTTCCAAGGATACAATATGGAAGAGTTTCAAGAATATCCCCTCTCCCCAAACTTTGAAAAATTTTCAAATATTTTTATTTACCCAAAAATCGCTCTAACAATTTTAAGTAAAATACTATATGTTTTAAGACTTGTTATTATATTAGCATAACTGGAACACATAAGATATACAACAAAATTTTACTGCCAAAAAAAAAAAAAAATGTTAATGTTGTTAAAATACACAATATTTGTAAAAACTTTTTTTTTATAATGGAGTTGACTATTTCTGAGATATTCCTTGGTTTGTGTTTAAATTTCCCAATACAATAGATGCCCAAAATAATATGGTTGCTGGAAGACATGTTTTACTCTGCATGATAATGATATTGCAGCATCATGAAATGCCAGCTTAGAAGTGATAAAAATCGATCTCACAGAGGTGAAGGGAGACATTCAGGCAATAAGAAGTTACATTACATTATAAGGTACCTATATGATATACAGTAAATTACAGAATGTGTAATTTCTCACCAGCTATGATGCAGGTGTATTCCAGTCCTATAATTGATCTTAATTTATAGTACATTGCACTGCATACACTTTACAATAAACTAATTTTGCACTTCTTAAAGAAACCAGTAAATTTTATTTGGCAGACTAATTCACAATGATTTTTCTCCATGTATTGTTTGATTGTAGCAAATGTCAATACTAGGGGGGTGGTGGCAAAAATTATATTTCCCCCACGTTAAATCTGAATCCGCAGTATTTTGGAACCATGCTCTTTCAGGCTTTTACTATATTTATAATTTTCTCAAATGAGAGGTCATTCTTTTTTATTTTTAAGCCTTATCATGCAAAACAAAAGAATTTCAAGGGGACTAGCTCTAAAAATGCTGACCATCATCAAGTCCAATGTATTCCCTTATTTGCCTTAAACCTGTAACAAATTATCTCATGAAAACATTTCTGATAACACTATACTTTGTTCGTATGAAGTAGATTGACTCATAGGTTTTTTTAAAAATATTTTTGCTGAATAGTCATGGAGTGTAACACAGGGTTTTTGTTTTGTAATCATTAATGGTACTCCCTTCAACATTTCAGGTTATACAGTGAAGTATCCAGAGATAAATCTGCTTTATGCGCTGAAGAAAACTGTGAAAAGAGTGCAAGAGACAGTAGTCCTGAATGTGAAGCTACCAGAAAATACATAAGTAAAGAGATTGTAGCTCCAGAAATATCTTCAGTAGAAAAAAGTGCTAGCTCTGAACATCATGATGATGTGAAAATGGACAACAAATCTTGCTTGAAACATTGTAATTTCGTTTGGCAGAAATGTACACAAAAACATGTCTTCAATGAGAAAGATACCTACAAATTCATTTTGGTTAAAGATAATCATGATATTTGTAAGCTGAGATTTACTTCACAGCCAGATTTGAAAATATATACATACACTCATGAAGCTAAAAAGCCACATAAGTGCAATATTTGTGAAAAGAGTTTTGCAAGTGCGTCAAATTTAAGAAACCATAAATTCCTTCATGAAGGCATAAGGCCACACAAATGTGATACTTGTGGGAAGTACTTTGCTAGTTTGGCACAGTTGAAAAGACACAAATTCCTTCATGAGGGCATAAGGCCACACAAATGTGATACTTGTGGGAAGTACTTTGCTAGTTTGGCACAGTTAAAAAGACACAAATTTCTTCATGAGGGCATAAGGCCACACATCTGCGATATTTGTAGAAAGTGTTTTGCTGAATTGTCTGGTTTGAAAAGCCATAAATTGATTCATGAGGGGTTAAAGCCACATAAGTGTGATTATTGTGGAAAGTATTTTGCTCGATTTTCATATTTGAAGACACATAAATTGAGTCATGAGGGCATAAAGCCTTACCAGTGCGATTCCTGTGGTAAGTGTTTTGGTCAGATGTCAAGATTGAATAGCCATAAATTGACCCATGAAGGCATAAAGCCTCAAATGTGTGATACTTGTGGGAAGTGTTTCGCTAAATCGTCTGGTTTGAAATCGCATAAATTGATTCATGAAGGCATAAGGCCACATAAGTGTGATACGTGTGGCAAGTGTTTTAAGGAATTGTCATATTTGAACAAACACAAATGGGTTCATAAAGAGGTAAAGCCATATATGTGTGATACTTGTGGTAAGAGTTTTGTTAGACTGTTTGAATTAAAAACCCATAAACTGATTCATGAAGGGATGAAGCCACACAAATGCGACACTTGTGGGAAGCGTTTTGTTCAGTTAGCACATTTGAAAAATCATAAGCTGAGTCATGGAGGAATAAAGCTACACAAATGTGATACTTGTGATAGATCTTTTTCTAGGTTATCAGATCTAAAAACACACAAACAGATTCATGAGAACAGAAAGACATACAAGTGTGTAACTTGTGGGAAGCGTTTTGCTCAATTATCAGGTTTGCGTAGCCATAAAACAACTCATGAAAGCACAAAGCCCCACATGTGTGACACTTGTGGGATCTGTTTTGCTCGCATATCTCATTTGAATAGCCATAAAGCAATTCATGAAAAGCCTCACAAGTGTGGTACTTGTGGAAAGTGTTTCGCTCGATTATCTTATTTGAAAAACCATAAATTGATTCATGAAACTATAAGCCACACAAGTGAGATAAATTGACTTTTGTTTACATATAATTTAAGATGTTTTACCAGCTAGGTGATCTACTCTTTATGAAGAAAAAATTAGAACACATGGTAAATTAACTTTGGATATAAGACTATTAAATAGTGACTGATGTAATAAAATCCAATAGTGATTGCTTGAGGTCAATTTTATGAATAAAAAATTAATAGTTTGCATATTACAGAGTAAGCTTTTAGAAATTATTATAACCAAGTAAATGAAAAAGAAAATAAAACACTAATGTGTACCTTCTTAAATTGTTAATAGTTGATGCCATCAGAAAACGGAAATTTTTCATTAGGACACATTCACATATCTCTTGAAACATTTGTTTAATGTGAAAACATATGCTATGTGCAGTCACACCCTCACACAGGATAACATTTTGTTGCTCGCACTGCACCACCGACAGTATCTTCGCACCTCTATCACTGTAACAAGCATAACCAAAGTTTTAGAAGAGTTGAGAAAATATTCATAATACTTGAGAAAAAGGGATCCAATAAGCCATTTCAACCATGTAGTATGAGAAACCATTATTTGTTCATCTTACCATTATGTCAGGCAACCTCCAAATATGATGGTCTGGCAGACTGGCCACCAAAAAGGCTCTTCAAGATGGGTGCTGCTTGTTAGCAAAGATTGCAGCTGTTGTCTGTTACTGGAATCAAAACAATCTTGCGGGTTCCTAGGCTTACAGATTGGATGACTTTCTAAAACAGTCTACAAGTTTCAGAATGCATGAAAAGTGGCATTTTATTTTACAAGTCATAATCAAATATTATCTTAATTACATTAAATTAGAAATAGCATAAAACAGCATCTGTAAATAAAACTGAATCAACCTTTTACACATCATCCAATCATACACTTAATATCAATTATTATAATGAAATATAACAATTTCAAATGGTTTGAACAATAACACTACTAATATTAAACATTATGTGATAAAACTTATAACACTATTTCATAAACATGTGCCCATATAATTACAAAATTATTACTCTTTTGTATTGCTCTGTTTCTTTCTTTATATGTAATCTTTAGAGAACCATATAATATAAAATGTAAGAGATAGCATATCCAAACAGGTAATAGAAGAACAATATCAATCAGTGACCAATCTAAACAGTGTCATAAAACAAGAATTGTATTAAATCCATTTTATAAGTAATATACTCTAGAGATTATAATTTTTTCTTTGCAAAAGAACTGAAAGTTAACTCAATAATCAAATCACATGTAGCAGAAATCACTGGCTTTAGCTGAAAATTCAAAAACAAGAAAATGAAAATAAATTAAGCAAACAAGAGTCCTAAGTATAGCTATACATTTGCCAAACAGAGTTAAGATCATTTATAAAATATTTACTTACCAATCTGGGCGATGAATAAGTTTCACACTACCTTCAATGATTCTTTGGTGTCTTAGAACATATTCAGCATCAGGTGTTTTAATGTAATTAAACTGGATAAGTATTCCTCTGTAATAAAAAAGGATCTGGCATCTTGTTTGGATTGCAATAAGTGTGCATGAAAATTTAGCCTTAACAGTCAACTGAACAGTAAATATTAACAATTTGTATACCATGTATTGAGAAGCATATTGAGTCAGTTGGAATTCACATGAACATTCCATCTCTACTACATAACCAAGTGAGGCAAGGTGTAAATATTATTCATTTGTTGTAAATACATTGGAGTATCCTGGCAGAACAAGTTTGCATAACATTTGGGTAGAACTGAAGTATTTGAGAGATGAATATTTTAATAAGAATCATCGATAGATATTTTAACTCAAGGAGATTAATATATCATAATTTATTACGCTCTATTATATACTAAAAAATCTTGTGTGTTCCTTTTACATTACTTTCTCTACATCTCCATAACAAATTATTGTTAAAAAGCTTATTCTTCTATATTCTTCATGCTAATTGAGAAAATCATCAGCAGAAATAGTCTTGTTACTTTTTCTGTATAAATAGAAGGGACATAATGGAGTACCATATGTTAAAGGGATAGTCAAATGTTTTAAAAGTTGGTTGTTATGGGATTGGAATTTTGTTTCTTTGAATGGCCAGTAGTTGACAAATTCCCATAGAAAAAAAACATATAAATATTTTAACCAAAACAAAGAATATAAAAAATGGCCAACTCCATGGAAAAAATGTATATAACATTATTTGTTTTAATAAGAGATACATATTTTGTGTAATAGGTTTCTATGTATCTCTTAATTAATATATATTTTCTTTCATCCACTCTATTCACTGGGATATCATCGCCCATCCACCCTACAGCCTGGATGTTTCTACAAATGACTCACCTTTTTCCTCACTTGAAGTAACACCTAGGGGGCTGACAATTTGCTACAGATGAAGAGATGTACACTTCATGACAACATGAACACATAAGAACAGATTTTTAACAGGATGGAATATTCTAAATCATCCCACTAAGCAACAAGTGCCTGAACCAAAATGGAGACTGTGTGGATAAATATGTACCATCAGATGACTGCATTGATAATACTAAATAAAATATACTCATTTCACTGCAACCTTGTAACCTTAGTTTCTGATCATGCTTTGAGCATTTCCGTCACATTTTCCAATGACCATTCAGCTAAATCAGCAGGAAAGATAAAGTACTAAATTCAGTATATAAGACTATTAATCTGGGCATATGGAAGATCTTTATAAAGATGCTCAACAACAACCTAATGAATTTTCTCATCTCTGAGGAAATAAATTTTCAGGTACTTCAATTCTCCATCAGCAGCACTCAGTTGTTACTAATACTGAAGAATTATCCAATGCTGGCATTAACACTCAGCTTATGATGAAGACAATGATCTGTGAAAAGTGTAATTTACCCTCAAGCAGTCCAGTTGACAAGAGTAAAAAAGAATTCATTGTTTTGCTTTTAATTCAAATTACTCGTTCATTTGCTGATATTTTCATCCATCTCCAAGAAAACCTTTGTGTTTTAGTAGTATAGAGTTCATGGATTTGTAGTGGCCATATGCAAGCAATAATTATTGCTTATTTTTGTGTGTGTTTTCTTTGATATATAGAGTCAACTACATGGTCGTTAACTTAATTACATTTTTGTACTATTATTTGAGGAGTATTGTTGTTAACCATATTATGGTTCCGAAAAGATAAAGTTTGTAGGAAAAGCCAAAACTGAATTATACTTAAGCTATGGGAGGCAGTTCAAAACTAATGGTCACAAACCTTGTTTTTACAAGTCCTAAATGGAATTGCATTACCAATGAATATATTTTTTAAAACTTCAAGTCTTTAAAATTAGAGACTTAATATTGAGCGTAATATGAATTGTTGCTGTCATCTACAGATTTGTAAATAAGTTAGCAAACTGAAAACTGAAATACTTTATATAATTAATAGGTATTATATAAAACATGTATAGTTACTCTTATATGAAGAAAATAAGTTATATTCATATTATCTTTGATAACATATTTTACTGCTCAAAAAATATGTTTCTTGCAAATACCTTTAATTGCTTGCAGTAAAAAATTTGCTTAATTCAAGAAACAACCTTTTATTTTTTTTTAAAGATGTTTAAAAGAAAGAAATAGTAATAAGCACCTGGTACTTTATTACTATTGCAGGTACTTTATTACTATTTTTTGCTGCTCTTGCTTTAGTTTTTTCTTTCAGACACTATGTTTTTGGCTTTGAGAAGAAAAGATATAGGTGTACTACAACAACAGAATCAACTATCTTTATGCTGGCATGGAGCTTTAAATTTATTTATGCCCAAGTCTTTATCACAATGCCTGAAGAAGAAACTATTACTCAGCACTATTGCTATTATGTCAAAGCTTTGTGTTAGTGTAGTAAAAGCAGCATTACAACAAAATACTGAAACTGTGTGCATTGATAAGTGTGTAAGTTGTGAACAAGCCATTGGTTTCACCTCACACATGTTGCTATTTGCTACAGAGCACAGCTGTGTAGATTTATTTCTAGCAAAAGGATGCGATTCAACAGGAGTTAGGTAATATGCTAGTGGTGATGATGCATTGTAATAACATGAAAAAAAAGATTTCTAATAATACTAAGTTTCACAACACATGATGTACCTGAGATTGCAGTTGCCTTGTCTACTTTTGCAGCTTCTGTTTCCTTCGGCTTTCTCTGGACATTGCCCTCAAAGTTTCACTTTCAGTCATTGCAAAAAGCAGGACAAATGAACAGAATGTTTCTTGCATTTAATGCTAATCAAGACATCAGTTTAACCAGCTAATGACTTTCAGAGTAACCATCCAAGAAAAATATATGGGGACTTAATATGATTTGCAGCAATCATGAACTTCAACATAATACAGTTTGCAACAACAGTTACCTTTCAGTTACCTGCCATGCTAGTCTCATACTCAAGGTTGCGGGTTCAAGCCTGGCGATGAACAATGTATTTTTCAGGCTTAAAAATCCTTAGCATGGTTTCTTTCAGAAGGGAAGAAGAACTGTTGGTCCTGTGTCGTAGATTTATGGATGTAAAAGAATCTCAAGAATGATAAAAAGATCTCTGACCAAATTAAGTAGCCTTTCATGCCCAGTATAGAATGGGATGCTGAGAATGACAGTTAAAGGGTATCCATAAATAAAACTCCATTTTATTTCAGCCACTTTTCACATTCCAATTACACAGGATATAATGTGATTAAATCTGAACAGAGCATGCTAGAAACTGCAAATTCATGTAAAACTTGATTTCACCCAGGGGTGAACATATGGTTTGCAACAATGCTTTTCATTTATACTATAGTTTTATTGAATAAAACATTCAATTAGCAATCATCTTTAATTTATATTTGTTCCTTTAACAGGGTTGTCAGAGAAGGAAACTTAGTAGTTTCTAAATAACAGTTTTGAAGATAGTGTGTGCTGGGGATGTGGCGAACTGGGACACCTAGTAAAGGACTATCCACGCCAAGCTAACTATATGGTGGAAAATTAGTAAGGACCAGCATAGCGAGGGGCACGTCGGGGCTGTCTTCACCATCCCCTCGATTGACTATTCATACCTTGAGGCAAATGAGATGGCAGAGTACAAGCAAAGCTGTGCTGGATACTGGTAGACATAGGTGCAACCATGACTGCAAGCAGACCTGATGTGGCAATGGGCTTGCTGACAGGAACACCCAGTCAGCCCTGCCAACCACTAATGACGTCAGGCGACATATTGCCTGTGGAGGAGGCTCTACTGGACGACATTGGGAACGAGCCCTGTAGCCTGTATTTTCTCAAGGATGGCCAAGAATATGATACTGGGAACTGATGCCCTCAGGAGTCATGAGGCGATGGATGGACATCGAGCAGAATATCTTGCGACTTGGTTGCAATGAGCAGTTGCTCCGGAGCCCCAACAGACATCCGGGGATCTGCATGGTGATCCTGAGAGATGATATAGTTGTGGCTGCAAGAAGCGAAATGCTAGTGAAGGCGCACCTAGAAAGTCAACAGTCAAGCAATCTTGTCCTTAGACTGGAAAACTTGATTGAACAGGTTATGTGTTGCCCAGGCAATGTTGCCTTGCTGGGAGGCATTGACCATGAGGCTGCTAAACCCATGGGAAACCAACCAGGATATCCAGGCCGGAACGGAGTTAAGGAAGTGCAAGCTAGTAGTGAGTATATTGCTATACAATGGATCTGATCAGCCAGCACCATTGCAGGACCTGAAAGACATGCTTAAGAGAGCAGCCAATTATCTGACTGCTCCACAACTGAAGAATATCCATGGTAGCCAATACCAGTCTCTCTTCAGCAAAGTGAACAAAGTACACTGTAACATCCAACACTGCAGATGCTCCACTTATCCAGAAACCAGAAAGATGTGTTCCTTTAGTAAACATAGGTGGAGATACAGGACATGCTAGAGGTCATGAAGTATTGGGGAATCACTGGAGAGTCCAGCAGTCTTTGGTGCTTGCTCTAATCTTGGTGAAGAAGAAGAAGAAGTTAGAGCTGTGCTTCTGTGTGGATTACAGGAAGCCAAATGCCATCACCAGATAAGACTGTTTCCCTTTATCCTGAATTGACAATACTCTGAACGCAATTCCTAATGCCCTAAGGTTCTTGTCTTTAAACTTGAAATTGTGATACTGGCAAGTAGCCCTGGATCCCAGAGATAAGAAGACTACATTCTTGATTGGCCAAGGGCTTAGGTTATTTATGGTCAGGTCCTCTGGCCTCAGCAATTCCCCAGCCTCCTTCCAGCGCCTCATGGAATCAGTGATGAGAGGATTGACTTATGAGGTCTGCCTGCTATATCTGGACATCATGAACCTGTCCAAGATACTGCAAAGGCTGCAGGCAGCTAACCTGAAGTTGAACACAAAACAGTGCCAACTCTTCTGTAAGGAGGTAAACTATTTAGGCTACATAGTCTCACCATCTGGGGTGGCCAGGAACCCAAAGATGGCTCAAGTGATGAGAGATTGGCCTCATTTGCAAGACAAACAAGAACTGCAAAGTTTCCTGGACCTATGGAGCCACTAGCGCAACATTGTGAAAACCCCTCACCTGTCTGATGGAAGAGAACTAGCCTTACATGTGATTAGTTAGGCAGAGAGCATATTCCAGGCACTTAGCATTCTACAGGGTGTCTATTTTAGGATTTCCACTACCTGCTAGTTACTTTATTGTGGACACTGGGGCGAGTGACACCAGCAATGGAGGCATTCTATCCCAAGTCCAGCATGGCCAGGAATATGTTTATAGCCTACTGCAGCAAGACACTCTCCAAGATCGAAAACAACTACTGCATTACCTAGCAGTAGGGAAGGCACTGATGCCATGTCACAATGATCAATCCAGAGGACTGTGACCACTGCACCAATGTTGTGAGAAAAGAGCATGCTGCGGCTGTCTGTGTCATTTTGGAGGTGCCTTGAGCTGGATGGGATATTGCAGGCCTGAGGACAGAGCAGCTGGCAGATACTGACTTGGGGCCATTCCTGAAAGAAGTTGGGGAAGGAACTAGACCAAGCTGGAAGGACGTTGTACCCAGGAATATTGTGTACAACTCCTACTGGGCCCAATGGGACTCAATGAAGACCAAAGAAGGTGTACTGTTCAGAGTATGGGAGTCATCTGTTGGGAAGATCCTGGGAGAGCAAGCTGCAGGGGTCTTGAAGGAGGTACATGCCAACCTAATGATCAACAAGCTCTGTTGAGCTTAGACTATAGGCAGATGCTGAGAGATGGTGCTGCCATCATGTGTGTGTGTGTGGCATCTCACGGCATATAGGCCAGGAGCCAGGGCCACATGCAGCAGTATAACATGGGAGCATCATTTGAATGTATAGTCATTGATGTTGCTGGGCCATTCCCTGCATTAGACAAGGGCAACAAGTATCTTGTATTTGTTAAATCTCTATATTAAGTATCTGTAGTTCACCATGTATTACTGCACCAAGTGGCCAGAGGTGTATGCCATCCCTAAGGAAGTCAAGACCATCATGAACTGCCTGGTGGAAGAACTATTTGTCCCTAAGGGATATCGGAGCTTGAAAGTGATTGGCATATCAACTTTGAGTCTAATATATGAGAGAGACACTGGAGCGACTTGGTGTGTGCAAGACACACACACACCAAGACACACACAACACATCATCTACAATCAGACAACATGGTTGAGCAGTACATCATTATCTCTAGAAGAACATTTGAGGAAGGTTGTGACCAATCACCAGGGAGATTTGGATGTGAGGGTGCCACTTTTCTTGCTGGCATATCACTCTTCAAGCCATGACACCTCCAGATTAATACCGGCTAGTTTGGTATTTGGAAGGGAGCTGCATCGACCATGCGACCTGATGTTTGGTAGTCCTCCTGGGGCAGAATAGCCAGCAGTTGACTACTTGGAGAATCTTGTAGACCAGCTTACTGACATGTATGAGATGGAGCATCAACACATTCAGGAAGAGAGCGACCTGATGAAGACCCATTATGACCAGCAGGCCAACAGCCAAGGTTTCCAGCAGGGTCATTTGGTGTGGATATATCATCCTTCCTGGACTAAAGGATGCTGCCCCAAGCTTTCAGCAACCATGGCAAGGCTACATCTTGTAATAAAAGGTTAAATCATGTTGTCTACTGCATCCAGAGGCTGCCTCAAGGGAAGGGACTAGTAGTACATCCTAATTATCTAATCAGTTATGATGCTGCTGCTGCAGTTTGGGATGATCAGCTCTGAGGAAGTAGCAGAGTGACTACACCTTGCAGTTGTAATTACCAAGCGCGTGTGTGTGTGTGTTTGACTTGCTTTGTAAGTCATAGCTGATTGTTGGAATCCATTATTACACCTGTGCAAGAGGATATATGTTCTGTCGGAAAGTTCTTTGACATTAAAGCCCAGATTGTTACACCTGTGTGAGTTTGTGACACCTGTGGTGTTTTTGCACATGCGACTGTTTCTAGAAATTTCCAGTTACATGACCTGCAGGTATAAAAAGGGCAAAACCCAGCACCCAGTTTTTACTGGGAATCCATCTTGTGCTAGAGTAAGTGAGTTTTAATGGGAAATTCTTAGCATGCTGTAGTAGCTGCTGCCATGAACATTGAAAGGAACCAAGTAGCAGAATTGTTACAAAAGCATTGAAGAAAGACAAATTCTAATCCAATTGTGACATAAATAGAGAGTTGTTGGAGAAAAAGAGAGTTTTTGTTACAATACAGTCAATAATAAAAACAGTTTAGTTGTGATATAAGATTGGCTTGTATGCAAAAAATGTATTCTTAAGTAAATGAGCAGGATGCTCCTTTTAGATTTTAGACCCACTTATTTAGAGAAAAGTAATGTGTGTGGGTGTGATTATTTTTCTTTCGAAAACCAGCAATACAATTATATCTTTGTTGTATCTTTTTCGTTACAAAGCAAGTTATAAGCAATATTCCTTATTTATCTAAAAACATTACAATGCAACTGCAAATGTTACCAAAAGAGATGCAACCACTCAAGGATTAAAAGTCTCAACATTATGGGTAAGTGAAGCATAAAGGGTGCGTTAAGTCACCTCACTTAGCTTATTTCAAATTTATTAATGAATTAAATGCTTCGATGTGTACTTAGCACTTAACTACTAATGATGTATAAAACAATATTTCAGATTGTATAGAGAAGACATTATGTGAGCTGCATAGGAACTTCTTACATCCACTGTTCAGACCTGCAATCTCAGGAGACTTTTGTTACTTTCTCTAGCATATATGTATAACATACTTAGTAGGTAGAGAAGGTATTTTATTCCACCCAAAAATTTCATACCGAGATTTCACTAGAAATATGTGTTTTGAGAACCTCTGAATAAAAACAAATTTTTAGAAAAACCTCTTTTGTGTGTGTGTGGACAGTATAACTCATAAATGAAAAGCCCATTAAATACGAAACTTTGTATTTGAGTTTAGTATAATGCAACATAAAGATCTTCACAAACATCCCCTCATATTAAACTGCCCTTTACATGGAACGTGTTTAAGATCTGTTTGGTTTTCTAAAAAATAACTATAATTGTTTTCATTAAAATTATAATATTAAAGATATAAGTTAAATATATGGTAAATAAGATATATTTACCCCTAATTTCTTGGGAATAACCCCTCAAGTTCTATTCATTCTGAGTCACTCTTGCATAACTGCAAACCATAAGAGACAGACAAAGACTTAGTACTCAAAAAAATGTAGATCTTGTAAAATCATGCAATTTTATGTCCTAAACAGTCTTTTTTAGAGCTAATCATTTCTGAGATATTTACTTTTATTGCTTTTAGTTTTAAAATACTATAACTGTTCTCAAATGGGAAATCCTCATCTGTTTTGTATCTCTCTCGTTTTATTTGGAAAGAAAACCTAATTTCCTGACAATTGCATAGTGACAGTTTTTAACAGATTTTACTTAAATTAACCTAGTGCATGATTTGCCTTCTATTTATAAGGAAGACAGTAATAAGACCATTTCTGGTAATGCTTATCTTAATTAAAGATAAAAGTTTTGCAAGAGTAGCTTGTTTGCAAAATAGAGAAAGTCATGTGAATGGAAATACCAGATTTTTAGTTTTGCTTAATTTATAGGGGATACAGCTCATGAGAAGTTAGTAGAAAGCAAAAATGGTCACATGCCAGGTTGGTCAAAGTTCTAACTTGAGTCACTGAGATACATAACCATAGAAATCATTGGTATACATATTCAACAAAAGAGGCACTGTTTCTGTGTTCTGGTAGTATTGAGATACATTATCATATATGCATAAGGATAATGTTTAATCCAAAAGCAAATGAATCCTGTAGAGAGGCTTTCATTAACCAAAAGTGTTTACTGTTTTTACATTATATATATATATATATATAAAAACTATGCTTTCTATAATAGGTAAATAGCTTTTGATTAGAAATAGCCAAATTTATAATTATACCACAAGAAAAAACTAAAGTTACAGCAGATATAGCACCAGTAAATGCATATATGATAAGCATATCAATACCAGAAGAATTGCACTGTACAAGAAGTTAATAAACTCAAAGCCTTGATTGATGTTTCAAAAATTAAATTTTAAAGAAAATTAAAACACTTTCTGTTAAGCAAGAACATGTATGCCTAGTTTAGATGAATCATAAACTTATATAAAATATGTAAATAATGACATATTGAAACATTTGATGTATTCAACATCAATATAAGAATATCCGGGATTATTATTATTATTTATGATTTCAGAGTGCCTTCTTAAACAAGCAATTACGTGCTTGGTTAGCTTCCACATATTATATCTTCTTTTCTAAAAATAAGTCCCCATGCAAACAGACAGCACTTACACCAAAATTTCCAATTTTTTTATTAACTATAAAGGCAAGACCTAATAACCTGATAGCTTATTAACCTGACCTAAAAATAATGATTAAGTAATTAAGTGCTCATATAATTATCTAATTAATACAACTATAATTAAAGTGACTTTCAAATGGGCTAATGTTTGCTCTTAAGTGCTACCATGCCAGCAACCAGTTGGAGTCCTGCCGTGTTGTCATATTGCATTCACTTTAAGTGGGGTATGACATGTGCCAGGTGAATCCCTCTCTAATGAATATTATTTTTGCTCACACAAAATATTTAAATTTTGCAAAAAAGATTGCAACAAAACCATAAAAACCACATATTTTTAGCCCAAATAATTTTCATTATGCAAACAAATAAAAATACCAGTATGATATATCATTAATGAAGTGTAACGACATAAGCACTGTATTAGTAATTACTCCGAACTGCAATATAAACTATTGACATGATGTGATAGAAGTATTACTTTGAAGAAGCTAAAACATACTTTGTTAAAGTTGAGAGAGAGAGAGAGAGAGAGAGAGAGAGAGAGAGAGAGAGAGAGTAAACAGTTTACTTCCTGTTAGCCAGTAGAATATATCTGTAGAATGCGAGCCAACTCAGAATGATTGTGTGTTGCTTCATAAATGGGGACAATGTTTATTTACCCCATAGAGTTCAAACTCATTCAGTTCTTTAGACAGCAATATAGCAAGTGTAAAATAGTGCAATGGCTTCCAGCACTGAATTTAGTGGTGGGTTAAAGAGGCAGACATCGATGTCACGCTCAAAGTATTATCTTTAGGGTCTATACATTTTTCAAAAGAATACAGAAATCAACTCAATTTAAATAAATTCTAAGCACCTTACTGCTCAACACCTGTGTGGTGTAGGGAAAGAAAGTGTGGCTCACAAATGTGGAGAGCCAAGAAAATCTAATTCCAATGGAGCTGCATGTTTGTGTCAACTATAAAGTATATTGGACCTCTGAAGAGGCTCACAAATTTAAGTACCTTTAACTAGGACTTTGTATGCAGAGCTGTGTTCGATCTTTGTGACCAAGGTGAATTTCCAACAATACAGAGAAACTCTTGTACTCTTAGAACTAAAATTTCATGCACAGGGTCAAATTCATTGACGTATTTTGAGACAATTAGAATTCAGGTACAAAAAGACAAATGATGGACATCAAATTTTAATGGAGAGGAGTGACATTGTTGCGGCAACGTTAAAGTAATTACACAAAATGAATTGAAATAAGATATTCTAATGATGTGAGACCTATACTTTACATAGGCAAGACATGGGATAATAAAAACTGCACTCAAAAGTTAATCTGGCAAGAATCCTAAAAAAGGGTGGCTTAAACCTACCTATTGGAAAAGGTAGACAGCTCACCATTTATCATGTAGGATTTACTAAGACAATTCCTACCAGAAAACAAATGGATTTTTCTTTCCAAAACTACCTCAGACTATCAGCTGATGTATGAGATGACAGTTGCTACTTTAAAGAATAGTAGGGTAGATAGAGAAGTGTTATGGTACAAATTACAGAAATGTTTTGTGTTTGCTTTGAGAATGTAACTAGAGCTGTGTGACAAGAGCGAGAGAAAGAGAGAGAGAGAGAGAGAGAGAGAGAGAGAGAGAGAGAGAGAGAGAGAACTGAAAGAAGGATATAAATTGAGCTCCATACTACTTAATCTGTTTATTGATAATACTTTGGATTGTTTGCAGCATGCTCATGTTCATAGCTCTTCAATAAAAAATATAGATATCTGGGGGTTACTTAAGGTTAGTCATACACCCACACAAATTAAGTAAATAAAACAATTTTATGTGT
The DNA here is from genome assembly GCA_030762935.1 of Hymenopus coronatus. Lineage (NCBI taxonomy): Eukaryota > Metazoa > Arthropoda > Insecta > Mantodea > Hymenopodidae > Hymenopus > Hymenopus coronatus. The sequence continues at coordinate 123,636,541 of CM060898.1, forward strand.
GCTTATATGATTCTTTGTATTTTACTTACCACCTCAATAAAGGGCGTATTTACCTAGAGCAATATGCTCATTGGGACTTTCTATATAAATAAATAAAAATGTCAAACATTGACATAACATCAAATTTGCTGAACAGTCAATAAATACCCTTAACTGTGCAATAATCATTTATTGAAATGGTCAAGTAACTTGAATGCAGTATTTGAAAGTTCAATACCAGACTTCATAGGTAATCTTTGGACAGCATACTTTTAAATAACTAGCTGGATATATGTAAAACATTTGTCACATGCGCGCGCAAGCTCGCTCGCTCTTCTCTCTCTCTCTCTCTCTCTCTCTCTCTCTCTCTCTCTCTCTCTCTCTCTCTCTCTCTCTCTCTCTCTCTCTCTCTCTCTCTCTCTCTCTCTCTCTCTCTCTCTCTCTCTCTCTCTCACACACACACACACACACACGTCACTGGCACTTATGCCAGCTACTAATTAAGATTACCAACATATTATTAAAAAATGCTACAGAGCAGTGTTACTGCCAACATTCTGAGCCCTAAGTTGCAAAGCTCAGCTCCATGTTGAGGGCCCTAAGCTGTTGAGCATTGTCAAGGCATGTATTTTAGGAGAGGAATGGAGCAGTTGCAACCTAGCAACGGCAGGGCATAGTCAAGGGATCTGCACAACTAAAATCCCAACCATCTAGGTTCAATTCGGCCAGCCTTAAGAGGCGCAGGGGCACGTGCCCTCCCTACAAACATTTCGGACAATTTCTTCCTTATATTATCAGTAAAATGCTATGATGCATAACGAATTTTTGTATAAAAGTAAACCTACTGTGAATTCTTTGAGCTCTGCACATTTGTGGTGAATATGGCTGTCGAAAGTACTTACAGGCCGCATTTCTCGGACACAGGCGATTTTGTGTTCATCCTGTGCGCACGCGCAGAAGAACTCAGTAGTTTCAGATGTAGTTAATTTGCGGGTGCGGAATACTAGAGGATGAGAGGGGAAGCTTCTCTTAGGGCAAGAGAACCTCTGTGGTCTTTGCGTGCGCAAAGAGAAAATAAGAAACGACAACAAGAAAATGTTAAGAGTTTGAGTCAAATCCGTAACAAAACTTTTTAGACAAAGATCTCTTCACGTGTAAAATTAAATAATACTAAAAAAACAAAGATTAAGCTCTAATGCCTTATTATTTGAAAAAAAATAATATATAAATGAAATCTACAAAAAGAAGATTATGTGTTAAAAATTTACAATGTTCGTACTTTGCAAACCTAGCAGAGGTTAACGACTGGCCGGCACGCATGCCATTGCTCATGCACAGAGTAGAAGCAGTGTGTTGGAACTGCCGTAAGTTTAGAGGCTAAATAAGCTCACCACATTTTAGTGGCTCTATTATTTAAAATCTGATTGAATTAACTATGTTTGTTTCCTTCCTAACGTTCTACATTTTAAGTTTAATTTTAAAACCGGAAAAGCCCAATTAACCAATAATTAAGTAGTTATTGAAATTATGACCGTCAACAAATAATAAAATGGCACCTTACTTGCGAGAAGTGGTTAGTGCGTGTTGTGAAAATGAGTGCTGAGAGTTACAAAATCCACCATAAGAGGAAACTGATTAGAAGTGGTAAGACCAGTGAAGAAGTGGTAAGTGTATTTCACGTGTAAATGAAAATATTCCGAATGTGCTGGTGAATAGTTTGATGAAATTAATGCCAGAATAATATGTCGATTTATCAGTGCTGAGAGTTACAAAATCCACCATAAGAGGAAACTGATTAGAAGTGGTAAAACCAGTGAAGAAGTGGTAAGTGTATTTCACGTGTAAATGAAAATATTCCGAATGTGCTGGTGAATAGTTTGATGAAATTAATGCCAGAATAATATGTCGATTTATCAGTTTATCAGTTGTTAGCGTTCAAAGAAACGGCAGTATTAAGACTAACCTTAGGAAGGAAAAATCCTAAACACTGTTAAGGAAGGTAGGCGATGGTTTGTAAAGTGTACAGTTGGTTAAAAAATACTTGGGACAGTTAATACCACAAACTGGATTTAACTTACGCTAAGGGTAGTTTCTATAAGTTGCTGAGAAAAAGGGCAGCTTTGTTTGTGAAAAAGAAATATAGTGAAGGTTGTAATTGACTTATACCTACATAGACTATTAAGATCGCATGGAGTTATTGAAGGCTGGAATATTTTAAGCTGAAGTACATCCGCTATAAAGACCAGTTATGCGTTAATTTGCAGCAGGATCACCTGTCTGAAAATATTGTTGGCATGTGATAAAAATATAAGGTGACGGTTCAAGGTCAAATTGCTGAGAATATATACCATTAGTTCCTAGAGTTGTCGAAGTAATTGCTCAAGATAAGGATCGAAGACAGTACTTCGTCTACAAATAGAAAGATAAGTGTCCTTGTCCAAACTAGCATTAACGTTTCATTGATAGTTTATAGTATTCACTAATTTTAGTCTGGCGTCATGCGTGGTCTAGCGGTAATATCGTAACCTCTTTTTCAGAAGGTTGCGGGTTCAAACCCCCTATTTTTTTTTCAGGCGTAAGAATTGCTTCATTCGGAAGGGAAGTGAAGCAGGATTGTGTCGTAAATTTACGGCACGTAAAAAAGCCATCAAGTATAATAATGAGGCCTCTGTTCAATATTAAGCTTATTTTACGCCCAAAATAGAAATGGAGGTTTAGAACGCAGCAATTAAAGAGCGCCCATAAATAACACTCAATTTAATTCTAATCTTAAAATTGTGCCCTATTAGATAATTTGGCCACGAGCTACAAAAATACACACATTAAATTACCATAAAAATGGTTATAACATACCTTTTCTATGAAGTTCCAGATAACCAAGACGATGGATTAAGTGATTATGATTATGTCAAATTATTTGCAGTGTCTTCTGCAACTGGTTGTAACCATTTCGAAAAAGTATCCTCTTTCAACCACTTGTCCAAAAACAACAGTTTTGTCTCTTTCTTCCCATCTTTCGACAATTCTCCGTGGTATTCCTTTTATCACTCATTATGAACTATAATTTGTAACAATTAAAAGTACCGCACTATTTGATTTAATCCAATACTTTAGTCGGCAAGCTGACGGTATATTATAGCTTGAAATGAGACCTGTGCCTGCGATGAGCGAGTGTTTTATCATGCTGCCCAAAGTATAGATTAGGTTATCATAGCTTGCATAAACTTTTAGAAAAGCATCAATTATCTGTATACTGATTATTGAATACGTTTATAAATACTTTCAGGCCGGGCGCTTGCATCAATTAAATATTAACATGAGTTATCAACTTATCTTTCACATGAGAGATTCCTTGAGCCTACTTCCCACAGCATAGTTGCCTAACATAGGGCATTGGCGTTTACGATAAGTTGGCTGATTTGTTTTTAAATTGACAAAAGACACTACATTTTCCCACTTTTTCGTTTTTCTCCGCAATGTCTCCCGAAGCCTCAAATTTCGCTACGCGTAACGGAATTCCGCTACGGTTGGCATCACTGATGTGTGTATATACGAGGTACGTCCAGAAAGTAAGTTCCGTTTCAATTTATCTCCGCTGCAGCGCTGCGATCGCAGTTTCGCACATGCGCGGTAGACGCTCTGTATCAAGGAGAAGAAACGTGCGCCATTTAGAGATCGCTGTCAGCCACATACGCTTTGTTGTGCTTGTTTACAATGTCGTTGTTGATTGAAAATCCCGCCGCTAGTGAAATCAGATCTGTGATTCGTTTTCTGAATGCTAGGAAAGTGAAACCAATTGAAATTTATCGGCAAATTTGCGAAGTTTACGGACAAAATGCGATGAGTGATTCAATGGTGAGAAGATGGGTCCGACAGTTCAATGAAGGACGTAGTGAAGTGCACGATGAAGAACGAAGTGGGCGTCCATCTTTGGCTACAGAAGAACTGGTTCACGCGATTGATGACAAGATCCAGGAAAACCGCAAGTTTACAATTAGTGCTCTCGCTATGGAATTTCCCCAAAGCTCACGATCACTAATTCATGAAATTGTTACCGAAAAATAGACATTTCGTAAACTTTGCTGACGTTGGGTACCAAAGATTCTTGCTGAGCAACACAAAACAAAACGGATGGGTAGTGCACTTCAGTTTTTAACCCGTTATGATGAAGACGGCGAAGAATTTCTGACACAGATAGTCACAGGAGATGAGACTTGGGTTTCTTACGACACCCCTGAAAGTAAGCGGCAATCAATGGAATGGGGGCACACTTCATCCCCAGCAAAGGTTAAGCCGAAACAAATCTTAACACCTCGAAAAATGATGTGCACAGTGTTCTGGGACTGGAAAGGCATCTTACTCATTGATTTCTTACTGCGTGGTCAAATAATCAAAGCAGATGTTTATTGCGAGACACTTAGGAAATTGCGCCGCGAAGTACAGCATAAGCGCCGAGGATTGCTGTCAAAAGGTGTTGTTTTTCTTTATGACAACGCACCTCCTACAGGGATTTGGCTGGGACGTGTTTGACCATCCTCCGTACAGCCCTGACCTCGCTCCTAGCGACTTCCATCTGTTCTTACATCTCAAGTCTTTCCTTGGCGGTCAACACTTCAACAATGACGAAGAGCTGAAAGAAAATGTTTCCAACTTTTTGAAGACACAGGCAGCAAACTTCTGTGAAGAAGGTATACAAAAACTTGTGCCATGATCAAAACGCTATGACAGATGCCTGCAAAATTTCGGCAGTTATGTGGAAAAGTAGTTTAAGAGTTGTAGAATTTTGTGCAATAAATAATTATTCTGTGTCTGTACACAATTTCATTTTATTGCCAATCGAAACTTACTTTCTGGACGTACCTCGTATATGTTGTATGTGTTTGGAATTTGAATATATACGTGGTATAATAATTTTGAATTTGAAATGAAAAGACACTAAGCAAAGGATGGCAGAAATGTAAGCAGAGAAATAAATTGAGAAATTCTACATGAGGAGACTCTCGGTATACAGATCTAATAAATACTTACATTTTCAAATTTAAAGTTGCATATTAGTAGTTATGTAGATACTTCTGTGTGGCTGATAAGTGATTATGGTGAAGGTGTTAGTGCATTTAAATTATTTTTTTATAACATGACTTAACTTGTTTTTTAAATATCTAGCTGATATTCTAATCATCTGCAGTTTTACGCCTAAAGAACGTAACCCAATGCTATGGGATTTGCTTTTGTGTATGATTGTTGGTCATATTTATAACTTTACAGTAAAATCAACAAAATTGTGTGAAACAATAATTAGTAAAATTCGTATCTATTTAAGTGTTGGGCTGCTTTTGTGTACACCGCTTGTAAAATAATAAAGTCAACTGCTTCAAAATAAATAAAATGCAGGTTAAGTGTTTTTGGCACAAGACGTTTCAGGAAAGATATTTCAAATTTTATTAATATATTTTAAAGTATCATCTACTAAGAGTGTTCCCACTGGAGAAACCGCAGAAAATTGCAAAATTATTCCGCAGAAAACTATTAAATAAATTGATCAGATTGAGAGAAAGTGCATAAGGTAATTCGGCAACATTCAGATTAATTTCTTGGATAATTGAACTTTGCTATTAAGTCATCCCACAATCTCCTCAGTGCTAATAACTTGCATATGCAGTCATTATTTATTCTTTAAATGACAATAAAGCAGCTCTTAGATTCTTTCTCCGATTAATAAATGTCGTAGACTTCCAGTTGATTTCTGAGCAGCGTTGCCAAGTATGCGTTCCAGCTTGTAACTATAGATGGCTCTGGTACAAGATAGTTTTATTTCAATCGTATGGTATAGTACACATATCAGATCAGTGATGCAGTAAATCACGTCAAGACTAAGTTTACAATCATATTTACAGTAGATCACGTGGATCTTGGTCCTTGGTTAGAATAGGTTGCTTCAAAAACAATTTCAATCATATTTACAGGTGAGTATTACAAACATATCATTCTTAACACCATGAGTATAATTTTATATATATATAAGATACATGAATAATGCTACTAATATCATGAGCATATATTCTGTGAGTTTGAAATTATAAATGTATAATATTCAGTTTCAGTTTCTTAAGTTTGAGAAACATAATTGAAACAAATTAATAGTATTACATCATTTCTAATTTAGAAGCAGATATTGAATATCGTATTTTATAAGGTATAGCTTGAAAAGGAACTTTATTAGCAATATCCGCAGTTACACTGTTAGTGTTTCTGTCAATCCTTAGTGAGCTAACTTATGTTGGCGACCTACATGAGCTGAAACAAATTTGACTTTTCATACTCCGTCTTGATCTTGAACGACTGTTATCTATACCGAATTTATTGGTTCCTTGCGGTTTTAAATGTCTAACACATTTTATGGATATTTCTTTTTTTTTTTTTTTTTTTTTTTTTTTGTTTCTGTTACGTAAAAATTCTTCGGAAAGGAAGTAAAGCCGTTGGTCCCGTGTCGTAGATTTACGGCACGTATAAGAGCATCTCAGAGGCCTCTGAGCAAAATTAAGAGAATATAGAATGGGACACTGATAATCACAGCAGTTAAAGAGCGTCCATAAGCGTTAGAATTGAAGTTCTAAGCGGAGCTTTGTTTTATTTATGAGTGAAACAGAACAATTTGGACGCTCTCTGTGTTTGCAAAACACAAAACTTCAATAATAATTTGTAGAAATACTTTCTAAACCGCATCCTGGAAGGTTAATTGTCATTGCACCTCTTCTAAAAACAAATATTCACGCTTGTAAGTGTGAAATTTGCAATAAGAATTTAAATTATGAATATAATTTTAAACGCCATCAGAATAATGAAAATAAAATACATTAAAAAAAAAATATATATATATATATACTCTCTGGCATTGGTTACTTCTCTGGAATGAATTTGACATCATAATTCCATAGGTTTATCGATAAAAAGCTATTTGAAAAGTTACTGTGGATTGTGGACTATCAAGCAACCAATATTACATAATTGCATTTTAAAACCGATTGAAAACCGAATACTTAATTAACAATCTAACAACCGATAGTTGGGCGACTGTTGGAATAATTCGATACGCTTCCTTCGATAGTGCCTATTGAGTCTGACTACATGGGTGTAATCCATATAGCCGTGGCGAGTGAATAAACAGCAGCAGTTATAAATTACAGAATTAGCATCACAGTGCCCAAGTTGTGGGAAGATAAAGTGGTGTTAATGGTTCAATACGAGGTAGACTGTTGCACAACTGCTTATCTTCAAGATTAACAGCTTTAATGAATAGGGAATTGAATACGATAGTGAAATTCAATTGAGTTTTACTGTGGATGCTCATGAAGTACTGCGGTTCTCAGTGTCCCATTCTGTATTTGGTGTGAAAGACTGCTTAATTTTGATCGGTGACCTCTTAAGTTATTTTACGTGCTATAAATTTACGAAATGGAGTCAACGGCTTTACTTTGCTTATGCCGGAAAAAAAATCCATCTCTCGACCAGGTTTGAATCAACGGTTATCAAGTTACCCCTAGACCATGGAGGACGACAGCGGGTGTCGTAGTGTTTAACGCCCGCTTTCACTGCAATGGCCCTGCAGGGTCAGCGGGAGTGAAGGAGTAAGTTGATCACCTAGAATATACAGCTATATAGTGATAAAATGAATCTAGAGAAATCTATAGCATTCCCAAATAAAATGTATGCACTTATTTATTAGTTTGAATAAAGTTCACTTTTACTACACATTTATTTTAAGTTATAGTTCTGTATGGTTATTTTGCTAAGTCGCGAATCCTTGATTAATTTCTACTTAAAAGGTTTTGCTAATCTCTGGTTTTGAGATTTTGTTGAATATAGGTTTGATTTAATGTGTGTGTAAATGAACTGGTTCAAAGTAATGCGTAAAATGGTGTTTCTGAAAACTATTTGTAAGGGTTTTTGAAAAAGCAATGTCTGTTACTGTATTTTGGGGGGAAAAAGTTTGAAATCCATCCTATAGTTAGAGTAAACTTTTACCATTAATGCAGTTAGGGATTATGTGTTGTGTTAAAATTATTGGGCATTGTTAAATTGCTCAAATGATAAATTTCATTATAAGGTAGTGTAGGGTTCTGGTACCTGGCAACTGATATGCTGTGGAATGCATATCCCATTCTATGTCAGTTCTTAGCCTCTAACTTACCATAAGAGAAGTGATATAACATTGTATTTGCTCAATTTGGGATCATCATTACCCCTCACCCAAAGCTGGCTGGTTATGGATGAGGAGTAGTAGTAAATCTCAGGCTTTTCACAGTTTTACACATGACTACTAATCTCTTTGATGTATTTACACCACAAATATTTGATATTGTTGAAAACAGTTTTATTATGGTAGTTTTGCAGGATGATTAGGTGCTCATGTAAACAGAGAAACGTGTACAAAAATGAATCAAGTGTACGTTCATTGGTTGATGCCTAATATTAGAAGGTATATTGATTACAAAATAGTTCACTAAGTACTAAAAAAATAAAATGGATCACCTTTGTATTATGTATAATAGTAATGTGTGTTAATGTGTAGAACTACAGAAAATTAAATCTAAAGTAAGCAATGAATTGTCACTTAATTAGAAAATAAAAGAACTGCTGGTAAGCTGTAGAAGTAGACTGTTAGTAAATTATCATGGTAAACAAGTGCAATTTGTAAAACTACCAGAGGTAAGTCTTTAAGGGGTGAGAAAGTTATAAATTTCAATGTTTTAAAGACTATATGAGAAATATCTCACTTGGCCATCAGCAAGACAAGAAACATAAAGGGAAACATAAAAATCAAAATCAAATTCCCAAATTGCTAATGTGACATCAGAGTTTACAGGTTTGTCTGCATTAAATAAAAATGCTGCGCTTAGTGAAAGGTTGAAGAAAAACAAGCTAACCACATGTGGAAAATCAATGAAATGTAAAATATGTCAACATTTTATTACTCCTCCCTAACACAAGAAAAATCTTCAAAAGAACTTGCCATGTTCACTTATACACAATAAAAGTAGAACTATACTGGACAAGGTTAAACAAAATTGCTGAGGGATGGAAATGCTGTCCTTTATAAAACAAAGATACCCTTGAAACATACCATTAGAAAGAAGCCTTGCTCTTTTCAGTGGTATAAAGTGCTTGCCTATAAGGTGTTTCAAAAATAGATTTACAGCCTCTCAAACTGTTGTGTTCATAAGAGCAACATGGTAGTCTTCACTTAGCATACTGCAGTTGACTTTATCAACAATCAGCTTTTTATGGTTGAAACTATTTAAAAGGTTTGGCAAAAAGTGTTAATTAGAGCCATCCATGGAAAATGCAATTGTTACTACAGTCTTTGCATTTCATATTTTCTTTAATGAAGTGTGCTAAATAATTACCTACATAAAAAGTAACAGCAATTGTTGAAATACAGGGGCCTCTGACCACTCTACCTCAAGTGCAGTCTTTGTTATTCTAAAATTTAATATGAGCCTTTCTAGGAAAAATAGATAAAATAACAAATTAGCCTTATGAATTTTTTATCAAATTATAAATATATCAATAAGATGTTTTATACAGAGCTTGATTATGAATATTCCAGCCATTTCTGAATTATAAATTTTTGGATACAACTCTAGAGATATCCTATCCTGATAAAGTGTGATAAATTGCCACAATTCATAAATATGTATTTTAGTAATATTAAATGGTATAAACTATCTATCTAGTTTTAGTTCTGTGTAGCTACTGAGCTTTTAATACATGTCATAAACTATTCAGAAGAGGCCTCAAATATCTTGAAATACTAAATTGTTGTGCAGAGGACGGAACAAAATGAAGGCAGGTCTGTATACACACTAAATGCATTTTGCACAGCATAAAATCAGAATCAGTTATTTTGGCATTATAATTTTAAAATTTTTTCTTGGGTTTGCATTTGCTGCGCATTCTGATTTTCAAATTGCTCGACACAGTGTAGTTTTAAGTACATATTTTAATGCAATCTTATATACCTCCTTGTTAATGTCAGGATAAAAATGATGAGGGTACATTTTTGTTAAAGCCCTTATTTGTAATATCAATAAACAATAATGTTCATATTTCGTAAATTTTGAAGGAGAAGAATTGAATTCTCAAGAATAATTGCATGCTGTGGAGCAATTTTTAAAAATGGTGATGATCATAATATCTAATTTATATTTATTTATAGATATCTGGAACTAATTTCAAAATATGTATGAAATGTTGTTTATACAAAGCTTGATTGTATTAAAATTTCAAATGACACAATCTAAAATTTTGGATTATTTTAATTTCACCCAGCATCACCTTAAGCATATTGTAAAGAAGGTCATTTCTAGCAATGAAATGTTCACATTTTTAAACACAGTTTCAGATTTGTATTTCTAATTAGTTTATTAGGAGTAAAATTTTAAAATTAAACATGTATCTAAAATAAAGTTTGTTTAATTATCAGATTTAAATTTGCTAAACAAAAGCCATTTATGAAATATTGATGATTTGACTAATAATCTATGCTTACATATAATGTATGTGTAAGATGGAGCTTGGAAAGATAGTACAAGCCTGAAAAAATCAAAGCCAAGGCTTGGTTTTGAACCATAGATCTCCCGGTTTCCATCCAGTTGCTTAGTTGGTTGGAACTGGGAGATCTGTGGTTCACACTTGGCTATGACATTGGATTTTTTAGTCTGATTCTACCTTTGAATTTGATAATATTGATGGTGACGATATATATCTTACTGTGAAAAAGTGCAGGGAATAGGAATATGCTGCCACAACCTGGGTAAGGGTTCTTTAGATCATTGTAAAGGTGATCTTTCAATTTACTACTGCATTTTAGAACATTACTTCATTTCTTTGTTGTACAGCATAATATGGCTAGTGATTTTATGCAGTAGTAAAACATCAGCATGTTAATATATTTCTTTTTTCCACAGGTGTTGTTGAAATTTAATAACGGAGGAATTAAATGGAAAATTATAGTGAAATGGATCAAGAAATAAAAGTCAAACATGAGCTTCATTTTGTAGATGTAATTTCCTACAATGATAAGGAATCTGTTACCAGAGTTCTACCTATAAAGGGGAACTTCAATGCTACAACACAGAACAGTGACTTTAAAGGGGTTATAAAAACAGAAATCAAAGATTCTCCTGAGCCAAATGTCTGTTCACAAAAGGAAACACAATTATTCTCTGAAGATCCTGTTAACGAAACTAAGAATGAAACTTTTTCTTTCAGTAATAGCTATGGGATACATACCAGAACAGAAAACAAAGAGGAAACTATTGTTCCAGACTTTTGTACCCAGAAGGAGGGTTATTCTAACAATCTTCAAATGAAGCTTAATAAATGCTCTGAAATAGATATCAAAATAGAAATTAAAGAAGAACAGCATTGGCCAGAAACAAACTCAACAGAAGTTATAGATTTTTATGATGAAATTAAGGTAAGTTTTTCTTCACAATACACTTCAGTTAGCACTAGAATGACCTAGCAACCAGATTTACTGGTTACTGGTTTATAATTTTGTGGAGCAGACTTTCATTTATCTTTAGCAGATAATGCAGTATGAATGGTATGAGCAGACTCTTATAATTTAGGGGGAATATGACCATGGCTAAAGCAAAACTAGTTAAACTAATTCAGGTCATAACCTGTATGGTATACACTATATTTAATTCTCCATTTTGTAGAAGAGATCCCTGCCTGTACAATCTACTTGCTGAACTATTTTTGAATGTAATGTTTATTTTATTGTTATTTTTAGCAATATTGCGCCATTTCTTACCAAAAGTAATCCATTTACGCTTCACAAAAGCTATATAGTGTATTCTGTTTCATTCACATATATAACGACATGTAAGATCTTGTAGATCCTACACCAAAAGTCTTAAATGAAGTTGTTTTCCATAAAATGCTTTGTATTTTATGAACCCTTAATTTCTTAGACAGTAAGGAATTCTCTCGTGTTCAAAATAGTCTAGCAAACTGACTGTCCGTTGAAGAACTGTGTAATGACAGATAAGTTTGATGAAATCATTATATTATTTTTGTAAACTATTCTTCTCATCCCATGAATAAATCAAACTTACTTTCTCAATACCAATCTGGTACCCACCACATACACAACAGACACACCAGTTAACAGCAAACTATTGTTTGATGCACTCACTGTTCACGTTTAAGCAAGGAGTTGTAATTTTTTATGTGGAACCATTATTTCTGTTCCTGCACATGTTCTGAAAGAGGATTTTGATTTTATGGTGAATGATTAGAGAATGAAGTGGCATAAAAGTGAAAGCTTATTTGGGAAGACTTATTGCACAATCCTTAGCAAATTATTGTCAACCAAAACACTTTATAATGTAAGATGATAAGGAATTTTAAAAAATTTCTAAAATAACCTTACATAATCCACAAAGTGGTTAATTCACTTGCAGATAATCGAGTCTACGCTACATGTTACATACTGTTAAACCCAGAAAAGTGACATTTGTTTTATAACTCTAGACCCCTTTAAAATGTGTTTTCTAATTATTATAAATGCCTTAATTTTACAGTGTTTCCTTTTAGGACCAGTTAGTTTAATTGTAACACATTTCACCTTTCCAGCTTCTATGGCATTAAGCATAATACTTGCATTGTTGCTGTGCAAATTAAAATTAGTATTTGTTTCCAGCTGACTCAATATTCATTAATGTTATTTATCATAAGAGTTCCAACTTCTATGTAGAGAAAAGTTGTAATAAGACTTTCGTGAATAACGAATTTTGCAGATAATTTCTTGTACTCATCTCCATTACACTTCCTTATAATCATTGCCAGTCTTTCAAATATGCAATCTCCTGAATTGGAGTGTCTGACAAGAGATCATGGCCTCATTGCTTACAGAATTCGTTGAACTGATTCCACACACACTCTCTGTTGTTTTTAGTACTCTGCGGCTTTGAATTTTCAATTAATATGTCTATTTTAGCAATGAACTTCCCCAAAACGTTTTGGAACTTCTGCCATTATTTATGGGAATGGCACTGCACACTGATACTAATATTATGAGACAAACAGTTGAGGGAAAGAAGGAGAGAGAGAGAGAGAACAACATGACTGGGATAAATTTAGAAAAACAATTGCACGTGGGTGTGATGTAAAAAAAATTATTAAAATTCAGTGATAATGACTTACAATTGGTTGGAATTTTATGTGCCAATGTACTGGATTGGCCACTTCCTATGATCACATTTCATGAACAAAATAGTAATAAATGTTAAAGCAAAAACTCATATTTTATTAATTGTATTCTGATATTGCATTTTTCTATAATAAATGCTACTGAGAGATCTGAAAGACATGGAATATTGAAATACTTAAAGTCTTTGAACAGCGTTCAACCAGAAGATGAAGAACCTTCTAATCTATGTGAAAAGCATAAGCTTGTAACTGACAATGGAGGAATGCTGATTATATACCTAGACATGAAAAAGATGAGGGTAAATGCAACTATTTATTGCAAAAATAGTTTAAAGATAAGAATAATTAACACAATGATGACCACAATTAATGAAAATTCTTCTGATGAAAATATCTTCTTCAATTAATTTCAGAATAATAATTATAACATTAAAACTATAAAAAATTGTAAATTCTGTGACAAAATATATTACAGAATAATTATGCATCAAAATGTCTAGTGATAGACTCAATACAAAACCTCTGGTTTCCCTAGTGTTAACATTTTCCATTACTCAAACTGACTGGTGGTAGAGTTATTGAATAGTACAAAATCACTAGTCCCCCCAATATTAACATTTTCTGTTTGTCAACAAATTATCAGTACTAGAACTTATGAGGCAGTACAAAACTTTTGCTCTCCCAAGTTTTCTGTTTCTCATCAAATTGAACTTTTTAGGTTGTATAAAACTTGGCGATCTGCAGATGATGTGAACTATTATGTTACAGGACCAGACTGATGGAAACATTGCATCAGCAGGAACTTCAAGGTAAGTCTTCAAGATCCAAGTCCATCCTCATTCTATATGTTCCCTATTTTAGTTGTAGGAAAGATCAAACACTTTTACTTCTACTACCTGTAGTAAATCAAAGTATTGCATTCCATTTCCAAGTATTGTAATAAATCCAATACAAAACTTTCAACATTTTAAACCTCCTTGATCCCTGAGAGGTAATTTTTAAAAAGAGCCATGCATGTTTCTCCCAAGAGCATGATCAGAATTGAAAACTAGGTTGAATTTAAGCTTAGTATTTAAGTGAAACTTCTTCGAAGGATGCAGCACACAAATTTTCAAGAAAATCCCTCATCCCAAACTACTCTTTTTATCGGAAACATCTGTTAATTTTTAGTTATTAAAATATGTTGTTAATGATATTGATTGAAATAGCATAAAATATTTGCATAACAGAAAAGTATACTTTAAATTTTCCATGAATTCCATGTAAGCACCTGTTCATTCTGAATTACTTTTATTCAACTGATATAGCAGAGGAGATAGACCAAATCTTACAGCAGAAAATGCATAGATCTTATTACTCTATACAACTTATGTCAAAGATTTTGTGTATTATGGTTGCTTAGATATTCTTTGTAATTGGTTAAAATTTTCACATAGCTATTTTTTAGTGATAACTTTTTATTTTCTCTTGTGGTCATGCAAAGTCGTGAAACTTCAAAGCCAACACATGTTTTAAATTTCTGTTGCTTAGGCTACACTATTCTGTATATTCGAAAACAAAATGTGAATTAAGCAGAGAGAAGAGGGCCATGTGAATAATGTATTAGGTTTTTGTTTGGTAAGTGAAGCTTAAAATCCGTTAGAGGAATTTGCAGGAATCAGCATCCATTTTAAAATGCAGGAGAAGCGACATGCAAATTCTATGCATACAATTTAAATAAGTGAGTTGCAAAGTTGTAAAACTACATCACAAATAAATACTTACTTGAATATGTTTTGGGAACAGTGAGTTGTTCCCCTTTTCAGCTTGTTTTCCATATTCTTACCAGTTATTGTCGGGGGGCATGCAGCAGGTTAATGTGATTAGCCTGTCGTTGGTCGAAATGTGAGCGCTGCACTCACTTTGATTAAAAAATTATGCATCTTGTCTATTTTTAAATCAAAATGTTTCTTACTATGGGTTCCTTTCAAAGCCTGTTTATGAAACAAGTTAAGCTATGCTACAAGGCATTTCAATATGTTAATTCCCTACAAAATAAAAAAATAATTAACTCGTGCACTGAACTGAGCACACTGCTCACTTACCGACTAATGGTGGATCAATTGTTGGCTTATCTTGTTATTTTTTCGGAGGTTCCGAAACAAGAATTTGTAGGTATTATTGAGTGTTATTACATTGTTTACCAAGCGAGTCTGCAATTAGTAAGTTATCAATGATGGGATGACAAGAACAAAAATATTGAAATGGCTTGAGGAGATTGAGAATGAATCTCTGCCATCATTTGAATTTTTTATGACCATAGTTTATCTGGTCAGGTAGAAAACACTGAATTTGCTTGCAAGGAAAATTCCACATACAGTGATCATGATACAGCATCGGAAGTATGTGCAGATGAATCAAAATCTGAAATTGCTGAAAATACCTCGCCACAATATGAAGGTAGAAATAATGTGAGCATATGGAATGTACATCCACCATCAGCTAAATACTACCAGATAGAGGAAAATGTAAATGGAGTTTTATTTATAGACGCTCTTTAACGGCTGAGAGGTTCTCAGCATCTCATTCTATACTGGATGTGAAAGACTGCTTAATTTTGATCAGAGACCTTTTATGTTAGGCTTGAGGTTCTTTTACATGCCGTAAATCTATGACGCAGGACCACCGGCTATACTTCCCTTCCAGAGGAAGCCATGCTAAGGATTTCTACACCTGAAAAAAGCCATCGTCCTCTGCCAGGTTTGAACTGGCGACCTTGGGTATATAAAGTTAGCATGGTAACCATTACATCACAGAGACCAACCCAGATAGAGGAATATTGTTATTCATCCCCCAGGTGCAAAAGAAGGAGCTCAGTATGCAACAACAGAAATGGAATGTTGGCCTCTGTTTTTCCCAAATAGTGGTTTAGAAAAAATAGTGGAGTACACCAACATGAGGCTTACAGAAATTCGAGCAAACTACTCAAGGGAAAGTGATATACCCAATACTACTATAGAAGAAATAGACACTGCCTTAGAACTACTTTACCTGGCTGGCATGCTGAAATCATAACATCAAAATGTTACCAACCTTTGGGCGACGGAAGGTACAACTCGAGAATACTTTCATCTGACCATGAAGTACAAGTTTCTGCTAACTCTTAGAGCTCTTCCCTTTGATGATGTTATGATAAGGCTTGCACAAAAATCTGTGAACAACCTTGCTCCAATAAGAGAACTGTTTGAGGGTTTTTTATCAAGGATCAAGGAAGATTACCATGTCAGAGAGTATTCGACGACTGATGGTGGAATCTTTCTGAGGTAGGTGTAAATTTCGGCAGTATATTCCTAGAAAACCATGCAATTATGGAATCAAAGTATTTGCCTTGCTGGACACTCTATGTTCTATACAGCAAGCTTGGTAATATATCCGGGCAAACAACCCGATGGATACCTATTGGCAACAGACATGAGACCAAGTGCTACTATGAAAAGAGTGGTTCGACCCATTGAAGGCACTGGGCGCGTGTAAGTATGGACAATTTGTTTAGTTCTGTGGACCTAATGAATGAACTCATTCATAAAAACCTAACACTGGTAGAGACAATTAGAAAAAAACAAAAAGGAAATTCTTGCTCTCATGGTAAATACCTAAAACTGATCAATAAACAATAATTTGTTTGCTTTCGGGGAACAGGAAAGTCTGGTTTCTTTGGTCCCGAAAAATATAAAAAAATCTTAGTTATTTCCTCTATGGACAGCAGGGATGATTTTGATTCCTCTACTGGTGATGCTTGCAAGTCTGAAATGATCACGTTCTACAACTTGACAAACGGTGGAGTAGACATGGTGGAGAACTAAAATCAAAAGGGTTTGTTTATCTCTGGCCACTACAGATCTTCATTTACTTTATGAACGTTGCCGGAATAAATGGATAGGTTATTTACGTCTCAAGTACAGGTGTGGATATACCCAGGAGAATGTTCCTGATGAATCTTTCTCTTGCTCTTACAAAACCACACATGATTTCCAAGCTTCAACACATGGTGTCCAATTAGAACTTCGAGTTCATCTAGGACAGTAATTCCACACTAAGAAAGCTGAGACACCTAATATGCCCAGTACCAGTACAGGAAGAGAGAAATGTGTCTTCTGCTCTAAAAGAAAAAAACACAAAACAACGGTAAGATGTGCTGAATACCATCTGCCCATCTGTGACGAACATGCAATTACATTGTATAGGAAACGTCAGAGAAATGAACATACTTCTGAAGGCTAAATATGCTTATTACAAAATATTAAAACTATTGGGAAACAAAATCACTGTGATAGTGTGAAAATTACACACAAAAAAGTTTCAACATGATAAATAATTACTATGGAGAGTCTAGTAGATATAAACAATCCTACTAAGACATTTGGTGCACCTATTTTGTTGTGAACTTTTCAGTTCACATGTTGTGTTGTGCAATCACTTTATAGAACGTATTATTATGTGTTGCAATGTCAACAAAGCATTGCACTCTATGTGTGTTTATTGTATATGTCCATTGTAAATTGCAGTGCTAGTGGAGGAATGTAAAAAGTAGGTCATAATAGATTTATAAAAGCATATCATTAAAGTATTTTACTGCTACTAAAGAAAGCCAGCTAAATATTAATAAAATAGAACAGAACATTACAGTATTAAAATGAAAAGTTAGCTGTAGCCTTCAGTTGTGTACTATCATACAATTTATTTAATAAAGGAAATCCTAAAAAACGTGTTGAAAGGGGATCATATTTACTAAATGTAACCCTCGAATATTGTGCTAAAACCTGGGTAAATACTTTGTGGCTCCACACTCATATGTCGACCATCGGCGTTGGCATAACAGCCTCGACTAACGTCGGGTTAGTGGTACTGCCTGGTGTCGGGGTGATGAATCACCAAAGGGGGAGATTCAGTGGTTATTTTGATGTAATGTTATAATTCCCAAGTCATTTATTTAGGATGCTAATAACCTCGCAGTTGTGCACCCTTAAACACTACCAATCATCATCAGTCATCTATTTAGGTTATTATGCATCACAGTTACAGGTTTCTTAATCTTCAAAATTAATGTATTAAATGGTTACTTAATCCTAATTATTTTTGTCTCTCGCTTAAGATAAATTTAAATGTTTTTTCTAAGAATCAAGGCTTGCTTATAAAAGTTTCTTCTTGAATTGTATGCCTGAAAACTTGGATTAACACACAAGGCAAATCTCCACATTCACAAAAAATCATGTTAGTGTCTTGGTAAAAATTTGCCATCAATTTCCAAATCACTGTTACACATGGAAAAGGCCTTCACTTTTTCTGAAGTGATTTCAAAAATGAGCTCACTTATTTGCTACATTATTACTGTTTGAAGCCATGGTTAGCACTGAGCTATAAATGTTTTGAACAAGCTTTTCAATTAGCAAAAAGAAATTTCTGTGATCCACAACTCCACAGTATTTTCAAATAATTTTGTAAGGCAACTCTTTTTGCTAATTGAAAAGCTTGTTCAAAACCTTTATAGCTCAGTGCTAACCATGGCTTCAAACAGTGATTTCAAAAATGAGCTCACTTATTTGCTACATTATTACTGTGAATTTTCAACACTTCACTTCAGAAAAAGTGAAGGCCTTTTCCATGTGTAACAGTGATTTGGAAATTGATGGCAAATTTTTACCAAGACACAGCATACATGTATGTTACTGTGTGGTAGCATAAACTGAATCATAAGATCTTAAACTAAAAAATGCTCTGCTGAGGTAGCTATATCGTTCATACGCAGAATAAACTGGACTACTCACAAATGAGGAGTCACTATTACACAGAATAACTTAGCTCCATAAAGTAATAGAATAGTGCATTTTCAACACTTTTAATAGAAACTCTGCTTTCTGGTTAGCATAGGTATGCCATGCCTTTACTAAACTTTAAACCAGATTTTGCTCGTTTAAAATAAATTATTAAATACATAAGATACAAATGTGTACTTATGAAGCATTGTTAGCCCATTTAACTATTTTAATGTCTTGTGCTATTTATTGGGTATCCATTCTCAAGACTTTAAATGGCCACCAGAGAAGTTATAGTATAAAAGTATTTGTGGCTGCAGATGAAAGCCTTTTTCCTATCCTTAATGACTAGTGCTTCATCAAATGAATTGTTTACCTTCTTAAAAATAAATGGTAGGAACTTGTCCAGAGTTTTAACATGAGCTTGTGAAGAAAGTAATGAGAGTAATTTTTTTCACCTATTCTAATAATTGAACTCTGTCACCTTCAAAGTAATTGCTTTAGGAAGGCACATGTATCAGTGGAGATGTTTCTTGCAGTTTCCATAGCAGTGCTAGAATTAGAATACTGGAATAAACTTCAGTTGTTAGTTTACAGCCAGTTAAATGTTCTCCAGGACTGCAAACTCACATCTCTTGAAGTGTTTAATCACTATAAACCAATGAATATATATAGCAAGAGAGATGTTTCAAATTTAATATTTTCCAACTCAATTACATCTTATTCTGCAGAAATAATGCTTTAAATCTAACTTGTATAAGAACTGTATGTAAAAACATTTTTTTTTAAGCTTTTGAAAGTGCATTTCTTTCATTTTGGAGCTGAAATTAAGTGCAAATACTTAAAGGTAATATATGGATCTTTCTTCCATAAATAGCACCTTTGTGTAATTGTAAAAGATATTTCTTTTATATGCGTAACTCAATTATACGACTAATTATGGTTGCTATGGCAGCTTTAGAAACCATTTATTTCCGTTTTTATAATTCCTAATGATAAATCCTCTTTAACATTTCAGATTACACACAGATGCAGCTTTCAATAGCCAATCAGCCTTATTCAACCATAAAGAGAATGGAAGGCACTCAGGCTCCAATTTGAAAACAAACATTCCTAATAATGAAACAACTGGAAAGTGTAACATTCAGGAAAGTGATTTCACAGAAATATCAATAGGGAATGACTTTTATTCAAAACAAGCTACTGATGGAAACCTAAGGTTAGGAAACGGAAATTTGAATGAGAATACCATATATGACCATAATATTAATAAAAATTATGTTTTCAAGTCCATCTTGGTTGGCAATAAATTAGATTCTAAGTGCAGAAAGGTATACAATTGTGACATTTGTAAGAAGAGCTTTACTGCAGTACTAGATTTGAAACAGCATAATTTGATACATGAAGATAAAAAGCAATACAAGTGTAATATTTGTGAGAAGTCATTTACTCGTCTGTCAAATTTGAGGAAACACACTATGATTCATGAGGGGAAAATTCTGCACAAATGTGACACTTGTGAAAAGGCATTTATGCATTTGTCAGATTTTAAGAAACACTGTATGATTCATGAAGGCAAAAAACAACATAAGTGTAATGTTTGTGATAGGGGTTTTCTACACATGTCAGATTTGAAGAAACACTGTAGGATTCATGAGGGTAAAAGACCATATAAGTGTGATATTTGTGAAAAGTGTTTTTTTCAGTCATCAAATTTGAAGAGACACACTTTGATTCATGCAGGAAAAAAGCCTTACAAGTGTAACCTTTGTGGGAAGTGTTTTATTACATCCTCTGCATTGAAAGATCATAATTTGATTCATGAAGGTATAAAGCCATACAAGTGTGATGTATGTGGCAAACAATATGCTCGAATGCCAGATTTGAGAATACATAGTGTAATTCATTCAGGTAAAAGACCATACAAATGTGACATTTGTGAGAAGGCTTTCAACCATTTGTCAAATTTGAAGAAACACTGTATGATTCATGAAGGCAGAAAACCATACAAGTGTGATACTTGTGGGAAAGATTTTACCCATGTCTCAAATTTCAAAAAACACATTTTGATTCATGAGGGCAAAAAGCCACAAGTGTGTGACATTTGTGAAAAGGCATTTACCTGTTTGTCAGATTTGAGGATACATTACATGATTCATGAGGGGAAAATACCATATAAGTGTGACATTTGTGAGAAGGCCTTTACCTGTGCATCAGATTTGAGGAAACATTGTATGATTCATGAAGGGAAAAGACCACACAAGTGTGAGATTTGTGATAGGACATTTATTCAATTGTCAAACTTTAGGAAACATTGTAGAATTCATGAGGGGAAAAGGCCATACAAATGTGATATATGTGAAAAGGCTTTTAACAGTTCTTCAAATTTGAAAAGGCATCATTTAATTCATGAGGGCAGAAAGCCACAAGTGTGTGACATTTGTGAAAAGACTTTTGTCTGTTTGCCTGATTTGAGGAAACACTATATGGTTCATGAGAAAATACCATATAAGTGTGATATTTGTGAGAAGACATTTATGTCTTTGCCAGATTTGAGGAATCACTGTACGATTCATAAGGGAAAAATACGACACAAATGTGACGTATGTGACAAGATTTTTACTCGTTTGTCAAATTTTAGGAGTCACTGTATGATTCATGAGGGGAAAAGGCCATACAAGTGTGATATATGTGAGAAGGCCTTTAACCGTTTGTCAAATTTGAAAAGACACAATGCAATTCATAGGGCAAAGGCCATAAAAGTGTAATATATGGAACATATTTATTATAATTTTTGAGAGGTATGAGGCTATTTTAAAGAGGGCGTAAATCTTAAATTTTGTAGTAAATATATAATTAATTTTAAACATTATTTACAACTATTTGTACACAAAAATGGAATAGCATCACAGTTCTCCTATTGCAGTATAATTCATATTAAGTAATTTCATATTAGCATAGTTACTGCTATACTTGTCATTCTCACTTGTACACAACTTAGCATAAATAAATAAGGAAAAAACATAATTACTTATTACCACCGCCAAAATACTGATCAAGCATATCTTAATTGCTACAGTATTTAATTGCTAATGTGTACTTGAATCCTTTATCAATAGTTCTTTATTATGAAAAAGCATAGTTTTTAGGTCAATTAGGATATATTCCAGCAAAAACATATTAAATTCTAAATTCAAAGCAACATCCCACAGCAGTACCAGTAATAAATACACCAATTTAGCTCCAATGGCTGTGAAAATTTGGTGTAAAAAACTAAAAGAAACACAAAACAAAATTGGGAACACTATATTTTTCCAGAATATATTCCTAACAGAATGCTCTCAAAACAGCACAGAAGTCCATTCTGAATCAGAAATCTCCATTACCTTGAAGATATAACCTGAAAATGCCTCTCTTCTACCCATGCTGGACACCTCATAGGGGTATGCAACATCTGTCGATTGGTATTCAATTCCATGCAAAGCTCCAAACACCCATTCTTCTTCTCAAGCAGATGCTCAATCATCTGCTAGGTGAGTATCAAGCAACTGTGTGAAAATCTTCACTGATGGTTCAGCAACTAATGAAGGGCATGACTGTGCAGTGATTTATCCTCTATGTCTTACCTAACTTCTTTGCTGTTTCCTTAAGAAGGCTTGCCATTAAAGAATCATATTTATATTTAAATAAGTCTCCCCAAACTGCCCACTTTACTGTTTTCACTGATTCTTTAGGTGCTCTACCAGGCATGCAGAAACCTGAACCTAGTTATTCAATGATACCAGAGATTTGTTCCTTGTGCTACAAAATTAACATTATAGGGAATAAAGTGACATTAAAATATGGATTCCCTTCCATATAGATGGCAATAAAATATTCAAAATGCAAAAGATGCATCCAAGCATCCAGTAAGTAATCCTTCAATAGCCTTCTTGCATCAAGATGTCATCATTACCTTTATTAAATGAGTGTATATGCAATAATGGAAAATAGAGTGGCTATCACTTGATAGAAAACTTCATGAAGCTCTTTTAGGTTGTATTAATTTTTTCCAACCCCTTCAAAAATTTGAACAATGAAATTAAGTAATCATCTCCTGTCTAAGAATTTGTCACTGCAAACTGACACACTCTTGTCTTCTAAACAAAGACCAGCCAGTGTACCAGATAAATTACTCAAACTGTGAACCTTTTTTACATAGGGAAAACAAAAAGAAATTTGGTAACAGGAACAAGGAATATCTGAGGGACATAAAATTAAAACAGGAAGATTACTTAAACCTCGTCACTCAGAAGCATGTTGTTTGCTGGTGGTGTATTTTGTATAGTTTCCTCTTCCAAATAATATAACTATAATAACCGCATAAATGATTAAAATCATGCCCACACATCTCTTACACACATTTTTAGCAAAATTTGTACTAATATTTGTCAGTTCTTCATAATGACATATGGAGTCATGCGGTTTAATAGAGCAACATTGTTAATTTAATTGTTGTTTCACACAAGCCCTGTGTAGGACAGGAGTTGAATAGGTAGAGCCAGACAGAAATTTCGTGCCATGGCTGGGATTTCAACCATGGATCTCCCAGGCCATAGCTGGTTGCTCTACCACTGAGTTACTAAGGCAATATGCCTGCATGGCTTTAAATTCCTCAAATGACTCGTATGTTTCCCGGTAGGATCTCAAATTATTTTGAGATAATATATCCCAATGGAGACTTACAGTGTTGTAAGTACTTTTCCCAGGCTTCATAGTATAGCTAACTATTATGGTCAATTGTTGTGAATTTAATTTTTTTATATACAAGTCATGCGTAGGACTAGTTGGATAGATAGAGCCAAACTCAAAAATTCAATATTTGTATAGTGACCACCATAACTCTAGTAGACGGCAGACAGTTAAGGTTAATACTAATGAAAGGTTAATTATAATACTTATTAATGTCATTAAAAATTACAGGATGAGGTCAAGATAATGCATTTGGACACTCTGCAGGAGCTAGAGCAAATAGTTGCGAGTGAAAATAAGTTGCACATGTGCGTCATGCAGGCTCTGCAGCTATTTCTTGCTAAGTCACAGTAATAAGTATGTGACTATAAATGCTTTTGTATATAAAGACCTTTTGCAAAGAGTGTCATTGTGTCTTAAGTTATGTTTGTTAGCAGGAGCCTGTGCTACATGCAGCCATAATGGGTGTTGTTTTTTAGACAATAACTATGTGAGTGAGTACAAGTAAATTAGCCTAAGATACTGCCATAAAGTGGGGAAAATCATTTAAGCTTATAACAAGAATAGGATTTTAATGATGTAATGTGAGTTTTAGGTTATTAAGCATATACTAAAGAAGAAGAGATTATTAACAGAAATATTTTAAATCAGGAGAGGAGAGAAACACGAATGTATAAACTAATACAAGGGGCATTATAATATCTTTATTTTATTCTATCATTCATTAGATAGAGGTTTCATATTCAACTCCAGTAGGGGAAAGAAAGGCCTCTACAATATTATTATGATTATTATTATTAGTTGCCCTCCGTGGTGTAATGGTTACCATGCTAACTTCATACACCCAAGGTCACAGGTTCAAACCCAATGGAAGATGGTGGATAATTTTGGGTGTAAAAATCAGCATGGCTTCCTTTGGAAGGGAAGTAAAGCCATTAGTCCCGTGTCATAGATTTATGGCACGTAAAAGAACCTCAAGTCTGTTAGAGAGGCCTCTGAGCAAAATTAAGTGGTGTTCTATGCCCAGCTTAGAATGGGACACTGGAGACCACAGTGGTCAAAGAGCATCCATAAATAACAGACCATTTACATTATTATGATTATTATTATAAGTATTATTATTATTCTTTAAGCTTAGTAGACCTCAAATAAGAACAAATATTACTCGTATGTAATATACCCATCAAATGTCAACCAATTTTATGTATTCATTTTATTATATTATAATTAAATATATAATTCTTTAAGGAGCATATACGCTCATTTAATAAAGGTATTGATGACATTCCTTTGTTTTATTTCCTAAGTTATCTTGCATGATATCTTGATTAAAAAACTAAACACACGTCCTCTAAACAGAGACCAATTTATTGCTCTGAAAGAGTAGGCATTATATTGGTAGCAGCAGTTTTGGATACATTTTGGTTTGAAGATACAAAGAAGTAGCTTTAACATAATAGCATATCTAATAAACGTACAAATTCATGTTGTGTTTTACATTGTTTTCTTTTCAGATTTGTAAATGATCACATTTGCACGATAGTTATGAAAGTTTAAAAAGATAACAGAGCCATTTACATGTATTATTGTGTATGATCATGTTATTTTAAGCACTGCTGATGACTTTGCGTTCACTCTATTAGAAGATCTTTCAGAAACAAAACTATGGGGTTAAGTATTCATCTTTTGTGGCCTCTAACACAAAAGAGTGTAGTGGACACTTAAAATAATATTGTCCTTGGTATGCAGTATAGTCTTGAATGAACTACTTTTATAGGTTGAGTAAAATAGACCAGAACCAATTTCAGTGTGGTATGAGAAAACAAATATCATAGTTAGAGATTTCGGTTGTTATATTGTTGTAATTGCATATATAGTAGCGACTTCTTGTTTTGTTTATCATTGTAGTAGAAATTAACCAGTCAATATGGTGACAGAGATAAAAGTAAGGAATTGGAGGACAAAGTCAGTCAAATGTCTCTACTACAAAATATAACATGCAAGAATTTATGGGAGGTCCAAAATAAAGTAGATCAGTTAAAGGTTTCTTTGCAAATATAGAATACTTAGGAGTTTTAGGCAATTGGACTGAAAAAAATCAAGTGAACATTGCACGAGCAAAATTGGGTGGTACAGTACTTCAGTTTTTCAAAGGTAAGTCAGAATCACAGGTTAGTGACATTACAAGTAATGGTTTTAAGAAAATTTTCATTGATAGGTTCACAGAAAAACTACCAGTTCAATATACAGCACTTCAAGAGGCAGTTCTAAAAGCTGATAAAAGTATAGAAGTATTTGCGGATAGGTGTAGGCAATTGTGTCAGAAAACAAGCAGAAAATCCTGCAGCTCAAAAAGTGATAAATGAGGAAGCAGTATGAAGGCTTCTAGCCGCTTTTATTCATGGGCTTAAGGGCATGGCCGGACAACAAGTTATGCTGCAAATGCTAGAATCTTTAACTATAGCTATACACATGGTTACTACTATAGAAAATGCAGAAAACAAAGGGGAGGTAACAATGCTCCTAATAAACTGAGTGGAGCAGAAAAGAAAGTATTTTCTGTAGCAAAAGCATATTTTATGTGGCACAAGGTAGGACACGTAGTTGCAAATTGTAGAATTAAGCATGTTAATAGAGACAGGAAAAGTGGAAATAGGTTAGCAAGAGAAGAACCTAAGGGTTTGAAAACACAGATTGTGAGAAGTAGAGACCAAAGAACTCGTTAATCAACTGATCATCACAAGGTGTGAATGGACAGGCAAAAACAGATAGAAGATGCTATAAATGTAATATGCCAGGGCACATGATGAAAAAGTGTAGGCGGAAAGGACCAAGTCAGGGAAACTACAGAACCGTGCCAAGTAGCAGGGACATGATGCAGTGTTAACTTCAGGACCTACAGGGGCAGGAATCAGCTGAAGAAGTATATGTACAAGTAGTGATTCATGAGGGACTTCATCATATGATAATAGATACGGGGGCTAATGGCTCAATGATAAAGTTAGGTGTAATAAAGATGCAGTAATGCAAACAAGCTTACATGCAGGAGTTATAGGAGCTCAGTTACAAATAGTAGGACAAACGACAGTAGGGGTTACAATAGCTTTCAAAGTAATAAAATGTAAGTTTTATGTAGCATCAATGGAAATATGTTCTACAGGGATTTTAGGTTTAGATATCCTGCGTAAACTAAAGGCCAGAGTGAATCATTGTGATGAACTACTACACATAGGAGGAGAGAGTGTACCTCTAGTTACCATCTCACAAATTGACATATTGGGAGTGAATAATGTTAGACAATGCAAGGGAGTGGCTAACCCTAGAATTGTTGAACAAATTTCCATGCTAAAATAGGGTAATACACAGATAAGGGACAATACAGAAAGAACCTGGGATGTAGTAATAGCAGAAAATAAGATTCTAGAGCCTTGTAGTGTTAATGTTACACTTGCTCACATAAAAAGTAGAAAAAGAGCATCTCTTTCCACAGAAGTTTATATTGAGCAGTTTGAAGTGAATATGAGTAAAGTATACATGGCAAAAGTGAAAACAAGAGTATTAGGTTATCGAGATACTAATAAAAAAGTTAAACAAGGAAATAAATGGAAACCTTTGACAGACAACATTGCTAGCAATGAAAAAGTTACTGTAGATTAGAAACGTGTTTAAATAGAAAAGTTACAGGTGACATCTAGTTGGCTTAGGCAGAGCCATGAGAAATATGATAGAGATGCTGAGTATGGCATAGTGAGATTACTAATTTTGAGTTCTAAACTGGTTTTGTTAGAAAAAGGAATTAAAGTAGGAGAAATTTCTGAGTATGGTATCGAAATGAAGTATTTTACAATAGTAGGCGAAGATATTTTGTGGTGTAACCCATTGGAGAGATTTTGTATAATGCCATATGCAAATGCAGAAATAGCCCCAAGTAAGAATAGAAATCTGCAAACTCGGATAGATATAAGAAAGGTAACTGATAGGGTTCGAGGGAAGATGAAGCGGAGGTAGGCATTAGATCTATGATAAGGGACAGAGAGACTCTATTCGTGCGAGCCTGTGAGAGGCGAGATAATCATGGTGCAAGTAGGTCTGACAAATGGAAGGGACATGACTTAAATGCATATTCAGGGGACAGAAAACCTATACCTCGGGAAAGTATAGAAGGGGGATGGCTAGCAGATCGAAAAGGGTAACTCGCTTCCCCACGGGCAATTAATCACAGGCTTGTGTACGGACTAATGTGCAACATAGAGGTTGATCCGTTACCCAAAGTCATAAGTAATGTTAGTGTATATTCTGACCAAACCCCGGGATGGCAGTTGTCGACATTCTTGCGCTGTGACAAGGTGTAACTGTAACAAAGGGAAGAAGGTTGATCTAGGATGTGTAAGACTCGAAAAACACCATAAGAATGGTATACCGTTGATACATCAATCATATAGTAGGATAAATGAGTACTGAGGTAAATAAATGTCTGCTAAGCAGAACGAGAAATTAGTTACAAATGTGTAATATGCGAGGAAACCCAACGGGACAGATAGCAAAGGAGAAACATTGCAATGAAACGTTTGCTGATTATGATACCCTTGAAGGAAGAAAAAGAACGACGAAATCGTAGGACTCATTAAAGAAAAAGTTTCACATTTAGAAGGTCATGATAGATTAGTGATAGATACAGTTGTACTTCATCACATGATATTTATGGATTCAGTGACAGAAGAAGTGTCAATTACAGACGTAATAAAACATTCTATTGACACAGGAGATGCACTGCCGATTAGACAAAATCCATATAGGTATGAGAATAGTGACAAACTTGATTTCTCGTAACAAATAGAATTTCATTTTACATCATTACCTTACTTTAGAAACCGATCCCATATATTAAAACTGCAACATATGTTTTTGCAACAACAGAAGATGAAACTAAGGATGTGTCATAGAGTACCATTTGCATTGAAAGATGAATTGAGGAAGCAAATAAAAGAAATGTCAGACAATAGAATAATCAAACTACAAAATCAAGAAGGGCAAGTCCGTATTTGTTCTTACCTAAGAAAACATTAAATAGCGAGGTTAAATATAGACTGTGTATGGATTATGGAAAATTAAATGCAGTAACGAGAGTACTGTCATGGCTTATTCCAGATATTAAGGAAAACTTACCAATGTTGAGTGGAAATGCTTATTTTTCAATTATAGATATAGACTCTGCATATCATGCTATTAAAGTAAAAGATAAAGATAAACCCAAAACAGGTTTTGGTTGTGTTGAAGGAAGCTATCAATATCAGAAATTACCATACAAGTTGATATCAGCACCTATGACATGGTTAAAAGCCATAGATTTAATTATGGGAGGTCTTAGAGGTTTAATATGTTTGGTATATATAGATGACATATTAGTATTGTCAAAGACGATTGAAGAACATGCAAGCAGACTAGATCAAGTATTTAACAATCCACTGCTGGATTGAAGCCAGGACTTAAAAAAAAATGTCAATTTGTGCACAAAGAGGTAGTGTACGTTGTGCATGTAATTAGTGCAGAAAGGATCAAACCTGATCTCGCTAAGATAAAAGTCATTAAAAAGTTTGTACAACTAATGACAGTAAAGCAAGTAAGGTCATTTTTGGAAGCCATGGGCTATTGTAGATCACTCATCAAACACTTTGCAGATAAAAGTAAACCATTGACGCAATTACTCTTGAAAAGTTAGAAATTTTAATGGAAGCAAGATCAAGAGAACGCTTTCCAGAAGTTAGTTAATGCATTAACGTCGGAAGCTATTTTAGCTCATTCGGACTTTACAAAACTTTTATTTTGTCTTGTGATGCTAGTATGTATGGCATAGGAGTTGTGCTTGCGCTCAGGAGCAAGGTGGTAATGAGTTCTGCAAGTATATTATTGATGTCATCAGAAATAAACTATACTATCACAGAAAAGAAACTTTTAAGTGTAGTATTCAGAATAATGAAATTTCGCATATATTTGATTGGGAGTCATTTCATAATATATATGCATCATAGAGCATTAACGTGGTTGTTAACTACAAAGAGTTCACGTTTAAGTGCTGGATTAACGTTGATTTTTAACCTTGAGTGAGTATGATTGTAAAGTAAATCATTAACCTGGTAAGCAACATGTCATGCCAAAATGGCTCTACAGATTACGATGTCTCTCCTTAGAGGGAGAGAGGAAAGAAACAAATATTCCAAGTTCAGTTGATGTAGGAATAACCAGAGAAACAATGCTTAAATCTCAGGAAAAAATATCATTTAATGCAAGCAACTAGTACAAGATATGAGGGCAAAAAGAAATAACATTCTTTTTCTTGTTAGAGATGGACTACTTTACAGAACTACTACTGAAGGTGATAGATTAGTCATACCATGTGAGTTAGTATTAACAGTACTCAAATTACATCACAATACAAAATTTAGTGCACACCAAGGGGGAAAGGGTACCAAAGATTTAATAGAGGCCTGATATTTTTGGCCAACCATAAGGGAAGATGTAAAAAATTATGTCAGGTCATGTGAAATCTGTCGACTAAGAGAAACAGTTAGGAAACCTAATGCACCATTAGGCATATCAGAAATAGCGACCAGACCGTTTCAATTAATTTTGACAGATATAACAGGACTGCTTCAGATTACGACATCCGGAAATAAATATATGCTGACTCTAATAGATCATTTCACAAAGTATCCGGAAGCAATTCCAATTACCAGAACAAACAAACATGAACAGTTGCTAGTGCGCTAGTGACTGAGGTAATACGTAGGCATGGCATTCCAGAGAGAATATTGTCAGACCAAGGAACTAATTTTCAATTGGCCTTATTTGAAGAAGTATGTACATTTTTTGCGATAGATAGGACTAATAGTAGTCTGATGCATCCATAATCAAATTCAGTCATTGAGAGATTTCATAGATGTTTAAATGATTCATTGGCAATGATGATTTTGCAATATGGAGAATAATGGTATAGGATGGTTTTGTTTGTACTGAAGGCATATAGATCAGTGCCACATACAGTAACAAAATATAGTTCGTATTATTTGTTACATAGCAGAGAAATGAAATAACTGTCAGAAATAAAATTAGAACCAAAACGAGATACTGCACATTTAACTATAGCAAAACAGCATGTAGGAGTATTGAAACAGAGATTATGGGGGTGGGGCCTTATAAAACTGTTTACAACACTGTAAAAGGAAAAGAGAAGCGAAATTAGAACTATGACAAAAAAGGCAAAACTAGTAGAATATAATGCAAGGGATTAATTACGTATATTTACACAATCCATGTTTAGGAAATAATATGTAAAAAGTTAGCACCAAAGTTCAGTGGGCCTTGGGAGATTATGGAGAAATGTTCCATTGACTTCTTAGTTAAGGACAGAAGGAAAAGAGACTAAGGCGATACATGGAAATAGGTTAAAGATAGCTCATATATCAAGACAGTCATCAGACATAGATTGGATTTGATAAAAACGCAATTCTACCAGCTAATAAAGCAGTTATCGTAGAGGAGATAGTACAGGAAGAAAAGGACAAAGATAAAGATGATATAGACGAAGACAAAGGAGCAGTAGTTTCAATGACATTAAGATAAATGATGAGAGTTTTATAGATCGACCGTGAAGAGAACCTAAAGCAGACAGGGAAATTAGGCAAAATAGGATGCCGGATATTCCTTGGAATTTTAGATTAAGAAACAGAATGTTAGATGAGGGAAGCGACAGAGTGAATGACGAAGGCAAAGCACAGAGAAATGAATAATGTTATTCAAAATTGAGAAAGACCTTTACCTACAGGTTTTGTATGGGCAGGAGACCCTTTCACATTACCAAATGAATCACTGACGAATAATGTCAGGAAGTATATGAATGATATGAATAGATATTTCTATTCAAAATTATAAAATGTTCTCTTGAAAGAATAAGGAGAGGAGTAAGTCAAATAATTCCACATTGCAGAATTTGAGAGTAGCGGATACGATAGATACTCTGAGATAAGAATTCACAAAGAGCGGACATTTTATTTGTTTACTGGGAAACATGCGATTCATGGTTCAAATTCCAGCTATGGCATTGAGTTTTTCAGTCTGGCTCTACCTATCCAACATTCACATTATTCAGTATTTGAAATTAACTCAATGCTCATTTTATTGCTCTGTTCAACTACAGGTATCTTATAGGTTTAAATTTTAAAATTTTAGTGGCTTCCACGCTGAGGCTTATAAAAAGATTTTTCCCATGTAAGCTATCTAAGAATTGTTTGTGTACCTTTCAACTTTTCTTCAATATCGTTGAGCTTTTCTCATTTAACCCCGTTAATGTTGGGCTCTTTAAATAATTTCTACCATAAAATGCCGCAATTCAAACGAAAAGTGTCAACATTTATGTTATTGGCAATGTTTGTGAAATGGTAAACATATTTTTGAAATACCTTATAGGGACAGGTTTTATGCCACTGAAAAGAAGCTTCTTCTTTCTAACAGTATGTTTCAAGGGATTCAGAGGTCTCCTTTTGTCTGAACTATCTATAACAATTCAGGTTTTACTGTGTAAAATCAAACATGGTGAGTTGTTCCAGGAATGTTTTTATGCTAGGGAAGGATGATTATAAAATGTTGGCATATTATAAGCGTTATGTCGATGCTGGAGTTACAATACCGGATTCACCTCTGGGGTTGCCACATGCAAAGAGAAGGTATGTCAATATAAATTCCCCTTTCTGATATCAATGCTAGTGATGATGAGGATGATGGCTGTGATTGTATTCTTGAAAATGATGTGTTAGGTGATAGCCTCAAAGGAATTTTTTGAATTAAACTTGAGCCAGTTATTCAACTATCTGCTCCTTTCAGTGACTTAACTCCATGGCACGACAGCTCACGGGGAACCTTGGCCTACCGCCCGGCTGCTGCGTCCCCCATCTCGGTCCACTACAGACGTCATGGATGGGGTGCAGTATTGGAGGGTGAGACGTGGTCAGCGCCTCGAGCCCCTCCCGGCCGGTTAATGCGGTCCTCACGACCTGGAGCCGCTACTTCTCCATCAAGTAGCTCCTCAATTGGCCCCCCAGGGACCTCACGAGGCTGAGTGCACCCCGGTCCAGGTCTCCCAGCGGGGGAAAAATCCCCACGCCGGTACTGGGGATCGAACCCAGGTCTCCCGCTTGGTAGGCAGCTGCGCTACCACCGCGCTAAGGAGACGACCCTTTCAGTGACTTTCTTGACCTAAAACATACTCCACTTCCAATCTCTCCTACTTCGTACAGTAATTTATTTTTACTGCTACACTGTTCAACCTTATTGTTATTAAAACAGATATGCAGATCAGTTGCTCATCACCAGGATTGAGAAACAAAGCATGGTGGCAGACAACAATACATGACATCAGAGCATTCATAATTGTGATTATGAATATGGGAATGGTAGGATAACCAGCTATAGAACCCTATTGAGCTAACCCAACCACTTTAGCATCTCTTGATTTAGAGAAAGTGTTCCTCAGAATAGACTTAGACTTTAATAAAGTTTGTTCATCATGTTGACTATAATACAAAAACCGTATAAAAATTGACAATAATAGGCTATGTATTCCCTAGTTTTTCTTATTTTTATCCCTGTGCAACCCTTACTTAACCACCAAATACAATTTTTCGACAGCATTCATTTCTCACCAGCTTTCAATAGATGAGAGTCTAGTAGGGAGAAGATGTCACACCCAGCTACTTTATTATATATCTAATAAATAGCATTATAAATGGGAAATTACATTTTGTATGGTTTGCGAATTCAATCTCAAAATATTGTTTAGGATGTTTCAAGCATTAAAGGGTAAAAGCACTGAGTGAAAAATCTGCAGTTAAATATAATGATCTAGCTACACGGTTGTCATGAAGTGTCTTAAATTTGGTAAGTACTTAAACAATTTTTTTTTTTTTGGTAGTGTTTAACGCCCGCTTTAACTACTAATGGCACCGCAGGCGGTTACTTAAACAATGACTACCATATCTATTGATAACTTCTTTACATCAATCCCCCTCACTAAGCCATCTCCCTACCCATATTCTTCCAAATAAAAGATTCCCTCAGCTTTATCCTAGTCTTAAGTGAGCACCACAAACAGAATTATGAAAATATGGAACAACAGATTCTTCAGATATTGCGGAACTACCACCTTTAATCTGCCAAAGCGATCTTTGCAACACAAAACTTGACCACGCCTTTTATACAGCGCAGGTATCGAGTACCTTCATCAGAATATTGTTTCAATTCGGGATCTAACTCTTGATACTCAGCTAAAACACCGAATGCCAGTGGACAATCCTTCAATGAAGCTAACACTGGTACAGGCTGGACCTCAACCTGGCCTTCCGGGGGAAGAACATTTTCTGAATACATTCTCCATAAAGCATCGGCGATGCAATTGACAGCTCCCCTAAAATTATGTTGCACCTTAGACTTTAAAGCAAGAATACGCAGAGACCACCTGACAACTCGTGCCAGCGTTGTTGGCAAATACCCACGACCGCGCCTAGTTGTCGGTTCCCAACACAAACACTACATGTTCTAAGTACACACGAAATGTTTCCATCCCATAGAGAACTGCAAACGCCTCAAATTCGTAAAAAGAGTATTGTTTTTCTGCTGCTGTGAGCATCCATGAGGCATAGTTCTCAACCGTTTTTTCCCTCAGGATGAAGTTGGAGAAGGAAGGCAGAGAGTGCCGTATTACAGGCATCAGTCTGCAAGATCAGGGGCAAGGGGAAAGCCGGGACTGTCAACGCCGGAGGAGAAATCAGTGCTTCCTTTAATCTTACAAATGCTTCGTCCTGTTCAGGGCCCCAGTGAAACTTCGCTCCCTCTTCTGCAATACATTCAACTTCCCCGCCTTCAAGGCGTCATCGGGAATGAACTTAGCAAAGTAATTAACTATGCCAACAAATCGAGACATTTGTTTAACTGTTCTGGGAACGAATATTCTCGTATACCCTTGGTACGCTCTGGTTCTATGCACATTTGATCGCTAGTTATTATGCGACCAAAAAAAAATCAACTACCAGATGATAATTTAACTTTACTTGGGTTAACTGTTAACCCGGCAATAGGCAATAGCAAACGCCATCTAAACCATCGAGTTTTCATCCAAAGGAATCTGATGGTAGGCAGAATAAAACGCTAAACTGGTGATTTTTTGTCTTGGCGAACCAGTGGAGGCTTAAATGAACATGTGGCGATGGAACTGATTCCACCTTAATCCTAGAAATCAACACATATAGTGCCCTGGCCACCCCTGTTGTAAGTTAGACAGATGACAGATAGCTGGGAACCTTCCTCTCAACTGTTTGAGCATCCTACGTCTTTCTCAGGACTTCTAGGTCTTCTATAAAGTAATATCTTCTTAAAATATATAATTTCATAGGAACACATTTTTCTATGCAGTTATAAGGTTCCTGAGTAATATTATATTTTATGGTATTCATATTCATGTGAGAGGATGCTTACTCACATACCTCATCCTGCTTGCCGTCTGCTGCGGCTGGGTAAAGTCCCGACCAGTGGTCTACGTGACCGGATCTTTCGAACTTTTCACCTAAAACGTAAGAATTTATGACGACACTTAGGCGTCGTCTATCCGCCACTATATAAGCTTCCCGAGCACCAGCTCGGGGCTTTTTTTGTATTGTGTGGTGCCTAAGGAAATCCCCGTCGGTCCGCATCAAGATGCAGAACCTCCTGATTATCCTGCAAGTAATGGGTGAGTAAGAAAGGAATATTGTCTCTGCCTAGATATTCTGCCAGGGAAACATTTTGACATACTAAAAGATAAGGACTAAGGGCTTCTCAAATTATGTGTTTTACTTTTGTAGTACTTAGGTATAGATGTTAATTCAAATAAATTAGTTATAGGAAAAGCTTATCATTACATTCTCAACCACCTAGTTCCCTCCAGGTGCACGCACCGTAATAGATTGGTGGCAGCTTAGTTGGGATTTAATTCACACAGAATTTATTTTAAGTTCATTAATTCAGTGTTTTATCCTTGTGTTAATGAACTTCTTAGGAATTCTCGGACCCTAGGAATAATGTTAAATTTGAGCTAGGTGTTTTTTGTGAGAAATGTTTAAGTGTATTTTCAAGTGTGAAAGAAAGATAGAACCTGTTACACTCACAATAGTTTACATACACGTAGTTGCTACTACAAGCGCTTTGGCATTAAGACAGTCTGATGAGTACGCTTTTACTTTGATTACAAATTTCTTTAAGAAATACACCAAGTTTGATTTGTCTCTGTTGGAAAGGCACAGAAATAAGTTTTCAGGGCTGATTACTGACTCTCGCATAGAAATAGCTATAAAGGGTAAACTTAAGGGTTTTCCTTGTCCATCTTATAAAATATATACTCACCACAATGGGCACGGAACCGTGACGTTTGATGTAGAGACTCGTATCTTGAAGAGGCATATAGATCCAGGCTGTGAATACGAAGCGCTAGAAATTGAGAGAACTGACTACCTATATGATTATGCTTCCGGTGAGGTACTATTAGAACAGAAAATAGGAACTCCGGAAGGGAAAAGGGTGTCTATGTTTCCTAGAGCTAGGGGTGTGGCTACGGAAATACCTAGGTCAGTGAAATAAGAACGCTAATGTTTTCTGGTGGTGTTTAATTCAGCTCACTCTCTGTGTGTGTGTGCCCATCCGTATATTATAATTCAGCGGGATCACTGATCATTACATTTGTGTTAATTTTGGAATTTTATAATTTTGGGAACTTTACAATTTTGAATTTATTTTTATTTTTCACAATTGTCTTTCGAGATATCACCAGTGTAGATATAAATTTATCGTGGCCTTCTTTGACGGGCTCTTAGGACCGGATACTCCACTGCCCGCATTCGCGCAGCAGCAGTCCGGGCAGCGACACTCAGCTGGCGCTGTTGATAATCCCTCACGTCCTGTAACGCCTGACCTAGTGGCAGCGGAGCTTGCCGCTCTAGAGGAGGCCGTGAGGGCTGAAACAAAGGAAAGCACATAATAATTATTTTTTTCATATAGACGCAGTTTGCAAATTACTGTTTTGAATACAACTTTTCAAATGGCTGCCAACGAGGAAAGGATAAGGGAATTAGAGGAAAAGTTAGCTCGCCTCACGGCAGATAAGATTAAGGACGTCAGCATCGCTAACGTTATAAAGGAATATACAGGGGATCCAAAGGGACGACCGGTAAAGGATTTTATTAGTAATATAGAGCAAATGGCAGTCGTAGGAAATTGGGCAAAGGCTGATCAACTAAATATAGCCCGTGCTAAGTTGGCAGGAACTGCATTGCACTTTTTTAGAGGTCGAGCTGATCTCCAGGGTACTGATGTAACGTGGGACAACTTTAAGAAGGCCTTAACTGACAAGTTTACAGAGAAATTACCACCACAGTATCATTATACAGCGTTACAAGACGCCTCCCAGAAAACAGATGAAAGCGTAGAAGTTTTCGCTGACCGATGTAGACAATTATGCCACAAAACGATTAGGACGGTAGAGAACGCTGAAGTTCAAAAGACTATTAATGAGGAAGCAGAAAGAAGACTGTTAGCAGCATTTATGAACGGTTTAAGGGGTGTCGTGGGACAGCAAGTACGATTTCAGATGCCAGACACTTTTATTGCAGCCATTAGGATCGCCACAACGGTCGAAAATGCCGAGAAACAAAGAGGAAATGTGAGTAGTAATTCCCATGAGAAAAAGGTGTTTATGTTTCAATCTGATAAAGTGTGTTTCCAGTGTAACAAGAAAGGGCATGTAGCCAGTGCGTGTAGAAGCAAGCCGAAGGTATTGTACAACCCTAACCGAGAGCAAGGCCAAGGCCAAGGCCAGGGGAGGGATAAGGTTACTCGTATGAAACAAATGACGGGCGGAAACTCTAACCGCAGGCAGGTTACATTCTCAACTGGTGCAGATAATGTGAGGTGTTTTAAATGTAATATGCCCGGCCATATTTCAAAACAATGCACGTGGCAACGACCCCAGGGAAACGGGAATGGTCTGTCGAAAAACGGGAATTCGGCGGTCCCTGGTCAGAATCGTTTCCCGTCTACTCATATGAGACGCAATTCAAGGAGCTTTTATTAGAAGTAGAGTTAGGAGTTGACACGCCTTCCTACATGTTGGTAGATACGGGTGCAAGTTTTTCTGCCATAAGGTATGGGATAGTAGATAAACGAGAAATGGAGGAACCCAAGTTTAATGGAATTAGTGTTACAGGCGCTGAATTTAAGATTTTAGGTGCACAGAAAGTGTGGTTTACAATGAAAGATGTCCCCGAACTAATATGCCATGAGTTTTGTGTAGTGCCCCTGAAATTCAAAAAGTATGTTGGCATATTGGGTATGGATTTTTTGGTCAATGTCGAGGCAGTTATAGATATACGTCGTGGGAGACTAGAAACAAAGCACGGTCCAGTTAAACTACTATCGCAGCCAGATCAGAGACTAGAGCCGCACGTGGACCTGATCACTCCACAAACGGTGTCAAGTTGCATGATGGGAAGAGTACAAGTAGGAAATCAAGAGCTGAGCATTAATAACAATGATGAAGTAGATACTGAACGAGATGATTTTGAAAATGCTTATCTAAATGAGGAGGATGAGTGGAAATGGAATGTAGTGATGGCCGAAAACGTTGTAGTTTCACCTAAGACGGAAAACCAGGTACTCACTCGTTTGCACCGAGTTGCCAAAGGAACTTTTCCCCTCGAGGTTTATGTAGAGCCTGTAGAACCAGAGTTAAGTAAGATATACGTGGCTAGAGTTGTGTCTAGAGTAATTACTGCAAATGATGAAAATGAAATAACATGGCTGAAAAGAAGTAATGAGAGACTGTGTAGGGACGCTAGGTATTGCGTTATGAAAATTTTGAATATGGGTTTAACGAGTGTAGCAATAGGAAAGGGTATGAAAATAGGGCGAGCAACAGAATTTAATGATTTTATGAGAGGTAATTGTGCACCATTTACGAGTTTTAAGGAAACTGAAGTAGCCATGTGTAGAATATGCAGTGAATTTTATGAGGATCCGCAGGGAACTCAAGGAGATAAGGGTTGTCAAGGGAATAGAAATTGTCAACCGATTAAAAGTAGTGTGCCTGCAGTCCGAAGATCGAGGCATGGCGATCTCGATAAGAAACAGGGCACGGCTGAGTCGGACTTGCAGAAGGAGTTTGGTGATGTGCCATTCTCGGCGGGCAGTTTTCCTGCCCCTCCAAATGGGGTAGAAGGGGGATGGCAAACCAGCGGCACGCTGGGGGGTCAGAAAGGACGGCAGTTCGTTTCCCCAGGGCTTGGGAGACGCTGGCCAGCGCCTGATGTCTCGCAAGGAGGCAGATATCAGCAGCCCAATGAAGCGATTACATTGATAGGGAAACTTGATCATATCCGGAATGACGGGGGAACCTTGTATCGCAGTGAGAGTGAGTATCTGAGGGGAAAAGAAAGAGAGGTAAGACCCGCGTGCCAGAAGACCGACGTACAGGCAGTCGGCAGGTTGTTGGGAGTCATGAACCCAGAACCTATGTGTAAAGTAGAAGTTTGTATTTTGTGCGATAAGGAAATAGGTACAAAAGATGACGTTTGTATGTTAAGGGTAACAAAACCAGCACTAAAGGAAAAAAGGGGAAATACAGAGTTTAGGAGGTCCATGGAAATAAACGAAGTTTATAGAACATTAGGCGAAAAAGTTGAGCATTTACCACCGAAGGAAAGGGAGGTTATATTAGCAGTTTTGTATGATTTTATACCGTTATATTTAGACGAACCAACAGGAGAGCTACCATGTTCAACAGTAGTGGAACACGAAATAGATACAGGGGATGCTAAACCTTTCAAACTTAGGCCATACAGGGTGCCGTTTGCGCTAAAGGAAGAGTTGCATAGGCAAATTCAAAAAATGTTAGAGGCAAAAATTATAGAGCATACCAAGTCAGATTGGGCAAGTCCGTGTTTGTTTGTACCGAAAAAGGCGGTAGATGGAGTAGTTAAATACAGGTTGGTTGTAGATTACCGACGTTTAAACTCAGTAACTAAAGTGCCAACGTGGCCTATGCCAGATATCAAGGAAAATTTATCTATGTTGTCAGGCAGCGCTTATTTTTCTATAGTAGATATAGATTCTGCTTATCACGCGATTAAGGTGAAA
Organism: Hymenopus coronatus; assembly: GCA_030762935.1. Lineage (NCBI taxonomy): Eukaryota > Metazoa > Arthropoda > Insecta > Mantodea > Hymenopodidae > Hymenopus > Hymenopus coronatus. The sequence goes on from CM060898.1 coordinate 123,676,473, forward strand.
CAATCAGATAGACCCAAGACCGCTTTCACGTCACCGGAGGGGTCCTACCAGTACGTTCGACTCCCGTACGGGTTGGTGTCAGCTCCAATGACGTGGTCGAAAGCAATAGATCTAATATTGGGTAATCTCAAGGGGTTGGCGTGCTGTGTTTACATGGATGATATCCTCGTGACAGGGAGAACTATCGAGGAGCATGCAGAAAATCTACGGAAGGTATTTGAAAAAATGCAGGAAGCTAATTTAAAACCAGGCTTAGCAAAATGTCACTTTGCAAACAGGGAAGTTATTTATGTGGGTCACACTGTTAGCGCGCGAGGCATAAAACCGGATGCGTCTAAAGTAGAAGCTATTCAGAAATTAGCACGACCAGGTAATGTAAAGCAAATACGTTCATTCCTAGATGCTGTTGGATACTACAGGGCGTTCATTCCTGAATTTTCAACAATAAGTAAGCCTTTAACTCAATTAACTAAGAAAAACCAGAAATTTATTTGGAGTGAAGCCACTGAGCAAGCATTTGTTGCACTAAAGAATGCTCTTACTAAACATACATTGCTAGCGCATCCCGACTTTTCGAAACCTTTTGTGTTAGCATGTGATGCGTCCAATGTAGGGATCTCAGCTATCTTAAGCCAATTGTCAGATGGTTTAGATAAGCCTATTGGGTTCGCAAGTAGATTACTTACGTCAGCCGAGCAAAATTACACAACTACGGAAAAGGAATTACTGGCAGTAGTATTTGGCGTAAAGAAATTTCGAATTTACTTATTCGGACATAAATTCACTATCTACACAGATCACAAAGCACTCACGTGGTTACTTACAACTAAAAACCCGTTAAGTGCAAGGTTGACAAGGTGGATGTTAGCACTGAGTGAGTATGATTACACTATTAATCACAGACCAGGAAAAGCAAACATCGTACCTGATGCATTGTCCCGTCTGGAGACACGGAGCGAGTTCTCGGTAGCTCCTCTGCAGTCGATAACTCCTTTGCGGGTAACGGAGACGGAGGCGAAGGAGGCGGCGTCTGGCCGGCTTCCATTTTCAAGGCGTGATCTGAAAATTCAACAAGAATTAGATGAATATTGCCAACAATTGATAAAAGAAAACAATCAGGGTTTAAATAATGAAGTTTTTATAGATATAGAGGGTGTGTTATATACAGGGGGTGTTCACAATTCAAAAATCATAGTTCCAAAATCTATGGTGAATACTATAATTTCAATGCACCATGACACGACTTACAGTGCGCACCAAGGCACGAAAAGAACACAGGCCGTGATCGAAAAGAGGTATTTTTGGTCTTCATTAAAGGAAGATGTCAAACGTTATATTCAAAAATGCGAAACATGTGCTAAGAGGAAAATTACACGAAAACCTACTGCGCCATTAGGAATTTCCGAAACAGCAACAAGACCGTTTCAGTTAATTTCTATTGACATTACGGGACCACTAAACGTCACAAGGGCCGGAAATCGCTATATGCTTACATCCATATGCCACTTCACTCGATTTCCCGAGGCTATACCGATACCAGACCAGACCGCCAATACAGTGGCAAGAGTTTTGGTAACGGGAGTGTATTGTAGGTACGGAGCTCCCGAGAAAATCTTGTCCGACCAAGGGACAAATTTTCAATCTGCACTATTCACTGAAATATGCAAATTATTTCATGTTAAACATGTGAATAGCAGTCCTTTCCATCCTCAATCGAATTCGGCGATTGAAAGATACCATAGATATCTAAATGATTCCCTATCTATGATTGTAACTGAGTATGGGGATGATTGGGACCGGATGGTGCCTTTTACATTGATGGCATATCGATCCGCTCCACATGCCACAACAACTTACAGTCCATTCTACTTGCTTTATGCTAGAGAAATGCGTTTGCCAACTATGATTGAGCTCGAACCTAAGAATAGTGACGTTGAGCTCAGTAACGCGGAAGAACATATTGAGGCTATGAAACAAAGGATAAGTGAAGCCTATAGTAACACATATCACCATCTCTTAGAGAATAAATATCGACAAAAGCAGCAATATGATAGAAAAGCGACAGATATTGAATTTGAAGTAGGAGATTATGTATATTTAGAAAAGCCGTATATAGGAAAGAAAGCAAACAGAAAGTTAGCGCCAAAGTATGGCGGACCGTATAAAATTATAGAGAAACTTACCCCGCTAAATTATAAACTACAAATGGGACCAGGACGCACTGCGTGTGTACATATAAACAGGCTTAAGAAATGTTATTCAAATAGCAGGCCGGAGAGTACTAACGAGCCGGATGTCTGGCCGGAAGTGATAACTAGCTCGCAATTGATAGATGAAAATGTTGAAGTTACAGCTCCTGAGAGAAATGAAATAAGCACAGAAAATTCGTTTATCAAAAATTATGATGAAGACGCTCATAACATCACTCTCCCTCAGGATGATGAGCGTAAAGATCCCACTTGGACTTATAGGGGAATTAGGGAAAGAAATCAAGTGGAAAGACCCGTCACCTTGCCATGGACTTTGCGGCCTCGGGTTCGAAACCAAGGGGGGCCATCCACCAGTTCTAGGCGCGAGGAGTCAGAAGAGCCAGTAATCAGCGGCAGCGATGAACATAACTCGGAAAATATAGGCTACAATGAGCCGAGTGAAAATACAGAAAAAGTAATGGCGTACCAGCTTAAAAGGCGTGGGCGTATCTAATATCCTCATTTTGATCTTTTCAGGTTATGCTCTGGCAAACCGCGGGGTTATGAGAGATCCTTTAAATGTCTCTCCCGAGGGACCTCTAATGACTAAAGGAGTAATTTTTGCTTATCAAGAGACAATCTTGGTTACTGGCAGTCGATGGACAATCAGTATCGACGTGCCTGTACAACTGTATGCTAATGCCATTACACAAGTCAAAACGATCTTTGAAAAGTTAGATGTTGAAAGATCACGAAATGCAGGGAGTTCAATAGAATGGGGCGAAATTGAGAAACTTAAGAAAGTGTTTGAATTATTGCAAAACGAGATGAGAAATATAGAACAGTACTTACCCTCAAAGGATAGAAGGCGAAAACGGGGTGCAATCGATGTTGGTGGGTCACTGATGAAGGTGTTATTCGGTACTCCTGATAGAGCCGAAATAGATAAGGTGCACAAACAAATTGCTAAATATGCGACTACAACCACCAAACTGGTGCATGTTGCTGAAGACCAATTCACTTATATAAAGGAATTGGATGGGCGAACTACTCAAAATACCCAAAGAATAAAAAGCTTAACTGATGAATTAGTTGTAAAGGTACAGGAGATTAATAATAGAAGCTTAGAGGTAGAAGATGCTGTAACAAATTTCGAAAATTGGGTGAGAAGTCAATTTAAAGTATCCTCAGCGATACGCGAACTTTCTTTATTCATGATTAACTTGCAGCAGCAGCTAATACAAATACAGGAAGGGCTAGATGTAATCGCGACTGGCAGATTAAGCGCGACTATTGTGCCACCTGGAAACTTATCCCAAATTTTGCAAACCGTGGGACTTCGACTACCACTGGGGACTTCACTTTTAGCCGGTGCTGAAATATCAGATATGCACACGTACTATAAACTTTGTGACGTGATAGCATATTCTATGCCTGCTGCTATCAGGATCCTTATCAGGGTTCCTTTGAGAGGAGCTGATAGAACTTTGAAATTATACAGGGTGTTACCATTGCCAACAATGTTAGAAGAGGTAGAAAAGTACATAACTATTCATACAGCAGTTCAGTAACTGGCAGTGTCTAGTGACAGACAGAGATATGCCCTTCTTACAGACACCAACTTAAACCAATGTAAACCCGGAACCATCTCCGTTTGTCCTGCTGAATTTGCCTTGTACTCCTCTACCTCTCCCACATGTATCTCATCCTTATTTTTTGGACAGGAAGACAATGTCCACACCCTTTGTAAACGAGTTATCCTAAGACCTAACTTCCCACCTATATGGTACCACGTCAAGTCAAAAAAGAAGAATTACTGGGTGTACTCAGTGTCGAGCCCTTTGAAGATAGCTAAAACTTGTTCTGGTCGCAAGACACGTTTCAGACCATTGATTCTCCATGGCACGGGGTTGTTAACTGAAGACCTTGACTGCCACTACCATTCGGAGACAATGACATTGTTGCCTGCCGTCACCGGAGAAACGCAACTGAGCTTAGAAGAAGGCGCCATCATCGTACCCGATATCAGCAGCATGTTGTTGCCGGCCGAGCGACGTAACCTGACTGTAAAAGATCGACGGCCATTGGACCTAACAAACCTGGAAGCTCTCCAGACCGAGCTTCGAATAGACGACCACCCGCCATAGACGCCACTTCGCCGTCTCGCCAACAGCGTGTATGAGGCCCGTGAATCCTTGCGTAGCCAGCAAGGAACTCCAGTACACCTGTGGACCGGTATTGGGGTACTGTTTGTTCTAGGTGTTGCCGTGGTGTTGGGTATCACAAGGAAACATTGGTATACTCGCCTGATGTTGAGGAGACAACTGCTATCCAGACGAGCACATCCAACCACCCAACCACACGACAACGCAGACGAAGGTCATGAGCTCGTGGGAACCACTGTGCCAAACTCTCCCAATCAGGAGGAAGCCGCAAAATCGGAAGCGGCTACTACAAATAATGCTTGCTTCACCACATCAAGTGCGTTGTATTAAAGACACTTGAAACCTTTTGAGAACTCTGACAGGAAGGTTATAGATAACATCTTGACACAAAAAAAAAATTTTTTTGTAACAGTTACACACATTATTAAGAGAGATCATTACTGTAATTAGGTTAAGAAATGGATATCTGTATGTTGTATGCTTACCTATATGTGTTAGATATATATATATGAGAGCCCTTGTGTAGTACAGGAGGAAAAAATCCTGAAAGTAAAAGGAAACAAAATTATTTAATAATCTCTTCTGGCAGAGAAAGAAATTCAATGAATGTTAAAAAAAATAATAATAATAATAATAATAATAATAATAATAATAATAATAATAATAATAATAATAATAATAATACAAGACACTTACCTGAATGGTTAGTAATTTCGCAATCGGTATCCTTGTACCCATTGCTCATGTAAAGGTGGGGAGGGTATAGTGCCCTGGCCACCCCTGTTGTAAGTTAGACAGATGACAGATAGCTGGGAACCTTCCTCTCAACTGTTTGAGCATCCTACGTCTTTCTCAGGACTTCTAGGTCTTCTATAAAGTAATATCTTCTTAAAATATATAATTTCATAGGAACACATTTTTCTATGCAGTTATAAGGTTCCTGAGTAATATTATATTTTATGGTATTCATATTCATGTGAGAGGATGCTTACTCACATACCTCATCCTGCTTGCCGTCTGCTGCGGCTGGGTAAAGTCCCGACCAGTGGTCTACGTGACCGGATCTTTCGAACTTTTCACCTAAAACGTAAGAATTTATGACGACACTTAGGCGTCGTCTATCCGCCACTATATAAGCTTCCCGAGCACCAGCTCGGGGCTTTTTTTGTATTGTGTGGTGCCTAAGGAAATCCCCGTCGGTCCGCATCAAGATGCAGAACCTCCTGATTATCCTGCAAGTAATGGGTGAGTAAGAAAGGAATATTGTCTCTGCCTAGATATTCTGCCAGGGAAACATTTTGACATACTAAAAGATAAGGACTAAGGGCTTCTCAAATTATGTGTTTTACTTTTGTAGTACTTAGGTATAGATGTTAATTCAAATAAATTAGTTATAGGAAAAGCTTATCATTACATTCCTAGTTCCCTCCAGGTGCACGCACCGTAATACACACAATCTTCCACTACTACTCTGCAATCCTTATCACCCTTAGGAAACAACAATATCGAGCTAGAATAATTAGAACTTAAAACCCGAATTATTCCCTTTTAGAGCATTTCAATCACCTTTGCACGTAACATGTTCAATCTCTGGTAAGGCAGACGATATGGAGTCAATCTGACAGGTGTAGTACCGAGTAATTCGATCTTATATTGAAATAGAGAAGAGTTCCGTTAACACATCGGAAAACTGCTGAATCCAATTGTAAATGGAATGTTGTTTTTCTTTATCTAAATGGGAACTATCTCTTGGTGACAGGCGCCACTTTTGAGCCATTGTCTCACTTTAAAGAATCTTGTATAATTAATATGATTGAAATAGGTAATTAAGTGTCGTTAAGTATACATAAATAAAAAGCAACAAAAATATTGACAAATATAAATAACGAATAACATGTAGTTTACAAAAAAAAAAAAAAAAAAAGACTGGAGCACGCAATTGCAAATAGCGAGATCTAGCAACATTGCCACTTCCAATTCCGTTTCCGTTTTGTGATCAACCAATGCGGAATGTAACCTTGTGATTGGTTTATGTGGAGTCCTTTTTTTTTTTCTTCTTCTTTCCTTTCTTTGCGGTCAAGTGCAAAGGTTCAGCAACGGAGGTTGTGTTTAAAAGGAGAGGTAAACCTAGCAAACTTTATACTTCCGCGAGTATCTTGAATGCAAAATTTCTCCCAATACTGATTCATCGGATTCAGATCTGAATGGGATTCCAACTTCCGACTGGCGTGATTTCCAGCTCCAGATGTAACTAATTAATCAATTGTTTAATTGCATTAATTCAACTGCTCAGTGAGGAAAAGTCTTGTCAGTCTGACTTGAACTCCCCCTTCCATTGAATACACATTTAATGTATTTACTAGTACTACTGTATTTATCCACAAACTGTTTTCGTTCTGGAAGTGTTGGGGTAATGAAGGGGGGGGGGAATGTCAGTGCAGTCTGGATGTTGATGTCTGTAGTCTGTTTGTGGGTGTGTGTGCTGTGTTTGTTGTCAGGAGTGCCGGTCAGAAGTTTGGTGTTTAGTGTGGTAGTCAGTCTAGAGAGGCCTTCGTCCAGGGATTTTTGAGTGGCGGCTGCTATGAGTTGTGAACTGCAGTTGGTGGTGAAGGTCCTTAGTGTATTTGCTGTTGCGGTGGTCATCTGCTGTAGGTCCTGGATTCCGGACTCAATGTCGTGTAGTCTGCGTGGTGTTGTGGTGATGGCAGTCAGCGCCTCCTCCAGTAGAGCCAATTAGGTGCTGATGTGCAGGACCTCGGAATGAAGGTCCTGCACGGCATCCTTCATGGAGCTGTCAGTTGGCGCTTCTGGTGCTGGTTGCGGTGGAGTGTTGGTGATGGCTGATGAACTTGTAGTGTCTGCTGGAGGTGATGCGGCGGTGACTGGTCTTGGGTGTGGTGGTCGGGGTCTGCTTGGGTGGAGCGGGCACTGCGCTTGCCCGTGAAATGGCCTAAGCCATCACACGTCGTGCAGTACCTGCGGCGGCGACGAAGGTCATGGTCTCTGCATTCGGCAGTGAGGCTGCGGTAGCCACAGTAGTGGCAGCGTGGTGCAGCACTGCAAGCTTCAGCGGTGTGGCCGAATGCACAGGGGAGCTGGCGACTACCTCTGTTAGCCTCAACTGTGTGACGGCACCCACAGATGAGCAGACCGTCAGTCAAGGCTGCAGTGTAGTCGGCTGGGTCGGCGAGTTCTAGGCGCACCAGTGGTGTTGGACCCCTCGAACTTGTGATGCGGGAAGCCCGTATCACTGAGGGGTCACTGGTGGCGAGCTGCTGCGGTGATGAAGCGGTGGGGGAGGTCCCGTGGAACTCCCCGGATCACCGCGCTGTGCCTCGCAGGAAGCACAGGTTGACTGGACTGCGGCGGCTGAATTGAGCAAGGCTCGGTTAGAGCGGCGGTGTTTTGCAGTAGTCCGGCCAACGGCAAGGGATCCAATTTCGGCGTGGCGGTGGTGGCATCCGGTTTGGAAGTGGTGTGTGTGACACTTCCACTTGTTGCCAGAGTTTGTGTGTGCTGCGGTGTCTGGAATGATGGAGTTGGAGCAGGATCTGAGGTTGTAATAGCTGGAGTTGCTGCCGAAGGCAGCGTCAGACTCCTATCGAGTTCTGAGGATGCGGCGGAGGGCGGTGGTGAAGGCGGCGCTGAGGCCGGTAGTTGCCGGGTGCTTTAGGCAGCGGCAACCGGCGTTTGCGTTGGCGGTTGCCCGGCAAGAGCGGGAGCTAAAGCCAGGGAAACCGTCCAAAACACGCTGCCGTTCCTCGGTGATGGCGGCGGCTCACCAGGTTCAGGTGTGGATGCTAGTGAGGTTGCGGCGGTACTCTTCTTCTTGCAGCGACCTTTCTTCGTCATCTACTCGGACCACTGTCCGGTGCACTTCGCCCTACCTGTTCGTTTGTCCTCCCCTATTGCCCCTCATGGGTTGGAGCGAGTCACGGATTGGTCCGCCTTTCGGGCGACTCTGCACTCTTTGATCAACCCTCGCCTCCGCTGTGCTTCTCAGGCCGACATTAATTCTGCCGTGGCCTCTTTTACGGCCTCCCTTCGCACGGCTATTACGCGTGCTACTACCTCCACGCCTCGCCGTTTTGGCCGCCACCTCTTTCCAGAGGGTGAATATTTGGTCGCATGTCGCCGTCGTCTGTTTCGCCTCTGACGGCAGACCCGCCAGCCCCTTTATAGACGTCTGGTCAACGTCTTTCGCAGCACCATCAAGGACACTCGGCTTGTCTGTGCTGATGCTGCCTGGGAGGAGCGTATGCTTGCCACATCCCACTGTGACGGCTCTCTTTGGAAGGTCCTCAAGGGATTTCGCTCCTCCACGCCTATCTGCTCGCAGTCAGGCCCCTACACACCTCAGCGGGCCCGGTAGGCTCTCCAGAAGGGAAGGTGGAGTTATTTGCTTCTTGCCTAGAAGCTCGCTTCCAGGACAACCAGACTACCCATCCTGCTCAGGTGATGGCCGTTACGGCCTGGCAACACGACTGGCTTGCTAGCCCCCCTGTACCTTTGGGTCTCCGGGTTCTTTGCGCCATTGGGCGTCTACACCCCGGCAAGACGTGTGGCCCCGACCATGTTTCGCCGATTGCTCTCAAACATCTGCCTCGCCGTGCTCTTGTATTTTTAACCCTTTTATTTAACTTCCGCCTCCAATTTGGTTATTTTCCCACCGCTTGGAAGTCCGCACGGGTTATTATGTTTCCAAAACCAGGTCGTGACGCCCGTGATGCAGCATCCTATCGGCCGATCAGCCTTCTCTCCCACTTAGGGAAACTTTTTGAGCGACTATTGCTCCGGAACATACATTTAGCAGCCCCCCCCCCCTTGCTACTTCCTTGCCAGACTTTCAGTTTGGGTTTCGTCCCCGCCACTCCACTGACCTCCAGTTCCTCAAATTTGTGGATGATGTTGGCACCGCCTTCAACAATGATCGCAGCACCCTCGCTCTGTTTTGGATGTGGAGGCTGCTTTTCACAAATGTTGGCATGCGGGCATACTGTACAAAATCCACCATCAGCTTCCGGCTATGCGGCCCTTTCTCCGGCTCCTCCACAGCTTCCTCCAGGACCGCTGGTTTAGCGTCTGTCTTGGGCGTGCCCATTCTCGCCCCCGCCTTATGCGTTCAGGAGTTCCACAGGGTGCGGTACTGGCCCCCCTGCTTTACAGCTTCTTCACCCGGGATCCCCCTCAGGACCCGCGCTGTTCTGTGCTGATGTACGCGGACGACACGGCCCTATATCACCACTGTTCTAATCTCCGTTACGGCCAGCTCGCCCTCCAGCGCTATGTCACTCGTTTCTTGGAGTGGCTCTCCCTCTGGAAGATAGCTGTCAATGCCGCTAAATGCCAGTTTGTGCTTTTTACCCACCGTCGCAACCTTCCGCCTCTCACCCTCACGGTGGCTGGTCAGCTCTTGCCCTGCCATAGCCAAACTCGCTACCTAGGCGTTATCTTAAGCCGCTCTCTAACTTGGCGTCCCAATATCACCCGTCTGCGTACACAGGGGCGGACTCGCCTCCACCTCTGCTGTCGGATCATCCGCAGCCGCCGACTTGCGCTTCGCTCAAAGATCGTTCTCTTTCAGGCTTTTATACGCTCCTATCTCCTTTATGCCTGCGCCGCATGGGCGGCCGTTTCACGCACGCACTGGGTCCTCTTCCAACGCATCCAGAATTTATGTTTCTGGCGCATCCTTCGCGCCCCGCTCCTTACTCCCAACAGGGCTATCCACGAGGAATTGGCCGCAACTTGAGGACTTTATGCACATTCGGGGTCGCCGGCTCTGGGCCTCCCTCAAAATCCATCCCAACCCCCTGGTTCGGAACATTGGCACCAACGAACCTCGACACCGCAAGCACCGAGGAGTTAAGCCGTTTTAACTCCCCCCCCCCCCACAGTGATTTATTTTTGCCCTCCAGGCCGACAGTGCCTCCGTAAGTTTGTGCAGTGCAAGTGTGCTTTTTGTGTTTATATTTTGCATTATGTATTTTTTGCCTTCGCCTCGGTGAAGGCTCTTCCACAAACTGATGGCAGCAGCTATGCCTTTTGTTTTCTTTTATAACTGTATGTGTTTCCTGGCTTAATATCTATGTATTTTACTCTGGAGCCGTTTCTCTTAGGGGCGGCAGCCTCTCTGTATGGGTTCCTTCTTTTTGTTTGTATTCAGCTATGATTTGTATAAAATGATGTAAATTTTACCCTGACGGCTGCATCTCTGTAACAGCCAAGGGGCTATTTTTGCTCAATAAAAAACTGAAGGAAAAAAAAAACTTCGTCATCTCGGCGCGTTGATCCCGACACTGACCTTGATGGATTGAGCTTGCGTAGAGTGATATTTATAAGAGCTGGAATGAAGCTAACATCTGATTGGTTCGCGTGATATTATGGCTCTTTTTTTTTTTTTTTTTTTTTTTTTTTACCATGGAGGGGGAAAATGCATTCCTGCATTCGACCCCAAGCCTTAGTGCAATATGTGGAGCTCCCCGTAGAGTGCGGTATATCCCCTAAAAACCCCTCCACGTGTTAATCGTTCGTTATATAGAGTACTTTCGTGCAAACATGAATTAGTCGGGTCCCGCATAGCACCCCGGTTAGTAAGTGAGAGTTACTTGCATGCCAGCGCGTTAATGCTACTTACTGGGATTGTCCATGAAAACTGAACAATACCAGTGGGTAATCATGTGTTACTTTATAAGTGTTTTATTCGTTAATAATTATGTTCTACTTCTGCTGGGTGTGCCTGCTTGTCATATTAGGTAACATGTTATTCGACATGCAATAAATTTAGTCTTATAGTACATGTTTAGAATGAGATATATATTTATATGGCTTTTTTTATTGATGATGGAAAAGGCAACTAACGCCCTAACCCCAGACAAATCTGGGAGTGTGAGACTCCCCACCCTGGACTCGAACCAGGGTGGCACTACTCACAAAAAAAACCCACCGGAAGTAGGAGGCCCATGCCTCTCTGTTGCAGTACCGCATTAAGCAACTGCGCATTTCTGGTGATAGTGAGTGCTGCCTGCCAGTGGCAGTAACAGCGAGTGATGGAGATATTAGCCAGTGGACACACATGACTTGCGCCCTGAGTGCCCCACTGGAGAAGTAATTGGTGAAAATGAAGGGTAGTTGAAGGTGATGTTTGTGAAAGTTAATGGTGATGCTTCCTGGCGTTCCTTTGATCTGCGTGGAATTCGCGGAAGTTTCTGAACAATTTCTGCGCTGTCTGAGGCTGATGTGGGAGTGGTCATTCAGCTACCTGAACCTGGGGCTCAGGGTCGCTGTCGTGGTTTAGTGGCCTACTGGCGTCGACTTCGGGGCCTTCATCTCCTCCCTGATGATGAGCCGGATGTCGTTGAGGAGTCGGTGGTTCTTGGGTAGTGACGAATGTTGCTGCTGACATTGTTGGTCCTGCTGTAGCTGCATTTGGACGCTGGCTATCCGGTTGGACAGCTCAGCGGTGGAGTACTGTAGAGTGGAGATGGCGGCGGTGGTGGCAGCTTGTAAGTCCAGCAGCTTCCTGGAGATGACGCTGGTGAAGGCCTCTTCTAACGCAGCTAAGCGAGCGCCGATGTTCAGGATCTCCGCATGAAAGTCCTGAATGGCATCCCGCGTCGCTGCGTCTATGGAAGCTGGAGGTGGGGTTGCGTCTGTGTATAGGGTCTGCGGTGATCGTACTGGCTGCGGAGTGGTGTGCCCGACCCTCGGGTAAAGGGGACACTGGGCCTGGCCAGTGAAGTGTCCGGTGCCACGGCAGGTGGCACAGAACCGGCGACGGTGGCGGAGATCATGCCCAGTGCACTGCGTCGTCAAGACGCTGGTCCCACAGTAATGGCACCGCGGCGCTGAAGTGCAGGCATCTAGGCTGTACCCGTAGGCGCAGCAGCAGCGGCAGGGCCTGTGGCGTTCCGGTCTGCTTATTTCGACTGGCAGAAGTCGCCCTAATAAGGGCAACCCTGATGTCAAAGCAGCTTCAAGGTCAGCCAGGTCCTGAAGCTCGGCTCTTACCAATGGAGTTGGCCCCCGGTCGCAGAAAATGCGGGTGGCCCTCAAGCATGAAGGCCACCGCGACTGCGCGGCTGTGAGCAGATGCCGGGTGGAAATGTCCCGAGGGACCTCCGGTACCACGGCACTGAACCGGGGCGGCGGTGTGGAGCTCGGCGGAGATGGTGTTGTAGGCAGCGGCAACTGCAGTGGCAGTTGCAGCGAAGCTGCGCTGGCGACTGGCGGCGAAAGGAAGTTTGCCTCAGCCGGCGGAGACGGAGATACTGCATCCTCGGCGACTGCCGGGGGAGTAGTGGTGTGTGCTGCCGTAGCTGCGGCGGTTCGGCGCTGTCTCGTCTTCACCATCGTCGACCTCTCCCCATTTTTTTTTATTTGGAAAGGGGAGACAGAGAGAGAGTTGGAAGGTAGAAAGAATGGCTTATCTCGCCATTAGGTGAAGTGCGGGATTGGGAAGGAAGTATCGGGTTCGAAGGAGATAAGTCGGGATGGGGAGGTTCCGCTGAGCACCCTCGTTAGTGCGGCGGTTGCTGCTGGCCGAATTGGCGGCTCAGCAGAAGGTAGCGGTAGTTCCGGGTGACAGTCATGACCGAGGCCCTGGCTGCCACCCGGGGAGTAAAGGAAGGTTTGATAGGAATACAAGGTATCTTTATTTTCAGTTTATTTAGTATTTCTTAATAAAGGCTTTGGTGTTGGTGTGCTATTTTTTTGTGGCTTGTAGGGGAGGGAAGTTTTCGTTGCGTCGGTCCAAGTCGTTGGTTGGTTGTTGTGAAGTACTGTGATGAAGTGGAGTGAGTGAATCAGTAAGTGATGGGGAAATGAAGGGCGAAAAGGTCAGTGCAGTCTGTGAGATAGTGTCCGTGGTCCGTCTGCTAGTTCGTGGGTTTTTGGTGGCGTCAGTATTACCGGTCAGTAGTCTGTGGTTTACTGCTGTAGTCCGTCTGATGATGCCGTCGTCTAGTGATGTTTGTGTGCAAACTGCATTCAGTTGTGTGGTGCAGCTGGCGGCGAAGGTCCTTAGTGCGGTTGCGGTGGCAACGGTTGTCTGTTGGAGGTCTTGGACTCCGGCCTCAATATTGTGTAGTCTCCGGAGTAGGGTGGCGGGTGTCTCGGCAATAGCGGTTGTGACGGCCGACAGCGCCTCCTTTAGCAATGTGCTGATGTGGAGGACCTCGGAATGAAGGTCCTGCACGGCGTCCTTAATGGCATTGTCAGTTGCTGCTGGTGCTGGTTGAGGTGGAGTGTTGATGATGGCTGGTGATGAACTAGTAATCTCTGCTGGAGGTGATGCGGCGGTGACTGGTCTTGGATGTGGTGGTCGGCGTCTGTTTGGGTGGAGCGGGCACTGCGCTTGCCCCGTGTAATGGCCGAAGACATCACACGTCGCACAGTACCTGCGGCGGCGACGAAGGTCATGGGCTGTGCATTCGGCAGTGAGGCTGCGGTAGACACAATAGTGGCAGCGCGGTGCAGCACTGCAAGCTTCAGCGGTGTGGCCGAATGCACAGCAGCGGCGACAGGGGAGCTGGCGACTAATTGTGCTAGCCTCAACTATGTGACGGCGCCCATAAATGAGCAAACCGTCAGTCAGGGCTGCCGTATAGTCAGCTGCGTCTGCAAGCTCCAGGCGGACCAGCGGTGTTGGGCCTCTCGAGCTAGTGATACGGGAAGCCCGTATCACTGAGGGCCATTGGTGACGAGCAGCTGCGGTGATGAAGCGGTGGGGGAGGTCCCTCAGAACTCCCAGGATCACCGCGCTGTGCCTCTCAGGAAGCACAGGTTGGGTGGACTGCGTCAGCGGTTCGGTTGGAACGGCGGTGGCTTGTAGAAGTTGAGCCGGCGGCTGTGGATCCAATTTAGGTGTGGCTGTGATGACTTCCGGTGTGGAGGTGGTCAATATGATACTTGCGTTTGTGGTCGAAATTTGTGTGGGCTGCGGTGTCTGTGCTGATGGAGCCAAAGGTAGCCTCGGCGTCGGAGCAATATCCGGTTCAGAGGATGCGGCGGTGGATGATGGTGAAGATGGCGATGAGGCAGCGGCGACCGGCGTTCGCACTGGCGGTTGCCCGGCAAGAGCGGGAGCTAAAGCCAGGGAAACCGTCCAAAACGCGCTATTGTTCTTTGAAGATGTCGGCGGCGACTCGTCCGGTTCCGGTGAGGATGCCGGTGAGGTTGCGGCGGTAGTCTTCTTCCTGCGGCGACCTTTCTTCTTCGTCATCTCGGCGACCCCCCCCCCAAAAAGTACTCCTTTCCCCCATTTTTTTTTTTTTTTTTTTTTTTTTTACCGTGGAGGGGAAAAATGCATTCCTGCATTCGACCCCAAGCCTTAGTGCAATGGCTTGGGGGATATGTGGAGCTCCCCGCAGAGTGCGGTATATCCACTAAAAAACCCCTCCACGTATTAATCGTTATATATAGTGTACTTTCGTGCAAACATGCATTAGTCGGGTCCCGCATAGCACCCCGGTTAGTAAGTGAGAGCTACTTAGCTGGCATGCATTGCATGCGAGCGCGTTAATGCTACTTACTGGGATTGTCCATGAAACCTGAACAATACCAGTGGATAATCATGCGCTACTTTGTAAGTGTTTTATTCGTTAATGTTTATGTTCTATTTCTGCAGGGTGTGCCTGCTTGTCATATTAGGTAAAATGTTATTTGACATGCACTTAAATTTAGTCTTATAGTATATGTTTAGAATGAGTTCCGCTTCTGCGCTGTTGCTTCGGGAGATTTCTCCGTCCGTCAGTGGTTGCGCAGCCGCTCGTCGCTAGTAGCAGTACCGGGCTCATAGGCCTTCGTCATCTCGTTTGCCATGTAGTTGCCAAGGTCGTCTAAGTGATTGACTCCATATTGCAGCTGCCCGAAGTACGCTGCCCGCGTCGATCACAATGGGAGGCCCCTTCCCCCGGTCCGCCTCAGCTGTAGCTGAGGGCTTTAGGGCTCTGCGACGGGCTGGTACTGAAACATATGTGAAGAGAGAAAGAAAAAACATATATATATATATATATATATATATATATATATATATATATATATATATATATAGTTGTGTGTTAGAAGGGGAGAGGTTTTTAGGGAAGGAGGTTTGTAAGGTATTGTTGTATTTCGTCTGGAGTGGTGTCTTGTGTTATAGTTCTGTCGAAAAGTGATAAAGGTCTGTTGTGTTTGTTTGTTTGTGTGTCGTAGTTCCCTAGTGTTTCTATTAAAGGGTTGTGATGTGCACTTAATTGTTGATACGTGTCGTAGTTTAGCTTTTTAATGAATTGTTCGATTGTATGTATTTTGAGTTCTTCGTGGAGTATGTCAGCTGGAGCTGTGTACGATACCTTAGATACTAAGCGTAGAATTTTATTTTGGAATCTTTGTAAGTTTTTGATGTGGTTTTCGGCGACATACCCCCATACTTGGGATGCGTAAGTAATTATAGGTCGGATTAATGTTTTGTAAAGTGTGAGTCCCATGTTAAGGCTTAGCTGTGAGCCCATGTTGATGAGTGGGTATAGCCTGCCCAATTGGGCATTGGCTTTTCCACGAGTCTGAGTAATATGATTTTTCCATGTTAGACCTTGATCCATTTTAAGTCCAAGCCAAGTTACCGTATCTGTCCATCCAATATCTTCACCAAATATAGTAAGTGGAGGCAGGCGGTGTCTGGGAAATCTGTGATTGATACGCTTTGTGAATATGATTGCTTGAGTTTTTGGTGCATTTACTTTGATTCGCCATTTGGTAAGCCAGTCCTCTAGGTTATTAAGGGACCTCTGGAGTCTGCTGTGAATGAATTTCGTTTTTCCTGATTGGGTCATTATGGCGGTGTCGTCCGCATAAATGTATAGTTCTGTATTTTCTGTTTTTGGGATGTCATTTATATAGATATTAAATAGTGTTGGCCCGAGTATGCTGCCTTGTGGCACTCCGGCTTTGATTGGGCGTTCGGATGACAGGTGATTGTTTACTCTGGATTGAAATTTTCGATCACTTAGGTAGTTTGCTATGAGTTTAATGAGTGAGTCGTGTATATTTATTGTATTGAGCTTCTTTAGTAGGCCAGCATGCCATACTCTGTCGAAGGCTCGTTCGACATCTAATAATAAAGCACCTGTTGATTTGTTGATGTTGAAACCGTGCGTTATAGATTCGGTTGCCCTGATTAGTTGAAGAGTTGTTGAGTGTTTGGCTCGGAATCCAAATTGTTCTGGAATTAGTATGTTTTGTTTGTTTAGTTGAGAGTTGAGACGTTTCAGAATTACTTTTTCGAGAAGTTTTCCAAGTGAGCTTAGTAGACTAATTGGTCTGTAGTTGTGCGGTTTGGACAAGTTTTTCCCCTTTTTGGGGAAGTGGACCACGTTGGCTAGTTTCCACCTTTTAGGGTAATGTCCACTAATGAGCACGTAGTTGAATATGTCAGCCAGTAGCTTAATTGCCCTTTCGGGCAAATGCATTAGGGCCACTGTTGGGATGTTATCTGGCCCAGGGGCTTTTCTCTTTGGGAGGTGCCTGATTAGCCAGTTTATTTCACTCGGGCAGGTTTTTCTCACTAAGTTGTGGGTTGCCTGTTCTTTGAAAATTTCTGTTTCCTCTTCCGTTGCCTCCGTAAATTGAGGGCAGCAGGGAGTAGGATTAGGCGTGCAGATTTCTTGCAGTGTGTCTGCGAGCATATCTGCTTTTTGTTGGTCTGTAGATGCTATTGTTTGATTGTGGTGTAATGGTGGTATTTATGTTTTATCGCGTGTTAGACAGCGTGCAATTCTCCACACCGAGTCTCGTTCGTAGTCGAGGTTCTCAAGTGTATTCTGCCATTGTTGAGAGAGATGGTTTGTTCTCTCTCTGACAAGGGTATTTAAATGTCTAACGTATTCCTGGTCTACAATATGACGTGTTTTCTGCCATCGCCGTCTAGCTCGGTTTCTTTCCGCTGCTAACATTTGGATGTCAGGTGGTAGTTGTGATTGGTATTGCTTAGGTTTGTTTATTGGTACAGCTTCTTTGGTTGCAGTTTTTATTGCATTTTCTAGTTGAGTTACCGCCTCATTCATGTTTTCTGCTGTATTTAGCTGTGTAGTATGTAGGTGCTTGTTGATAGTGTTTGCAAACCTATCCGAGTCTGCTTTATTGTAGTTTAGCCATTTTTCCTGGTATTTAAGATGCCTGAGAAATGGGCACGGACTTCGTAGAAAACAATTTATAGCAGTTATACGGTTAATGTTTTGTGTTTGAGTACGCATCTGCTAGAAAATAAGCCTTGGAAGACAGCAGGTAGAGGATTAGGTATTAATGCTCTTTAACATTGGTGTCCATGCTGAACTTAACTGTAGGCCAGAATCGCGATTTAGATTATTTGTTTCAGATGAGTTGGCTAAAGCTTCTTTAACTCTCCTTTCCCAGTAGTTCGAACACTTTGCCAATATCTTGGTGTTGGTAAAGTTAGCCCTGTGGCTTTGTTCTATACAGTGTTCAGCCAGTCCAAATTTTTCGGGTTGCATAAGCTTAATTGATCTTTGGGTTCAGAAACACGTGTAGCAATAGTGCGTCCTGTTTGGCCAATGTACGCTGCGCTACATTCGCAAGGAATGTGGTAGACACCAGGTACTCTTAGAGTTAAATTATCTTTAACTGGCCTGACCAAAGTTTTGATTTCAGGTGGCAGCTTATGGATGGTTTTGACATTATACTTATAGAGAAATCTACTAATCTTTCCCGAAAAATTGCCGGTAAACGGTATATAGGCTATGGCGACTGGCTTGTCTTTTTGTTGAGTGTTCTTGCTGGGGTTTCTTTTTCGTCCGGCTCTTTTCAGCGCAGATGTGAAGTCTTTGGCTGAATATCCATTTTGTTGGAGTGTGAATTTTAGGTGTTGAAATTCCGTTTGCAGATGATCTGGGTCTGATACAGAAACTGCTCTATGTGCCAATGTGTTGAGAATGCCCATTCGTTGTCACTTATGGTGGAAGCTGTTTGCGTTAAGATAAAGATCCGTGTGTGTAGGTTTTCGCTAGACGGCATGACCAAGAGTTCCGTCCGCTTTGCTGGTAACCAGAATGTCCAGAAAAGGGGAGGGAAGCGTTTTTCTCAACTTCCATTGTGAACTGTATTTGTGATCTGAGGCTATTTAGGTGTGCAAGAAAATCTGGAAGAGTGTGCAGTCCATGCGGCCAAATTACAAATGTATCATCTACATACCTGAAAAAATGTGTAGGCTTTGTGTTAAGTATTTCATGCTCCAGAAACTCCATATAGAAGTTGGCAATAACTGGTGATAGAGGAGAGCCCATGGCAACACCGTCTGTCTGCTCGTAGTAGGTGTTGTCATACAGAAAATAAGTGGTAGGAAGTGTGTGACTAAACAGTGCAGTAATACCAGGTGGAAAGTATTCTGACAGTAGTTGTATTGTTTCCGCAAGGGGAAATCTGGTGAAGAGAGATACCACATCGAAACTAACAGGTCCGATGGTTTCACTTTCATGTTGTCAAGAACTTGTTCTTCACATGGTGTGCACACTTACCTACTTTGATGTTGTCAAGAACTTATTCTTCACATGGTGTGCACACTTACCTACTATTGGTTGCAGCAGATGTGCCAGATGACGAGCTAGGCGATAGGTAGGGCTGCCAATAGCGTCTACTATGGGCCTTAGATGTATCCCAGGCTTATGGATCTTCGGGAGACCATATAATCTGGGAGGTACGGAGGCAGATGGTGAGACCGTCTTCTGAACATCAGCAGGAAGGCTGGATTTCTTAATTAGCTGGATGGTGCGTCTTTATACAGAGTTGGTAGGATCCTTTTTAATGGTTTTGTATGCAGGATAGTCCAGCAGTTGTTGAACCTTTTCTTGGTACTGCACGGAAGAGAGGAGTACCGTGGCGTTCCCTTTGTCAGCTGGTAAAACAACCAAGTTGTCGTTTTTTCGAAGGGAATGTAGGGCCTTACTTTCTTCTCGACTGATGTTTAAAGTAGGTAGGGTTGCCTTTTCGCAAGCTCTTGCTATCTCACGGCGTATTTCTTCTGCACTAGCTGATGGAAGTTGACAAATGGCGGCTTCAATAGAACTGATGGTGTCTGCCACTGATATTTGCCTAGGCGTGGGAGTGAAGTTGAGCCATTTAGCTAGAACAGAGGTGGTAGGTTCGTCTAGCTGGAGATTGGTAAGGTTGTAGATGATACGATCGGTGTCCAATGGTGGTACAGGTTCATTTTGCTTACATAGACTTGCAAATCTCTTGGTTTGTCGCTTAGTGCAACGCAGTAGAGTAGCATTGCCTTGTGCAAAAGAGGAGTGGTCAACTCTGTCCCAATCTAGAGGTGAAAGCTTGCTAGAAAGAATCCAAAAGGATTCCAGTAACTCCTGATCAACGATAGACAGTTCATGACGGGTATGCTTGATTCGTTCCCATACCAGGGCTAAGCTGGCGCGTCTAAGTATTTTAGATGTTGAGGCATTTTTCACTGGGTAACGAAGTCTCACAAACTTGGGCGTAATTTATTTGTCTCGGCACCTGGATAAGAACGCCAAGGAGCTGAGCAATTTACCTTTCTTTTCGCGTAGGTCTTGATGTTTCCTAATTGCCTGGTAAATTTCTTTCCCGTAAAGGAATTTAAAATAAGAACTGAAGCTTTCCTGGCGACGTATTAATTCAAAATCTTCTCGGACTTCTAGCCAGGTAAAAACTTGGCTTGACACCAACGTTTGGAAGAAGTGCATCTTCCTCGTCTTCAGGGTGAACTGATGGATTGATTATTTTTTTTTTTTTTCGAGTGGAGTGGAAAAACCCAGTTTACAGGCGACAGAGGGGATAACTCTGCCAAGTCTGGGGGTCGCCCTAAACTGGCAATACCCACTAAAAAAAACACTCCAGCGGAGAGAATTCGGGTGTAAGAATGCTGCAGTACCGCTTGTTGCACCTGCGGATTCAAGGAGCGGGTGTTATGGCTGGCCAGAGGCCATAGCCAGGAGAGAGTGAGGGCCAGGACGCAAACATGACCGGAGCCCTGATTGCGCCCTTGGAAGATTTGTGGTGAGGAATAAGTACATATTGCATGTGTATATATCTGCAGCCCTGTAACAAAAGGACGTAGTCAGTATAATATTTTCTGCCCTTTCGGGTAAAGTCGTTGGTGTATTTCGTATGTCTGCAGCCCTGTAACATAAGGACATAGTGATTTAGATACTTCATTTTGGTATACATTCTAAGCTAGTTATATTTTTACAACTACTGCTGCCCTGTCTGGCGAAGTCATTAGTTATTAGTTGTGTTCAGCCCTTTAACTAGAGAGGGCGTAGTCATTAACAGAGACATCATTGGTTTCTCATGGCCATAGTGGTCACCCATCCAAGTGATGGCCATGCCCAATGCTGCTTTACCTGTAATAAAACACTTATTCTATTACTTATTAGTTACATTCTGTTATCTAAATAGCAGAGAAGGTCCGTTAGTGGTCTGCCAGGTCGCTGTAGAGTGGGGGTCCCTCAAACCCCCGGATCCGCCTTGACTCAAAAATAAGGACTTCAAAGGCTACCAAACTAATGTAGACACATTCATGGGTAATTTTATTATGGGATTCTTACTAGCGATTCTAGATATTCTTGTATATTTAAATCGAGTTCCCCCAGGCCGAGGTTCTGTCAAATAGAGAGAGAGGTCTCTTGTGTTTGTTATTTTCTGCTTCATAGGTGCCTAGTTCTTGTATTAGTTCATTATTGTTTCTTGCTTTACGCTTATACAGGTTGTAACTTTGGTTTCTTATGAACTGCTCAATTGAATGCAGTTTTAGCTCCTCATGAAGGAGATAAGCCGGCGCTATTGGGGGTTGTTTGGCAATTATTCTAATTATTCTATTCTGGAGAGTTTGTAATTTATGTATGTGCGTTTTTGCAGCGTATCCCCATACAGGGGATGCGTACGTAATGATCGTCCTTATTAGCGTTTTATATAGGGTAATTCCCATGTTTAATTTTAATTGGCTGTTGAGATTGATGATGGGATATAGTCAGTTTTGTTGACCATTAGCCTTGGTTCTGACCTTAGCTATATGCCTACTCCAGGTTAGGCCTTGGTCCATGACAAGACCTAAGTAGGTCACTTGGTCTTTCCACTCGATAATTTCGCCTTGGTAGTTAAGTGGTTGTAGAAAGTTTCTGCCTTTACGGTGCTGTATTCTTTTAGTGAAGTCTATAGCCTGTGTCTTCCTCGCGTTTACTTTAATTCTCCACTTCTTGAACCATGGTTCAAGTGAGTCTAAAGCATTTTGTAGGCGTAAGTGTATAATTCGTGGCTGAGTGGATTGTGTGGTTATAGCAGTGTCATCTGCGTATATGTACTTGTTGGTTCTTACCAATTCTGGCATGTCATTTATGTATAAATTGAACAATGTTGGTCCCACTATACTTCTTTGTGGAACTCCTGCTCGGATTTGTTTGGAGCTTGAGACTGCGTCCTCTACTGAGGTGTGAAGTCGTCGGTCATAGAGGTAGTCCCTAATTAGGGCTATAGCAGTGTCAGGAAATTCGTAGACTTTCAGTTTTCTGAGTAGCCCTGTATGCCATACTTTATCGAAGGCACGTTCAATATCTAAATAGAGGGCACCTGTCGATTTGTTTGTGTTGAACCCTTTGGTGATTTGCTCCGTCATTCTTAACAGTTGTAGTGTAGTAGAATGATGTGCTCGAAATCCAAACTGTTCGGATATAAGTATATTTTGTATGTGCAAGTGTGAATTTATTCGCTTCAGTATCACTTTTTCTAATACCTTGCTCGTCGTATTTAATAGGCTGATCGGCCTGTAGTTGATCGGTAGTGCTAGATTTTTGTTTACTTTTGGGAAAAGTAGGATTTTTGCCTCTTTCCCTGCAGGTGGAAACCTGCCGTGTTCGAGCGTGTAGTTGAATATTTTGGCAAGCAATGTTACTGCCCTTTTGGGTAAATTCTTTAGTGCCACATTTGGTATCTTGTCTGGGCCTGGTCTTTTCTTGCTGGCAGTTGTTTTATAATCCAGCTTATTTATCCTGCATTTGTTTTTCGCAATTTGATGTGTGTTCTTCTCTGACCTAAAAATTGGGCTTCATCTTCAACTTCTTGAATGAAATTGTCTTGCCCGTTCGCGGGATTGGAAGAGAATACTCCTCTAAAGTGACCGCAAACGCTTCGGCCTTAGCCTGGGGGGTCTCTGCTACGGTGTTATTAATTTGTAGTGGCGGCATATTTGTGCGTGTGCGCGTTAAGCATTTCGCAATTCGCCATACTGTGTTTTGTTGAGGGTTGAGATTTTCGAGTGTGTCATTCCATTGATTTCTAATGTAGGTCCTGGCCTTGTTATTTGCTAGTTCGCGCGCATGATAATATTCTGTTCGATGTATTAGATTTCTAGTTCTCTGCCATTTACGCCTGGCTTTATTTTGAGCTTTTTGCATCTCTTTTACATCTTGGGGATATCTGGCATTAATCGTGAATTGTCTTTTTAAGGGTACGCATGTATTAATGGTTGTGTTTATGGCCAGTTCTAGTTTTTGGATCGCTTCGTCCTGTTCTTCGTTCGTGTTAATTTGGAGTTCTGGTAGGCAGAGATCTACCGTAACCTTGAACTCCTCCCAGTCCACCTTATTGAAGTTGTATCTTAAGGGTTCTGGTTTTGGCCTGAAGGGAGCATTGACTGTCAAGAGTACCGGTAGATGGTCTGATGTCAGCTCCTGCAATACTTATACATCCAGGTCAAATGGGATATTATTTAATAGTGCAATGTCCAGAACGTCTGTGTTTGATTGGGCATATGTGGTACGAATGTTGGCTCGTCTGGGCCTGTGATTAGATAATTTGTGTTATTTATGTGGTTTAGTAATTTAGTTCCTTGTGCATTAGTATTTGCGCAGTTCCAAATTTGGTGTTTACAATTGTAATCTCCTGCTGCAATTACTCTATGCCCTAGTTGCATGATTTTGTCAATGTCATCTGTGTCTACCTCCCCTGGGGGATTGTATACTGACACTATGACGATTTCGGTGTTGCGAATAAAACTTTTTATTGCTGTTGCTCAGCGTGAGTCAATATTGGGGAATTAATCTGGTTGTGTTCTACGCTTGTGTGAATAACTATCGCAGTCCCCCTTCCCCTACGGTCTCGATCATTTCTGTATACACGGTATCCGGGGATGGATAGACGGTCTTTGTGATTTATATGGGTTTCAGTTAATAATGCAATGTGAATTGAGTGTGTTTGTAGTAGATCCGTTAAATCCTTAACCTTTTTGCGCATGCCGTTGCAATTCCATGTGATTCTTCTCAATGTGTCTAAATTAGCTATGAACGTGTTTATCGAGCAAATCTACCAGGTATAACAGGACCTGGGTAAGGTTGAGTGGTCTGATGCTATTCGCCATACCTCTAACCGCAGAGCTCTGCCTGACCAGTAGTGTTTGTGTTATATGCATTGATGTTTTATTTACTGGCACATCCAATGTGCTTATGAGTTGCGCCGATACCACGCTGAAGGCTTCTGCTTCCTCTACTGGGTTTACCGATTCGGCGAGCGACTTTGCTGCTGGGGGAGGCCCAGCAGCCTGTTTTGAGGGACCTGCTTTCTGTTGTTGTGGGGTCGCTCTTCCCTGATTGGTTCCACCTCAGCGCGTGGCTGAGGTTTCCCAACCGCAGAGTGGTTCTCTATGGGGGCTGCGCGTTTTCGGCCTTTGCAATTCCTGGTGAACCACTCTGAGCTTGTATGTGGAGCAGCCTCGGGGGGAGCTTGCGTTCTTCCTACTCTTGGGGGTCTAGGAGGCTGCTCACACTTGGATTTTCCACATGCTGCGGTATATGTGGAGCAACCGCGCAAAGTTGCTCCATGGCCCTTAGCGCCACATAAAACGCATGTACGTTACATAGGTGGAACTGTGCATGTTCCTGAGTAATGGGGTCCTGTACACTTAGCGCAGATCGGGGTTGGGGACCTACATTCTAGCTTCACGTACCAGAGCTGCTGGCATCGTGAGCACTGCTTGAGCTCTGCGATCGACCTATAAGTTTCTACCCTGACTCTAAGGTACGCCAAATATCTGAGGTCCAGAATTTTCCTATTTTCTAGTGTGTCCTGCAATTCTATTAAGAACATGGGCAGGGGGGTCCTATCTCTGTTGCGCCTTCGCATCTGTACGGCCCTAATGGCCTTGAAACCGCACAAAGACAGGTCTTCTATTACCTCTACTCCAGTGAGCTCGGCGTACAGCCCCTTAATCACAAAACGTGCGGTTCTTTCTTCGGGGTGTGCTATCAGATAATGCTGTACGCCGTTGTCTTTCAGATATTTCACCATCAATTGGTAATCATTGAAACAGAACGACTTTATGGCAAAGTCACCGGAGACACGCGTCTGTTCAGCAAGAATTTTGTAAGTTAGTGGGAGTTTGTTAAGTTGTTTCATTAGTTGGTGGAATTTCACTGCCTGGTTTCTGCTAATAAATACTGGCGCCAAGTTTGACCTCTCTACCTGCATAGCGTTGGGTGGTGAGGTTGAGAGGGGTGATGGGTTTGGTCCGGCTGGGGAGGGAGTCACAGGAGCGGGTGCATCAGGTTTGTCTTGGGGTGTTGGGCTTGAAGGAGTGTTGGTGTCAGGTTCAGAGGCTGGAGGGGGTGTGCTAGGAAGTAAGGTTTTCGGTTTCGAAGCTGATTTTGGAGAAGAAGAAGAAGAAGAAGAAGAAGAAGGAGTAGGGGTTTTGGGCTTAGAAGCCGGTGGAGAAGGACGGGAAGGAGCAGAGGATTTAGACTTGGTCCTGGTGGTCATGGTGGGAGATAGAGGTTTGGTGGTCGAAGTAGTCCTACCTGTCTTAGCCATAGCTAGAAGAAAAATATCAAGTATTAAAAGACTTTAAAGAAATGGAGAGAAAAGTTTACAGATTAAAAAGAGGAAAGTGTATAGTAGAAGAGAAAGAACAGTTAGTGAGCGCTAAAAAGCACGGGGAAATAGAGGGTTGGACCTCGAAGAGGCGCTTCAGCTAGTCTTGCGACTGCTTCCTGTAACCTTATTCCCCTACTCGTCTAAACTGCGGTAGTGCAATCTCTGAGAGCTTTAGGCTTTGGTTGCTAGAACCGCGGCAATGCCGAGCCGAAGGCTTTGGTTAAAAACCACGGCAATGCCGAGCCGTTCCAGCGGTCGCTACTTCTTTGTAGCGGACTTCTTCAGCTGGAGCTTCAATGGTTGGAGTCGCCTCGTTGAGATCTCGAAGCGAAGTCCCACCTCTTCACCAGAGTTCCCCTTGCGGAAACAATACAACTACTGTCAGAATACTTTCCGCCTGGTATTACTGCACTGTTTAGTCACACACTTCCTACCACTTATTTTCTGTATGACAACACCTACTACGAGCAGACAGACGGTGTTGCCACGGGCTCTCCTCTGTCACCAGTTATTGCCAACTTCTATATGGAGTTTCTGGAGCTTGAAATACTTAACACAGGGCCGGTGGCGTTCCTGTCGGCTTGCTTCGACTGGCAGAAGTCGCCCTAATAAGGGCAAACCTGACGTCAAAGCAGCTTCAAGGTCAGCTGGGTCCTGAAGCTCCATTCTTACCAACGGAGTTGGCCCCCGCCATGTAGGCCACCGCGACTGCGGGGCGGTGAGCAGATGCCGGGTGGAAAGGTCCCGAGGGACCCCCCGTACCACGGCACTGAACCGGGGTGGTGTGGAGCTCGGCGGAGACGGTGATGTAAGTAGCGGCAATTGCGGTCGCAGTTGCGGCGAAGCTGCGCTGGATACTGGGGGCAACAGGAAGTTTGCCTCAGCCGGCGGAGATGGAGGTACTGCATCCTCGGCGACTGCTGGGGGAGTATTGCTGAGTGCTGCCGTAGCAGCGGCGGTTCAGCGCTGTCTCTTCTTCACCATCGTGTGTCGAGAGAAGTAGTCTCCTCCCACTGGGAAAGGAGAGTAAAAGAAGCTTTAGCCATCTCGTCTGAAACAAATAATCTAAATCGCGATTCTGGGCTACAATTAAGTTCAGCATGGACACCAACAATAAAGAGGCCTTAATACCTAATCCTCTAACTGCAGTCTTCCAAGGCTTATTTTGTAGCAGGTGCGTGCTCAAACACAAAATATTAGCCGTATAACTGCTATAAATAGTTTTCTACGAGGTCCGTGCCCATTTCTCAGTCATCTTAAATACCAGACTGATGAGGGGACGGAGCTTCTTCTTCGACTCGTGAAGATGGCCAAGAAGAGACTGCGCAGACTCGCCGCTGCTAAGGCAGCACCCGTCGCCTCTTCCTCGGCAGCCGCCGAGGAGGCAGCTTCTCCGTTGCCACCGGTCCCGGCAAGCCCTGCTTCGCCGGCCGCCACCGCAGTCTCGCCGCAACTGCAGCCGCAGTTGCCGCCAACACCGCCGCCACCACCGCCGCCACCACCCAGCTCTACGACGCCGCCCCGGTTCAGTGCCGTGGTACGGGGGGTCCCTAGGGACCTTACCACCCGGCATCTGCTCACCGCCGTGCAGTCGCGGTGGCCTTCATGCTTGAGGGCCACCCGCATTTACTGCGACCGGGGACCAACGCCGCTCGTCCGGCTGGAGATGCAGGACCAGGCTGACCTGGAAACTGCCTTGGCGTCAGGGTTGCCCTTATTAGGGCGACTTCTGGTCGTCGAGGCTAGCCGACAGGAACGCCATCGGCCCTGCCGACGCTGCTGTGCCTACGGCCACACAGCTGAAGACTGCTCTTCGACACCGAGGTGCCACTACTGCGGTACCAACTCCACCACCACCGAGTGCACTGGGCATGATCTCCGCCGACGCCGCCGATTCTGTGCCACCTGTCGTGGCACAGGACACTACACAGGGCAAGCCCAGTGCCCTCTCTACCCAAGGAGCAGCACTTCATCACCAACTTCTGCCCGCCGAACCACTCCACCGCAGACAACCACCACTGAGGCCTCACCACCTGCACTCTCAACAGACGCAGCGACGCGAGAAGCCATTCAGGACCTCCACGCGGAGATCCTGAACGTCGGCGCTCGACTAGCTGCCCTGGAAGAGACATGCAGTCTCCTCACACAGAAGCTACAGGAACTACAAGCTTCTAACGACGCAGCAGCCACCAGCCAGCAGACTACAGCCGCCGACCTGTCCACCAGGATCGACGCCCTACAAGCTGCCAACACCGCCGCCATCTCCACTCTACAGGCCTCCACCGCTGAGCTGTCCAACCGGATAGCCAGCGCCCAAAAGTATCAACAGCAGGTAGCTGAAGGAACATTTCCTCAGCAGCCTAAGACTCCGCAGCAATTGCTCAGAGAATTCCAATCAGAGCAAGGGTACACCCGGAAGAGTCATCTTAAACTTGGCAGACATCACCAATAACTACCCATCACTTACACGACCAGTGCCCGCGGCTGGGGTCTCTTGAGGCTTCGGTCGTGGGTGTCTGAGAGCTGCAGCACCAACTTCACCATCAATATCCAGTGCCGTCATCATCACCACAGGGAGAGAATGGCAGCTCTCCCTACACTTCCAATCCCATGTTCACCAACAACTCCCAACCACCCATAATTTCCTCAACTCCTCACCTATAATTCGCTACAGGGGCCGGCTGGGCCTCGGTCAAGCCGGTCTACTAGCACAACCCTCACCCCTGGCGGCCGCACAGAGGGCCAGTTCACCTTTACCTTTTACTGCGCGGGTGCAACAGCGGTACCGCAGTATCCTTACCTTCCAATACCGGTGGAGGGGTTTTTTAGTCGGTAGGCCCATCCTGGGAGACCCCGACACTCCGGGCATGCCAGCCCGGGTTAGTCCTTAAGGTGGATTTTTCCCCTCCACTTGAAACTAAAAAAAAAAAAAAAAAAAAAAAAAACTGATGATGGGACGGAGCTTCTTCTTCGACTCGCTAAGATGGCCAAGAAGAGACTGCGCAGACTCGCCGCTGCTAAGGCAGCACCCGTCGCCTCTTCCTCGGCAGCCGCCGAGGAGGCAGCTTCTCCGTTGCCACCGGTCCCGGCAAGCCCTGCTTCGCCGGCCGCCACCGCAGTCTCGCCGCAACTGCAGCCGCAGTTGCCGCCAACACCACCGCCGCCACCACCCAGCTCTACGACGCCGCCCCGGTTCAGTGCCGTGGTACGGGGGGTCCCTAGGGACCTTACCACCCGGCATCTGCTCACCGCCGTGCAGTCGCGGTGGCCTTCATGCTTGAGGGCCACCCGCATTTACTGCGACCGGGGACCAACGCCGCTCGTCCGTCTGGAGATGCAGGACCAGGCTGACCTGGAAGCTGCCTTGGCGTCAGGGTTGCCCTTATTAGGGCGACTTCTGGTCGTCGAGGCTAGCCGACAGGAACGCCCTCGGCCCTGCCGACGCTGCTGTGCCTACGGCCACACAGCTGAAGACTGCTCTTCGACACCGAGGTGCCACTACTGCGGTACCAACTCCACCACCACCGAGTGCACTGGGCATGATCTCCGCCGACGCCGCCGATTCTGTGCCACCTGTCGTGGCACAGGACACTACACAGGGCAAGCCCAGTGCCCTCTCTACCCAAGGAGCAGCACTTCATCACCAACTTCTGCCCGCCGAACCACTCCACCGCAGACAACCACCACTGAGGCCTCACCACCTGCACTCTCAACAGACGCAGCGACGCGAGAAGCCATTCAGGACCTCCACGCGGAGATCCTGAACGTCGGCGCTCGACTAGCTGTCCTGGAAGAGACATGCAGTCTCCTCACACAGAAGCTACAGGAATTCCAAGCTTCTAACGACGCAGCAGCCACCAGCCAGCAGACTACAGCCGCCGACCTGTCCACCAGGATCGACGCCCTACAAGCTGCCAACACCGCCGCCATCTCCACTCTACAGGCCTCCACCGCTGAGCTGTCCAACCGGATAGCCAGCGCCCAAAAGTATCAACAGCAGGTAGCTGAAGGAACATTCCCTCAGCAGCCTAAGACTCCGCAGCAATTGCTCAGAGAATTCCAATCAGAGCAAGGGTACACCCGGAAGAGTCATCTTAAACTTGGCAGACATCACCAATAACTACCCATCACTTACACGACCAGTGCCCGCGGCTGGGGTCTCTTGAGGCTTCGGTCGTGGGTGTCTGAGAGCTGCAGCACCAACTTCACCATCAATATCCAGTGCCGTCATCATCACCACAGGGAGAGAGTGGCAGCTCTCCCTACACTTCCAATCCCATGTTCACCAACAACTCCCAACCACCCATAATTTCCTCAACTCCTCACCTATAATTCGCTACAGGGGCCGGCTGGGCCTCGGTCAAGCCGGTCTACTAGCACAACCCTCACCCCTGGCGGCCGCACAGCGGGCCAGTTCACCTTTACCTTTTACTGCGCGGGTGCAACAGCGGTACCGCAGTATCCTTACCTTCCAATACCGGTGGAGGGGTTTTTTAGTCGGTAGGCCCATCCTGGGAGACCCCGACACTCCGGGCATGCCAGCCCGGGTTAGTCCTTAAGGTGGATTTTTCCCCTCCACTTGAAACTAAAAAAAAAAAAAAAAAACTGATGATATTCAACTACGTGCTCATTAGTGGACATTACCCTAAAAGGTGGAAACTAGCCACCGTGGTCCACTTCCCCAAAAAGGGGAAAAACTTGTCCAAACCGCACAACTACAGACCAATTAGTCTACTAAGCACACTTGGAAAACTTCTCGAAAAAGTAATTCTCAAACGTCTCAACTCACAACTAAACAAACAAAACATACTAATTCCCGAACAATTTGGATTCCGAGCCAAACACTCAACAACTCTTCAACTAATTAGGGCAACCGAATCTATAACGCACGGTTTCAACATCAACAAATCAACAGGTGCTTTATTATTAGATGTCGAACGAGCCTTCGACAGAGTATGGCATGCTGGCCTACTAAAGAAGCTCAAAACAATAAATATACACGACTCACTCATTAAACTCATAGCAAACTACCTAAGTGATCGAAAATTTCAATCCAGAGTAAACAATCACCTGTCATCCGAACGCCCAATCAAAGCCGGAGTGCCACAAGGCAGCATACTCGGGCCAACACTATTTAATATCTATATAAATGACATCCCAAGAACCGAAAATACAGAACTATACATTTATGCGGACGACACCGCCATAATGACCCAATCAGGAAAAACGAAATTCATTCACAGCAGACTCCAGAGGTCCCTTAATAACCTAGAGGACTGGCTTACCAAATGGCGAATCAAATTAAATGCACCAAAAACTCAAGCAATCATATTCACAAAGCGTATCAATCACAGATTTCCCAGACACCGCCTGCCTCCACTTACCATATTTGGTGAAGATATTGGATGGACAGATACGGTAACTTGGCTTGGACTTAAAATGGACCAAGGTCTAACATGGAAAAAGCATATTACTCAGACTCGTGGAAAAGCCAATGCCCAATTGGGCAGGCTATACCCACTCATCAACATGGGCTCACAGCTAAGCCTTAACATGGGACTCACACTTTACAAAACATTAATCCGACCTATAATTACTTACGCATACCAAGTATGGGGGTATGCCGCCGAAAACCACATCAAAAACTTACAAAGATTCCAAAATAAAATTCTACGCTTAGTATCTAAGGTACCATGCACAGCTCCAGCTGACATACTCCACGAAGACTCAAAATACATATAATCGAACAATTCATTAAAAAGCTAACCTACGACGCATATCAAAAATTAAGTGCACATCACAACCCTTTAATTGAAACGCTAGGGAACTACGACACACAAACAAACAAACACAACAGACCTTTATCACTTTTCGACAGAACTATAACACAAGACACCACTCCAGACGAAATACAACAATACCTCACAAACCTCCTTCGCTAAAAACCTCTCCCCTTCTAACACACAGCTATATATATGTTTATTCTTTCTCTCTTCCAATATGTTTCAGTACCAGCCCGTCGCAGAGCCCTAAAGCCCTCAGCTACAGCTGAGGCGGACCGGGGGAAGGGGCCTCCCATTGTGATCGACGCGGGCAGCGTACTTCGGGCAGCTGCAATATGGAGTCAATCACTTAGACGACCTTGGCAACTACATGGCAAACGAGATGACGAAGGCCTATGAGCCCGGTACTGCTACTAGCGACGAGCGGCTGCGCAACCACTGACGGACGGAGAAATCTCTCGAAGCAACAGCGCAGAAGCGGAACTCATTCTAAACATATACTATAAGACTAAATTTAAGTGCATGTTAGATAACATTTTACTTAATATGACAAGCAGGCACACCCTGCAGAAATAGAACATAATCATTAACGAATAAAACACCTACAAAGTAGCGCATGATTATCCACTGGTATTGTTCAGGTTTCATGGACAATCCCAGTAAGTAGCATTAACGCGCTCGCATGCAATGCATGCCAGCTAAGTAGCTCTCACTTACTAACCGGGGTGCTATGCGGGACCCGACTAATGCATGTTTGCACGAAAGTACACTATATATAACGATTAACACGTGGAGGGGTTTTTTAGTGGATATACCGCACTCTGCGGGGAGCTCCACATATCCCCCAAGCCATTGCACTAAGGCTTGGGGTCGAATGCAGGAATGCATTTTTCCCCTCCACGGTAAAAAAAAAAAAAAAAAAAAAAACTGATGATGATGATAATGGTGTTTAAGGGCGCTCAACTGCCAAGGTCATAAGCGCCCTAATACCAGACTGACGCGGGGAGGTGGTAGCCGAGATGACGAAGAAAGGTCGCCGTAAGAAGAAGAGCACCGCCGCAACCTCACCGTCATCCACACCTGAACCGGGTGAGTCGCCGCCGCCATCACTGAGGAATGGCAGCGCTTTTTGGACGGTTTCCCCGGCTTTAGCTCCCGCTCTTGCCGGGCAACCGCCAAAGCAAACGCCGGTCGCCGCTGTTTTAAGCACCCGGCAACTGCTGTCGCAGTTGCCGGCCTCAGCGCCGCCTTCACTACCGACCACCGCCGCATTCACAAAACCCAAAAGGACTCCGACGCCGACGCTGCCTTCGGCAGCAATTCCAGCTCCTGCTCCAACTGCATCATCACAGACATCGCAGCACACACAAACTCTGGCAACTAGTGGAAGTGACGGACTACTGCCAACCACCGCCGCTCTGACCGAGCATTGTACAACTCAGCCGCCGCAGCCCAACCAAGCTGTAATTCCTGTGAGGCACAGCGCGGTGATCCGGGGAGTTCCGCTGGACCTCCCCCACCGCTTCATCACCGCAGCAGCTCGCCACCAGTGGCCCTCAGTGATACGGGCCTCCCGCATCACTAGCTCGAGGGGTCCAACACCATTGGTGCGCCTCGAAATGGCCGACGCAGTAGACTACACTGCAGCCTTGACAGACGGTCTGCTCATCTGTGGGCGCCGCCACACAGTTGAGGCTAGCAGAGGTAGTCGCCAGCTCCCATGTCGCCGCTGCTGTGCATTCGGCCACACCGCCGATGCTTGCAGTGCTGCACCGCGCTGCCACTACTGTGGCTCCCGCAGCCTCACCGCCGAGTGCACAGCCCATGATCTTCGTCGCCGCCGAAGGTACTGCGCGACGTGTGATGGCTTCGGCCATTTCACGGGCCAAGCGCAGTGCCCACTCCATCCAAGTAGACGCCTACCACCACACCCATGCTCAGTCAACGCCGCATCACCTCCATCAGCCACTACAAGTTCACCAGCCATCACCAAAACTCCACCGCAACCAGCAACAGCAGCGCCATCAGACAGCTCCATGAAGGATGCCGTGCAGGACCTTCATTCCGAGGTCCTGCACATCAGCGCCCGATTGGCGCTACTAGAGGAGGCGCTGACTGCCATCACCGCCGCCATCGCCGAGACACAATCTACAACACCACGCAGACTACACGACATAGAGGCCGGAATCCAGGAGCTACAACAAATGACCACCGCAACAGCAAATACACTACGGACCTTCACCACTAACTACACACCACAACTCTACGCACCAGCTATTCAAAAATCCCTGGACGAAGGCCTCTCTAGACTGACCACCACACTAAACACCAAACTTCTGACCTGCACACCAGACAACAAATACAGCACACACACCCACAAAAAGACTACAGACAACATCCAGACTGCACTGACATTCTCCCCATTCATTACCCCCACACTTACGGAACTTCTTACACCACTGGACCACAGGACTCCACCACAGACCAACGACCTGGACCAACCAGAAGAAAATTTCCCACCCTTAAGCCACACACTCAAAGACAAGCCTTTATCAAGGTCAAAAAAGAAAAATAGTAACAAATAAAGATAACACCCACAACTCCCATCAGACCTTCCCTAACTCCCCGGGTGGCAGCCAGGGCCTCGGTCATGACTGTCACCCGGAACTACCACTACCTTCTGCTGAGCCGCCAATTCGGCCAGCAGCAACCGCCGCACTAACGAGGGTGCTCAGCGGAACCTCCCTATCCCGACTTATCTCCTTCGAACCCGATACTTCCTTCCCAATCCCGCACTTCACCTAATGGCGAGATAAGCCATTCTTTCTACCTTCCAACTCTCT
The DNA here is from genome assembly GCA_030762935.1 of Hymenopus coronatus. Classification (NCBI taxonomy): domain Eukaryota; kingdom Metazoa; phylum Arthropoda; class Insecta; order Mantodea; family Hymenopodidae; genus Hymenopus; species Hymenopus coronatus. The sequence goes on from CM060898.1 coordinate 123,710,339, forward strand.
CTCTGTCTCCCCTTTCCAAAAAAAAAAAAAAAAAAAAAAGAAAAAAAAAAACTGACGCGGGATGCTATTCAGGACCTCCACGCGGAGATCCTGAACGTCGGCGCCCGCTTAGCTGCGCTAGAAGAGGCATTCTCCAGCGTCATACACGAGAAGCTTCAGGAACTACAAGCTTCCACCACCACAGCAATCACAACATTGCAATCTACAGCAGCTGACTTGTCAGCACGTGTAGAAGGCATCTCAGCACAGTTCAAACAGGTTCTCCTGCAGCAGGCTGCTTACTCCGCCGAGTTATTCAGAACAAATCGCCAGCAAAACAGCGCTCCTCCTCCTGCACAGGCTGAGGGGCACAGACACAACACTGAACTCCGGAACGCTCCTGTACAGCTCCGTTCGAACACCAGGGCGGCGGGGTCAAAGTTCGCACATGACTACATGAATCGTCAGATTCACATGTAAGTTCACCACCTAAAACTCCTGCAAAACCTTCACCTACATTCCTTCCCAATATCACCTTTAATTCCCTAGGCTGCAGTCAGGTTTCATGGCTGTAGCCTACAAATAACCTTTACCCGCTCCCACACATAGTGCGGCAGCATCCCAAATTCCACATACTACCGCGGGTGCAATTGCGGGACCGCGCAAAGCATCGATGAAATACAGCAAACTACGTGATATAACGTGGAGGGGTTTTTTAGTGGGTATGCCGCAGCAGGGCGGAGAGTCCCACATATCCTCCCAGCCATTGCACTTCGGCTGGGGGTTGAATGCGTAATGCATTTTTCCCCTCCACGGTAAAAAAAAAAACAACAACAACTTGTTAAAGCCACTAGGCGAACTTATACACCTTCTTTTAGGTAACCCGTTCCTGACGAAGCCAGAAGGCTGATATGTATACAACACAAATACACCTCCAATTACAACCTATGTCACCTCCAACTCTCCCCCAGGGAGCACTCAGGGCGCAAGTCATGTGTGTCCCCTGGCACTTCAGTGTTACTCACTCGCTGTTACTGCCACTGGCACGCAGCTTCCATTTTCACCAGAAATGCGCAGGTGCTTAATGCGGTATTGCACAAGCGAGGCATGGGTCTCCTACTTCCGGTGGGGGTTTTTCGTGGGTAGTGCCGCACTGGTTCGAGTCCAGGGCGGGGAGTCTCACACTCCCAGGCTTGCCTGGGGTTAGGGCGTCAGTAGCATTTTCCCCCACCACTAACAAAAAAAAAAAAAAAAGCCAACTTTAATTCTCTAGGCTGCAGTCAGGTTTCATGGCTGTAGCCTACAAATAACCTTTACCTGCTCCCGCACATAGTGCGGCAGCATCCTAAATTCCACATACTACCGCGGGTGCAATTTCGGGACCGCGCAAAGCTTCGATGAAATACAGCAAACTACGTGATATAACGCGGAGGGGTTTTTTAGTGGGTATGCCGCAGCAGGGCGGATAGTCCCACATATCCTCCCAGCCATTGCACTTCGGCTGGGGGTTGAATGCGTAATGCATTTTTCCCCTCCACGGTAAAAAAAAAAAAAAAAAAAAAAAAAAAACTTCTCCGGTGGCTTGGGAGATCGGAATCAACACTTAGACATCGCTGCCAATTTCATCGACGCCGCAGATCATCATCATGACCAAGAAGAAACGCCGAAACCAAACCACCTCAAACACCGCCGAAGCTACAGCCGAGCACCAACCTGCCTTCTCGGCTGAGAGCAGTGCCACCCTTCCGCCTCCAGCCGCCGCAGAATGCCGGCAGATGCAGCCGCACCTGCCGGCCAGCCAATCATCCACCGCCGAAGAAGCCCGGCAAATGTCGGCTTCTACACCCAACACCACCTCAGGACCAGAGCTTCCAGCCAACACCGACGCACCTTCCAACGCAGCACCGACGCCTCCACAGCATCTGCCGCCACCGTCGCTTCTCATCGAGAGATACAGTGCTGTGATTAGGGGTGTCCTGCGAGACCTATCCACTAGGCTCATCACCGCCGCAGCACGCCAGAGATGGCCCTCAGTAATGAGGGCCTCAAGGATTATGTCCGCCAGAGGGATGTCCCCTTTAGTACGGATTGTATTCGCCGTGGCCGGAGATCTCAATGTTGCCTTGCGCGAGGGCCTGCCAATGTTTGGGCGGCGCCTAAGCATCGAGGCTAGCCGAGAACCCCGACCGACACCATGCCGCCGCTGCTGCGCATTCGGCCACACCGCCGACACCTGCGCCGAGCCCCCACGGTGCCACTACTGTGGGGCGCCGAGATTGACAGCCGAATGCGCAGCTCATGACCTAAGATCCCGACGCTGGTACTGCGCCACCTGTGATGGCCCTGGTCATTTCACAGGACAGGCGCAGTGCCCCTATTACCCACGCAGTCGCCGCCACCTGACAACAGCCTCCGCCGCCACACCCTTAGACGAAAGGGCGAGGACCTCAACAACCACCACCTCGACGCAGTGCCCGCTCTACCCTAGCAGACGCCGACCACCACACCCAAGCCCAGTCAACGCCGCATCACCTCCAGTAGCCACTACAAGTTTACCAGCCATCACCAGCACTCCACCGCAACCAGCAACAGCAGCGCCATCTGACAGCTCCATGAAGGATGCCATGCAGGACCTTCATTCCGAGGTCCTGCACATCAGCGCCCGATTGGCTCTACTGGAGCAGGCGCCGACTGCCATCACCGCCGCCATCGCCGAGACACAAAGCACAACACCACGCAGACTACACGACATTGAGGCCGGAATCCAGGACCTACAGCAGATGAACACCGCAACAGCAAATTCACTAAGGACCTTCACCACCAACTACAGTTCACAACTTAACGCAGCAGCCATTCAAAAATCCCTGGACGAAGGCCTCTCTAGACTGACCACCACACTAAACACCAAACTTCTGACCGACACACCTGACACCAAACACAGCACACAGACCCACAAACAGACTACAGACATCAACATCCAGACTGCACTGACATTCTCCCCTTTCGTTACCCCAACACTTACAGAATTTCTTACACCACTTGACCACAGGACTCCACCACAAACCAACGACCTGGACCAACAAGACGAAAATTTCCCTCCCTTAGGACACTCACACAGTGACAAGCCTTTATCAAGGTCAGAAAAGAAGAAAAACACAAAATAGAAACACAAAAAACAACAAATAAAGAAACACCCACTACTCCCTTCATACCTTCCTTAACTCCCCGGGTGCCAGACAGGGCCTCGGTCATGTCTGTCACCCGGAACCTTCTCTCCACTTCTGCTGAGCTGCCGCTTACTTCGCCCAGCAGTAAACTCCCGCACTATCGAGGGCGCTCAGCGGAACCTCACCATCCCGAAATATCTCCTTGAACCCATAACATCCTTCCCATTCCCGCACTTCACCTAATGACGAAATAAGCCATTATTTCTACCTTCCAACTCTCTCTGTGTCTCCCCTTTCCAAAAAAAAAAAAAAAAAAGCCAACCTCTCCACCAACAAAGAAGTGGTAGCCCAAGGATTTTACAAGGCTGCTCTAGCTGCCATCGCTAGCCTGCTAGCTTTAACGGATTAGACGGGTAGAGTGGTAAGACCACAGCTAACAGTTTAACACAACTGGTACCAAGGCGCCCCTCTTGGGGGTTCGGTCCTCTACCACTCACGCCGCTGTGCGCCCGCTAGCCGCTCTTTTCTCTCTTTTCTGTCTGTCTTCCTTCCTCTTTCCTATTAGTAACTAAGCTGCCCCCTCCTCTAACTTAGGGACATACTAAACTTCAAACAAATAAATAAAGAGAACCTCTCCCTCCTTCGTCCCACACTTTTCTGAACTTGGGATGACTAAGTTCGGCCGAGTGGTAACCCACTCACCGACTAGCCTGCAGACCGCGGGCACGTTTGTAGTTGCCCGTGACCTCATGGGCGAGGCCGCGGTCGGCGGGCCTGGATCGGATGAGCTCATCGACCTATCCCTTTCTCCCTCCAACCCTTTTACCCCATCTGCCACCCTATCTTCCTCCGAAACCTTCTGCTCTCCCCTGCAACCCCTTTCTTCCTCCTCCTCAGTCGAAACCCTTCCACCTGAAGGTGGGTTCTCTAAACCCGCCTACCTCTCTCCCACTACCCCACACCCCCACCCCTGATCCCTGCACTCAGTCCAACTCCCCCGCCTCTCAGCCATCCACTTCCAATTCTCTCTCAACTCCCACCACCCCCTCCACTTCCATACATGCCACACCCTCTCAACCCTCGAGATCCACTGATCCCCGCCTCCGAGCCAAACCTGCCTCAGCCTCCTCTCACCCTCCCACACAGTCTTCCCGTACCCTGTTCCCACCTCCTTCCAGTATTTCCCCTCCCATTCCTCTTCCACCACCCCCCTCCCGCCCCACCTCGGCCAACTCCAACTCACCTGTTCCTACTCTCCTCTCTCACCCACCCAACCTCACCTCCTCACCTGTCCCACCCACACCTCCCCCTTCCGCTCCGGTTCTCCCCCCCCCCCACTACCACAATCCTGCTGCATCCTCTCCCGCACCTGCTAACCTTCCCAACGCCCCTGGCCCCTCCCTGCCCTCACACCCAAACCTTGCTCCTTCCACTACTCCAACTCTCTTCCCTTCCTCAAACCCTCCTCAACCTCAACGTACACTCTCCTATGCCCAAGGGGCGGCGCAGAGAGCGCCCATTTACGTGCACAGGAGCCCGGCCACACTGGGCTCCCCGGTCATGGAATTTGATATGCGCTACGGACACATGGAGTATCTAGTGGCCACGCCGCCCGTGTCGGGGGATGCGATGCTGCGCACCTCCTCCCAGGAGTGCTACACCAATTGGTGTCAGTTTCTTGAGGAGAGGGGCGAGGCATACTCCCTGACAAGGAGTCTCGATGACCAGTCTTGTAGGCTGGTCGTCAAACATCTCCGCCTGGACGGGGTCCAGGAGGAGCTAAAAAGAGAACTCCAGGGTGCCGGGGTACGGGTACTCCGGGTGACACAGCTCAGGCGCTTCACGCGAGGGCGTCTCCTTCTACCGATATACCTGGTTGAGGTCCCTACACAGGAGGATCGAACCATTCTCCGAACCCAAAGAACCCTGTGTCACTGCCGTATAGTGGTACAAGACTACAGGCCTCCTCTCACTCTTCAGCAGTGCGGACGATGCCAACGTCTCGGACACTCCGAGCGAGGCTGCACCGCTTCCCAGCAGGTGTGCTCCAACTGCACCTTGCATCACGAATCAAGAACCTGCAACGTTCCTCCCCAGGGCTGTAAATGCGCGCTCTGCACCGGTGAGGGACATGGAGCCCGATGGAAAGCCTGTCCTGTGTACAGGCGACAACTGGACCGGCTCAGGGCGGCCGACGCCTCTCGACGTCCCCGCCAAGAGCTCGGTACCGGTATTCGAGATGCGCGGGCCCACCCAAGCCGAGCACAGCAGCATGCCTCCCAATGGCAGCCCAGGGAGGATCCAGACACCCGTCCTGCCCCTCCCCCTGCTAGGGACCTCCTCCCTTCCCATCCGCCCTCCTCTGCATCCAACCTAAACCAAACTGCACCTTCGACCCGAAATCCCAACACCAGAAACCCAGCTCCACAGACCAATGCGAACCCTCCACCCCATCCTGCTCAACCCATCAACCCAACCTCCCCAGTTGCCCAAATCCCTGCTCCTTCCCACACCCCGGCAGAACTCTGTAACACCCTTCTCCCTCCAACCATTTCCGTTACCCAGCTCCAGCAATCCCTCCTCTTCCCAAGGATGACCTGGTACCAGGCACGTCACGAGGCTGTGAACATCCTCATCCAGCTCCTCACCCAACCCGAAAACAGCCACACTCTCCTCTTCACTTACTCCGGCTTCTTCGCCCTCTTCACTGATCCTGAAGCCAACCTTTTTGACCCTGAACATGACTACTGATCGATAACGCAAACCCAAAAATACTGACGTGGAACGCCAATGGACTTTACAGACGAAAAGCTGAACTCACTGACTTCATCAACAGACACCAAATAGACATACTCCTCATACAGGAAATCCGACTTGCAAAAACCACCAGATACTCCATACCAGACCACAAAATTTACCGCACCGACAGAGACAGAAGAGGCGGAGGCACAGCGATCATTATCAGAAACACAATAGATCACGAAGCTGCCCCTCTGCCTGCCCTCAGCAGGATAGAAGCCACGGGGATATATGTTAACCTAAATCGGACCAGAACACTAATCATATCAGCATACAACCCTCCAGGCAACCTAATTACCACGGACCTAGATGCCCTTCTGGCACTAAATCACACTATCATCATTGCAGGAGATCTGAATGCGAAGCACCAAATTTGGAACTCTCGCGTAATAAATCAAGAGGGTACCGTTCTCCTCCGACACGAAAACAACTCAGACTATGTAATACATGCTCCAGCAGAGCACACGTTTAGCCCCAACAACAGACAACTGAATCCAGACGTACTGGACATAACACTCACCCACGGTCTTAACTACCGTTTTACCCTCACTGTTGCCAATGAACTTTCCTCCGATCACTTGCCAGTTATCATCACCATACAAGGCTCACTAGCTCCTAAGGTGCTCCCGCCTCGGCGCAACTACAACAAGGCCAACTGGACTCAATTTGAAGCCACAATGACTGCGGAAATCACACATGAGCCCATCACATCGATGGCAGAACTAAATCAGGCAGTAATAAACCTCGAAAACTGCATCAAATTTGCGACAATAAACGCAGTTCCACTCACTGTTCCATCCTACAGGGACACCCAACTACCACGGGACATTAAGAATCTAACGAGACTCCGAAACCGCGCTAGACGTAAGTAGCAGCAGACAAGACAGCCCAGAGACCTAGCTGAGCTACATCACGCTCAATACCTTCTTAGGCGTAACACAACAGAGCTCATTCACAACCAATGGGCCCACAAACTCGAAAACCTGGACTCCAATCACGCCAATGTCTGGCGCATTTCCAAATATCTCACCAGGGAGAAAACCACTGTCCCTCCCCTAGAAATCAACCAGCTTGTAGCAACCTCTGATCGAGACAAAGCTGAAATGCTCGCGGATGCATTACAAGACACTCTAACCCCGAATATGATGCCCTCAAATGCACATTTCATACATGATACGGAAATTCTTACCCGCGAACTGCACATTGCTCGCACGCATAGCAAGATACGGAAAACCTGCACCCAGAAATAAAATGGATCATCCGGCACCTACCCAATCGTAAAGCACCAGGACTTGATGACATACCTAACATCATACTCAAAAAACCTTCCTGATACAGCACTGGAAAGAATCACCCAAATCTTCAATTTCTCTCTTGAGAACGGGTTCTTCACTGAAACCTGGAAAACAGCCAAAATTCTTCATTTCCCTAAAAAGAATAAAAACTTAACTAACCCTAAAAACTGTCGACCCATCAGCTTACTAAAGACACTGAGCAAGCTCTTTGAGAAAATTATCCTAAAACGACTAAACGCATTCCTGAAAAGACACAATATTCTCATTAATGAGCAGTACGTGCCAAACATTCTAGCACGCTTCAACTACTACGTAATACTGAACATATAACACACGGATTCAACATAAACAAATCCACAGGAGCAGTATTGCTCGGCATAGAGAACGCGTTTGATCGAGTGAGGCATAGTGGACTGCTGCGGAAATTAATTAACATCCGCCTACCAGACACTATGATCAAACTGATTGCAAACTATCTCCGAGATAGGCAATTCGTTTCAACTGTGGACGACACCATGTCCAACCCACATATAATGCGAGCGGGAGTCCCCCAGGGCATCTTACTTGGACCCGTATTGTTCAACATCTATATAAACAACATCCCTAAAACGCTCAACACCCAACTATCCCTATATGCTGACGATACCTGCATCACAGCCCAATCTGGCAAACCCAAGTTAATTCGTAGCAGACTCCAAATTGCACTGAGCACACTACAGCCTTGGCTTGAAAAATGGCGTATAAAGGTAAACAACCGAAAGTCCCAAGCCATCATCTTCACAAAAAGAAACAAACACAGATATCCTACACACGCACTCCGACCGTTACACCTATTTGGCGAAGACATCTCCTGGTTGCCTCAGGTAAAATACTTGGGCCTCACAATGGACCAAAGTCTAACCTGGAAAGCCCACGTAGCCGACATTCGACACAAAGCTCAGGCTCAACTATGCAAACTACACCCTCTCATTAACCTCCACAGTGCCCTCAGTTCTAAACTTGGTCTCATACTGTATAAAACTCTAATCCGACCCATACTAACCTATGCCTGCCCTGTATGGGGATACGCTGCTCCAACACATATCATATCACTAAATAAATTCCAAAATAAAATCCTACGACTGGCCACCAAACTACCAAATTTCGCACCGGCAAGAAAGCTACATGAGGAACTCAAGATGCACACACTCGAAGAGTTCATTAAAAAATTGGCCTCCGACCTCTATGACCGCATCAAACTACATCACAACCCACTTATACAACAAATAGGCAACTACACAACTGATGACAATAAACATCACAGACCACTCCACCTGTTTGGTAGATTCCTATCAAGTAACACCTCAGCCATAGATGTAGCTGTACACCTATACAGACTCATGAACCCGACTAATTAAACAAATTCTGCTTCTCTTTCTACCTGCTTAGCAACCAACACAACGCATCCCGATGAACGGTCAGGAGACCAACACCAGAATAGCCATCGCTGTCACAAGCAACAAACTCAAAGTTAACAGTGCCCAGATGACGGCAAGCAGGTATTCACACACACACACACACACACCAAGGCATTCCCGTACTTCAATGCATGAACTGCATTAATGTCAAGTCCGTCCGTCTACGTAGCCAAGAGCATGTATATATTTCAAGTATTATTGTGTGTATGATAGCTTAAAGAATGACGTCAAGTCAGTCCGTCTGTAATTCACCAACTAACCTAATACCATAACCACCTCAAACACACTAACAACCCAGTACTCCTGGGTGCTGCTCAGACCTAGGTATGAGCAGCACCCAGAAATTTCCCGTACTTGCTTGTGCGCGTGTGCGCCAAGCCAGGAAGTCTGTCCGTCACTAACCGGGGTGCTCAGCAGAACCCGAATACTAACAGCATTACACTAACAAGCACCCCTTGCTCTTGAATGTTTCGCATGTTCTAGCCTAACAGCATGTGCATGGGGAGACGATGTAGCCTCCGAGGATGATCGTCACCGGGGGCGGCGGGTGTGGGGCCGCCCCTTTAAAAAAAAAAGAAAAAAAAAAGCCATAATAGAACACGGAAGATTTCCCCTTCAGTGGAAGGAAGCAAAAATTTTGCTTTTCCGTAAGCAACACAAAGATCTCTCTCAACCTACCAGCTATAGCCCTATCAGCCTTCTGAACACGATAAGTAAACTTTTGGAGAAAATTATACACAAACGACTTAACACATTCGTAATCAAGAATGACCTATTGACCAAGGAACAGTTCGGATTTAGATCCAAACACTCCACCACTCACCAACTATTGCGACTAACCGAAAATATTACGAGGGGTTTTAACACCAACCGCTCAACAGGAGCAGTTCTACTTGATATAGAACGCGCCTTTGACGCAGGCCTCATACGAAAACTAAGCACGTATGGAGTGCAAGACTCAATGATCACCTTAATTGCAGATTACCTAAAGGTAGGACCTTCAAAACAGCAGTAGGGGAGGCGGAGTCATCCCTCCGTCCTATTCAAGCAGGCGTACCCCAAAGAAGTATCCTGTGCTGTTTAACATCTACATAAACGACCTCCCTCCACTTATCCGGGTAGAAAAATACATCTACGCCGATGATACAGCACTCGTAACACAGTCAACCCAACCACGGATCATTCACCTAAGACTCCAGAATGCTCTAAACGAACTGGAGCCGTGGCTTACGAAATGGAGGGTAAAAATTAACGCCAGAAAATGCCAAGCAATAGTTTTCACGAAGCGCCACTTGCATAGGCAAAGAAGGCATGCTCTCCCACCGCTTACCTACAGGCAAGAGCCTATCGAGTGGGGGAGCTCAGGCACTTACTTAGGGGTAAGGATGGACGAATGCCTCACGTGGAAACAACACATAAACATGGTACGAGCTAAAGCTAACGGTCAACTTAACAAACTTTATCCGATAATAAATTTAAATAGCAGCCTCAAACTTAGCATGGGGCTAACACTAAATAAAACCTTGATTCGCCCAATATTAACATACGCCGCACCCGTATGGGGATATGCGGCCAAAACACACATCAAACGGCTACAAACAATGCAAAACCGTATACTGCGCATTATAGCTAAACTACCAGCAGTAGCACCAACTCTGCACGAGGAGCTCAAAATCTGCTCCATCGAGACCTACATAAAACACTTGGCATTCAACCTTTATAAATGCAAAAACAATAACTACAACGAGCTCATTCAAAATCTAGGAAATTACGACACCGATCACGATAAGCACCCCCGCCCACTGGCACTCTTTGACAGAACCATCGGAATAGGAGAGCCTGAAATCAACATACAAGAATACCTGGACACCCTGATTAGGGTATAAAACCTAGATCTGGTACAGCGTAGGGCAGTGACTGCGACAATCCTTCCAGTTCCTGCCTCTCACTCACAACAAACACACACACATGCACACTCATTACTACTCTTCTTTTTCAGCAGCCCTCTAAGCCCTTGAGCTACCCACAGCCAAGGCGGTCCCGGGGGAAGAGGCCCCCCCCCGCGAGTGGCTGCAATATGATAGGCAGGCAGCCAGCCACGTGCGCACTCTATACGACAACGCTCAGAAAATGGACTATGCCTAGAGGTTTTAAAATGACGTACACCTAAGACGGATAATATCATATATACTTTCTAACACACTTTAACGATGTCTTAGGTTGAACATAATAACTCATGTATATATGTAACAGTATGTGTAATAGTATTACTCGTAAAATAGATAATAACACTTATATAAATATCACAAAGACGAAGCCTACATAGGCGGAATTCACACAAAAGCTAAGCTTAATATAACTCTATACATAGTATATACTCACAGACGGAGCCAATGGCAGACCTCAACTATTACCTCATAAAAATAAGCAATTGTAGTTTTAGGACAGACAATTAACTATAAGTTAGTTTGTTTCAGAGACCCAGCGCTAGCGTAGCAGCACCCACAAAGACCTAGCAGACTCTAGGTAGCACGATTTCCCTCCCACTCGTCCAAATAACCTACTCCTAAATTCTCCTTCACAATCTCCTGAAATTCGCCAGAGGGCAGGCTGGGCCTAGGCCAAGCCTGCCTGCCGGCACCCAATATCTCCTCTGGCGGCCGCACAGCGGGCCAGTTATTACCACCAGTACTACGCGGGTGCAACAGCGGTACCGCAGAAATCCTTCTCCCTATCCACTCCAGCACCGGTGGAGGTTTTTTAGTCGGTAGGGCCACGTGGCAGAACCCGACACTCCGGACGTGCCCAGGTAGTCTATACGAAAAAAAAAAAAAAAGCCATAATATCACGCGAACCAATCAGATGTTAGCTTCATTCCAGCTCTTATAAATACCAGTCTCCGCAAGTTCAATAGGTGTCGGTGTCCCCCAGGGAAGCCTCCTACGACACCTATTATTCAACATATACATAAATGACATACCCATACCCAACTCGGTTAAAACCTTCATCTACGCTGACGACACTGCCATCATGGCCCAATCATGGAAACCCCGCCTTATACACCAGCGCATCCAAAACTGTATTACAAACCTAGAACAATGGTTAACTAACTGGCGCATAAAACCCAACCACACCAAAAGCCACGCGATCATATTCATCAAGCGACTCACCCACAGACGACATAATCTCCCACCATTACAACTTTTTGGAAATAATATTCCTTGTAACACCACCGTAAAATACCTCGGCGTCACAATGGACCTTGGCCTAACGTGGCGAGACCACATTAGGCAAATCAGAGATAAGGCGTGCGGGCGCCTCAGAGAACTCTACCCCCTACTAAATCATTCTAGTCTACTGCCTAAAGAAACCGCTTTGGTCATCTACAAAGCGCTCCTTCGACCCATCATTACCTACGCCTCCACTGCATGGGGCGTTGCCGCCAAAACACATATTCAATCACTTCAAACATTTCAGAACAAGATTTTACGCCTAATCTGCAAGCTCTCCAGAACAACCCCGGCTGCACAACTGCACAGAGAACTCAGAGTGCACACCATATCTGAATTCATTAAAAAACTGGCCTTCGATCTCTACAAAAAGTCCAATGGTCACTCAAACCCACTTATAGACAGCCTCGGTAACTACGACCCCGCAGCCGACAAGCACAAGCGTGCCCTGTTCCTATTTCACAGACCTACTGACAACGACATCACGCACCATCATCACTGCAGAACCTAATTCCACTCTAGGCAACACCCCCTTCCTCTACCACAACTACACCAGCCTTAGCATTCCAACCAAATTGCATGCTAGCTCCTATTATACACACTAACATCTGTACTATTACTGCATGTCAACACTAACTTAGTAACCCCTTTCCCAACACTAACCTTCCTAACTCCAGCTCAATAACCCTCTAACTGCCACTAATCAATGTTACACACTAACCCTTGCATACTAACATCCAACTATACTAATTTCTCTCCCAACGCATGCATCGCATGCACCGCAATTTGCACTCATCCATACCACCGACGCACGATCACACCTCACGACTACTGCATGGACCACTAACCACCACCCACTGCCCTGTCTGGCAGTCAGGGCATTTCGCCATGTCTGCCACTCAGGATTTCACCCATCTCCTCGAGTATATCTTTTGCCACATTTATAACCTTTCTCCAATCACCAGAGTGCTTATTGCGGGATCTGTCAAACTAACACCCTAACTTCCTTCACCTAACCTCGCATCCCTGCATGGTAATACTAACAGCATGGGGAGGCGATGTAGATGCATGCCGAAGAATGTCGGGCGATCGCCACCGGGGGCGGCGGGTAAGGGGCCGCCCTTTAAAAAAAAATCAATCCAGGGGGCTCTCGACACACGATGGTGAAGAAGAGACAGCGCCGAACCGCCGCTGCTACGGCAGCACTCAGCACTACTCCCCCGGCAGTCGCCGAGGATGCAGTACCTCCGTCTCCGCCGGCTGAGGCAAACTTCCCGTCGCCGCCAGTCGCCAGCTTGAAGGCCACCCGTATTTTCTGCGACCGGGGGCCAACTCCGTTGGTAAGAGTGGAGCTTCAGGACCCAGCTGACCTTGAAGCTGTTTTGACGTCAGGGTTGCCCTTATTAGGGCGACTTCTGCCAGTCGAAGCAAGCCGACAGATACGCCACCGGCCCTGCCGCCGCTTCTGCGCCTTTGGGCACAGACAAGACGCCTGCACTTCAGCGCCGCGTTGCCATTACTGTGGGACCAGCGTCTTGACGACGCAGTGCATTGGGCATGATCTCCGCCGCTGCCGCCGGTTCTGTGCCACCTGCCGTGGCACCGGACACTTCACTGGCCAGGCCCAGTGTCCCCTTTATCCGAGGGACGGGCGCACCTCTCCACCGCCAGTACGATCACCGCAGATCCAACACTCAGACGCCACACCACCTCCAGCTTCTATAGACGCAGCGACGCGGAATGCCATTCAGGACTTTCATGCGGAGATCCTGAACATCGGCGCTCGCTTAGCTGCGTTAGAAGAGGCCTTCACTAGCGTCATCTCCAGGAAGCTGCTGGACCTACAAGCTGCCCCACCGCCGCCATCTCCACTCTACAGTTCTCCACCGCTGAGCTGTCCAACCGGATAGCCAGCGTCCAAATGCAGCTACAGCAGGACCAACAATGTCAGCAGCAACATTCGTCACTACCCAAGAACCACCGACTCCTCAACGACATCCGGCTCATCACCAGGGAGGAGATGAAGGCCCCGAATCCAATGCCAGGATGGCCACCAAACCACCACAGCGACCCTGAGCCTCTGGTTCAGGTAGCTGAAGGACCACTCCCACATCAGCCTCAGGCAGCGCAAAAATTGTTCAGAGACTTCCGCGAATTCCACGCAGATCAAAGGAACGCCAGGAAGCGTTCACAAACATCACCTTCAACTACCCTTCATTTTCACCAATTACTTCTCCAGTGGGGCACTCAGGGTGCAAGTCATGTGTGTCCACTGGCTAATATCACCATCACTCGCTGTTACTGTCACTGGCAGGCAGCACTCACTATCACCAGAAATGCACAGTTGCTTAATGCGGTACTGCAACAGAGAGGCATGGGCCTCCTACTTCCGGTGGGGTTCTTTTGTGAGTAGTGCCACCCTGGTTCGAGTCCAGGGTGGGGAGTCTCACACTCCCAGGCTTGCCTGGGGTTAGGGCGTTAGTTGCCTTTTCCTCCATCATCAATTAAAAAAAAAAAAAAAAAAACTCAATCCATCAGTTCACCCTGAACTCTTGAAGACGAGGAAGATGCACTTCTTCGAAACGTTGGTATCAAGCCAAGTTTTTACCTGGCTAGAAGCCCGAGAAGATTTTGAATTATATGTTCAAATTCTTTTAATTTTTGGCTTATAAAAGATTAAATGGGAAAAGGAAACTTGAAAAGAATTATGAATAAAGTCTAAAGCTAAAGCAAGTAAGTTTTGTTTAATCATAGGCGGAATAGTAGGTAGCCGACACATATAGCTGTCGAACTATTCAGGTACCGTTTTTATCTGTTTACTTTTATTGTTATGTTTTAGGAATTTAGAATGAAAAGTAAAATATAGAAATAAGACATGCACAATGTTAATAAAGTTGATGACCCCAAAGATGCGGAATATACATATATATATGCATGCTGTCTGAGGAAATTTGTTATCATGACTACTGAGCTCCGTCTATGTCTCTACGTGCTGCTGCCATGTGCTGGCGGAGTGTTATATTAGTCTGCATTAACTTGCTGTAGCACTTTATCAGCTATTGGTGGCCCATTAAAAAAAAAAAAAAAAAAATGTGCAGTATTGCGCATATTGCATTCTTCACAAAATCGTAACTCAGAAGTGAATATACAGAAAAAGGTCTGAAATTGGAAATCTGGTTACCCTGGGAAAAAAAGAAAGCGTTCTATTTAACGGTATAAATCGGTGTTTGTTAAACTCCTAGGTATTTGTGTAGAATATTATACCATTTAAAAATGAATTCATTATGCAATTTAGATTATTAGTATGGTATTACAAAATATTAATAAAAAATGCAGCATATTATTTAAAATATTCAATGAGTTACGTGAAATGAAATTTATAACAGGTTTAGTACATACTAACATTTTGTTTCTCATTTATTTCTTATTTCTTAATCTGTTCTATTTCTTCAAATCCAAACTTGCAAAACACTCATGGTATTTCATTCTTCCATGTTCCAAGCAAATATATTTTATAAACTGCTTGCAACAATGTCTTGTCATTTAGGCGTTCCTCGATGCAGTAAAAAAGAAAGAAATGGACTGGCTGCTTACATCCAAGACTTTTGGGGTTCCACAGGCTACACTGAGGAAGGGAGCCCAAGAGAAAAATAAGCAAGTTGTCGGATTAGAAAAAGGTTTAGGTTGTTATCAGATGACTCTTTCAAATGACTTGGAATCTGACCTAGTATACCACATCAAAGAACTGCCACATTGCACACACCAGCTTCAACCGCTAGACATGACGTTCTTTGGTTCTGTTAAAATATTCTACAATCAGAAGGTATCAAAATGCTGCGAGCTCATCCTGGGAGAGCCGTGATACAATACCAAGTGGCTAGTTTATTTTCAGTGGCATATGGAAAGGCTGCAACTCATCACAACGCTGTCTGTGGACTTTTGAAGACTGGCATTTGGCCCCGAACCCTGATGTGTTCCCAGATCCTGCAACAATAACAGACAGAAGAGTTGATGAAACCTGCAGAAAACTGGAAATGTGACTGAAAATGTCAAAGAAAACACTGAAACTCCAACATCACTAATTTTTCTCATATCTTGTCCATCAACATAACATCTTCAATATCCTCCCTGCCTATAATATCCTCCCTCTTCAACATCTCCTTTCCTACCTATTCCAACATCACCTTCCCCACCTGCCACATCTTCAAAATCGAACTTAAAATCTTCGCTTGTCAAACTAGCAAATATTTCCTCGCTTCCCAATTCCAAATTGACGACAAGGAAGAGAAAGCACGAGAGAGCGCAAATCCTGGCAAGGAGCCCTTATCTTGATGAAATAAAGGCTAAAGTTCAGCAAAAAAAAAAAAAAAGCTGGAAAATTCAAGAACGGCAGCCAAGCTAGCAAGAAGGAAGCTTGTCCTGACAATGATGAAGATTTTGATGGTTCTGACAGTGACAATGTCTCTAATGCAATGTCTTGTTTATTCATTCAAAGCCTAAGGAATCATGGCTTAAATGTAATAGCTGCTCTATGTGAGCCCACAGTGAATGTGCAGGTTTATCTAAGTGTGCAACAAATTTTACTTGTGATATTTGCAAATAGAGATACTGTGTATTGGTCAAGAGCAGTGTATGTCATTTTGCCCACACATTGCAGGTAAAATGGCATTTTGCATCATTTTCATTCATTTATAAATATAAATTGGAAATATCTTCATTGTTGGAATATACCACATGTAAAGCTAATGTGCTGAATTATAAATTGATGAAATACAAAGAAAAAGTAAACAAAAATGTAGCCACCAGGAGTCTTTTTAGTTAGCCTATGTTATTTTGGGACAGCTTCCCCTACAATTCACAAAACACTACACAAGGCTTGTAATTCTTCTTCCTTTTATAGCTAGAAAGTGACATCACAAAACTTTCTGGAATCTTGTGGAAGCTTCTGGAAGAATTCAGAGTCACGCTTCAAATGTTCTGGTTACGTCTCGCCACAATAGTGTTATGCATTCCAAGGTCTTTGACTGCTTAAACTTGCATGCCAAAGGGAACTTGAGAGTGGTCGCATATGGCATTGTTAGACTGCTCCCTCCTCAGGGCTAATCATCCTGGCCAGCATCATTGTTGCAGATTATACTATCCAAATGCACTACTCGCTTCTTCCCGTCAAGAGCAGTTGACTACCTAGTTGACCCTCTTCACCAATGATGCCTATAGCTGTCGGAACCTGGACCTATGCCCCTTGGTCCGGGATCGGCAATACAGCCACACCTGAACTGCCTGCTGGGAACCTTCCTTGATAGCTTGTCAGTCGTAACAGGTTTTCACCTTCTTGTTTGTACCTTGAGTATGTTGTCAAATTGGATGTTTAAGAGGTCCTTCGAAAGACGGCCTACCAAAAGCTCCTTCAGTGTCACGAACTCCAGAGCACCACCTCATTTTTGCCAAGTCGTAACACCCTCCTGCTGATGTCGACCGTCACATCATAGCTCATTAAGGCATAATCCTAATATCACCTCTTCAGCCACCCCTGTGACAAATATCCACAGACTTATGGTGCTCTGTCCCAGGATCAATTCCAGCAACACCTCTTCGTTCACTTGCAAGATTTCACTCGATTATTCTTAGGGATGGATAAATTTCTTTGTCAGCAAGCCCTCTGCCACGTCTGATCGGATTATGGTAATGATTGTACCAGCAACCACTAATATCTGGTAGAGCTTGTCTAGTATCCAGCCGAATGCTGTTTTCCATCTCTCTGTGTTATGCACACAGCCTTAAGCGATGAGACATCAATGATGAATCAGCTGTGCCCCTTGCCACGTCAGATATTTTTTCATGCCCCGCCTGCCAACTGACTAGATTCCAGAAAGCATTTCATTGGATGCCCTGAGCAGCTGTATTCCCAGCACACACTCCCTGATGCTCATCGTCTCGGTTGCATACAGTCCATCACCAGATGCCCGAGTTGGCCACATCTCCAGCACAAACCGCTTGAAGGTTGTTTTTGTCATCCTTATGATGATCCTTCCTCAAGCCCCTGTACTGTGCACAGGCGTCGCATGGTCGAGGCTTGGTGTACTCAGTTCCATGTAATCTTAGAAAAAAGTTTCAATCAGCTCCTGAAATTGCAGTTCAGCCTAAACAAGATCTTGAACAGTCTCCCAGGAGGCTACACACTTATTCAGTTAAGGAGATGTTATACCAAGGAAACACAAGCCAGCTGATGATGGACTGGCAGACACCTCTGCATGAACAAGACCTTGAACAATCTGCCAGGAGACTACAAGGAAAGACAAGTCAGCTCATAGACTGGCAGACACCTCTACATAACTAAGATCTGGAGCATTCTCCCAGGAAACTACTCACGTATTCAATTAAGGATATGTTATACCAAGGAAAGACAAGTCAGCTGATAATGAACTAGCAAGCACCTCTATATGAACAAGATCTTAAACAGTCTTCCAGGAGCTTATACACTTATTCAGTTAAGGAGATGTTATACCAGAGAAAGACAAGCTAACTGGTTATGGACTGGTAAGCATCTCTACATGAACAAGATCTTGAACAACTTCCCAGGAGGCTAACTATTTATTCAGGTAAGGAGACATTATACCAAGACAAGCCAGCTGGTAATGAGCTGGTAAAAACCTCTGAACAAGATCTCCTAAACAATCTCACAGGAGGCTTTGGGTCTTGTTGCCAACTGGGGGCCTAATACAAGTTTCCTTTACTCCTTGATCTGTCTTCCAGGCTGAAAGCTTTGCCAAATTACCTGGCTGCAGGGAAATGTATATACTTGTTCTGACAGTCAGGGAACATTGAAAGCAGTGTGCTGGGTTAGAACAACATTCAAATTTTGTATGCAAATGCCAAATTATACTGGATAGGTTCAGCTCTGAGAGTAAGTTCTTCTATGGACTCCAGCACACTTGAACGTTGGAGGCAATGAAATTAGAGATGTTGGTAAGAAAGGGGGCAGTGAAAGTTGTTCATCCAGAACTCCTCTTTGGGATAAATATCCAAAGAATAGTCATGGATATAGTTCTTTGGATCATCCAGTTACACTTTGGATGAATTCCGATAATGTAGGAGGAGGAGCTACAGTTAATCATGGGGGTTGTGCAAGCATATAAAATGGTCAAGATAAACCTCTGCAAAGAGTAAATAAGGATTGCATTAGGTATAAATAAGGACATTCACTTTGCAGGCATCTGCACATAATGGTTTGATTGATAACCTATTGTGTTGGAAGTGTGGAGAGGAGGAAGAAACCTCCATGCATATCCACAAGTTAAAAATAAATTATTAAATTGAGTTTTATTTATGGATGATCTTGCTGCAGTGCTTAGCTTCCTATTCTATATACTGGGCATGAATGGCTGCCTAAATTTGCTCAGAAGTCTCTTTAAATCTACGACCGCAGACTTCCAAAGGAAACTTTGCTAAGGAATTTATACCCAAAAAGTTCCCTAGCCCTCCACCAGGTTTGAACCCGTGTTCTATCATCTGTAAGTCTATAGTGTATACATGATAGGGACATTCTCTCAGTGATCTCATTTTGTAGAATTGAAGGATATAACAAGATCTAACCTAAGAGATTGCTTATTTGGATATGAGTTGATTTCTATTCCAAGGTGCACAGTAAGCTTTCTTTTGGCCTATGTACACTCTAGTACAACCACACATTTACTAATCAATCAAACAAACAGTGTATTTGTAATCAAATAACCATAATATGAAGGAAAGAAAAAAAGTAGCAGAAAACAAAACTACACAAATCACCAATAAAATAAAATACAAGAAAACTTTTTATAATACTAGTTGCATCCAAAAGTTAAACAAAGTCTGTAAACGGCTTTTAGTAAATAAAACATACTTTTACCTTCTCAGTCCTTTGCAATGCAACATACAATATTTAAAAAATGTAACAGTTCTAAAAAAATGCAATTATGTGATATGCTCAATTAACTAGTATTTTTGGTAAATTATATATGTATGCAGCAGTACCATGGCAGAGTGGTTAGACCACTCACCTCCCACCTAGGTGATGTGGGTTCAATCCCAAGTGCTCGCATGTGGGATTTGTGGTGGACGAAACCGTATTTGCAGGTTTTCTCCTGGTCCTTTGGTTTCTCCTTCCATTTATTCCACCAATCACTTCATTATTACCTTTCTTATCATCCTCTCCACCTTCATTTCAAATCATGTACTTCCTCACGCTCATGCCTGACTATGGCTGACCACTCATTCCAGGTTTCCTTCATTCTTTGATTACTTGCTGTTGGCTCCCTAACATGCTTCTAACCCCTAGGCACCCGCTTGTAGGGCCTACATATTGGGAGGGCAAGCTGATTACATAACGTATAATGTACACATACTGGACACATAATCACATTGCTCCAATACTCAACATAGAAATTACTATGCAGGAATATAATAGTTTTCACCCAGGTAGCCATGAGTGCATATCATGTCGCTCAAGGCCAGGCTGAAAGCTGACACCTCATATAATAAGACCTTGGACTCATGCCATTGGAAGAATGTGAAATTAGATATTTCATAAAATAAAGCCTTAATATTTCAACCACTTCTTAAGCAATTTATCAGGGCTCCAAATTAAACAAATTAACAAGAAATAAACCCTGCAAAGACAATAATTCACAATTTCCCCTGCATATAATTAGAAAGGCACATTCTAACCAAAATTAAAGAAATTTTAGTGCCATATTAGCTTCACCATGCAAGATCACAAAAGTTGGAATGAATATAAATGTACTATTTTGTGACACTATTTGAGTGACTAAATCTTACATGCTTGGCAATAGAAAAAACAATTTGAGAACAATTTAGCATCATATTAACTTCCACACTGAAGTTACAAAAGTTGGAATCAATACAAATGTAGTATTTTGTGACACTCATTGAACATTTAAATCCTACATGCTTAGCAGCAACAAAAAAAGTTAGAAACAAAGCAAAAATTAGGCAACCAGAGAAGCTTTAAACAATACCAATTGGCATATTATAGCATTAGAAAGCACTCACCACTACACAGAATCACAAAAGTGAGCACAATTGTTACTGATAATCCTTCACTCTGCCCAATCCAATCTAGTTTCTGACCCAATAAGCAAAACTTGCAGTAAAAAACAAAAAAACAGGACTACATGCCATGGCCAAGTATCCCAAGCAAATAATGTAGTTACAATAATTAGTGCCAAACAAAAAAAATAAGTGTCCATTATGGTACAAGTGTGATGAAAACTGTGTGACTATTTCAATAAATGCAACAATTATTGTAATGGACCTAAGGATTGTAAACACTAATTGGCAATGCCTATATCCCATTTAAGATTGCTGGCTGCCTAATAAATAAATAAATCACAATGAAAATAAAATTATAATTAGGGTTATCCAATTGTTTGCTTTCTTAAATTAATGTCAAATTACAATATTTATCTTGTACCTGTACAATATCTAAGAAAATTTCAATGAAATAACATTCTTTGACACTATAGCTTCCTAATAAAATTTAGAATTTGGCCTGTATGCAGCATGTTTCAAAACAGGAGTAAATACAAAAACTGGCAGCACATTTTTCTAAAAGATTTTGCTCTGCTTTGTGTGACTGGTGGAGGCATTCCATTTAGAGCGTTCAGATTTGCTAGTCACCTTGTTGAACGTAATTTCTGATGAAAGAAGTTGAAAACTGGTCAGAGTAATTAATATTTTTTCCAGTTTTCACATTGTATAGGGCAAGTATGATATCTAGAAGATAAAAGCAAAACTTTTCATGCCATTTCAATGAGTTGAGATCACATTCAACAAAACATGTCAGACCTGTTCGTCACACTCAAGTCCTGGTTCAATAACAAGTTAATTTGATTATTGGAGTGTTTGTCTTTCCATCAATCTTTCCTGTCTGTTTCATTGTGTCAATGCAAAGTGGTCAACATCAAATCTCTTGTTGGAGTTGTATTGAGTCACACTTATTTACACTTAAAAATCTCCACTTAATATGTTAAAAACACGAAATGTTTTCCAGGACATTCGCCCTCTTCTTCAGCAGTTTGGTGACTGGCGTTTCTTTCCCTTTCTCTCTTCCTCTTCTTGTATCGGATCTTGTTGCCATCTGGTGTTGGGAGTGCAAAGCTTTAACACTTTATCCAGTGGTGGGATTTCAAAATTTAAACATTATTGCTGTTTTTTCATAATGTGAATTTTTTTCCAGATGTCTAATTCTATGGGGACCCTAAAGGTTTCAACAATTTTATATTTTGCCCAATGTTGTGGTTTTCTTCCCAAAAATGATATGAAACAGCAGATTTGTCTATTTTCTTTAGTTTTATGTTTCTCTGATGTTCTTTTAGTCTGATTTCCAAGTTTCTCTTTGTTTTTCCTGTGTAGAATTTTTCACAATCTTCACAACTGATCTGTTACATTTCGGATTTCAGTGTGTTTTGAATTGTATTCTTAAGGGGCTTATTCAGAATGTTCTTCAGGTTGAATTTGTTTATGTCCTGGAAAACGTTTCAGTGTTTTTAACATATTAAGTAGAGATTTTTAAGTGTAAATAAGTATGACTCAATACAACTCCAACATGAAGAATACTTCACTGTTAATAGTGCTTCTGTTTATAGTAATCAAACCTCTTGTCTGTTAATTCACATTAGTGCTAGCATATTTCTTTACATCTAGATTCTGCTTCTCTCTCTCTTCTCCTCCTGCACTGAGCTAAGTTATATTGTTATCTGTTGTGTTTCTGTGTATATATTGACCTGTATGCGTACTGGAGAAAAACTGAATTAATCAAGAGCTGAAGATGCATAAATAATTTGTGGCATGATGGACTGTGATACTTGCATATTACAGAAGCTTATAAAATGCCCTTTTGGTTCCCTTTCATTTTCTGAAAAATTAGACATAGTATGGTGCGGTAGACCAATGCCCGTGTTTCCAGATCTAAAATCTCCACATAAAGAGAAAGGAAATGAATATTTAATGTATTTTAATATTTCTCAATATGAAAATACAGTTTGGTTGAGGAGAAGTTGCAGTTTGCAGAAGTTATATTGTTGGCCATGTGTTCTGTTTTCTACTGAGCAAAGTGTATGGAATAAGGATGGTTATATGAATTTAAAAAACTTGAGCAAAGCCATCATAAAACAAAAGTGCTCACAGCGCCATCTGCATGCTCTTGTACAGTTTAGAAAAGCGTACAGTCTGTACAGAGTTTGGTAGAGTGCATATAAATATGCAGCTGGATACACAGTTACCAGACAACATGATGTATCACAATGAAGTGTAGAAGAGAAATTGGGAGGTGTTGGAACGTTTGATTGACACCACATAATTCTTAGTAATGCAAGAGCTTCCATTTAGAGGCCACAATGAAGACGAGGGATCGGCCAACCAAGAAAATTACATTGAGCTTTTGAACTACCTCGGCAAGTATGACTAAACACTTAAGGATCACCTGGAGTCTGCTACAATATTTAGAAGAACATCAAATAGAATACAGAATGGTTTGATTACTGCTATTAAAGTGTACTCGCCAGAGAAATAAAGAAGGAAATTATGAGTTCTCCATTTGTTGCAATATTACTTGATGAAACTTGTGATATTAGCAGTACTTCACAGCTAGCAACAACCCTGTGAGGTATATCCATTCTTCAAACAAAAAAACAGTTGGATATAATGGACTATCTTCAGAAGGTTAAAGAAACTAAAAGTGTTATTCTCAGCTACAGAAATAATTTCGAAGAAATATGGGCACAATTCAAAAAATCAAATGAAGGATATGAAGAGATGGCACAAACATGGAAAACACTACAGTAGTAGTGCATGTGGCTACAGAATGCAATACATAGAAATAATTGAGAATGTTACAGCATTCCCAACGATTTGGAAGCCTTGCCCAAATGGAGTTCATTTCTCTGATTCAAAACTTCCAACTCAGATTTTCCTACCGCTGCACTCGAGACACTGAAAGAAAACAGGCATGATTTGTTTGATATTCTGCACTTGAAAAACAAGCTTATTGGTCTGTATTTGATAGGGAAGTCCTCTAACAAATACCATCATGATCTGTTAGCACACGTGCAAACTAATGGACTGAACTTGGCATTTGTAGAAGTGTATAAACTTTAATTCTAACCATACTGAACAACACAGCCTCAGTTGAAAGAACCTTCTCAGCTTGTAAGCACATAAAAATGTTTCAGAGATCGACACAGGGACAAGAACCACTAAATGACTTGGCTCTTATTTCCATAGAGGAAGAGAAGATACGTGACATTAAAACCAAATTGTCATTTTATAATAATGCAATTAATGAATTCTGTAAACAGCTGTGTAGAATGGAATTATAGAAGAAGTTGTGAAATTTGTAGAGACTTTTATTATCTTTAGCAGTGATACTTATTTTTATTCACTCAGTAATGTGTATTGCGTTAATAGGTATATGTTATATTTATTTTCAAACAAATATCTGTAATATTAAGAAACACAACTGTTACTTTTAAAAGTCAACTTTATTAATTTTGTGAAAAAAATGTTTTCTTTCAAATGATCAAACGATAACAAAGAATTTAATTGAATGAAATGGACTTGTCAGGCTATTCCCAGAAGGTTCATGATGTACATTTCATTTCTGAAGTAAATATCTAGTATGTTAATCAAATTTGTTAAGACTCATTTTTGAGAAAATCTATAATTTCAGAAAATGTTCTATGTGAATGGTAGTTTGGAAGGAGGGGGGGGGGAGAATTTCTTTAAAATCTTTGTGTCACATCCCAGGAAGACTCTGATCTTACACTGGAATTAAAATTATTAAATAATCGTGACAGTTTACTATGAAGGCTAAGGGGACAGGTGGTTTCTATGGCAATGACCGTGCCTCTTCAAGGTCCCACCACACAACTCCAACCAATTATAAGATAAGCGAAAAAGGGGACTAGTTCACCTTTATTGGTTGGAGTCAAGAGGTGGGATCTTGAAAAAGCATGGTCACTGCCATTACCATTAAATCATGCCTTCAAAGTAACTGTCAGCATCTTTAAACGCTACTGTAAATATAAAGTTTCATTTTTGAGTTACCCTGTTCTTTCTTCATATTTCTTGTGGCCTCACATTACGACACACACACTCAAGGGCAGAGGACAATGATTTTTTTCGGGCATGTAAAACCTAGCATGGCTTCCTTCGGAAGAGAAGTAAAGCCGCTGATTCCGTGTCGTAGATTTACAGCACATATAAGAACCTCAAGCCTGATAAAAGAGGCTCTGAGTAAAATTAAGGGGTCTTTCATGCCCAGCATAGAATGGGATGCTGAGAACTGCAGTAGTTAAAAGAGCATCTATAAAATAAAATTTAATTTCATTTTTTTTTCTCACTCACTCACACACACACACACACACACAGCCCAGACCTTTTCTAAATATTTGATGTAATACATTCACATGACTTTCTGCATTTATTCTGCAACCAATTAATCTTTCAAAAGTTTATTCATCTATCTATTTCATGCTGATCAAGATAAACATTAGGAACTGCCTCAAGGAGAATAAGAGAATACATTAGGCTAAAGCAATAGTAAAATCTTTAAGTTGGCTATGTGTGGTCACTATGGGGTGGCCTTGAAATTATATTCTATTTGCATAAAAAAAAAGAAAAGAAAAGAAAAAGCTATGATTTGAGAAACGTTTAAGTACGGAAACTTAAAACAAAAAATATCTTGGGAATAGTTAATTCCACACAAACAAAAGGACAATAAATTGTATTTTATCAATATCCACATTTTTTGTATGTTAAGATTTTGTTTATCTCTTACGGTTTACCACCTATGGGAAAATCATCCAGATGAAGAGCACTTCAGAGGCTATTCCCAGAAAATTGAAGATTACAGCTTTCACTTCTTTAATATACAGCATTTTAATCAAAATCGTTATGAGCCATTTTTGAGAAAATTGAAAGTTTCAAAAAAGCTTCCATGTAAAGGGAAGTTTGGGGTGGAGGGATTTTTCTAGTGGATTCTTATCTTAAACACAAAGTTTGACTTAACCAACTTTTTGTTTTTGAGTTATGCTGTTTCTCTCTCTCTCACTTACACATACACACTCATACACCCACAGGGACCATTTTTTTGAGTTCAGGGGGCCCCAAAGTATATTTACATTGAAATCTTGGTATAGAATTTTTGGGTTAGATACAATACTTCCCCTACTAACTATATGAAGTAGAGAAAGTAGTCAGTGTAAATGAAAGAACCATAATGAAGTACATAGTTTATTTACAACTAAAATACACATTATTACATATCACAAATTTTTTAAGTTTTAATTCAAAACCTTCTCGGGCTTCTAGCCAGGTAAAAACTTGGCTTGACACCAACGTTTCGAAGAAGTGCATCTTCCTCGTCTTCAGGGTGAACTGATGGTTTGAGCTTGCGGAGACTGGTATTTATAAGAGCTGGGATGAAGCTACATCTGATTGGTTCGCGAGCTTCATCCCAGCTCTTATAAATACCAGTCTCCGCAAGCTCAAACCATCAGTTCACCCTGAAGACGAGGAAGATGCACTTCTTCGAAACGTTGGTGTCAAGCCAAGTTTTTACCTGGCTAGAAGCCCGAGAAGATTTTGAATTAACACGTCGCCAGGAAAGCTTTAGTTCTTATTTTTTTAAGTTTTTTCACAAAAAACAGCAGTTTATAATTATATAACACATTGTATTGGTAGTCTGCAATTCTGTGACATTACTGAACACTGCATTACTCTTTATAAAACTCTCACACTCACACTTCAGCATAATCTTTCATGTTTTACCTCAAGTTATGCTGAATGAAATTTTTTTTTTTAGAAAATCACAAAGACCTTTTTGCCCTGGGTCATCTTCATTCTTACATATATTTTGGAATGCTGACCAGTACTCTTAAACTACTGGTGTTTTGGTAACATCCATTACCATGGCAAAGGCAACAATTGGTGTTCATTGTTAGTAAATCAGAATTCTCTATTAACAACAGTTTGCCCTCATTTTATTTAAACTTCTGAGTGTTATCTGTAAAGGCCCATTAAGTTCCATCGCGCATAAATTGGGTCACCTTGATAGTAACTACTTAATCAGGGAATTTCTAGTCTGCAAGTTCATGACTATGTGCACTTGGTGACTAGGGATCAACTCATTATCCATAGATGGCAGAAAAATCAGAAAACATGCAGATGTAAAAACTGGCAAATATAGTCCAGCATCTTTTCTTTCAAGGTATGGGGTTCTTTTATGTGCAAGTAATTGCTTATAAATTTAAAAAAAAATGCTAATGGTACAATATAACCCAAAAGCTATTACCAAGTAAAGGAAGATACAAAACTGAAATATAAAAGTTCTTGGAATCAACAACAATGGTAATCTCTAGTGTACATGGTTCCAAACCAATAATTAGCCATCCTTTGTGAGTGGATATGGGAGATTTTATTGCTGTGTGTGGAGAGTGTGGTGCAGATGCCCCATTATTGATGTTACCGTGTAGTACATTTTTAAAATGGAAAACACTAAGATTCAGGAGTGATTAAAGCACTTTGTAAAGAAAGGTATGAAAGCCATGCCAATTTACACAACTCAGTGGGGGACTCTGCTCCTTCATATTCAACTAAACGGAGACTTAAATTCCTTAAATTTTGGTTGAGAGAGTTTAGATGATGATACACTCCAGAAAAGGTTACCAAAATGCGCGAAATGGTCTTTGAGGATCACTGACTGAAAATACAAGAAATTACTGAAGCTGTACGGATATCATGTGAATGGACATATCACAGTTTGACTGAGGATTTGGGTATGAAAAATTTACCTCCTGTCAGTTGCTTGCTGTAACTGTTAACACAAGATCAAAAATGCATCAGAATGAAAGTCTCTGAACTGTTTGGCCTGTTTTATACAATTTTGTGACCAAATATAAAAAATGGGTTCACTAATATAACAATAGTCAAAGCAGTGTATTAAATCATCAAAAGTCATTCTTCTTAGACAATGGATCAGGAATAATGTGGTTTTCTGCTAGCCATATGAAAAAAAAAAAAAAAAGTGTATTAGCATTTCGTTTAGCAATTTCAATATCAAGGCAGTCATAATTCAAAATTTCCATCTGTGCTTTCTTTTTAATTGCAGTTGGCATCGATGGAAAAGAGATCCTACCCACTTCATGCAATGTAAGAATTCAGCGAGCCACCAAAAGAATTTTAAGCTATACAGGAATGAGCAGAAGGCTCAGTGACAGCTTTACATAAATACTGCTCTAGTGACCCATCTATCTTTGCAATGGATACATTCAATCTTGGCCTGTACAATGTACTTACATTGTAATTAAATTATTTTACTTTAATTACCTAAAAATTCTAATGAAGACTATAAAATCTTAAATTACTCTTTTTTAGCACCTTAAAATCCATTCCCTAGTTATTGCATGGAAGCACCAACTAACTCACCAAGCCAGCATAAACATCAGCCCTAACAGGAGATAAGATTTTTTTAGTAGCTTCTTTCTCCAGCTTCCTGAACATTCTACACGTGGCGTTCAATAAGTAATGCAACACATTTTTTTTCCTGGACAATTTTGGTTGAAAAAAATTGAAATTTTGTGTAGGACATCTTTAAATGTTCTCGCTACACTTCATACAGTTTCATTAATTTTTTATACATGACAGTACTATAATTAGCCTTCAAAATGGTGTCTGTAACAGAGGTGTGTTCCAGAGAGCAGTGATTGAGTTTCTTTTGGCTGAAAACCAGAGTATCACAGGTATTCATAGGCGCTTGCAAAATGTTCATGGAGACCTAACAATGGACAAAAGTGCGGTGAGTCATTGGGCAAGACATCTGTCATCATCTCAGCAAGGTGGAGCAAACCTGTCTGATGTTCCACGTGCCACACACAGCTGTGACTCCTGCAATGTTGGAATATGCAGACACTCTTATTCGAGGTGATCAATGGATTACAATCAAACACCTCGCTGCTCAACTTGGTGTTTCTGTTGGTAGTGCTCACACACTTGTCCACCACTTGGGGTACTCAAAGGTTTGTTCTCGCTGGGTTCCTCGATGCCTATCTGATGACCATAAAGATTAAAGATACAAAGATCTGAGCAGAAATGCTTGCTCGTTTATGAGACTGAGGGTGACAATTGTTTGCCAAATATTGTCACAGACGATGAAACAGGTTTATCACTTTGAACCCAATATTAAATGGCAATCCATGGAGTGGTACTAAACCACTCTCCTTCGAAGTCCCTCAGCTGGTTAAGTCATGGCTAAAGGTTTTTTTGGCACTCTGAAGGGGTTATTCTGTTCGATGTCCTCCCTCATGGTGAAACAATCACCTTTAAAGTATTTTGTGCTACTCTAAGGAAATTGAAGAAATGACTTCAGTGTGTTCATAGCCAAAAAAAAAAAAAAATGGAAATGAACTTCCTATTTTGCATGATAACAAGGCCTCACACAAGTCTATACACCCAAGAGGAGTTCACAAAACTTAACTGGATTATTCTTCCTCATCCTCACTACAACCTGATCTCACACCTTCCGACTTCCACCTGCTTGGTCCACTCTGCAGGAAGCACTATATGGATCAGTGGCGGCTCGCGGATTAAAAATATAGGTGTTCACAAAATCAATAATTTACCACCACTGCAGCCGCTACCGCTACTGCTACCGCTGTCACCACAACATCAAATCCAGTAATATTAGAAACAATGATAGTGCCTAATAACAAGAATTATAAATTTGTTACACAAATCATCGCCCATCCAGTATTGTAAAGATGTTGAATTTCTCCGAGAGTTACCATCAATATGAGGTGATGAAGGGGTGAAGCCCTTTGATGCAGTTCATGTGAAGAATGGTATTTACAGTGAGTAATATTTACATTGTTTGAATTATGTAATTAACACCAAATTTATTTGTATAGAAATTCCACGCGCCGGTTTTACAAATATGCAAACTTTTCTAACACTCGGTGATTAAAGTCTTTTATGCTGTTGACCAGTTTGTTCTCAATATCAAGCATTGCCAGTGATGAAAGTTGATTCTTTTTATTGTGGAAAAGCATATTTCTGGTTCTGATATAGTCATGGTCGTAGTGATAACAGTCTTCAGTAGCTCGGTTAATGTTTCTTCGTTGAGGTTGTTTTCTGTTTTGAACTGCTTAACTCTCGCATAAAATGCAAATTACTAAGAAAAATAGCGCGGCTCACAAAGACTGCAGTTGCACTTCCGGACAGTTTCAACTAAATCTCAAAGATAGCAGCACCTCCCGCTGATAAACAGAAACCTGGAGGTGTTAATGGGCACGGTCGCACTGTGCCATTTCTGGCTGTAAAATTCCAAGCTGGTCTGTTGGCCGCGCAAGCACAGAGCTGCTAAACATTAGTAATATGCTAGCACACGAGGCCTGTGATACAAGCGTCGTTGTCACATGCTCGGGTTCTCGGCTGTGTTCAATCTGAAGAGCAGAGCGCGGTATATTTAAACAAGTGGCACCAGATAGCGCATTTTATTAAATGTTTCCTGAAAGAGAAAAAGAAGATCCATTAAGAAATATTGGAGGTTCACGTGCTCTTGTGCTCCTATACAGTAGCTGCCGCTGACATGGATGATATGGAAGTTATTGAGCAGCAAGACATTGGCTCCAACATAGACCAATAGAGTGGTGCCAATTGGGCTACAGGCCTGCCCATCAAGGTCACATAAGACTAGCATTGAATGGAGATTATGTTGAAAAATAGAGTTTTGTAGTCAAAACATTGAAGAATAACATGTGTATTTGAATCCTGAATAAAACCAACCTGATTTAAGAAAAAAAATTGTTGCATTACTGATTGAACGTCCCTCGTATAACTCTCGAAAACTCCATGGCTATAAAAGTTTGTGGGCGAGTCAGTCAATAAATTGAGTACATTTCTGGTATTAACATAAAGAGTTCAAAATATAATGAGTGTTGATACTGTGAGAGATTACATAGCTCATGTGTTCA
This sequence comes from Hymenopus coronatus, assembly GCA_030762935.1. Taxonomy (NCBI): domain Eukaryota; kingdom Metazoa; phylum Arthropoda; class Insecta; order Mantodea; family Hymenopodidae; genus Hymenopus; species Hymenopus coronatus. The sequence goes on from CM060898.1 coordinate 123,741,291, forward strand.
GTGCCTTGTGAGTGAAACAACAGAAGAAGAGGCTGGTTCAACTGTGCTGCCATACTGTGAGGAAACACAGGTGACAATAAAAACTGAACTAAACCATATTAGTGAAGTGACAGTAAAAGATTGGAAGAAGTCTCAAAATCTTGCAACTGTACCTATTTTCAATTTCCAATAGAGGGCCACCCACTAGAAATCTTCCAGCCAATCAGATTTCATCATTCTACTAAAGTTGTAATACATATGCAAGATGATATTTTGAAAGATTTATAATCATTAACATAATGGAAAAATGAATTAAGTGAGCCAACAGCAAAATATATGATAGCTTGCAAATTTGCATGTATATGATGGAAGGTAAAGGTGCACTATCTTCCAATAGTTTTTGTGAATTACTCTTTAATAAGTACTTTTTAATTGTACAACAAATAGTTTATCAAGTTCTTTTGCATAATTTTTTTTTTTGTGTTCACTAAACACTTTTTTTTTTTTTCATCAATGGATTATCTTCTTCCTTGCAGGACTTACAACCACAAAGGCTTACAAGCCAATCAAATGCAAAAACGGATTCTATTTCTGGGCCTTGGAATGTTTCATCTGCTAACCAGAGTGAAGGTTTGGATAGGGACAACCCCATAGCTGAGAATCAAACTAATCACCCTACTCATGAGAATCACCAACAAAACCAAAGTTGAAAACTAGTTGAGTCAATTTTGTAACACTACATCACTTACTTTTTATTTTGGAAAATATGTTTCAGAAGCCATGTGTTTCCATTGTCAATTCCTCAGTAATAAAACCAAAGTTACCATGGTGGCCTTGGTTAATTTGTGTGTTTTACAATTCTTGGCAGGAAGCCTTTAGTTAGCTGCATTTATAGTTTCTCAATATGCTCTTGAAATGTTAAATATTATATTATTAAAATTAAATATTGTATAGTTTACTGCTGAAAGCCAGGAAAGTTTAGTTTTATATTTACCACTATAAAAAGAATTGTTTGAATGAACATATCAGATTTTAATGTCTGGCCAAAGAAATTCTTTTAGTAAAAGTTAATTATTAATTAATAATAATTCTCATTTGTAAAAATCATAAGGAAAGTATACTATGATCTGAGCTAAATGTTAGTTTCTAAGATACCAAAAATGGGAGAGAAATAGTAATTAACAATGAAAACAATTAAAGCTGCTAACTTTCTCCCTTATTGACATTAACTGTGAAGGCAAAATGTGTACAGATATTCAAATTAAATGGTCATTTCCAGGTACTTAATAAAATGGGATTATAGTTGTGTTTATTTTTTGGAAGTTTGTAACACCAGATGAGCAAAATTAATTTTATTTGCAACAGAACTCTCTCTAGAGTTTTCAACAAGGCCTTTCCAAGATTTGCAAATTTGTACATTCTTCAGTCAACACTGTTCTTTAAAAGGAGTGCACACTTTTTCTTGTAACAAAAAATTCATTAGTAGCACATATTTTATCTTTTGGTTCTTTAAAATATTCATTCTGCATTTAAATTCAGAATATACACAAGATCAATAATTCTATAAGCACTTCAATGAAATAGTACCAACAAAATTGAATACAAATAAATAAAATGTGACAAATTAGCTCTGGGTTTTGAAATAGTAGTGGTATATGCACTACATCAGTGCATTTGCAGCCATCAGATAAAATTCCTTGGGCTTCAATTATCTACCTCATGGAAAATCATATCTTTTTCTCTCAATATATAATATACTATTCTTGAATTTTTCCATTTACACTGCAATCTTCTAGAACTGTGTGTTAAAGAGCTTTCTTTTCTTAAACAATTTATTGCACATTTTTGGTATTTTCTATTCTTTCACAATTTTCAAACATTAACTCTAAGAAAGCACTAGACTGAAATACTTTCTGACAAAGAGACAGCAAAAATTATGCTTGTTTTAATGAAACACAGATAAATATGAACTAAAATCATGTGTTTTGCTACAGCTACAATCAATACTCAAATTATATGCCAATTAGAAGTATTTTCTCTTTCAGCAAATATTTTATGCATAGTCAGCAGTAACTAAATATGGTTATCAGAATAATAAGGTAATCTAACATAACTTAAAATTATTAATGTTCTCGCTAATATTTATAAACTCTTATGGGATTATTACAAGAATTAGAAAAAGATACAAAATACACTTTCATTTCACCAAACATTATTTACATACAACTTTGCATATAAAATATGTACAAATTATACAATAAGAATGATTAATTTTACATATATATCCTTATATAGTTACCAACATTATTTTGACAAATGGGTTACAGGGTTGTCAGATTTTAAAACACAGAACACAGAGGATGTTGTAAATGTAAATTATCCACCTTTAAGCATACATTCTGTAATAATAATCTCTAATACTATACAGTAATGTATAAGGATGATATTTACACAATCTAAGTTAGAAGTGATTATGTTACGTTTGACAGTTTTAAGGAAATATATTGCTCCAAAAACAGGTGGTTGGGACCATTGTTCCTGAGCTTTTATTTTGTTATTCCTCTTTTGTTTAATCATGTCATATTTATTTATAATCCACATTTATAACTTAAAAGTATTTGTTCTGAAAATTAAATCCATTACTGCCTATTTCCATGGTTGGATTTTCTTTTCTTATCCTGAGAAAATGATTTTATTAATTGATAGATATTGATTGTAATATGACCAGCCCATTATAAGCAATACTTATTATGGACATGTACAATTTAATTTTCACTCACTAAACAGAAAAGAATGATTTAATTTTCACTTACAAAATAAAAAGCTTGTCCATTAATGCATTATGCCTAACTAATCTTGTTTGTACCGATTCATAAACTTAAAGATTAATGTTCCCATTTGTAATGTTCAATATTGTACAACAAAAAATTGAAAATGAAACCTGTAATTTATATTCTAAATATGGGAGAAATATTTCTACAATATGTAAGCAGATAAGAACTAAACAAAAATAACATGAAATATAAGAAAATCTGGGAAATACAGAGCTAGCAACCCTATTTGATTATTTGCTAGGTCTGCAGAGGATTTATTGTTTAACATTCACTTCTTGCTTTAAAGGTATTTGTTGAAAAACTTTACATTTTGCTCTTCTAAAAGAACACCTAATAATTAACGGACACAATGATATTTTCTAAGGTGCATTTATATACATTGCTCTCTGTTATTGTCCTAAATTTACACTTAATTTGCTCGTTCATCATAGCAGGATTTTAAATTAATATTTAGAAAATATATTCTTAAAACAATCTAAAAAAATAATGCACGGTTTAAGGTTGGTTCATAACAACTAAGAATGGTAAATAAAATGAGTGACAAAGTTGAAACACATGTATTTTGATGTGAGTGTTCACAATCATGGGAAGTTTTCCTGGAGCACTGGAACAAGAAAGAAGACTTGTCAAAGTTTGAACTTTCTTGTTCATTCTTGAGCATGGCATATTATCCATATTGTGCATACTAAAGATTATTTTAGGTGATTATTAGGTGACCATGACATGAGACAGCTGCTAGAGTTCACTCTAATCACAATTCTTTTGATTTTTGAAACTAGCTGAATTGGAGGGAGGTGAAGAAATATTATTAGCTACATTAAAAAAACAAATGAAACCCCACTAAGTAAAGTCTATCTTCCATTTTGAGATTGGTATGTTTTAGACATGCATTCCCATTCTCATTGTTGTAAACCAAAATCTTGTAAGCTACATCACTTTCTGTTTTTGTTTCCATTTTGGTTACCTTTCTTGGGTTACTGAGAAACAGCTTTTAAAGTTGATTCTGAGAATCAAAACAGGAACGTTGATGACCATAGTGACAGCAAAGTAGATAGTCGATTTTGCATGTTAGGACATTTTTAGTTTCTCTACACGTACTATTACATAGTGTATGGAGAAGGTATTGTAATGCACCCAAAAATTCAATCTCCCTGAATCCAAAAAAAAAGCATTGTTACAAAAAGGTCTGTGTGTGTGTCTGTGGACAGCATAGCTCAAAAACGAAAACCGTTAAATCCCAAACTTGGTATTTAAGTTTGGTATCTTCCAAGGATGTGACACAAAGATTTTCAAGAAAATCCCCCCACCCCCAGCTACCCTTTACATGGAACTTTTTCTGAAAATTTTGATTTTCTTAAAAATGGCTTTAACGATTTTGATTAAAATGTCAAATATTAAAGATATTTACCTGAAAAATAAAATGTATATCTTGAATTTTCAGGGAATAGCCTCTGAAGACTACTTTATTCCAGATGAATTTTATGGAATTTTGCATAACTGCTAAATCGTAAGAATAGGACAAAAACTTAACCCACAAAAAATGTAGAGTACATTAATACACACAATTTATGTTATGTATATTTTTTTCGTGGCGTTGATCGTTTTTGACATATTCCTTGTTTTTGGTTTCAGCTTTGATTTTCTCATGCAAATTCCTGTCCATACAAACAAAGGAACTTCAGTCACATAGCGGGCCATGCTCTTACCTAGACAGCCTGAGTTCGATCCCAAGCGACCGCATGTGAGATTTGTGGTGGACAAAACGGCACTTGGGTGGGTTTTCTCTGGGTACTCCGGTTTCCCCCACCATCGCATTCCACCGGTGCTCCATCATCATTCTTGTATCATCAGTGTCACTGCCTGCGGTGCCATTAGTAGTTAAAGCGAGCATTAAACACTACCAAAAAAAAAAAGTCACATAGCAACCAGCTTATGATTATCAGTTTAGCCCATTGTACTCCCTTATTTCCCTTCTACTTACAAGGTAGCAAGTAATAATACTATTTCTGCTATTTTTTTCTCGATTAAAACAAAGTAAATAGAAGCTTAAGCTTTTTAACAATAATTTGTTGCAGAGATGTAGAGAAAGTCATATCAATGGAACACATCAGATTTTAATGTTATTAACCAAAAATATTTTTTCCACTCCTTTCCATTCTTACAATAGACTGCAGATCAGCAAACATTAAAATTCATTTGAGTTAATATTTTTAAATGCAAAGCTATTAGTACTTCTGATTCCTCTTGTGACTTTCCTTTATTAATAGCATACTTAAAGCCAATTGTTGTTTCTTATTGTTCTACTGAGTTTTTATGTTCTTTATAGTTTTGCTATTGCTTTTTGAGGCAATAGCCAGCTAAGTTGCATTTGAACAAATTATAAGTGAGGCTTTTCCTAGAAGAACCTCCAATTAATCTGAGGGAGTTAGATTGCACATTTACTGGACTTTCTTCCGTTTTGATTTCCTCACCTTTTGACTAGAGAGAGTTCTAACATTGTCCTCCATGGTGTAGCAGTTACCATTGCTAACCTCTAATATCCAAGATTGTGGGTTCAAATCTAGTGGAGGGCAATGGATTTTTTTGAGTGTAAAAATCCTTAGCATGGTTTCCTTTGGAAGGGAAGTAAAGCTGGTGGTCCTGTGGCATAGATTTACAGCACATAAAAGAACTTCAAGCTTGATGAAGGAGCCTCTGAGCAAAATTAAGGGGTCTTTCACATCCAATACAGAATGGGATGCTGAGAACTAAAGCAATTAAAGAGCATCCATAAATAAAACTCAATTAATTAGAGAGTTCTAGCAGCTATTCATATCACAGCAGCCTTGAATAATTTCCAAAGTGAACAGCTTAATGTACAAAATATGGATATAACATCTACAGCATTAAGAAAGAGAAAGCTAAAATAACACCAAGTCCTCTTTCCTGTTTCTGGGAACCAGAGAAGCTTACCTTTAAATGTGAAAGATAATATACTTTATTAATCCTTTAAATACACAATTTTCAAGGACACATCCAAATTTAAATTTATACCTACATATACAAGCATGTACTTTGAAAGGTTGTACCATATGTGAATTCTTTCAGGCTATAAATCACTTTGTAACTACATTTTCTTTATTATGTTCATTGTGAGTTCATTTATTTTTAGTCACTTTAATTTTTTTGGACAACTTATTTTACAGTTCTTTTTCATGTTTATCATACACTGTTTGTTTTGTGTATTCCTAAGGATCTGAAATATCATTATTGTTTTTGGAGTTATGTATGTGTATGCACTATTCCAAATTGTTGGAACATTAGTCTGTATGTCTATTCACTGCTTATATTTCTCAGTATTCTGATTGCTCATTTTCTTAATATTAAAATTTGTTCATTTCTGTTGCTGTGATACAGAATGTGGAATAAACACCTACCATTATTTAAATCAAATGGAAAACTGTGTGCTTGATCAAATATATATATTATTATGTTGCAATGTACACATTGGCATGGACTTTCAGATGACATGGTACACTGATGATTGATTAAATTTGTTTGTTTGTTTTTGATAGCTCAGTTGTGGTTATGGTCTGACAGTGTACCGCTTCCAGTTCAGTTGTGATGGAGCGCTGGCATGTACTGGAGCATATTCATTCAGTAGAAACATTTACAAGAATGAATTCATTTACCAGAGGGAATTCCAGAGCCATTTCAATAGAGTAACGCTCCCTCCAGGAATGTTACTGGGGTTAGAAAATTGTGTGAAGAAAGTTTTACACCAGACATCACCAAATCTTTGTGTCGCTCATTGCTTGACTGAATCACCTACTGTGCATTGCATGGCTTTCAACTGCATGGTAATTCATTCAGTGCAGTGGGTGTGCAACATTTTGTATTTGAAATAGATTAATAGATTATCATTCATAGGTTAATATACCTATTGTAGGTTCACAATTGGCAGAATAATTGCTATATTATATCTCTTATCTTAGTATTAATATTTATGTGAACATTATAAACATATTTTTTAATGCTAACAGTATGACAATTAATTTGTAATGAAAACTAACTTCAGCAGGAAGAATGAATAGGCTTCTTGGTAATTAGGTATCTAATACAATTCAGAAAAAAGTTTCATGCTTATAAGTAGTAAATATGAACAGGCATATTGATAAGTAAATTATGTAAATTCAATCAAACTACAGCATACATAATGGTTGAAACATTACAAAATAGCTGAAACGCAATCAACTTATGCCACTTTCTATAAATGAGAAAGATTCATCCCGGCAGAGAGAATATGATGCCCTGCTTGTTGGATTGTTTTCACTTCCTGACATAAACAGACACACGAATCACTGTGCAGATAATTAGAGATATACCATTGCTGTTAGAAGCCTGTCTCTGATATCACTTGTTTACCCACTGCAGCACATTGCTCTAAAACAAAATCAAAGCGATTTGGTGACACCTGTTTTACATAAACTGAGCTTGTTCTTATAAAAGTTTCTACTGAGATAATCTGCTCCAGTGCAGGCCAACACTTCACTGCAATAACTGGAAGCAGTACACTGACAGACCATAACCATAACTGTCAACTGTGTTACCTGCCTAAAAAGAAAACTCAAAGCATCAGTAAACCATGTCATCTGAAACTCCATGACATTGTATACAATGAAACAATATGAGCTGAATAATGTATTGCTAAAAATAAACCTGTTATGATTTGAACTCCTATGCATAATCCTAAAAGAGAACTGAAGTTTCATCATGATGAAATATTTGAAGGTATTGGTAAAGCTACTTATGCATTGGAAATTTTAATAAAATACATCTTTGACAAAGCTCACACTGTTCTGATTGGTTATGATGTTTATGCCTCATCCTTTATTTTCCTATAGCATTATATTTTATGTGCAAGAATATAACAGCATTGGATACCCGTTTGTATTTTATTATCAATACATGCTGACATGTAATACAAGCATTTTAACTTTGTTGTTCTGGTTTCCATTCTTGGTTCTGTGAACGAGCCTGTAATCTTTCTTTTTGGTATTTCTTTTCTGTTGGACCATGAGAAGAAGGCTAGAGACGTCTGAGGTACGAGATGGTGCTATTTATTCACATAGTAACTACAAAATGTATGTAAATACTATGCACACACATTTTCTTGGGCACTGTTTTATGGGATAGCAATAGTAAGGGGGAAGAAAAGAGTGTCTGCAAGGCTGTCTTTCTGTAGTGTTGCCAACCAAAGAAGGTTTCTTTCTTTGAGGCTAACCACAAAATGTTTGTACATACTATGCATGCATTTTCTTGGCATATTTTTTTATGGGATAATAATGGCCAGAGGGAGGAAGAGAGAGCCTACCTGCTTGTCTTTCCACAGTGTTGTCAACCAAAAAAGGTTTCTTTCTTTGGCCTATATTATACTATCACATTTCTTTGTCATAGAATTTGATAAAACCTTTGATCACATCTTTTATTACAAATTTAAAAAGCATATCCAACAGTTAATACCATCAGTTGTAATAATGGTTCCTATTTTGACCTGTTTAGACTGTTATTGTGTCACTATATTGAATATGTATCAATAAATTTACTTTAAATTTCTATTACATTCATCTGCAATATTTCCGTATCACCTAACCTGTCCATTTCTTAAAGAACGTTAATTAATACTACATTTGTGAGCATGAATAACAAAGTCAACAGCAAAAATGGTAATAAATGGCTGTCATAATAACTTTCATTTTGTTCATCTAAATATTGGCTTTCCAATGCATTTAAATTTTTCCTCACGTCATTATTTGTATATCCTTCATGCACTTCATAATGGCTTCTGCTATGCTTTTACATATTTCCAGTCTTGTTTCTGTTTTTACAATAATATGTTTTGAATTGTGAAGCATTTCAGGTGATTCATAAGAAATGAGTGATTTGGCTGTAGCCACTGAACATGTCTGCCATTTTATTTTTTAATCACAATGATTAAAGGTGTGATCAAAGGTGTGATGGTGGGTATAACTTTTATCACAGAAGTATGTCAGAGCTAGATATGGTCAAAGATGCTATATTGCACTATAAAATGTTTTATTATAAGTAATATGAGAGCTCCAACTTTTATTGATAAATTTGCAAGCAACTTGTAAGAAAAGTTGTAGCTTGAGTTGTATTTATTAAGACTATTTGTGAATAAATTAACAATGATTAGCCTATATGGACATAAAGAATAATATTCCTAAAATCCCATTTGTCTTGACATATATTTGTACCAAAATCACTGCAACTTGACATCCATATCATAAATTTCTGATCTCTTTGTATTGCTACATTATATTATTGTGGCATAAAATAAACACAAATCTCTTTGTATTGCTACATTCTCTTATTTTGGTTTAATAAAGCATGACTGCAATTGTCTATTGGAATTCCCACCATTATATACAGGAATATCACTGCACACTGATATTCAGAGAGGAAACAAATGCACATGGGTGTGATAAATTTAGAAAAGCAATTGCACATGGGTGTAATAAATTTAGAAAAACAATTGCATGTGGGTGTAATAAAATAAAACAATTAAAATGTAGAGATAATGAGTTCCGATTTGTTGAAATTTTACATACCAATGTACTGCATTGGCCTCTTCCTTCGATCACATATTATGATCAAAATAGTCATATCTATGATGATCACATTTCTGGGACACAGAAATGTGACAGTGTAATATAGGCCTTTGAGACCCTTGGCCATTATGGTGAATAGGTTATCTAATTTACCCAAATTAACTGAATTATTAAACAAAACAGCTCATGTGCATGTGCGTGAGCTATGGAATCTTCAGACAGAATGATACCTCAGCATTGAAGCCACTATAACATACCTTATGTCTCAATGTAGTCACTTTGCTCTTCTTCCAAAATTGCACAAAACCTACTGAATGAAGACATGTGCACATATGAGAGTCACTCATGCTGCCACATTTATCTGTAGCAAAAGGTATAATTACTCATTTCCATGTTTCCATTCCTAGTGCGTGAGTTATGTGACAATGTTTAAGAATAAGAACTGAAGCTTTCCTGGCGACGTGTTAATTCAAAATCTTCTCGGGCTTCTAGCCAGGTAAAAACTTGGCTTGACACCAACGTTTCGAAGAAGTGCATCTTCCTCGTCTTCAGGGTGAACTGATGGTTTGAGCTTGCGGAGACTGGCTTCATCCCAGCTCTTATAAATACCAGTCTCCACAAGCTCAAACCATCAGTTCACCCTGAAGACGAGGAAGGTGCACTTCTTCGAAACGTTGGTGTCAAGCCAAGTTTTTACCTGGCTAGAAGCCCGAGAAGATTTTGAATTAATGTTTAAGAACTTTATCGCCAGATAATAACATTTTTACATAGTACATTCCTTTTGCTTGCCTTCTTCTTGTGATCAGACTGTTTGCATTTTAGTGTTTCAAATTTTTATTCATTGTTTATAAAACTTGATATTTGGACATCTATTAACTAAAAGGACAAGAACGACATTCCAGTAAGGAATGAGAGGGGAAGTGATGCTCTAAGTATGTAGAGTAGAAATGAAAGTATTAAATTCTAAGAAGCATGTCTTGAGCTACATCAATCCATAGCTTACCAAGCACTTTACAGAAAGAAATATAAAATTACATTGATTTTTTTTTTTAAGACACTAATCTCACTTATGTGTTTAATAATTAGGACTTTTTATAATTTTATCACACTCATCTTCAGAAGAAATAATTTAGTCACTTCATATATCTCCTTGGTGACATCTGGTAGTGTATCAGCTCTGAACCTTCTCAATGCAATTCTTTAAAGTCACAGAACGTAACTTCAAACTTGGGAGTTATTTAAGAAACAGGAAGTATAGCAAGCTAACATATTCTTGATGTGTTAAAGATTCAGCAAAATATTCAAAGAGCATAGCATAGTTTGGCTTTGAAATTCATGCTCTATGTGTTTCATTTGCAATACTTTCTCTGCCCTCGATCATTATTTGTGACTAAACAAACTATTCTACAAAAGCTTATTTTTGTATCTACTTTTGTTTAATTGGCAGAAATAGGTCCATCATATACTTTGTGAAAATGCAAGAGAACAGCAGCAGTCAAATGTTTAAAAACTGAACGTTATATGCTGACCTTAAACCTCTATATTCTTTCTGTGCATCACAAGAAGAGGACTTTAAAGAATACAAGAATTAAAACAATTTGAGCAATTAATTATTAATGCTTATCTCAGAAATGGCATGTAATAAAAAAGTTATTTAACATAGACTGTATGTTTTAAAGACATAGGCATACACTTTTTGTGTAGTGTGTTTTTGTCTGTTGTTTAACACATACCACTTACATAAGATTAAGCAAACTTCTTCTAAATTAAGAGGTTTCACAGGCTATATCCAGAAAATTCAAGATATACAGTCTATTTTATGTAAATATCTTTGCTACTTTTTATTCAGGAGTCCTCAAAAGGTAAAATATCTACATAAATGTTATTAGTGGAATGCTGCAATATCTTCTCTACCCTTTATGTAGGTGGCAGAGAAAGTAAAAAGGAATTTACTACTTGAATAAAGTATTTGATAATTCAAACCAATAAGTCATTCTTGGAAATGGTTAATAATACATTGATTTGCATTTTTATTTGTAGTGAGTCTCTCTCTCTCTCTCTCTCTCTCTCTCTCTCTCTCTCTCTCTCTCTCTCTCTCTCTCTCTCTCTCTCTCTCTCTCACACACACACTCTCTCTCTTTCTCTTGCACACAACTTTGTTTAAAATTTTGAATTCAGCAGACCTCAAAACAGTTGTTATCAGTGGCATCTATATATAGAAATTTTAGAAAACAATGCTTCCTCTATGTATAAAACTTAGGTTTTGGAGAAAGTAAAACTTACTGAATGCATCTCCAATCACAAAATAGCAACATAAAAATATGGCATTTATACTTACATTGTAACCAAATACACATAGCAAAAACTAAAACAAAAATTTGACATCAGTAGCAAATGGTCATTTTAGAACAAATCTATAATCAGTAGATATATTTGTGGTTTCCTCAAATATACGCATATAATATTGTCAAAGTAGCATGAGGCAAAGCAAAAAATACAAAATACAGCAAAATTTTCAATCTGGGGAAAATTTTATCTTAAAAATTTGAAAATCATAAATGTTGATACTGTGATACTGAGCAGTCTCAGCAGATAACTCACATCACCAGATGTCTCCAAGAGGATGCAGAAAGCAGTCATTCTACAGAAAGTGAGATTAAGAACCTCAAAAACAAGACCAAATTAACAGACAATTAAGTGAAGTTAGTGTTGCAAAAAAAAAAATCAATTCAGTTAGTTATTTGATTCTCCCACCTCATCGTTACTGGTTTTAAATGTCATCATTTACAGTTGGTTTATATTATACTTGGGATTGTTCACCAATGTTTACATTGGAAATGTGTTTATTGGTAAGGTGACCTCTTCAATTTTTTTTTTAAATATAAAAAGTTATTAAAAGAAAACTAATAAATCAAAATAATGGTGTTCGACAAATATTTTTCTTGTTAAATATTAAAAAAAAACATGGAATGCTTATATACAATTCTAACTGAATACTTTTTAAAATTAAACATTTTTAACATAATTTCTTGAAGTGCACAGACACAATAGAGTATGATGATTGAATTTTGTTATAAATGTTTCTAAAATTCAATCCTTAATTTATAACAAAATAAATTTAAAAATTATGGGGCTGCTTGCAAGAGTGTGTCATTTAAAATCTTTGAATATGTAAATAGAAAAATCTGCTGGAGTCAAAAGCATTCAAAAGATTTAATTCACCACACTTATATCCTGAAACTGGAGCTTATAGTTTTCAATCTGCTCTTCCTTATGCCTGCTTACTTATGCAACATGCACAATATTTGTCCTGCCATGAGGGGAGGCAGTATTTTATTTTCTCTAAAGCTCCCCTCCACATTGCCTTGTGCAGTTAGGACCTACTAGTTGCTCTGATATTCCTATAGGACCTTATTGGATATATATAATTATTGAAGTTTCTTGTCCAAATCAATTGAAGTTTTGTTTCACAGCAAGAATGATTTCTTTTTTGATATTTTTTGAAAATATTAGGAAAGAAAGTTTTTAAATAATTTTCCACACTATCACACATTCTCCGAGTTTTACACTTTTCTATACAATTAGATATTTTAACTTACTGCAGATGTTGCAATATTGTATACTTTTTTAAATTCTTGCACATTTTGACTAGCTTAAAGGGATATGTTTGCAGAGATTAAAAGGTGAATTATCTTTTATGTAAGTGTGCATTATTACATTGGCAGTGCAGAAGAAGATATAGTACTGTTACTATACTTTACTCACCTGCCTATCATTTTGCTTAGATTTGCATTTCCTTGAAGATATTTATGAAAATCAGTATACCCTAGATCCTGAGAGTTATACTGCACAAATATTGTATTCCTAATGAAAACAAATGAGAACAATTTATTTTGTCCAAGGTTCTGTGATAAGAAAATATTTAATATTGTCATTGTGGTCTGGAAATGAATAGAAAAACTGAACCAGTTTATGTAATTCTAAGTCTTTACTGCTCACTCATTACTATGAACAAATTATTTTTGAATTTTTAGACCAAGCTATAAAGAACATAAGATAGATCATTTTGATGGTTAATGCTTGTGAGAAACCAGATGAATGAATAAACAATTACCAATATCTCCATCTGTAAAACAATCGCAATGTTCATTCTTATAACTCTAGATTCAAAAAATCCCTGGAATCATTTATTCTTTCTTTAATGCATACAAACGTAAATGATATTTTATTTTTAGCTGTTGGTAACATTGATAACGATACTTCATTTCAATTTTCATGTCAATTATGATTGTTGTCTTTGCTTGGCAACTACTATTTGTTGTGTATGCAGTTCATTTATCTCATTTCATAACATTGGCAATGGAGCATATAAGAATATAAAGTGTTGTGTTTTGTTAAACAAATTTCCCTCAGAGACACTGAGAATCATGGAAGAAGCTTATTGTGAAGCAGCAATGAAGAAAACTCAGGTGGATGAATGGCATAAATGTTTCAGTCAAGTTTTTCCAACTCTAAAGAAATTACTATATATATATATATATATATATATGTGACAAGGGCACTACCTAAAATATAAGGTTCTTTTAAGGATAATAAAGATAGGATAATAAATAATATAATAAATCCTAAGATGTCTTTAAATGTAAAATAAGGATGGAAGGGAATTTTATCAATATTTCTATTTAATCCTAATGGGTTATTGGATCCAGTTTGGTGTAGAAATAATAAATGGACTATAACTGTTGCTGTTACAATGAAAGGGAGAACAAAATGAAATGTAAAAAAACGGTTTAAACAGGTATCTGAAAATGGCTTCCAGGAGTGCTTCCAGTCTCTTTGCACACAGAAGTGTCTCATGGTGAAAGGAAACTATTTTGAAGGAAATGTTGTGTAATTTGCCTTATGGTAACCTGTTTCTGTGTTATTTACACATTCCAGAAACGTTTTTAATGATATATGTATATGTGCTTAATATCATAATGATCCTATTCAAAACCGCACTTCAACAATTTAGTATATCCCCTGGACTTACCTGGACATCTGGTAAACCTGGACATCCGGTAACCCTAGTTTTGCAGTCATTGGTATTCCCACATGTTCACTCCAGAGTCCAGAGAAGCAATAGTTATGCTAATGCTGTACTGTTTATGTTGTAATCATGGCTGAGTATATAGCAGGTCAGAGCAGTATAATCAAGCATAGAAGTGGCAAAAATAAAAAAAAATAAAAAAAAAAAAAAAAAAAAAAAATAGTTTTTTTGATTGAGTATTGGAGTAACCTTGTTGTTATGGATGTCATTGAATTAAAATTTGAAGCAACTGGTGTGTGTGTGAATCCTTTGCAATGAAGTTGTGTAGACAGGCTGATAAATCTAGAAGACCTCTCAAGCAGTATCACTTCTTACTCTGAGCTGAATGTCACGTTTTTATCCAAGGATTCTGAGTTGGATGTCTTGTTTTTATATAAAGATTCCATGGTGGGTGTCTTGTTTTTGTATTAAGGGTTTTGAGCTGGGTGTCATATGTTAAACAAGATTCTGTCGTGTTTTTGATTAACACATAAGTTTTTTTACAACTGAATTGGCTAACTCATTGGTTAACTCACCTCATTTAATACAGGGACATGTTTTTGTGAGCTGTTGGTCACATTGTCAACTGTTGTTGACTGGTTCAAAAATATGTCCCTCCTTGTCTGGCACTTTTTCCCTGGTGGTGCAGTCTTCAACCATATAAAATAGAATTTCAAAATTCATTATTAAGTCATCTTCTTTTATGGGTGTTTTCTCTCACAAATCTCTTTTGTATTCCTGGTGGTTTTTATCAGCTTTATGTCTGGAGTTGTACCATGGTGTTTATTCAAAAAATAATGGGCCACATTGATTTACTCATTTGCTTGAATTTAATGTTTCTGAAATACTCTTTCATACTAATTCTGAGATTTTTTTAGTGGTGCCAAATGTATATTCCATCACAATCCAAACAGCTGATTTGGTATACCCCAGGTTTTTCTTTAATTGTAGTAGTTTCCATTGTATTTGATTTTAACAGTGTTTAAGGGAAAATCTATTTTGAGGAGCTTTTTGAAAATCTTCTGAAACTGGAGTGTAACTAGGGTGGTATGTGAATTTCCTGTAAAACATGGTAGAGTTGTCTTTCTGTAGAGTGATCAGATCTCACAGGTGCCAGATTTTTTTTAATTTTTAAATGTTCTTATTCAGCATGTGTTCATCAAAGCCATTGTACTCAGCCAATTTAATGCAATGATTACCGTATATTCACTTTGTTTGTTGTGATATTAATGAACCTATCAGTCAAACTATTGAAGATGGCATGATCATGTCAAACCCTTTAGCTTTGATATAATTTGGGGTATGTATGGGCTTGTTGAATATAAACAATTCAATTTTGTCCATGCTTCTTATGAGTTTCAATCTAAACAAGGCAAACCAATCATTTTCTACTTCTATTGTGAGGTTAGAGTTGTTTTTAGCAAATTTACAATTCAAGGGATCTTCTAGGAATCTTGTTTTTGGTACTCTTTCAACATATTAGAATCACATCTTGAATATGTAGCTAAAGAATTTTGTAACCTGCAAAATGGAATTTGTATTTGCTAAAATGGAATTGGTGGTGGGTGAAACTAAGAATGACAGGTGACTCAGTCCTAAATTTTCATGTTTATTTCTCCCGGTATGTCCCTTTAAGAAGTTAATTAAAACTAACCTTTTTTCATCCATTCTTGAATGAGGATATTTAACTTAAAACATTTAAGAGCATGTATTTCTTTAAAATTCGCTGCTGGAGTAGTGAAAGATAGTACATGGTTAAGGTAACATTGGGAGGTAACAAGAGCACTTTCTTGAAATATTTAAAGTAAGAAGTTGATCAACTACTGAGGGATAAGAGCAAAAGTATCTCCGTGCATTCACATCAAAATGGAGAGTGATACTAAGTGCATTGTTTATGTTAAGAATATTTGGGGCTGGAAGAATACAAGGATGAGTCCATAAATCAGTCACAAGCATCAGCTTACCATATAACAAATTTAAATTCCACATGTGTATTTTGTCAAGAGATGGCAACATATGTGTGGTTGTTGCAGTGGCACCAATCAGTCAATGGCAACCACAAAAAGTTGGCAGGTGTATTTCAGGAGGTACACTAAAAGAGCAACATGCAGTGGTGCAGTTTTTGTAGGCAAAAGGACTGCCCAAAGGAGAAGTGCATTGTTTAATGCATCCCGTGTTTGGTGAGGACTGTTTATCATGGAAATCTGTGTTCAATTGGATTCAAAGGTTATCACAGGAGGATTCAAGTTTATCAAAAGCAGAGATATCTACAAAAAACCACAGAGCAGTGTGTAGAACAAATCATCTGCAATGACTGTGATTTCCATTTTTTCGGATTTCTAAAAGATTATTTGGGTAGCTAATGTTTTGAAAATGATAATGCCATAGTCCAAGATATAACAGGAGCCAAAAGATTTTTTCCGCTGATTTTTAAGGACTTATAAAGAGATGAGATAGGGGTCTTGAATGTACAGGAGGAATATGTAGAAAAGTGAAATAAATTCCAGGAAATTGCTTCAGCCTCTATCTTGTTCTGTGACTAATTTATTGACTCACCCTTGTAGCTGTGGTACTTTTGGAGCTGCATGTGCTAGCCAGAGTGAGAAATTAAAATAATAATCCATTTTATTATGGCATGAGTAATGGGTTTAGACAGATGCCAGGAAAGGACTTGCACCATTGGTTATTGAAGCTGGTGTAAAATACAAGGATACATGCATACTTCTCTTGCCCTCTTTTTTCTGAAAGTGTCTTCACCCATTCATTTTGCTTTATTATTTAGTAGTGTCTTTGTATCTGATCTGTGCACTTTCTGCATCCACTGCTTTTTATTCACTCACAAATTGATGAATCAAGACCTGACTAGATTTATTACTGAAAATGACACTCTGCACAATAGTGGAAAAGCTGTCTCTTATCTATTCTATGGCATTCAATATGGTGCTCAAAACTAGGTTGCTTTTTTCCAAATGACACACCTAGTTTATCCAAATCCTGATCATATCTGCAAGCAGCCCTAATCCTCTCTCTCTCTCTCTTTTTTTTTTTTTTTTCTTTCTTTCTTTCTTTCTTTCTTTTTTTTAGCACTTAATCTTGAATCATCTTTCAATAACCTAGCACTCTGTAACCTTCAACTATACATAACCTTCACACATACATTTTACACTCATACTAATGAAAATCTGTTTTGTTTTCTTCTAAAATCATTCATCTTATTCATTTAAACATAAAGTGAGCAATGTTATTTGTATTCAGAGGGCAGCAGAATGATTTAAACTCGGCATATACTTATGCTTTGCAAAAGAAGTTAATAATATTGTACTTTGGGTTGTTTTTCTTCTTGGCATTTAACATGGAAGTCACTTTTCAAAACGTAATGCACAAAAGTCTGATTAAAGAAATTGGAAGGGAAATAATATGCATTAAGGTCTTCTTTGTAGTTTTTGCAGAAGAACCAAGTAGTTTTTGCAGAAGAACCAAGTGAACAAGTTTAACAAAACTATATATAGCACAGTTGCTGCTGACATATTTACATTAGTAAGAGATGGGTGGCTGTTAAAAGGGCTTACTCCACTTGAACTTTTTAGAACGAAGTAAGTTAAATGGAGCATAGATGCAAAATTTGTCTGATAAGGTAGGTATGTAGAAAGCTCGGAAAAACGGATGTGATCTGAAAAAGAGAGAAACATTTTAATGAAGGAAACCTTATATTTCTTAAACATTTTAATTGCAGCAAAACAATCTTCATATATACATGCAACATCCACAAATTGATATCTGACTATCATCTCATTCAAAGTTTCAAACACCACTCAATATAAGTTTAGAAATTATATTTGAGGTTGATATCAGTCAGTTCCATGTTTTGGAAATTGAGCTATATCAAACACTGGATGCACCACACCCTACTGGCAAATGCAATATCCATAAATTGATACCTGATTTTCATCTCATTCAACGTTTCAAACATCTTCCTGTGTCCTTAGGCAAATGTTCAATTTTTAACAAATATAAGTATGGACAAACAAAACTCTACCATGAAAATTTTCACTGATGGATTAGCATCCAATGAAGGAAGAAGGTATGTTATAGTTAGGGACACTCAAATTTCTTGAATAAAATGTTGCTAAATTCTTGAGTAATAAGAGAGAAAATTCTTGAGTGAGAAGGTAAAATTCTTGAGTTAGAAAGGAAAATTCTTGGATACGGTAATTCTTGGATATTAACTTACTCACCTACAAAAATAGAAATAAATGCATAATTAATAAATGCATAATTAATTTATACAATCTAAAATATAAAAACGCTAATAGCAAGCATAATTTACACACACTCTTATGGTTTACTTTCATAATTATAAGCTGATAGCATCTCCAAGTTTGTGATTGTGAGATTTGTTCTGAGGTCCGTCAACACACACAAAAAGTTGGAAAAAAACCTTTCACAGTTCACGTTTGAGACAGGAACCCACAGCGACCTTAAGGCACCATCAACAAAAAGTTGATGATCATCACGCATTGCATGAAGAGCATCTTCTACTGATATATTTACATTGCTCTTCAGAATATCCTGAAGATCCCTGTAAGCATGCAGTCCTTCATCGATGGGAATAACCTTCATTGATGGTACTTTGTGGAAAAGGGTTTTCAGCTCGTCTCCTGCAGCAGGCTGTGACAGCACATTCTGCCTGTAGAAGAGTGCAGCCACAGGCTCCAAAAATGCACGGGCAGGGTCCCCCAACATAAGATTGTCCAGCTTGGTGTGCATATGGCCTGCTGCAATTTTTATGTCCTGCATCGAACTTCCACTGAGATTTCCTTTCAGGGCATCAAGCTCCTCCTGAACTCTGTCACTGAAAGTTCCGGCAGCAACTATTTGTAAGCGCTTCTTCAAATTCTGAAGTTTGGGATACACTTCTGCAGCTATCAGTTTGGAATTTGTTTCCAGGCTGAGCAACAATTGCTTCATCACTGAAGCTAAAGATTTCACAAACAGAGCTTGCACATAAAGCATCTGTAGCTCAGAATCAGTAATATTCTGCAGGTGTGAAGATGCTGCAGTAAATGACTCTCTGCCACCAATGGAGCGAAAAAAATCAAAAAGAACGGTCCAGTTATCTGCCATCCACTCAACTGCTTCCACCCAGGAATTCCATCTTGTGGCCACTGGAATTGGAAACATTCCTGCTGCAGATCCTTTCTCCTGCATGAATTGCCGAAATGCATGTCTTTTTTTCCGGGCATGTAGAAAAGTCTGCTTGACTGAAATGACTAGTTTATTTAGCGATGACAAGTAGTCCTTCATCACCACACCAATCAGATTTATTTTGTGTGCCCAGCACTGAATATGTAGGGACTCATCTGGCAGGAGAAGTGATAACCCAGCATAACAGGAGGTCATATAACTGGCTGAGTCACTTACTAATGCCACTACTTGGTCAAAGTTTACCCCTGTGTTCCGTAGTGCCTCGGTAATTGTTCGAGCACAGGACCGTCCATTCACTACCTCCAGTGAAGTGACAGCAGCCACATATTGCTCCTGCGATCTGGAGGGCTCCACTGTAGACAGCAGAACAACGAAAATTGCCCCGCCCATCTTGTCTGTTGTTTCGTCAGCCATAACAGCAACCTTCTTGTTCTGTAGGGCTGCAACAACTTTTTCCTTCCTGGAGTTTGCCAAGAGAGGTAAATATTCTCTACGGAGAACATTGCTTCCTGGAAGGTCTCCACCGCCAATAACGTTCTTCACCCATCCCTTGAAGGCTGGGTGATCTGCCTTCTCCAATGGAATATTGGTTGAAATCATCATTTCAACCATGGAAGTGACAAAATCCAGTTTGGCAGCCTGGTAAAAATAGAAAAGAAAACATATAAGCATAGACCAGAACTTTTGCAAAATGTCTTTTTAAATGTGTTAAATCTTGAAAGCGAATCTCTAAGATTGATTCTTTGAGATTAAAATGCTGCAGTTTATGTTCCTTTTTACAACATGTCTTTTGTTGCCTTATTTTTCATTTTTATAGCCCCCTTTAACTTCTTTGGTGATATCGGAGGCTTTAACTTTCAACGGCAACAGGCCTAACAGAACTAAAAATTATGTCCTACCCGCGTATTTTGTATGCTACACTTCATATCTGTGAGAGTGTGCTCGCATGTCCCTCAACGTGCGTCATACAACCGGCTAAATCACCGCGAACCTAAAGCAGCGTTGTGTTATACACCCGATGTCAAGTTATAAACCAAAATAAATTTGAAATATGATATAAAATCATGTAAAACATATAACTGAGCAAAATAAGTATATGCGATTAAGCGAAGAGTGCAACTACACACGATATTTTACTATTAGCCAAATAATGTTCTGATTTCTAAAAACATGTGCTTTAAAAGGAAGTAAACTGGCATTTAATTTTAAATAGGTAATACACCTTTACCTCTTTACACACAAGTTTCAAACTCTAAGTAACAAAATAAAAATTGTCACAGAATTGAAGTAGATAAATGCAGAAAATGTGGAAATTACATACCTTTGCTCCTTTTGAACATTCAGCCGCCTCGAACATTGCTCTTTGTCGCTTACGCTTTTTCGTTGCATCCACGTGTTTCTGGCTAGCAATATGTTTTTTTACAGCATCCGAAGTTTCATATGGAATTCTTTTATTGCAAAAGCTGCAAAGCATTATTTCTCCCGACCTCTTCATTCCGTCCTGCGAGAATTGCTTTACCCGCTCATCTAAGCTCACTTTCGGTGGCATGCTGTACGATATTTCAGAACTACGCTACTGCTAGTTAAAACGAACTGAATGCATGGGTGAACAGGAACTAGTGGGATATGCGTAGAAGAAGTTACTTAGGGTAGTAACAGAATGCGTGCGCAGTGCATACCGGATATGAGCGCTCCTATCCCGCTGGTTCAACGGCTTCGCTGGTCCGCCAATACTGCAGACTGCTGTTGTTATCGATCGAACGCTGACAAGATAGCCAATACCGTGCTAACAGACTCCCACGGCACTTAACAAAGCTTAAGCTGGAAGCAAAAAACGTTAACCGAAATTTGATAACAAGAATGTGTGATCTTTTTGCTATATGCGATAAATTTCGCGAGTGAACCTAAAAATTCGTATATAGAGCGGGAATTTCAAAATTTCGCGAGTAGATGGTGTGTCAAAAAGTATTTAAATTAATCAAATATGTCTTCGTATACATTTATTCCCAAATTTTAAGCATTTTAAAAATTTTCGCGAGTTTCGCAAGTCGCGAAATTTGAGTGTCCCTAGTTATAGTATACCCAGTTCAGATAATGTTCTATAGCATGCTTTACTTCCTTACAGTGTTCTCTTGTGAACCATTCGCCAAGGAAGCCCTTCTATATACACATAATTCAAAAATACTTTTACAATGCTTGGGGATGGATTCCTCACTCAAAACAAGAAAATAGGTTCACATAAACATATGCTCTAAAACACTTTGTTTTCACATTATCAATTTTTTAATAAAAGTCACCTTCAGCAGCTTTCCGGGTCCAATCTAATAACTGCAATTATCTGCGCACCCATTCATAGAAGGCTTTAACACATTTTATTTGCAGAGTTGGTCTCTGTTGCCATAGTTACTTTCTAACATCTGTCATTTATCAATGTGTAATACATTCCCCCACCAAGTACTGTCTACAGGGACTACAGTCAGAGCACTCTCCCAGACTTAGAAAAGTGCCTCTACAAATAAAAAGAACCAAGTGGTTTATGCATGATGCTCTAACACATTTTAGTCTCATTGTTTGAGATGCACTGGCTGGTATCTAGCATGACAAATGAATAGATCGAGGAGGACTGGTTCCATGGAAGCATGTTCCCCTGGCCTCAATCCTTTGGAGGTAACTTAAACCATTGGTTTGTGGATGAAGAAACTCTTAATCTATGTGCCATGTAAGCTTGCAAAATCATACGACACCAAGAGGAGGTATTTGACATTCCATGCTTTGACGAGCGCATGCGTGTCTAGATGCAAGAGGAGGACATTTGAAACATTTGCTACAAGTGGTGTTTGTGTGGAACAAGCTGAAAATGTCAAAAATAAAATAATTTTTTTTTTTGATTAGTAGTATTTTGCACTTCAATAAATCCAGAACAAAGGGTTTTAGGACATGCGTTTATATGAACATTTTTTCTTGTTTTAATGTAAGAAACCTGTCCCCAAACTTTGTAAAAGAATTTCTGAAGCATCCTGTATAAGTAATTCATCCAATAAAAGGCACTCCTCCATATTTGCAGATTCCTTAAATGTCCTGCTTGCTACCCAAAGCTTCAAACCAAAACATGTATATCTACGAAATACACTTATTAAGCTATAATATAAATAAACCAGATAAAAAAGTATGATTTGTATGGACTCCCTCTCACATTGACATAAAAGGCAAAAAAATAACAGATGAAGCTTTAAAAGAGGCAACTAAACATCCTTCAGTGATTATAAATTGTCTCTCCACACCAAGATGTCAACTTCATCAAACACATGTACATCAAAAATGGAAACTGGAATGGTCATCAATCACAGCAAACTCCAAGAAGCTTACTCTGGCTGCACTAAACCTTTCCTGCATTCCTGAATTCTCAAAAGAAGAGACCAAGTAATCATCACTTTGCTCAGAATTGGGCACTGCAAACTGATGGACCAACCTCCAAACTGTACGAGCTGTGACAGGCCTCTAACCATCCAGCACATTCTTATAGACTGCCCACTGTACAGTAAAAGTAGAAAACAAATCAGCATTTCCAGTCTTCTTAGTGCAATTAACACATCCAACATGCTGAAGAAGATGCTACAGTTTCTAATGCATAAAAATACTTCTGATTTACTGTAAATGTTTACTCTATGATTGTATAATTAAAAATTGATAGGCATAATGTATTTTAATAATAGGTTGTGATAAGACCATGTAGTCAAAATGACCTTAAATAAGCATTAAAAAAAATATATATATCAAACAATCTAATTTATTCTAAAATTGCTTTTTTTGCATCCAAAAAATGACGTGGTTTCAAAACGCCTTTCTGGTGAAATTTTGATATAGGTAAGTAATTTAAGGGTGACACTGAAAATGTTTAGAATGCCACGTTTCTGAAAAATTAAATTTGTTTATATCTGACAGCTACTTTCTAATGTTTTATGAGTTGATTGTCATGTAGTTTGTTTGGTTTCCTCTAATAACTTGTTAATTATTTAAAGATTAGGTGTTCACCTAAAACTGAATTTGGTTATTGAACATTTCTGGGCTATGAATTTTATGACTTTAAATTGTCATCAACATTTAAACAATGTGAAAATCAACTTAGAAATATATTTGGTGAAGAAGCCCCCATATAAGGCAAAATTTTATAATTGGGGTAGTGAATTTAAACACACAATTTTTTTTCCCCTAATAATAAATTTCATGATGGATGTCCAGGAATTGCAGTTACTGATAAAAATATTACTGTTAGAATATGCTTGAAGAAGATAGAAGGGATATTCTATGAATTTATTTGGGCCACATTGAGCACTGATATGAATCCAATCCAAAACATTATACATCAACAGGAAACAATAGATAGGTAGTGTCAGACTGGAAAATTCAATGCCATAGCTGGGATTTGAACCTCGGATCTCCCAGTCTGTAATCGGTTGCTCTACCACTCAGCTACCATGGCAACATGCTGGCATAGCATTGAATTTTTCAACTGACTTGCATGATTTCCGGCAAACCACAAGGTAATCTCAAATTATTTTGAGATGACAATTCCAATGGCAACTTACAATGTTGTAAGTACTTTAAGTCCCCGGATTCATAGTATAGCCAACTATTACGGACAATTGTGATAATTTCAACTGTTTTCTCACAGAAACCATGTGTAGGGCGGGAGTTGGATAGGTAGAGTCAGACTAAAAAATTCAATGCCATAGTCGGGATTTGAACAACAGATGTCCTGGTCTCTAGCTGGTTGCTCTACCACTGAGCTGCTATGGCAACATGCTGGCAGAGCATTGAATTTCTCAACTGACTCGCATGATAGGTTGTCTCAAAATAATTTGAGATCACCTTGTGGTTTGCCGGGAATCATGCAAGTTCAATGCTATGTCGACATACTGCCATGGTAGCTCAGAGGTAGAACAACCGGCTAGAAACTGGGAGATCCGTGGTTCAAATCCCGGCTATGGCATTGAATTTTTCAGTCTGACTCTACCTATCCAACGCCTGTCCTACACACAATTTCTGTGAGAAAACAATTAAAATTAACAGGAAATAATGTTGGCAATGGATTCTACATAAACCAAATCCTAATAAAAACAACCATGTATTGATTAGTGCAGAAAAACTCTGGAGAATAGGCGGGATGGGGAGCAGTATTAATCTCATTTTTATCCAAAAATTGGCGAACAGAAAGGGCTTTGTGTGCAGGCGCATTGGTTCCTGCATCATGACAGTCACCACTCCTCCATTTCTGGCCGTTTGTGTCGCACTTCCCCCTTAATTTTTGCAGCACTTGTTTGTAGAACACTTGATTTACTGTTTGACCCTGTTTTTCTTGGTATTGTTTAACACCCACTTTTACTGCAATGACATCGCAGGCGATGACATTGATGATACATGAAGATGGAACCCTGGTGGAGTGAGATGGCAGGGGAAACCGGAGAACCCGAAGAAAACCCTCCCCTGCACAGCTTTGTCCACCACAAATCTCACATGCGGTCGCTTGGGATCAAACCCGGGCTGTCTAGGTGAGAGGCGAATGGTCAACCCACTCGGCCAAGGCAACACCGTTTGGCCCTGTGGCACAAATTCCTTATGTACAATGCCTTTAATGTCAAAAAACACAATCATAATTGACTTCACTTTGGATCGAACTTGTCTGGCCTTTTTTCGGGCATGGAGATGAAGGACTCTTCCATTGTGAAGATTGTTGCTTCGTTTCTGGATTGTACCCATAAATCCACATTTCATCACCAGTAATAATTTTCTCCATAAACTGTGGGGCATTTTGTAGCTGTTCTTCAAGATCTGTGCAGGCAATCATACAGCTTTCATTTTGGTCATTTGAAAGCAGAAAGGGACAAGAACTTGGCGGCAATTCTTCTCATGTCCAAATTGACTTTCAAAATGATATGAACACTTCCAAAGGAGAGCCCCAATGAGTCAGAAAGTTCTCTTATTGTAATGTGCCTATCATTTAAGACCATTTCCCTCACCTGGTTGATATTTTCATCAGTTTTGCTGGAACAGGGTTGCCCCCAACGGTCTGTCGCCCTCCGTGGTGTAATGGTTACCATGCTAACTTCATATACCCAAGGTCGCGGGTTCCAACCCGACGGAGGACGATGGATTTTTTTTGGGTGTAAAAATCCTTAGCATGGCTTCCTTCAGAAGGGAAGTAAAGCTGTGAGTCCCGTGTCGTAGATTTACGGCGCGTAAAAGAACCTCAAGCCTGATAGAGAGGCCTCTGAGCAAAATTAAGCGGTCTTTCACGCCCAATATAGAATGGGTCGCTGAGAACCATAGCAGTTAAAGAGCGTCCATAAATAACACGCCATTTCCATTTTTCCCCAACGGTCTGCATCTTTAACTGATGTCACACCACTTTTAAATTTTGAAAATCACTCAAATGCTTGAGTTTTGCCCATAACTTCCTCCCCATAAGCTGTTCTTAACATTTCATAGGCTTCTATTGCAGTTTTGCCAAGTTTAAAGCAAAATTTGATGTTCGTTCTTTGTTCTTCGTAATGTGAACATTTTTGCTACACCGAAAAATTGCAACACATGCAAAACACGTGTTCACTTCAGAGCATCTACCTCATTACTGCATGGTCACAGGAAATCTCATGACCTCTCATTTTTATCGGGAAGGAACAATGCATGCACAGTCTGAGTAAGAATTAAAAACATCTCAGAGTCAGCATTGTTGTGAAGCCATTCCAGAAACTTTTTGATCACACCTCGTAGTATACATGCAAAGCAAAATTGAATGAATTTGCAGAAACTGTAGAGTGGAATGTAGTTTTAATGAAAGGTCTAACTTGTACAATTACTCTAAATATCGCTAGGAAAAAAGTTTTCCTTTAACTATGAAAAAAAAAAGATATCTGATGGCTGTGTTTACATGACTTACTCTAATCACACTTCTTACAAGACCTTATTATTCTATCTACTTCTTGTTAATCGAGATAAACACTTATTAGACCTTTATACACCTCATTGTAGATATATGGAAAGTCAGAATTTTAAAAAGAAGATACCT
Source organism: Hymenopus coronatus (assembly GCA_030762935.1). Classification (NCBI taxonomy): domain Eukaryota; kingdom Metazoa; phylum Arthropoda; class Insecta; order Mantodea; family Hymenopodidae; genus Hymenopus; species Hymenopus coronatus. Next base: position 123,768,051 of record CM060898.1, read on the forward strand.
ATATGACGCTTTGAAAATTAATGCTTTTTAAATGATCACAACACAATATGGATAATGACTAACAACTCGGAAAAGGTATTAAGTATTTGAAAATTCAAAGCAACAACAGGAATATCTCAGAAATGGTATGTCACAAAAATGTATTTGGCATAAATTGTGTATTTTATGTAGTAAGATTTTGTCTAACTTTACCAATTAAACAAAAGTCATTTAGAATGAAGAGGATTTCAGAGTTTATTCACAGAAAATTCAAGATATGGATTTTGTTTGTCATGCAAATATATTAAAATCATGCTATTTCAATCAAAATCATTAGAACCATTTTGAAGAAAATAAAAAATAAAGACAATTTGTCCATGTAAAACATACTTTTGGGGTGGGTGGATTTGTTTGGAAAATCTTCATTAATTCATTTGAAGATAACTGATTTTACGCATGCACAACATGACTTTATTGAAATATGTTTTACTTTCTCTACTACGTGAATAGAGGGGAAGTATGTAATACAGAAATTTGATACATATTTTGTTAATACACACAGAAATTTAATACCTAGATTGCACCAGAAATATATTTTGAGAACCCCTGAAACCAATAAAAATAAAAGAAGCATTCTTAGAAAAAAGTGAGACAGTGAGAGTGAGTGAATGAGTGTGTGCATGTTTGTGTATGACAGAAAACAGCATGACTCTAAAATGAAAAGAGATAAATACCAAACTTGATATTTATGTTCTATACTTGTCAAAAATGGAACATTTTTCAACATTTTTTTCCTTTTTCAAAAATGGCTTTAATGCTTTGTAGTAAAATACCATGTATTACAAATATTTTCATATCATTAGTGTATATTTTGGAAGTCTCTGGGAACAGTCCCAATAGTCTTCTTCATTCTGGAAGAATTTTAAAAAACTGTTACCATAGACAAAATCTTAAAACCCAAAACATGTAGATGTTAAAGTTGCAATATATATCAAATACACTTTTTATAGAGTTAATCATTTCTGAGATATTCTTTGTTATTGGTTTTTTAATTTTTCAATATACTTATACTTTTCTCAAATGGAAAGTCATTGACTTTTTATTATGCTGGTTATGCAAAAAGAATGGAATTTCACAATAATCACCTAAGGACCAGTTCTTAAAAGATCTGGCTTTTGTTCTTGGTGTATTGAATTTCCACAGTTCCCTGGAGATTCCCTCAATTAGTATGAAGTTGATAGAAGACAACAAGAACAGTCTGTTGCAGAATAGGTAGAGAAAGTCATATGAATGTAACACATCAGAATTTTTTATATATACAGGGTTACTACAAAAGAAATAGACAACTTCAACTGCCTGTAAACCAAAAACTATTAGAGATAGCAACCTAAATATTTTGGAGGTATGTTGAGAAACTCTAAAGTTTCGTTTGTTACTATTGGTAATGCTGTAGTGTTTTGTTTGTTGTTGCAGAAGCTGAAATGGCAGAAAATCCTGTGGAAAAGGCATATTGCGTGTTGGAATTTGCTAGAACGCAATCAGCAACTGTTGTCCAACGACATTTTAGAACACGTTACCATAAAAATGAAATGATGTGCTCACAAAAACCAGCATCGTCTTCATCATGTCGCAACATGTCGATGCAAAAGTCACGCCGTATGACCTTATCTTCTTCACTCAGAAACTGCAACATCTGTAATCTGTAAGGCATCATGTGCAGTCGCTTCTGCAAGATTTTCCATACAGTTTGCTGTGGAATTTGTAATTGCATGCTTGCCCTAGATGTCGATTTCTGTGGGCTTCTTATGTAGGCAGAACAAACATGTTCAACGTTTTCTTCCGAAACTCTTGGTCTTCCCAAGCTCTTCCCTTTGCACAAACATCCCGTTGTCTCGAATTTTCTATACCAGTCGTAGATTGACTGTCTAGTCTGTGGCGTTTTGTGGTAACGTGTTCTAAAATGTCAAACAACAGTTGCTGATTGCGTTCTAGCAAATTCCAACACGCAATATGCCTTTTCCACAGGATTTTCCGCCATTTCAGCTTCTGCAACAACAAACAAAACACTACAGCGTTACCAATAGTAACAAACGAAACTTTGAGAGTTTCTCAACATACCTCTAAAATAATTAGGTTGCTATCTCTAATAGTTTTTGTTTTACAGGCAGTTGAAGTTGTCTATTTTTTTTGCAGTAACCCTGTATATTGATTAATTCAAATTTTTGGATGGAATAGAACATTTCTTCTAGTTATTATTGGTAATAGAGAAAGTAGAAAAACCTTTTAATTCCTGGTGTATTTAAATTACCTGTAAGAGTCCAAGAATGGTACAGTTTTGTAGATTGCCCACCTATCATTCTGTTTGGAGTAATTAGGTTGTAGTTCAGAGGATTCACCCAGGTCCAGATCTACCAGGAAATGACAGCGCTCAACATCAAACTGCAATCGAAGATAGAACAGGGTTTACATAGAAATCTTTATATCAATTTCTCAGACTTTCCCTGGCTCAGTTAAGAAACAGAAATAAAATTAAAAGATTCTATCCATGAATAGTCAAATTAGCGAAATAAAAAAAGATTAGAATATCAAGCACCCTGGAAGGGCACTAAATATCAAAGGACAATGCAATTTTAAAATTACAAAGAATGAGAGGTATCTATCATTAAAAATCATTATTAGGCAGAAAAAATTACTATTTATCAGAATACAAGACAACTTTAAATGCAAGATGGTCACCTTTTCTTAAAACTTAATTTTGGAATTTAGCATATCATCTTTATGAAAAAGAAAACATGATAAATAAATTGAATTTAGCACATTGTCTATATAAAAAGAAGACATGATAATTTAATGAATTTAGTAATATCTATATACATAAAAAGAAGACATCATAATTGCATTAAATTTAGTATATCATCTATATAAAAAGAGGGCATGAAAATTTAATTTAGTATATCGTCCAAATAAAACGAAGACATGATAATTTAACTGAATTTGGGAGAGTTCTCCATGAAATAAGGTTCCCAATTTATTTTCACAATGAATAACATGTTTATTGGCATTGAATAATACATTTTTGCACAGCTTAAACGTTTTCCTATTTTTCGACATAATCACCGTTCAGATCAATGTAGTTTGCATGCAGTGTACCATCTTTTGTATGTCAGCATCATAGTACTCTCCGTCGCTCAGCATAGGTACCTTAAAACATTTTCTTGCAGCTACTCTCCGGCTCTAAAATGCATCCCACCCAGGCGTTTCTTCAAGTCAGAGAAGAGATGGCAGTCACTTGAGCTAAGGTCTGGGTTGTAGGGAGGATGTGTGGCAGTATCCCATCCAAAAATGTTGATGAGATTGGTTATCACATGGGCAATGTGCAGACGAGCATTGTCCTGATAGAAATGCACTCCCTTCATAAGCATGCCTCTCCTATTGTTTTGGATCGTGCAGCAAAGCTTCTTTAACGTCTCATAGTAGCAGTCTGCATTGATTGTTGTACCAGTAGGCAGGAATCCGCACAATAACCCCTTCCTGTCCCAAGGCAACCCGCAATCACTTTGCCCGCAGAACATCTCTGTTTAAACTTCTGCGAATCTGGATGTTTTTGCTGACAAGATTTTGTTTCATTTCCAGTGTCGTATAGTGGACCCAGTTCTCGTCCCCATTGGCAAAAGAGTCCAAGAACTCCTTGTCATCAGTTTCAGGCCTGAAGAAATTTGCTGGCTTCTTCAATACATTTCTGTCTGCGGTCTTCTGTAAGCATTCTTGGGACTCACCTTGCACAAACCTTGGTATATCCTAAATGTTCTGTCAAAATTTTGTGAGTATAGGTCTTGCTGACATCAGGGATCATCTCACAGAGTTCCTGAACCTTCACCCTTCGATCTTTCAGCATTGCTTCTTCCACATTCGAATTCTCTGCACCATTTGCACATGTGTTGTACGCTTATACACTGTTCTCCGCACACTTCACACACTCCACACAGTGGAATGAATGTCCACTGGTGTAGTAATTTTTGCACACAAAAATGAATCACAGTGCATAATTTGCACCTGGTGGGAGTAGCGAGTGAAAGCTCCATCTCTAATGGCTGCCAAGACAGTATCTCAGACAGTTCGCTGGGGGGGGGGGGCTGGCTGAGGGAGAACCAAGCTACACACCAGTATTGCAGAATCTCATGTAACAGTGTTCCTCGCCACTGCAGGGCCTTGGGAACCTTATGCTATAGACAGCCCTTGTAATATATCATCTATATAAAAATAATATATGATAATTTAATTTAGTATATCTATATAAAAAGAAGACATGAGTCATGATAAATATATTGAATTCAGTATGTTGTCTATATAAAAAGAAGACATGTTAACTAAATCAAATTTAGTATGCCATCTAAATAAGATGCCATCTGAATTTCAACCATGGACAATACTAAGTCTGGAGATTGTTACCATTAATCTTAAGAATGCATCCATTTTTTGGTGGCAGTGGTAATAGTATTACAAGTGCTAACAACACTGTCTCAATTTTTGGATTTTTAAGCCTAGTTTTCTTCCTCTTCACAACATGTTGTTGCATTTACAATTTTACAGATTACCAAATAGTGCATAGCAGCTTTAAAAAGTTTTAGAACTTTAATCACATGTTATAAAATACAGTTTATTGTTACTTGGCCCAATTTCAGCATTCATTGTTAATAGGCCAGCAACATACTTACATATCTGCTTGGTTCTTCTTTGTTTAAGTCATTCATATTTGGTGGTATTACAGCTGTTCCATTTTCTGCTGTATTGAATGGCTGGGGCAGCTGCCCTCGGAATTCAGACCTCAAGAACTGCAGCTGCCACCTATACAATTGATCAAAGATATGTTTTATGACTTGCCAGACAGTTTGTGAAATGAAAAACTTTTTATATGACACTTCACAAATTTTACAATGAAGAAACCAATGTTCTTACTTTAATTGCTTTTAAGCAATAATTCAAAAGAGGGTGAAATTTCTGATAAATTGGTGTGTGGGGTGTGGAGTGTGGTGTGCACGTGTGGTGTGTACGTGTGGGTACGCGTGCGCATGGTTATATAGCAATCTTGATTAGAAGTATTGAATTGGACTTGTTAACACTAACATCACTTAACAGTATTTCTTGCTTGAGCATTTTTGGAAATGATTACAGAGCAACTGGATCTTAAAAGATTTGACTTGCTTTAGCCTATTGAATTCCCTTAATCCCCTTGTACCTACAAGTAAATACAAAACAAAATCATATCTGGTAATTCTATCTGGATTAGTATGAAATATATAGAAGAATAAGCTTTTCTAAGGACAGTTTGTCTTAGAATAGGTACAAAAACTTGTGCAAATGTAATATTAGATTTTCTTTCTTTCTTGGAGGCACCCATCACTGAGAAAAAATTAAACATTTTAGAACAATAAAATACAGACAGAAAAATCCACTGTTGTCCACCATTTTTGGTCATTAAACTATGAAATAAACCAAAACATAACACTTACAGAACCTGCAAGATATGCACCAGAGTTGGATGTTGGGGGGGGGAGATCCACATCATAAAGAACCAAAACAATTTAATGAATTTTGATTTGCCGCCACACAGCACTCTGTGGAAATATGTAACAAGAGCACTAATCAGGTCAATCAGTTTCAGTCTATTGAAGATAAAGCATGGACATACTTTAAAACATGTCCAGGTAAAAACTACCTGTTTTACCTCCGGAATGTTTCTTTTTTCAAGGAGATATCATAGATCTGGAGTGTATTTATAAACATACTGTAACTGTTTAATGATAGGCACTATTTGATTGGCAGTTACATCACCCTATAATGAAAGGCATATAAATAGGAGAGAAATGAAATGATCCCCTAAGCCTCGAATACTCTAATAATACCATTCAGGTCGAAGAAAGCAAGAATTCAATCAAGAGAGATTGAATAGGAAAGTTCAAAGAGGGGATCTGATATGTGGAAAGGAAGAATTATCAGTCCAGGTCAATATCTCACAAATCTGACCAGTGCTGAATTGGTGAGTAGCTCCTCCCTTTAGTTCATCATGAGATTTTTAGCAGAGCTCAGGGAATACCCTTTTGTCCAGGTCGGTTCCTTTAAGTCTTATAGTTTTAGAACATTTAAATTAAAGGGTCTCCTCCCAGTGATAACATTGGCCAATCCATATCTTAAGATTGTCTCATGATTACTAACAGCTGCACCATTAGGTTTTTATTCAGGTTGGCTCCTTTAAGCCTTCAGATATTAGAAGGAATTAAAGGGTCTTCTCTTTGTAAACCCTTAGTGCCAGCCTGAATAGCAAAAGGCTGTCTGAAAAGTGCCATGCAATTTTAGAGGAGAATACAGGGTTTTAAACTATTAGTAATCAAATGAGTGCCAAATGACATAGAAAGCTGCATCTTTTTTTTTTATTTTTAGTATATCATTTTGTCTATTGTATAATATGGATTATATGGATGAGAAGTCTTTTCAATATTTTTAAAAAATTAAAAACAAAAGAAAAATTTTAAAATAAAATTAAAAATCCAAAAATAATCAATAATTATGCATACAAAGCTTTATTACACAGAAAGTTCAGGCTAATTAAATGAAAGTATAGATATTTCTTTATTAAAACAGCATCCTGTTTTGATCTGGTGTTTTATTTTTTAAAATACAAAAAATGAATTCACGTGACCTGAAACTGAGAAAAAACTTCACCAAAAACACACATAAGCATGATACCATTATTAACGAGAACAGTATTAAGCAATAGTATACAAATGTAATGCATATTACTGTACAATTTAGCACTTGTGTTATTGCGTAGCTGAGTGGCTGATTCATATTGTATGCATCGTCTGGTTGCACCTCCTCTTGGTAAGTACACCCATTATTTTGCATGCGTACAAGATCTGTTATCAGATGCATTTTCATCGCTGAAGCTAGAGTATATATCTTCCTATCTTATACTTTCAACAAGGTCTGAAAAATTAAAATCACTTTCTTCTATTATATCACGAACTGCAGCTCTTATTTTCTCTTCGGTGTGTAACCTTTGGCTAGACGACGCCATGTTTCAATCAGCATATACAAACACCAGCTAGAGTTATTTGGAGCTAATTTAGTGGTTTGGAGTGGAGATAAGGTTCTGAAACACTCCAGAAAGCCTTTTATATGGCTATGACACACAAAGTAGACAGACTTTCCTGCAGAAAATAGTTAAAATGTATGAAAACAACATTACAATTAGATCGTGATTGGCACTAAAAGGGTTAATAATAAAAACTTTTCCTATGCTGTCTAAATAGGATTAGTATTGCTGTGAGCTTGGAGAAGAAATGGGACGAGACCACCTACTTCATTGCTCAGCCTTCAAACTTAAGACTAGCCTTTCGTCAAAATACTAGAGCGCAAGAGAGCAAATGGCTTTATTGCTAAGTGCTAAACATTAGAAACCAACCAAAAATTATATATTACTGATGTTATTATAGTGTTACTATGATCCAACTCAAAAGAACTTCCAAACATATCTGCAGCTGATTTTCTTTTCACTATAAGAATCCTTGGCTGTAAGTTAGTACAGTCTTGTATGCATATATTTGTACACTCAGTATGGGAAAAATGTATTATCCACGCTTGGCATAGTACCAGGCAGCTGATTGTTGAGTGGATGAGTGATCTAAAGTCAGCCATTACAACTTAAGACTTTATAGCTTTTTTCCAGTAAATAGTCACCAAGTATGACAAGAAATTGAGACAGGGTGTTTTTGTTTTCTCTGTATTTTTGCAATAAAAAATTGCAACTCAGTCTGTGACATCAAGTGAAAATGCCCCTCTTCAGTCTAATATCTTACATAGTGTCTGAAACAAAGAGTCATGAATTTACACAATTTAACATGGGAAGTTCTATTAATATTCCTTTAACATCTATTACAGTTCATTTATATTTGATAGTTTTCTACTACACAACTGTGTGTAGGATTAAGTTGGAAACTTGAATTAAACTTGAACTTTAATGCCATGGCTGAAAATTTAAAGATAGATCTTTGATTCTTCATGTTTGTAGTGATGGACACTACTGAATAAAAACTATTGAATTATTCGATACTTGCTTATCGGTTATTAGATTGTTATACAAATATGCAGTTTTTCATTCGGTTATAAAATGTTACTATACACAGTATAGCCATAAGTTCTGGCAGTAAAATTTAAACGCGCTATAGTATGGAAATTGTGAATGAAGAAACATGGCTACACTATATATTTTCATCCACAAGGTCACATTTACTACTCCGCAAGGAACCGGCTTGCAATGTGCCAGTAACTGACAAGAGACAAAGATGGAGTGGGGAGTGTACAAAAATTGTATCTCTTATTGGCATTATTTCATTGTGGAAAACAAGCTAAGGACATTTTTTCAATGCTGAAACCTCTTGGCACTAATGAACAATTTGTGTTTCAGACATTAGCATAGTTTAAAGAAACGGGTGTAACTGTTGATCGCATCAGATCTGGCCTACTAGGTGTGTATGCACAAAAGAAGTTGTGAACGCTGTTCTTGCAAGAACAACGTTCAATGCAATCCTTTGCATAAACAAATAATTTTGTCCCATGAAATGAATATTTCTTCACCAACAATGTCACATATTTTGAAGGATAATTTACAAGTTGTTGCATATAAAAGATAAAAGATGCACAGGCATTTTCTAACTGAAAATTTAAAGGAGATATGCCAGGTTCGATCCCAGGCTTTGTTAACGACATATGGGGAGAACAAAAACCACACAGCAGTGGTTGGCAACCAATGTCCGATGGTTCATCACAGCTACTGACTGGCCTAGTGGAGGTCTGGGCCTCAATCCATTGGACTATTCTCTGTGACAGAAGCTCAAAGTAATAGCATATCAAAAGAGACACCAGAATATTGAGATACTAAAAAAATCAACCATGTCAGCTGCAAAGAAAATTCCACTTGTGCAGCTATTGATGAGTGGTCTCAACGTCTTCACTGCTGTGTTGCCACACTTCGTCATAATTTTGAATGAGCATATGTTCATTTTGTAGAATCGTTTTTCTTTAAGAATATATGCATATTAATGGTTTTGCATAGTTGTATTTATTAATATATGCATTGAAAGTATGCTGTGTTGCCACACATGGTCATAATTTTGAATGAGCATATGTTCATTTTGTAGAATGTTTTTTCTTTAAGAACATATGCATATTAATGGTTTTGCATTGTTTTATTTATTAATACATGCATTGAAAGTACTGACAGAATGGCAGTAATGTGTACTGGGTAGGTAGAGTCAGACTGAAAATTCAATGCCATAGCTGGGATTTGAATCACGGATCTCCTGATCTCTAGCCGGTTGCTCTGCCACTGAGCTACTATGGCAACATGTCGGCATAGCATTGAATTTCTCAACTGATTCATATGTTTTCCTAGTAAACCACAAGGTGATCTCAAATTCATGGCAACTTACAATGCTGCAGTACTTTAGACCCAGGATTCATAGTATGGCCAACTATTATGGTCAATTTGTATGGAATAATTGTTTTTTCACACAAGCCGTGTGTTGGACAGGAGTTGGGTAGGAGGAGACAGACTGAAAGATTCAATGCCATAGCCAGGATTTGAACCACGGATCTCCTGATCTCTAGCCGGTTGCTCTGCCACTGAGCTATCAATAGTACTGCTTGGCAGTGCTTTCATCAATTAACCAGTGCAGATAATATCAACCCCATTCCCAAGGGTATAAAAGATCTGTTATTTGCTTTCTTTAGAGTTTTGGAATTATAAACATTATATTAAATATTACCACATACCAGGCAATAAATATAAATATGCAGTTTGTCTACTAGGGTATGTAGTTTGTTCTAATAAACATGCATTAATATTAATATTTATGCATTAGTTGCATGTTGTGATTAATGTTGGTAACATTACAGAAGCAGAGAGTTTGCCATTTTGTGGTGGATAATGCACAGGAGGAGGTGGCAATTGCTTGTAAATAAAAACCAAAATGTTAATTCCAAACCTTAACGAAACCTCTATTTTGTATAATTTATAGTGATGTTGCTGCTTTATGTTTCCTAGCTAGTTAACAGCTACAAAAGCTATTGCAGCTCTTCCCATGTTTGTGTATTAAACTCAAGAAGCACATGGAGCTTAGAAAGCCTTACATTCAATTGAACCAAAATTAGAACCAGGCATCCTAAATACAGAATAAGAAACTAATTACTAAATGAAAGCCTCCCCATATCGTTAAGGAATAAGCTTTGGCTCATTCATTTTAACCTCAAATCAAATGGATAGGAAATAGAAAACATTATTTAACCTATGTAATATAACTTCAAATAATTCTGAAATAGGTAGATAACTTTAGAAAAAGCATCTTTATTTAAAAACTACAGAGTTGCATTTCATTGTGTTAGTCATGTGCTAATGTGATTGGTAAAAGGATGATTTCTGAATCGGATACTAATGGAAATTATATTCGTTCTATTTACTTATCCTCCAGCAATTTTGTAAGAGTTTTAATATTACAAAATATTGTGCACTAAAACCATATTTACATTATATGTTTTATTAATTTGTTGAGTTGGTTTTTTAACACTACGTCACTTACATTGTTATTATGAGGGACTAGTTTCGAAAGCCTATGCTTTCATTTTCAACCTCACGGGTCCAACTGCCATTGCTGGCTGCATTTGCTTGTACACTCTTCTCTGGTGGTGAAATTATGAACTTCTTAACTAAGCTGTCTACTGGCGGGATTTCAAAGTTTATTAACCGATCTTTATTTTTCCATATGAGGATGTTTTCCCAGGTTGTGAGTTCATTGTGGCCTGACTTGGTTTTAAGCAATTTGGGATTTGGATCTAGATTGTGGTTTTCTTTCCAAAAGTGAAATGCTACTGCTGATTTATCTTCTTGTTTCAATTTTAGGTTTCTAAAGTGCTCTTTGGATCTGATTTTTAAACTTCTTTTGGTTTGTCCTATGTAGAACTTTTCACAATTTGTGCATTTAATTTTATATATTCCTGACCTATTTTCTGGTGGAATTTCATCTTTTATTTTTGAATTTAGCAATTTTATGACAGAGAATCTGTTTATTGGAGCTAGGGTGATGTCTTGTTCTTTGAAGATTTTTTTGAATTTTCTAAATGCTCGGGGGTGGTAAGTGAATGTGTTGATATTGTGTTTTCCTGCTGTTAGGGTAATTATTTCTTTTATGGTTTTTTTTCTGCTTTGCTTTGTTTAGTTTCTTGTACACAAGGTTCTTGCTGTATCCATTTTGTTCTGCTGTTTGAATTATGGTTTTTAACTTTTTGTTGAATTTGGTTGTGCTCATAGGTACATTTACTAATCTATGTGTGAGGCTGTTTATTATTGCATGTTTGTGTGGTAATGGGTTGTAGCTTTCATTTTTAATGTAATTTTCTGATTGAGTTGGTTTTCTGTAGATTCCAAAGTTTACTTTTGTGTCGTTTCTGATGATTCTTAGGTCTAAGAATGGGTTTCTGTTTCCATTGTGAGTTTTTTGTTTTTTCCTGTATGTTTAATAATTTTATGGCATAATCTAAATGTCTACTTGGTACTATTGCAAATATGTCGTCAACATAGCGGTACCACACTTTGAAAATCCATGGGAATGCTTTCTTCATGTGCGTTTCGAATTTGCTCATAAATAAATTTGCCAAAAATCGAGATAGAGGGTTGCCCATAGAGAGTCCTGATTTTTGCCTGTAATATTTACTATTGAAGGTGAAGTAGTTTTGTTCAATGCACAAACTTGTTAGTTGTATGTAATCTTCTACTTCTGCAGGTTCTATTTCTGTTGTATTTAGCCAGTTTTTTAATAGGTCTTGCAGTTTTTGTGTTGGGATGCTAGGGTATAGTGCTGTAACATCAAATGAAACTAATGTGTCTTCTTTTAGATCTTTGATTTTTTCAACTAATTCCAAAGAGTTTGCTGGATTGGAACTTTCAAATTTTGGAAACGAATCAAATTTATTCAATAACCATTTTGCTAATTTATATGTTGGAGAATCAATACTACTGGTGATTGGTCTCATTGTTCGTCCTGTTTTGTGAATTTTTGGTGGGCCATAAATTCTGGGTAATGTTGGATTGTCTACTTTTATTTTATATGACTCTGCTTTTTTGATGATTTTACTTTCTTTTACTGCTTTGTTTAATGTCTGGATGCAAGAGTTTAGTGGGTTGGTTTCCACTGTGATGTATTGGTCATCCTGTAATAAATTTTCCATTCATTTTGCAATTACTTTATCCATTTAGATAAATAAACAGCTTTTAAAAACAAATGAAAAAAGTGATTTTTTCATCTGATAGTCATTTTTCACTACTGTAATATGTTTGACTGTTAAAAACATTCAATAGTATTCATCATTTTAACTACCATGACAAGATATACATACATGCATTAAACTTTCTCATCTGATTCACATTTTTCAAACTACCTATACACAGCTAGTATGAAAGAACATTTTTTTTTATTTATATGCATTTAGTGCATCAAACTCCAAAGAATATCCTGGCAAATGAAGAAGTTGGCAAAATCAATCATGGAATCCCTTGAAGAGTATCATGTTATAAGATAATTTGGTCAGTTAATTTCATTCATTCACCTGTTATCTGGAAGGAAAAAGCTAGATGGATAACGGTACCATTCTTTGCCAATACAAATGTTGATTGACTGGTCTGCAGGCAATTTGCTATCCATTGTTAAATTGTTTAATTCCATAAATAAATCAACAGGTGCATGATAACCTGGAACAGAGAGCAAACATTTCAGATGCCAGATAGACATTTTTGTAAGATCAGAAACAGTGCTTCATTTTTTAAGTTAAAACCACTCTGAATCAATTTCTAAAAATCTGACTGTTGTATTCACATGTCATTCTCAAATCATCTTTAAAAAGCTATATTCTAATGTTCATTTGTGATAATATGCTCTCATAATAAAGATGAAGCATGGAGTGTAAATTTGTAACATTTCGAAAACAACTAATACTATGAAAACAATTTGGTCAATACAAATCCTGAATTCTCATGAGATTTAAATTTTTATTTGTTTCATAAGATTTTGCCTTGACTTGCAAAAATATGAAGTTTTGACTTCATGAGGCCTATTTATACTGTTGTGTAACTATTTATACCAACCACAAATTACCAGTTTTTTTTTTAATAGCTTTATGTGTAGAGATCAAAATCTCTTGCACAGTAATCTAAAAAATTCTGTGTTGCATTCACATGACTTTCTCCACTCACTCTTCTATGAAAGCTTATTCTAACTGCTTCTTGTTAACTCAAACTTTCAATTCATATTTAAACATTTCATTCTAGGATACAGTATATAAATAAGTCAAAGTTTTAAAGAGATGTTTTTATTCTGAAATTCCATGCTCTTGGCATGCCATGAGAAAAAATTAATAACGACTTTCCAATATAGAAAAGCTTAAGTATTTGAAAATTCCACCAAACACAAGCAATATCTCAGAAACAGTTAACTCCACAAAAATAATTTGTCATATATTATATACTTTGACGAAATCCATGATTCACCAATTACACAAAATTCATTCAGAATGAAGAGGACTTCAGAGGCTATTCATAGAAAATTCAAGATAAACGTTTTGTTTGTAATGAAAAAAGGAGGGTAATTTGGAAAATAATGTTTAAATTGCTTAGCTCATTGAATTTCATGCAAACATTGAAATGCACATGCGCACTGACTCCCAGCATAACTTGTGCATAAAACAATATCATTCGCATTGCTACTGTTGCAGTATGCTATTGACAGTGTCAGTTCAAAATGTTTAAAACAATTAATATGCCTGCTAACTATGAAATATAATCTTTAATTCAGTTTTTGACAGCAAGGAACATTTCAACAGCAGACATCCATCAATAGATCAGTGAAGTGCATGGCCCCAATGAGATGAGTGACAGCAAAGTGGATAAGTGGGTGAGAGCTTTCAAGGATGGAAGGGACAATGTTCATAATGAACTGCGATCAGGTCCGCTATCAGTGATCACAGATGATTTGGTCAATATCAATGAATGAAAAAGACTATACTATATTTATTACATTTAACAGAATTAAGCTGTAATCCTAAAATATAAAACATTTTTGTGCACCTTACACCAAAATGAGAAAAGTAAGCTAAATGTAAGCTAATTTCCATTGTTTCCACTTAGCATTGGAATTTCCAAATGTGGGTAGAAAAACTTTGTGCAAAAATGTCTCCAAAATTTTGCAATACAGGGTTATTCTAAATTAGTTACCTGATAATAAAGCTAAATTTCCATTTTCCATTACATACATTGACATAACATTAAGTTTTATTTGCAATGTTTATAAATGCTCTATGTTTAATGTGACTCCCTTGGTTCACTCATCAGATATCCCATCTGTACGACAGTTCATCTCAGATACGCATGATCATATCTGCATCTACCCAAGCTACCACTACGTTAATTCGATGACTAAGCTCATCGAGATTGGTCGGCAGTGGAGGGTTATACACGTTATCTTTAACGTAACCCACAGACAAACATCTTTGTACAGTAATTTGCGATGTAGTTTCATGAAACCAACAACAATACTGTGCATGCTCTGCACCACTGTAAGACTCCATGGCGACTGCTTACTCGGCTCCATGTGTTTCGAGTGCTTCACATTTTCCCCGCCAGACGAGCGAGCGAGTGCATATAGCGAAGTCTGCCAACCAGGTTTAAAACTTAATGGTATAACATAAGGTTTGATGAACATCTGAATAAATTTCCTTCAACAGTTTCAAAATAATTCATTCATACTTTCAGGTAACTAATTCAGAATAACCCTGTATTGTAAATTGTGCTCACATTGGGTTCCTATACTGTTTACTGAGAAACACAAAATGAAAAGAATGGCTTGAGCTCTGAATTTTTTGAACTGATATCATAAGGAAGGTGATTAACTACTGGAGCACAATGTCATAGGAGATGAGGTGTGGGTTTCTCACATGACCCCAGAGTCAAAACGTCAATCAATGGCATCACACGACATTTCCAATCAAAGTCAAGGCCAGGCAGACCATCTCAACACACAAGGTTATGACATCTGTGTTTTGGGATAAACATAGAGAGTTGTTAATTGAGTTCATGCAGCAACGGACAATAAATGAGGCCATTTACCTAACTACTCTGACTAACCTCTGAAATGCAATTCAGAATACTGACATGACCTTCTTATATCTGGAGTGCTGTTGCTGCACAATGCCAGGCCCCATCTACCAAGCAAACCCAAGGTCTCATCAGCCCTTTTGAATGGGAACAGATAGACCACATATAGTAGTACAGTTCAGACCTGGCACCAAGCGATTTTCACTTATTCCGCTATCTAAGGAAGTTTCTCAGTGGCAAGCGCTTCAGCAAGATGACAAACTTCTACAACATTGATATATAAAAGCTTGGAGAACATTATGACAAATATAGCAACTATATAGAAAAATAAGAGAAAGATGTGAGAAATTAAATATTACAAACATTTTCTAAAACTCTCTGATGATTTAATATGTATAATATGTATATATTACTTTCCAAATTACCTTGATATCATCATCATATGTTACTTTTGGTTGGCAGAATTAATAACAGTGATGCAACAAAATAATTAGGTTACGTGAGAAAGTTATTTATAGAATAATATCACCTACTGAAAATTTTGAAAGGGATGCATTTCAGAAACATTTGCTTCATTATTCAACCTAGAGCCAACTGACGAAAGGACATCTGTTCTGGAACACCAGTTATACTACATACATTTCAGGAAACATTGAACTGGCATTGTGAGAAAACATGCTAATTTGGAAGACCAGCCACTGTTCATCAACTTTGAAATCCCACTGATATTCCGTTGCAAGACCTAGAGCAGTACACAGATCATCATCATCATCATCATCATCATCATTATTATTATTCAAACAACTGTTGGGCCCTATAGCCTATATTCATAAAGGATGAATTTTCTTTTCAATGCTTCTTAGGATGCCATGGAGATCTCTTCTCTTGTCTTGATAGAAATTCTAAGGGAGCTTATCCATTGTAAATGACTCATCCAGTTGTTCTGGTATGTATATATATCCTCCGTGGTGTAATGGTTACCCTGCTAACTTCATATACCCAAGGTCACAGGTTCAGACCTGGCGGAGGACAATGGATTTTTTTCAGGCATAAAAATTCTTAGCATGGCTTCCTTCGGAAGGGAAGTAAAGCCGTTGGTCACGTGTCGTAGATTTAAAAGAACCTCAAGCCTCTGAGCAAAATTAAGCGGTCTTTCATGCCCAGTATAGAATAGGATGCTGAGAATCACAGCAGTTAAAGAGCATCCATAAATAAAACCGTCATTTCCATTTTCTGTATGTATATATAATCAGGAGAACAGGTTCTAAACATTTTTGGGTGGAATGCCATACTTTCTCTACTTACTACAGGTAAAGCAGTCAATAAAATTGTAAATAGAATAATTGTAAGTTCACCGACTCCGTCAGTCGCCCTCCGTGGTGTAGTGGTTACCATGCTGACTTCATATACCCAAGGTCGTGGGTTCAAACCCGGCGGAGGACGATGGATTTTTTCGGGCATAAAAATCCTTAGCATGGCTTCCTTCGGAAGGGAAGTAAAGTCGTGGGTCCCGTGTCGTAGATTTACGGCAAGTAAAAGAACCTCAAGCCTGATAGAGAGGCCTCTGAGCAAAATTAAGCAGTCTTTCACGCCCAGTATAGAATGGGACGCTGAGAACCGCAGCAGTTAAAGAGCGTCCATAAATAAAACGCCATTTCCATTTTTTTACCGACTCCGTCAAAGGATACAGAAGCACACAGAGTTCATTTATTGTATTAACTGTAATTAATGTGCTATCAATAAGAAATCATTTTTTCCCCAGCAGACGACTTCCTGAAGTTCTACATTCTTATCATTTCAAACTTCCTTTTTGCTGGTGACCTAATTCTTTCATGCTTTGCACAAGAAAAGTTTGTTTCATTGGGAACAGAAATATTTAGGAGAAACAGACTTAAATAAATAGGTGTAACAAATATCTCCATTGTTGCATTTTCTGTACAGAACAGAATTAGAATGTACAAGTTAATATATAATATATACCATCATTAAAATCTTGAGAAAAATAATTTATCTAGAGTTAATTTTAAGCAACCCAAATAAAAACTATAAAATTATTTGGCAGTTTCAGTCAACTTTACATGTTTCATTTGCTTTAGCTATTTGCCATCCTACAAAGTGATAGTAGAATTCATTCAGCTGTTGACCCACCCTGCCATCTATAGTCCTACATATATACAAACATTTTTCCATACAAGTGATTTTAATCACTCTCCAATGCCGCCATCTGATGAAAAGATTCTTTTCCTCTGAAATAGATCGCAACCAATTGTCAATAACATATGTGGTATGGTGGCATACATTCACTGAAACTAAATGCAGTTATAGCTATGAAGGAATGAGCAATCATTAGCCCCATGTGTATGGAATCAGGGGTCAGGGGCGAGGAGAGAAAATTAATAACAAAATGTTGCATAACTCTTCTCTTGCCTCTGCAAATTATGGTACTAACTTTCATAAATTTTCATTTATTTTTTCCCTATGTTAATTATAGTTAAAAATAAATGTCAGCTATTAAAATTAATATACTGCATACAACAAAATAAAGTGATTATTTAGTTTACTAAATATTGCACAAAGTGTATGCTATAAATCACAGTAGAACAAGAATTGTCAATTGGTTTAAGATGTAATGCTGTATGTGCTTTTGAGATTAACTTGTACACAGTGTCTGTGATAAATCGGAGTATAAAAAGAATTGTTACAAAAACTGAAATGACATATTTGGATGTTGTATGCATTAATTATCATACACTCCATTAAAAATGATTAACATCAAGTTGCTACTACACTTAACCATACCAGTCATTATGAAAATTATGTATACCTCTCACCTCAAAACAACCAAACTATGCACACTTATGATAACATTATGAATATATTGTTTGATATATTGGAGTTGATAATGAGGTATTATGTAGGCCTTTCACTTCATTGACTACTTAACAATTACTCCTTTAGGGTCAAAATTCCATTTCTTGAATGTATGAAAATTAGTGATAACTTCACAGGATAACAATCAGCTCCAATTTAACTTTGATGTTATCCCACGAAGTCATCATTAATAACCAACACTGAGCAAGTTTAAATCTTTAATTGCACGAAAACTGTGTGTTACATCTGTGTTGCAAATATTATTGTAATACAATGCAGAACCAAATACATCCATACAACTGAGTGCATAGCTATTGATTGAGATCTGTAACTCATTGCTGTAAGTACTGTGCAACATGTTTATGTGAATGCCAAACCAAATCAAAAGGTCTGGCTGTTACAGGAAACTATTGTTCAACAATTGATTTTGAGGCTTAAAGGGAATAGATATACATATGTATATTTTTACTTTCTCTACATGTACTACATACATAGTGTACAGAGAAGGTATTGTATTATACCCAAAAATTTGATACCGAGATTTCACTGGAAATACATCTTTTGGGTCCTCCTGAATCTAAAAAAAGCATTTTATGAACAATGTGTGTGCGTGTGCGCGCGTGCGTGCATACATGGGTGGGTGCATGGGTGTGGGGTGTGTGCATGTGCATGCATGCATGCGTGCGTGCATGTGGACAGCATAGCTCAAAAATGAAAAGGCTGTTACATACACACTTGTTATTTAAGTTTGGTATCTTCCAAGGATGTGACACAAAAATTTCCAAACTAACCTTTGCATGGAAAAAATTTCAAAAATGTTTATTTTCTCAAAAATGGTTCTAGCAATTTTGATTAAAATCTCTTATATTTAAGATATTTACATGTCAAATAACTATAATCTTGAATTTTCTGGGATAGCCTCTAAAGACCTCTTTATTCTGGACTATTTTTATTGAATTTTGCATAGCTGGTAAACCGTAAGAGATAGACAAAAATACACAAAGAATGTAGAGCACAATAAAACACACAATTTATGTCATATATATATATATTTTTAGTGGAGTTTACCGTTTTCAAGATATTCCTTGTTATTGATTTCAGTTTTAAAATACTTCAAACGTTTCTTATACAAAAACTTGTCAACACTTGACCATACAAAGAAACAGATTCCAATCACATAGTAACCACTTTTTAAAACATTTGACAGCCAGTTCAGCCTAGTGTATTTCCTCATTTCCCTTTAACTTATAAAGGAACTAAATAATAAGACCGTTTCTACTAATGTTTTAGCATTAAAAAGATAGAAGAATAAGCTTACTAACAATAATTTGTTACAGAGATGTAGAGAAAGTCATGTGAATGGAACACATCAGATTTTTTAGTAAATGATTCCAACAGCTTGACAAATAATATCATAAAACTATATACTTAAATGAAAAATCCTATGCATTAAAATCTCACGACTTTCTCAAATCACTAAACTACAGATTTTTTGGCCCTTAAACACCAATATTTAGGCACCCAAAATAGGTTCTAAAATTATAAAAATAGGCACTAATAATAATATTTTTTGACATCTAAAATATATAATCCATAAATTAAACATTTATAATCACCATTATGATCATTATCATTATTATTACCATTATCGTCATTATTATTGATGTAATTATTATTTTATTTATTCTCCAGCAGCTGCTTGAATTCTATTGTACAGTCATGGAAAAAATGATTGAGCACACTCTGAGAGCAGAATATTTCAAAGTCCAACTTCGTATCGCAGCGAGGTTTACACTGGTCGCTATTTCCAATATGCAGCTTGACTTACCTAACAGTGTCTGCGACATATGTTATCTCCTGTTGAACACATTAACAGGCTGTGTCTTGCTCGGTGTCTTGCATTCGTATTGGTTCCTGATAAAGAATTCGGCAACAAGCGCCATGCTACCTATTCTTCATTAGCCAATTAGTAAACAAACCCAAAAGTGTTCCTACCTGATGCTGTGCTTATTGATAATTATACTTAAAGGTGGAGCAACCAATTCCCAATCAACTGAATCAACCAATAAGCTGGTTCAGAAGCCATGAAGTACCCTGAATACGATAAATGATTCACGTTATCATAAGAACCTTGACCAGTATTACAGCGCTTATATGTATGTGGCAGCAGATGCCTTTTGTCCTAAAAAAATGTAGCTCAGAGGTAACGCAAGCGCTTTGAAAATTACCAAACTTAAGTTCAAACCTCTACAACAGCATAAATTTTTTCTCCCCCATTTATGTTATTTCTTCTATAATAGACCAGCAGCAGTAAAGGAAGTGCTAACTGAAGCCTAAAAATTGACATTGGTATTTACTGTACAGTATGAGAACTTCGATTGGACCCAAAGAGTTTTCTCTGACGAAGCTACGTTCTACTGCAGGTATCAATTCGACTGTGTTTGTTTACAGGCCTAGTGGTGCTCAATATGATGTACGTTATTTGACCACTTGTGCAAGGAGGTTGTTTTGTTGTTTTTTTTAGAGTAGGAGAAAATCTTTCAGAGACACCACTCTGAGTGCGAGTTAGATTTTCAACAACTAAAAACCCCTACCTCCTATCATATTATGTCTCTTGGAACTGCTGGAGCATTACTTCAAGAGACGATGACACCATGGTGTTCATTTTTCCTGTTTAATTACTTCAGTTTGAGTTATCTCTATTTTGATTTGACATCATTATTTTGCCATACTCATGTTTCTCCTGCAGAATTTCTTTGATAAATGTTGCAATAGCTGCATGGAGTGGTCGAACGAGTGTTATTGCTTGGGCATGGATGTATCGGGAAAGTGCAGGTATGCTGGAACGTGTACTTAGAAAGCTGAATGAGGTAATCTATTCTGAAATTCTAGAACATGTTCTGCTTCCATCTGTCCAAGAGCGTTATCCGGAAGATATTATTAGATTCCAACAGGATAATCATTCGGTCCACAAGTTGGCCAAAGTTCAAAAGTGGTTGCCTTTTATTGTTTGTTGTTGCATTTAAAAGCAACCGGAGATCAGGTTGCAGTGTTTTTCTTTGTTTTCTAGTTTGTGAGAACAATGAATAAAAGATTTCACATTTCACATAGTGAATGATTTATATAATCTAATCTACATTGGTTGTAAAGGGTACTAATATGAACTAAAAAACAAAATAATATAAAAAAGTATGCGTGTTACTGGGATCGAACCTACGCTAGCTACTACACTGAGTTTTAAATGGAGCACATTAGGGCTGAGCCATTTCTACTCTGTGTACTCTTTTCCCTGTTTTTAAAGAACTGTAGCTGACAGCTCAACTATCGAGGCTCATTTTTTTAGTGTTTCTGCGCATGTTAGACAAAAACATTTATTTTGACTATTCTCTGGTAGCTATTTTATGTTATAAAGCAATATACTACGTCTTACCTTGCATGCTTTGTAGCATAGTGCACGTGCACGTGTAAACCCAACTTGTATAACTTTGTGTGCTTCTGTGAGGCCGAAGCGATACTTTGAAAGGTTACAGCGCTCAGTCATTTTTTCCAAAACTGTACTAAACAGCATGTTACAGTTATAAATGAAACAAACAAATATGGTAGGTCATATCAATCAATGAATGAAATTGGTGAAACGATGCTCAAATGTACCAGAGGTTCTCAGAGCTTAGAGTTACTCGTAGGCCTGGGTGATTAGTTGGTTAGATAATGACCTTCTAATCCCAAGGTTGCAGTTTCAAGTTCAGCCAAGACTGATGGGTTTTAAGTGTGCTTATAAGTGACAGTAGATCAGATCAATACATTTACTGGCATGTAAAACAACTCCTGCTGGATTGGTGGCACTGATAGTATTCTGGCAATTGACAGTAACATTACCATGGCAACAATGCTGGATTTAAGTTTCTCATTCATCTTCTCTATTTCATATTCCATCTTCTTCTCCATAACCTTCTCCACTCGGGTTTTCATTTGTTTCATTTCAGCCTTCAAACTTCTGACTATCTCCTCCTTTTCAGCATAAATATGCCACTTCTGACACCAGCTATAAATGTCTTTATTGACTCACAAATTTGTTACAAATAAAGTCTTTAATTCACTGCTGTAAACATTCATTTGATGCTTCGACACAGAGACCGCTAGGGCTTTCTCCACCCATGGTTTGTGCACCACAGTTGAAGTTTGACTCACAAAGACACCACTACACACACCTGGCTTACAATTCTTCCTCCCTTTATAGCTAGAAAATGATGTCACAGAACTTTCTGAAAGCTTGTCAAAGCTACTGGATGATTTTAGCACATGTCAAATTCCAAAGCCACTGGTTACTGTCATGAAACATTTCCTGGTTTTAGCCTTCCAAGGTCTCTAACTCTGCCAATTAACATTCCAAAGTGAACTTGAGAATGGCTAGATATGGCCCTGTCGCAATATTTTAATCAGCTATGCATTTTTCCCATAGCAGGATTTTGTGTTAGCTTTTATGGTTTCCCAGTTATACAAGATGTATTTTGAATAAAGATATTTTACAGGCAATTTCAGAAAATTCAAAAATATATGTTTTATTAATGAAAACTAATGCCCAAAACATATATCTTAATGAAAATGTAAGAACCAATTATAAAACAATTAAAAAAAAAAAAGCATTTAAAGGGTATTTTGGGTGGAGCATTTTATTGAAAAGCTGTGACACATTCTTAGAAGATCTTAAATGTATTACTACTTTTATTTTTGAGTTATACTGTTCACACACTCACCCCACACACACACCATTTTTCAAAAAATGCTTCTTCTGTATCTCAAAGTGTGTTATTCCAGGGAGATCTCCATGTCAAATTTCTGAGTACAATACAATACTAGCTAGTAAAGAACAACCTGCTTAATCTGGACTAGGTGGGGCCAGTAACTTGGATTAATGAAAATCCTGATGATCCAGAAACAAATTATTAAATGCATATAAAATACTAATCTGTACTTTTATTTTGGTACCAACAAAAATATGAAATAGACATTGACCATTTGAAACCAATCTGGCACGTTACTGATTTGGCCTCAGTGGTTCTCACTGCTATGCTAGTTTTAATGTTGGTAATTCCTCTTTAATTCTCGTAACTGTTGGGCTAGTTCTTACAAACAAACTGCTAACAAGAATTCAAACAGTTGAGTGATGAGAACTTAAATTTCAGGTTATCAAGATTTCTAAGAGTCAGCTTTTAAAAGAAAGTAAATAATAACTATTTGAAGGCGAGTGTTACATTCCCAATGTATTTTCAGTGATGAAGTAATTTAAATTGATTCATAATTATTCCATTTTTGTTTTAAGTAAATCTTCACACAAATCGTAAGCATTTGTAGTCATTTCAAATTCAATATAATATTCAGAGAATATTATATTCGAGAATAGCTAGTTTGTTTGGAACACTTTCCCCTTATAAAGGTATTTGTGCTCCTTTCATGACCTCCTGTAATGAAGTAAAATAAATACCTTGTTTACTTGGAGTAATTGAATTTTATTACTCTAAAGGCTGCAATATAAGAATTGTACTAATTTATCAGAAAGCAATTATTAATTTTGAATTATACTTTCATGATGGCTTCCCATTAAGCTCACCTACGAATGTAATAATGCATGAAGATTACTTTCAAAAGCTATCCGCAAATTAACAATTATAAATATTATTCCATAATTTAACATATATAACATGCATTAAAAATATAATAACATATATTATCATGGAAATGATAAATAAATGTTAAATTAAAACATTTTAGGACATTACAACATATTAAAATAATTATAAATTGAATTTTATTGACTAGCCAATTATTTATATTCATAAAAGAAATATTTTGCTTTCAATATGAAAATTCATTTCATGGCAACAGTACTTGTTAGCTTGAAGGTACACGTAACATGATCTTATGTTACCGGCAGTCCAACATTGCAATGTAAATGTTCTGATATTGAGAAAAGGATGCACATACTTTCGAAGTGGAAAAGAAAGCAGAAAGCAAAACAGATTACTCAGGGCCACATGAGCAAAGTTTTCTTATAGTAGAGAAAGTAATAACTTACCATTTAATGTTGTATCTCCAAAAATACTCCAATCGCTGTTTGAGATAATGTTGCTTTCAATCATAACATGTAAAACTTCACACATTGTTATCTTAGATCTCAAATGCCAATTCTCAAATTACTGATGTTTTGGATATATAATTATGAGCTTTAAAAATGCATCATAGCCATACATAATGTATGCTAAAAACCCAAAAAATGCTGCTACTGAGTACCCAACATCAAAGTGTGAATAGCTATTTGCTAATGATCCTGCAACAATGTAAATCAATGTCCACAAAATGCAGACACACAGCTCTATCTTCAGGAAGATGGCTTTATTGCTCTTTTCTGTCAGCTTAAACTGATGCAGGGCCAGGAAAGTGAAAGATAAGCAGATCCCGCTGATAGATGCAACCAGAAAAAACAATGCAATTCTGGAGGTATTGAATAATGACAGGGATACGCTTACTGCTCCTGCAGTTCCCAGAAGTATCTCCACAATCTTGATCAAACCTGGCAGTGAACAAATGTAACATGAAGTATTTATAAAAGAAACACTTAAACCACCAGCCATGGTGCATCCACCACTGTACACAGTCAGGCACTGAAAAACAAAATGTGGACCTCCAACTCATATCTCAGCTTCCTGACTTTTATCATGTATTTCCCACTTCCTGTGGGATGTTGCTAAATTTAATCACTTTGTGTTGTCTCTAAGGAAAAGGGCTTCAACCATGTAGATAACATTTCTACCCACAACTGCAATTTTATTACTTTCTCTACATGTTCTATGTACATAGTGTATACAGAAGGTATTGTATTGCACTCAAAAACTCAATACACATATTTCACTGGAAATATATGTTTTGACACCTCCCGAATAAAAAAAAAAAAAGCATTTTTAAGAAAAGGCGTGTATGTGTATGTATGTGCGTGAGCATATGTGTATGTGTGTGTGTGTGCATGCGCGTGCACAGGCGCATGGGTGTACACCCTGTGTGGATAGCATAGTTAAAAAACTAAAAGACTTAAGAATACCAAACTTAGTATTTAAGTTTATTATCTTCCAAAGATGCAACATAAAGATTTTCAAGTAAATCCCCCTATCCCAAACTACCCTTTACATGGAAAAAATTTAGAAAAATTTGTTCCTTTCAAAAATGGCTCTAATGATTTTGATTAAAATGACATATTTTAAAAGTTATTCACAACAGAAATAAAATGTATATTTTCAATTTTATGGGAATAGCCTCTGAAGAGCACTTAATTCTGGTTGATTTTTGTAGCATTTTGCATTACGGTTAAACCATAAGAAATAGACAAACTTACTTCACAAAATATGTAGATATTGTTAAGACACACAATTTATGTGATATGCATTTTTCTTGTAGAGTTCACCAATTTCAAGATATTACTTAATATTGGTTTCAATTTTAAAATACTTATACTTTTCTCAGACAGGAAGTGTCATTTTTCTTTTGTTCTGCTCTTGGTCCAAGCAAAGAAGCCAATTTCAATCACAATCACATAAATTAGCTTAAAATATTTGACTGCTTTAGCATAGTGCAATCATTTAGTTCCCTTCTACTCATAAGGAACTAAATAATAAGTACATTCTGCTAATGCTTTTCTCAATTAGCATGGTGTAGAAAGAAGAAGAATCTTTTGTAAGAAGTTTGTTTATAGAACAGATAGAGAAAGTTATGTGAGTGTAACACATTAGATATATATATATAAATAAAGTCTTATGTGTTACATTCACATGACTTTCTCTACATCTCTGCAACAAATTTTAGTTAAAAAGCTTATGCTTCTATTTATTTCATGCTAATCAAAAATCATTAGTAGAAATAGTCTTATTATTTGCTTCCTTGTAAGTAGAAGCAAAATGAGGGAGTACCATAGGGAGATGGATAGCTTAAGTGACACTATATTGATAATCTGGTTATCAACTTGGAGCAGCACAAACAGCTCAGACAATGATTCTGATCTGGAGGGAAAAGAGTCGCTTCCAGAGAGCAAATAAATGTAGTTATGCATACATGTTATGTATTTTTTCACTCGTAATTTTTAGAGTTTAGTATTGCATGTATACCCACCTATTTTGTTATGACTATCAAAATTATCATCATTACATCTAACAGAATATTTTAGCCACCGTTTAAGTTGTCAGAATAGGGCTCTGTTTATTTTACATTATAATATGCCGTATGATTATGAAAATATGACAGCATTTCTGGCACAAATGACAGAAGGCTACATTATAACGGTGCACTGGTAGCCTGGGTTTTGTTTTTAGTTCACTCTTGCTACTGTCAGTGTAGACCTCAAAATCATAATCTTTACTAATTTTAGCTTCTTTAAGCATTTTAAAAGATCCAGGATGACTCCAGTTCTCAACCTTCATATCTTGTTCTATACTTCTCTCTTCAATCAAATTTTTACTTTCTCTACACATACTATGTATAGAGAAGGCATATACATGTTTTGAGACTCCCGGAACACACACACAAAAAAAAAAAACTTTTTAGAAAAATGTCTGTGTGTATGAGGGCAGCATAGCTTAAAAACGAAAAGTCCATTAAATACCAAACTTGGTATTTAAGTTTAGTAGCTTCCAAGGATGTGACACAAAGATTTTCAAGAAATCCTCCCATCCCCAAATGCCCTTTACATGGAAAAATTTTCGAAAATTTTGATTTTTTTCAAAAAAATTTTCCAAGGATTTTGATTAAAACACTGTATATTAAAGATGTTTATGTAGTTACATGACAAATAAAATTTATATCTTGAGTTTTCAGGGAATAGGCTCTGATGATATCTTCAATCTGGAATTTTGCGGAATTTTGCACAACTGGTAAACCACTAGAGATAGACAAAACTTTGCTTAACGAAAAAATGTAGACCTCATTAAAACACACAATTTATGTCATATGTATTTTTTTCATGGAGTTGACCATTTTTTAGATATTCCTTGTTATTGATTTGTCTTAAAATACTTATACTTTTCTCATACAGGAATTTGTCAACTCCGGGCCATACAAACAAAGGAAACCCAATCACATAGCAACCAACTTTTAAAAGATTTTACTATTGTTTTAGTCTATGGTGCTCCCTGATTTCCCTTCTACTTATAAAGAAGCAAATAATAAGACCATTTCTGTTAATTTCATCTCGATTAGCATGAAGTAAATGGAAGAATAAGCTTTTTAACAATAATTTATAACAGAGATATAGAGAAAGTCATATAAATGGAGCACATCAGATTTTTTATCCCATTATACAGTGCAGCTATTTCTTCCAGCTTTATCATTATAAGTGCAAGACCTGTTATAATGCACAAGGCTTCGCAAGATGTCACTCGGTATGCTTAATGCCTGTCAGCCTCTGTACATTTTTTAAGAGATTTTGATTATGCTTTTTATTAAGTGCCGTTCTCCATATCGGAACTCAATATGAGAGAAGGGGAAGAATTGCCCCCTTGTAGATTGTTTCTAGAGCCTTGTGTTGTAGACCCCAGTACAATTTAGCTGATCGTGAAAGTGAGTGGATAGTTTTTCTGCATTTATCTGTTGTGATTTACACGCTCACTGAAATTACATCTTTTTATTATGACTATGCCAAGGTACTTAATTTCTTTTAACTTTTGTATTCTGTCATTCTTCACGAATATACACATTTCTTTGTTTCTCTTCTTGTTATTGATATCATTACTTTTGATTTTCTGTTTTTAAATTGCATTTTATTTTTTCTTGCTCAGTTTTAATTTTCTGTACGAGGGTCAACTAATAAGTCCTGGGCCTCACACTGATAGGGCACTACTAGGCCAGTTAAATGGTAGCATCATATAATTTAACTCTAGACCAGCTTGTATCCATAGTTACAGGTCAAAAGCTTGTTTAGTTTTCGAATGATAGCATTTTAAACAAGACAACTTTAGAGTTTTCAAAAAAATGGAGGATTTGGAAAAACGAGCAGTCATTAAATACTTCCATTTGAAAGGCTTAATGCCTAAAAAAATCAAGGAGGAAACGGTGAATACAACGAAAGACTTTGCCCCTTCATATTCAATGATTAAAAGGTGGGTTGCAGAGTTTAAAATGGGATGTACGAGCATTAGTGATGAGTCTCACTCTGGATGCCCTGTAGAAGTGACAAACTCCAGAGATATTGAAAAAATTCATCGTTTAGAACTGGAAAATCGCAGATTAAAGTTGTTTGAAATAGCAGAGGCTGTAAACATATCAAAAGAATATGCAGGTACTATTTTAAGTGATATTTTGGACTTTCACAAGATGGATGCCGCGTTTGTTGACACCTAATCAAAAGTTGCAAAGAAAAACTGGTTCTGTTAAGAATGTGGAGCTCTACCGTAAAAATCAAGTGAATTTTTGAGATGCTTATTACGATGAGTGAAACTTGGATACATCACTACACTCCAGAAAGTAAATCACAGTCAAAACAGTGGATTGTGCCAGGTGAACCAACTCCATAAAAGGCAAAGTCAACTTTGTCAGCTAGCAGGGTTATGGCAAATGTTTTCTGGAATGCACAGGGAATTATTTTTATTGATTACTTGGAAAAGTGTAAAAGTATCATTGGTGACTACTACGCAAGTTTATTGCAATATTTGAGTGATGAGGTGAAAAGAAAAAGACCTCATTTGGCAAAAAAAAAAAAAAAAATCTTATTTCATCATGACAATGCTCCGGCCCATCGTTCAGTCATTGCAATAGGAAAAATCTTATGTATTCCATTCACATGACTTTCTCTACATGTCTGCAACAAATTATTATTAAAATGCCTATGCTTCTATTAACTTCATGCTAAACCAGAAATAAAATTAGCAGAAATTGCCTTATTACTTGCTTCCTTGTAAGTAGAAGTGAAATAAGAGAGTACCATAGGTTAAAGTGAAAAGCTGGTTGCTATGTGACGTAAGTTCCTTTGTTTGTATGGACAGGAGTGGACAAAGTCCTGTATGAGAAAAGTATGCTTTTTAAAGGTGAGATCAAAAATAAGGAATAACACAAAAACAAAAACTCCACGAAAAAAATGTATATAACATAAATTGTGTTTTAATGTGATCTAGTGGCAAGTTTTTGTTCATCTCCTACGGTTAAGCAGTTATGTAAAATTCTGTATAATTCATCCGGAATAAAGTAGTCTTCAGAGGCTATTCCCAAAAAATTATTTTATTTGTCAGGTAAATATCTTTAATATACAAAATTTTAATCAAAATCGTTAGAGGCATTTTTGAGAACATTTTCGAAAAATCTTCCATGTAAAGGATAGTTTAGGGTGGGGGGATTTTTCTCAAAATTTTCGTGTTGCATCCTTGGAAGATACTAAACTTAAATACCAATTTTGGCATTTTACAGACTTTTCCTTTTTGAGTTATCATGATCGCGCACGTGCACATGGATGTACCCACCCACCCACGCATGCACCCACCGCCTTCCCGCCCGGGGCCCGCCCACCCGCCCGACAACAAGAAAGTAACAGATTGGTAACAAATACAATTGGTTTCAGGTAGGGTTGTAAATTAAGTCCCATTTTATTTAATTTGTTTATCAATAACATACGCCAAGAAATGGCAAAACAAAATTCACAATGTCCAGAAATAAAAAGTAAATATATTCCGTGTTTGCTCTTTGCAGGTGATTTAGTAACAGCAACAATCACAAGTAGAGGTTTAAAGAAAGCAATAGAAACAACAGAAAAATACAGCAAAAAATTGTAAAAAAGTAAATAAAAAATTATGATTTGTAAGAACAGGAATAAACTTAGCAAAGAAAAGAGATGGTGGTTAGAGAGGAGTGAATTTGAAGTTGAAAACAAATGTGATTAGTTAGGAGTAAGGCTAAATAACAATGCAAAATGGACAGAGCAAAGAAAAAAAGTGCTAGGCAACGGGAAATTAGTTATTAATAGTATAAGAACATGCTTAAAGAAAATACCAAACATGAGAGTAAACTGGCTAGAGAGAATATATACGCAACAGTGGAATCAAGAATCACGTATAGAGTAGAGATTTGGGGGATGGAAAAAGGATGGGAATGTATAGATCAGATTCATAGATCCTTCTGCAAAATGATATTAGGATTTCCAAGAACAGCTCCAAACAGTATTAGTTAAATTGGGAAGAGCTAGGAGGAAGGGATCAGTAGTTAAACAGATAGTGAAATATTGGAACAGGATCCAAGTATTAGAGGAAGGAAATATTGTCAAAGACTGTTTTAGGGCACAAGAATCACAAAATGGGAAAGAAATGGGGTATGTCAATTAAAGGAAATTGTAAGAGAATTTGGATTAGGCGAGCTAGCCAATCAACAGACAATAGGGTGACAAAAACTGTGCAATAAAGTGAAAGCTACAATAGACGATATAGAGAAACAAGAGATATTAGATAGCTTAAGGGATAAAGTATTTTAATATTATATAGGAATGTTAAGAAAGGATGGGGAAGAGAAAAACATATTGATGTCTGTGGAAAAATAGAAAAGAGGTTCTGCAATGCACAAGGGCAAGAACAACTTTATTAAAAGGTCTAAAAGTTGATAAAGATCTATGCTATGTGGCAATGTTGACAGTTTACATAGTATAATAGATGCGAGGAAACTAGAACGCGGAGAGAGAATATATGGAATAAAAACTGAGAAAAGTTTGCCAGAGATATTGTACTTAAAACTTTTTGGAAACAATAAGAAAGAATTTCTGAAACAACTAGGTAATTATACAGGGAAAATAAGAGAGAAATGGGGGAGGAAAATTGCCAGAGAAAATGAGGATCTTAATAATAAAACTGATGAGGTTGTAATTTAGAAAAGAGAAAAACAGATTAAGTGGATTGGGTATTAAAATGTACAAATATATAAACAACCATAGTGTTAACTGTATATGATACCAAATCAACAACTCCAGGAAGTAACTACTTACATATGAAGTTTGTAACTTAAAAAGATGAAATAAATGATCTATCTATGTTCGAGAAACCGGTTCAATATACAACTCTGTGACACCCACCTTACTTCTGTGTGATGTAACAAAGAGGTAAGAGCTGCGTCCATTGCATGACATAACTGTTCAAGAATCCTGCACTTTAAAGGTGAAGACTTCAAGTAGTTCACTATTTTGATGACTTAGTTAAAGAATGGAGAAAATCTTCACTACACATTTTTACGACTAATGCCTCTTTATGCTGACAACAGTGAGTTATAATATTGGATGGATTTTCATTGAGAGCTCTGGCAGTAAAACCTTTAAATTTCCTAGACATAGATGGTGCATATTCTGTACACATACCACAGCAGTCTATCCATGAAACATCATGGAGAAAGGAATTAATAGAAAGAAAAATACGAGGCCTGTCCGTAAAATAAGGTTTCCAATTTTTTTCATATAGAAAACATGTTTATTGTTAATGGATGGTACACTGATGGAAAAGCAGAACTTTCAGCTATTTTTCAACGTAATCACCATTGCGATCGATGCACTTTTGCATGTGCTGTGGCATTTTTTGTATACACTTGTCATAGCACTCTCCTGCCAAGTTGCGCATGTAGTGATTGACCTTGTTTTTCAAGTCATCGTTGGTCTGGAAATATGTTCTGCCCAGGTGTGACTTCAACTCAGGAAACAGATGATAATTACTACGTATTATTTTTGTAGTGTTTAACGCCTACTTTTACTGCTCTGGCACCGCAGGCAATTAATTACTATGTGTTAAGTTTGGACTGAAGGGGGGATGAGTGAGGATATCCCATCTGAACTGGGCCAGGAGATAAGCCGTTGCATGGGCAGTAAGGGGACGAACATTGTTGTGATGAAAAATCACTCCGTCAGCATTCCCCTCCTACGATTTTGAATGGCATGATGCAATTTTTTTTAAGTCTCACAGTAGCGAGCAGCGTTTATTATTGTGCCAGTAGGCATAAACTTGTATAACAATATACCTTTTCTGTCCCAAAACACACTGGTCATCACTTTGCTGGCAGAAAATGTCTGTTTGAACTTTTGCATCTTTGGCAAATTTGAATGCCACCACTGACGAGAATGTTTCTTAGTTCTGGTGTTGTATACTGCACCCAGGTTTTGTCGCCAGTGTAAACTGAATCCAAAAATTCCTCGCCCTGTTCTGCATAGTGCTCCAGGAATCCATATGTTGCTTCAACACGTTGCTATTTATGATCTTCGGTGAGCATTTTGGAGACCCACCTCGCCCATACCATGCGATAATGCAAATATTCAGTCAAAATCTTGTGAATCGTAGTCTTACTGACTTCAGGGATAAGTTTGCACAGCTCGCGACTGTCATATGCCAATCTTTAAGCATTTCTTGCTCCACTTTTGCAATTGTTTTGGCTGAAACTGAAGGCCGGCCAGAACGGTGTTCCTCGTGGACGTCTGTATGTCCGTCCTTGAATACTCTGACCCACTTTCGCACGTTTTTGATGTCCATACACTGTGGCCCATACACTTCGCATAACTGACAATGAATTTCACTGAGGGTAGTGCCCTTGGCATTCAAAAAACAGATCACTGCATGTAACGCGCAAATGGTGGTGGAAGTAAGGGGCAGTTCCATTGCGAATGGCTGCCTAGCCAAGACTAATGGTTGCAACAGGTTCGGTGTGGTGGGGATTTGAAGTGGTGAAAGCAGGCTACACGCCAGTGTTGCCAGATCTCACGTAAAAATTTTCCTCACAGCTCCAGCACCTTGGAGACTTTATTTTATGGACACACCTCGTATCATGACCTTTGGTTGTCTCCGGCGGTCTATAGATCAGAAACTGCTCACTAATATCTTTATCACAAATATATATGATAAAACCAAGGAAATGTGGTTTGTCAACAATATTGATACTCTCATCTACCTGCAAAGTAACTATTCTATCAGTTTTTATTTTCTCCACGGCTTGTTCATTGATATTGCATGACATTTCAGATATCCTGCACCTGATTGTATTGTTGGAGAGAGGAACTTTCAAAATTTGATTAGCTGCTCCTTCATCAAGTATTGTTGAAATTATAATTTTACATGCAGGGCCTATGATTTCCTCTCAAAAGTATGAGGTTTCTTTTATTTTAGCTATTAGTTCTACTACTTTAAATGAGGCTTTAAGAGCATCATCTATGGTCATTCTCTCTACCATTCACACAGCTATTTTCTTCTTCCCTTCTAGTATACATGAAAAATACATCACAATTTTCTGTGACACACTAGGATGCTTTGTTGTAAGATGCTTCTTTAGTTTGCTTGGTACCATAGTCTCGTTTTTGGCCACAAACTAAATTCACAGGGATAGGGCTTTCCTTGTTCTTATTCCACATAAATCCATGCGCTAAGTAATTGTCTAGTATTTTTACTTTCTCTATAATCACGATGTACATAGTGTATACAGAATGTATTTCACTCCACCAAAAAATTTGATACCAAGATTTCACTGGAAATATAGTTTTAGGGTCACCTGTATCCAAAAAAAGTATTTTCAGAAAAAGGTCTGTGTGTGTGTGTGTGTGTGTGTGTGTGTGTGTGTGTGTGTGTGTGTGTGTGTGTGTGTGTGTGTGTGTGTGTCTGTGTCAGTGTGTCCGTGTGTCTGTGAACAAGATAACTCAAAAACGAAAAGTCGGTAAAATACCAAACTTGGTATTTAAGTTTAGTATCTTCCAGGGATGCGACACAAAGATTTTGAGAAAAATCCCCTCACCCCAAGTTACCCTTTACATGGAAATTTTTTTGAAAATTATGATTTTTTAAAAAATGGCTCTAACAATTTTGATTAAAATGTTGTATATTAAATTTATTTACCTGACAAATAAAATGTATATTTTGAATTTTCTGGGAATAGCCTCTGAAGACTACTTTATTCTGGATGCATTTTTCATAACTACTATACTGTAAGGAATGGACAAAAACTTAACCCACAAAAAATGTAGACGTTAAAACACACAATTTATGTTACATACATTTTTTTTGTGGAGTTGATCGTTTTTGAGATATTCCTTTTTCTTGGTTTCAGCTTTGAAAACTTATACTTTTCTCATACAGGAATTTGTCAACTCCTGTCCCTACAAACAAAGGAACATCAGTCACATAGCAACCAGCTTTTGGCTTTCACTTTAACCTATGGTACTCCCTTATTTCGGTTCTACTTACAATAAAGCAAGAAATAAGACTATTTCTGTTAATTTTTCTCGATTAGCATGAAATAAATAAAAGATAAGCTTATTAACAATAATAATTTACAGAGATATAGAGAAAGTCATGTGAATGGAACACATCAGATTTTTTTTTCTTCCTTTTGTCTTCTTTATGTGTTGAATTTGACGGTCTGGGAGAAACTGTAGTTGGCTTCTTAACGCAAGCAGTAGGAGCAGACTGTTCACTTTCACTGTTCTTATATTTATGTTTATCAATAGCTAAACATTGTGAATCAACACAAAGAAAAAAACTGAAAGCGGGTCAGAATGCATACACATTTATATACTGATCTGACGAAGTCTCTGGAATGTTTGTGAGGAAGCAAGTTGTCTAGGGAATGTGATAGTTGAAAATGAGTCGGAATAGTAACACTCACCTCACTTATAGGTAATTATGTTCAAAACATATGTTTCAAGGGCAATTACATATAAGTGAGGTGAGTGTTACTATTCTGACTCATTTTCAACTATCACATTGATTAAAACTTCACTTGTCTCAAACTTCTGAGTTATTTAATAAGTCTAGGGAATGTTCGGCAGGGTTTGGCTGTAATGCCATCCGTCAGATAATATTAAAACTGAATCATTGAAATGAATCAACCACTGTCACCATCTGCTGTGCATAAGAGTAACTAATTTCACTTATTTTAAGACCTTACAACCCTTTAGGCTTACGTAAGCAGTAATTATTTTTGGCTTATCTCAATATCTTGCGGCACCTCTTAGCCAATCACTCAGTACCCTAGGGTATCAGTGCTCTAGAGATTAAATCTTCTCATGTGATTCAAGTTTTCAACTTACTGCCTAGCCACATCTAATGATAAGCAACAATTTATTACAATTACTCACCTATATATACTGCAAGTATTCTTGAAACACTGAGCATTGCACACACAAGAATGGCACTGATCATTATTGGTGTTGTATGGGTCAAGTAATGTGTACCTCGCTCCGCATCTGCGACACAAAACCTGAACCAGAGTTTCTGAACTGCATCCACTGATATGGCTCCACTCAAACAAATTAATGGATATACTGGGAATAAAAACCTTTCTTCCTGAAAACAAAAAATAACTGTATGAGTATGGCAATGGCACTTAAGGAAGCTAATGTGTAAAATTTTGGCCATTTTGGTCTACATTTTTATTTTTACTTTGTCTACTAACCTCCACTGCTGAAACTTTGTTATCTATCAGCTAACAGTTAAAGTAGACACATTCACAAGACAAATATGAAATGGACTTACTAAACCAATTACAAAGCACCATCTTGAGTGATTGGTCACAAAGCAAAAGCAGAACAAATAGAGCTTGCTATTTCCAACCACATGCTTTAGTTTGGATCTCATGATGTGCATTGAGTTGTTATTTGGAAGCTATATATTATTGGTTATTTACATTTTTTGTTACTGTGGATAGTGTTGTTGGTGTTTATATATACAGTAAAACCCTCTAATTACGCTTTTCAAGGGACTGAAAAGCACAATTATTGGGATAGCACTACACATGGGATATGATTTATTAGATATGAAAAAGCAATTTTGACACAATTTAATAGGCAATGCAATATAATAAGTACTTCTGAATATTTGGGTGGAGTACAGTGCAAAATGGGTCGTCTCCTTAGCGCGGTGGTAGCGCAGCTGCTTACCAAGCGGGAGACCTGGGTTCGATCCCCAGTACCGGCGTGGGGATTTTCCCTCCGCTGGGAGACCTGGCCCGGGGTGAACTCAGCCTCGTAAGGTCCCTGGGGGGCCAATTGAGGAGCTACTTGATGGAGAAGTAGCGGCTCCAGGTTGTGAGGACCGCATTAACCGGCCAGGAGGGATTCGAGGCGCTGACCACGTCTCACCCTCCAATACTGCACCCCATCCATGACGTCTGTAGTGGACCGAGATGGGGGACGCAGCGGCCGGGCGGTAGGCCAAGGTTCCCCGTGAGCTGTCGTGCCATGGAGTTATTAACAGTGCAAAATGAAGAACAATAGAACACTACCTACGAAAAAAAAAAATTATTGTTAATTGCTGTGTACTCTTACCGTTAAATTATTACATTCATGATTTCCCATTTTCTACTACTGTAAAACTCTTATACACTGCACAGAATTCAAAGAAAGACTACAGTACGTGAGGTTTATGTTGAAACATGGCCATTTATCTGCTAGCTGACAGGCCTAGAGGTTGGAGTGTATTAATGATAGTCTGCAGTCACAGTCACCCTGCACTGCCTATTACTCTCTCATTATCAGTTATGACTATGTTGTTAACAGTTATATTTGCTTTCTGGCCGTGAAATATGCAAAATATGCTGATATCTTTTGCCATCCTCTTTTTGCTGGCTTTCATATTCCAAGTGGGTGTTGAGAAACGAGGGAAACTTTGAAATCAGAGATTGAGATTAGGCAGTTAAGGGTTGCCAATTGCAATGCGGAATGCATTGCTATCTCTTTCTACTTACCATGTTTCGAGTGACACAAATAAGGTTAAAATACTTTGAAAGTGTAAATTCCTTTCAAGAAAAGGTACTGTTATAGCCAGATACTGCCAACCATAGGGGTATTCTAGGTAAAGTACTCGAGCCCTCGACCACTGAGTACAGTTAAACTATTTTCTCATCATACTTTAAAATTTTGCAATTTATTTACAATATTTGTATCCTTTTTTGGTCCTAAAAAGTGCTAATAGTGGGAATTGGAAGTGTTAAAGAGGGTAAAACCATGCAGTATTAGTATGGAACATCTAGGGACTTTACAAATACAGCATAATAAATGGGATATCGTTATAGTTGGGAGTGCAATAATGGGGTTTGTTTGTATTTCTGTATGTATATATTTATTTATACAAAATTTGAAGTGCAACAATGTCTCAAAAATTATGCTGCTCACCCAGTGATGATTCGCAAAGTGAAAATACTTTGCGTCACGGTGCAACCCAATAACCATTGAAATTATTAAGAAGAACCACAGAATTTCTTGAATAGGAGGAGTGGTGAAGGTTTGTAGGTGAACTGCATCAGCTCTGGGACTAAGCATGAGAACTGTAATCAGCAAGGGAGTGAAACTTCACAAAGAGAAGACAAAATTCCTGAATTATAGCACCAGTGTTTTTACAGGAAAAAAAAAAAAAAAAAAAAAACACAGGCAGCCTAGTCTGGCGATGTAAGTTTACATTATCAAAAATACATCTTATTTTACTTGAATTGAAATATGTTATGCCGGCATTATCAGTTAACAATAATAATAACAAATTAGTTACTAGTCATTGGTGTTCACTACTTTGGCACACTTGGGTGAGACATGACAGAAAAGTGCATAATCAGTTGTTACCTGGCAACATTGCAACTACAACAGAGGCAACATTATGCAATGCCATATGAAGTACAAGTGCAAAGTTTGACAAGTGGGGTGTACTTACCTTTAGCTTTTATAAAATAGATGAAATATTTCAACCAAGTATTCTATATTCAAAATACAGGTGGCTCCCTCCCCCCTCCCCAAAAAAAAGTATGTCTGTGAACAGTATAACACAAAAACAAAAATTTGATTAAATATTGATCTTAATATTTAAAGTAGAATACACATTCCAGGCTTGAAGGCATGGTCTAACAGATGAAAATTCATGATGTTTCTGCCATGACTTTGCTGTGTATCTTCAGGGGATGTTGGCTACTTATCATTAACAGCTAGGGTGAGGACTGTTCGATGGCTTGCTATTGTATACATAAGGCACTACAGCCCCCTTGTTTTTTATTTGTTTCTGATTCACCAATCTCAATGTGAATAAGGTTGCTTGTTGATAGGTCCCAGTGATGTTTTTGAGATAATTTATATTCAATTTGCATGAATTAATCTAGACTTTATTTAATCCTTATTGCTGACTGCTCTTCAAACACAGAACAGTTAGAAGCAACTCTTTTATACATATTTATACACTAGCATTTTCCTACAGAATTGGGTGCAATAGGTAAGAAAGAAACTGCGAGGGATTAAAATTTTTACTGGAAAGATTAAACAATTACTAGACAGCCTGCCTGGGTAGTGTGGTGGTAGCATGTCTGATTCACATTCAACAGGTCGTGAGTTCAAATCTCGCTTAGGGTGAGTTACCCACATAAGGTTTTTTTTGGGGGTTTTCCCTTATCCTGAGACGACGAATGTCGAGTAACTTTAAGCTGCCTGGACCCCAAGATCACATTTGAGCATCATTTCACCAATTTCATTCATCATCTGATATGACCAACCAGGTTAAAGGACGTTAAACTTTTACTAGACAACGTCAATTATCAAGGTAGAAGAAGTCTAAAGGGAGAAAATATAAATAACAGATTTTATGTTGGAATAATAGGTGAAACGATGGTAAGAAAGGGAAGAGTGTCTGGAGGTGTGGGTTCTTATGCAATGAAATCTCTATTATCTGTTCAATGCTAATTTAATCAAAACCAACAGGTTGCAATTGAGAAAAAATTAGCAGAAATAGTCTTATTACTTGCTTCCTTGTAAGTAAGAGCAAAGTAAGAGAGTGCCATAAATTAAAGTGATAGTCAAACGTTGGTTGCTATGTGACTGAAGTTCCTTTGTTTGTATGGACAGGAGTTGACAAATTCCTGTATGAGAAAAGTATAAGTTATAAATGTAAAAAGAAGCTAGTAACAGTGAAGTAACACAAATATTAATATAATAATTAATAACTGTAACACATTTTTACTTATGTTTTGGAATCCAAGGACTAGTTCCACAATAAATTGGTCTATTGCATCCTCATCTTAGTTTCTTTTTGGTCTCAGTTTCTTTTTGCTCTTGTTGTTTATTTAAATTGGAATGGTTACTGCTACTAGGTGGATTGTGTACTAAGATATTGCTAACTGCTGGAATCAAAGCAAATTTGGTGAGAGAGTCAATTGGTGGTATATCAAAATTCATTGCATGATTTTTATACTTCAATATAAATATTTTCTCCCAAACCATTAAATCAATGGGTCCATTTAAGTGTTTTAATAATTTAACAACTGGATTTATTTCATGATTAAATTTTCAAAAATGTTCTGCCACAGCTGATTTATCAATTTGTTTGTATTTAACATTCCTAAAGTGTTAATTTACTCTGGTTTCTAAATGATGTTTAGTCTTACCAATATAAACAAGGTCACAATTTAAACAATTTAATTGAGAAATGCCAGATTTTTTATTTTTTGAAATTTTATTCTTTTTGGATTCAGGGGGACCCAAAATCTGTATTTCTGGTGAAATCTTGGTATCGAATTTTTGGGTGCATTACAACACCTTCTCTATACACTATGTACATAGTATGTGTAGAGAAAGTAATAGTTTCTTTTAATTTGCTGAAAGAATTACACACAAATATGAATGTGAAATAACATAAAATTATTAATGAATGAAATCATTAATGAATTTGCATCATCATTCCTTTATGCAACAATTCACATGTGTTAAGCCGTTCATACATTCAACAGATGATTTCAGTCAGCATGCAAAGTGCATATATAAACTATGTAGGAGGCATGTGATATCAGCATAGCAAAATATAAGCGAGGAAAACCCCCCTAAAAAGTGGCAAAAAAACAATTGCTCTTAATGTACAATAAGTTTAGTGAAAAAGTACCCTACTCTTGCATTAGACAATATTGTCAGCTTCACAACAAAATTTACTGGAGTTTTGGTAAGCTGCATAAAGAGTGCAAGAAAAAAGTGGTCATATGCGGAAAAGCTTTCAACACCAGGAAAAAGAGGAAATGCTACAGACACACTTTGGACGTAGAGTGTGAATTGTTTCTTCAAGCAGTTATTGCTCACAAAGTAACCTCATGAGCCGCCTACAATAAACAAAGTGTTGCATGCGGTAAACCGTAATCCATAATTGCCTAATTTGAAAAAACTTCACTCTATGATTTGCTCAAAGAAATAGGGTTTGAATTTGCAAGCAGAAATATCAAAAGCATTGTAGTGGAAAAGGACGATATTGTAACAAAATCTTTCTTTTTCTCCAACAACTTTTTATTTCTTCCACACACAAAATGCAATCAGAAGCTGCTCACAAATAACTGTATTTCATAATCATTTTGCCATATAGTTTCTTTTCAACGTTCACTGTGGCAACAATACCGCCCACTACCAAGTTCCATAATCAGAATTTTTTCAAATTTGTTGAGGCACATTTTTGCGAGAGAAAAAAATAAAAAAAATGTTATATAAAGAATGGTTTGGGCATGAATTTTTGAAAATCTTTGTTACATCTTTGGAAGTTCCCAAGCTTCAATTAGGAATTTCATCTCGATCCAACATTTTGATTTTGAGTTCCGCTGTTCACAAAGACAAAACATTTATAACATTTCAAAAATGTTCTATTTTATAATTCAAGGAGCCTCAAAACATGTATTTTCATTAGAACCTCAAGATTAAATTTCTGGATGGAATATAACACTGTATTAAAGACAACTAAATACACAACACAAATACAATTCCAATGACTGTTTTACACTTACCTTGTGTGGTTGAATAAAAAACACTGCCATCCACAAATATAGTGGCATAAGTGACAACCAGTAAGGCAAACAACCTGGATTACGAGGCTTTGATGGAACCATCCATGCTACTGCCATCTGTAAAATATATTAATGATCTCTGACTCAGCTAACAAAGAATAAAACCACTGCATTTGGAAAAGCCTCTATTGCACCAGAATAAAACTATGCAGCATGTACAGTATATGAGCATTTTATATAACATTATGAAAAGAATAAATTTGCAATTACAATTAAAAAATCTAAAGTGTTACATTCACATGGTTCTCTCTACCCATATTAGTTATTTTTATCTCTTCAAAAGTCTATTGTTGTAAAAGTTACTTTTTAGACAGTTACTGGTAAAAGTAGAACTTTCTGCATGTCAGTAGTGTTAAAGACAGAAAATTGTCAGTGTTACAAAATTATAATACACTAACATAGTGTGGAATGTGACCGACCACAGCCTCATTAAAAAAGGCTGTGAATCTAACTTATAGAACACTTGCATCGATCCATAAAATGGCCAATGATATGAATGTCATCGATATGGAATGTGCAGAACCAGACAAAATTTTGCAAGAAAGCAAAATTACAATTGTTACCAAGAAAGTCAACAAATCTAATAAATTAAAATGCTGTTACATTATTTTCATTGTTTTATTAGTTTCACTGCCTCTGTTTAATAGGACTTTTGTGGTTCTGTAACTTATCATGTTGTCAACACTGATGCTAAGCAACGTTAGATGCTAAGTCTGGTTCACAATACCCTGATAACAACATGAAACAAAAATGAGCACAGGAAGCATACAGGGAAAAAGGGTTTTGTTCACCACAACCCAGTAACGAGGAAAGGAATGTGTTTCTTCTTCTCCTTTCCCTGTGCATTGAAACTTTAACTGACCAATAATATTGTTTCATGTCTCAAATTCAGCCAACATAATATGGGTTGGTCAATGTCATAATTGGAAGAAATGCTAATAAAGTGAGTTCTACTGGCAGTTTCATGTCATGGCCAATTAGAATAACCTCTACGGCAGAGTCTAATATGCACAGCATGTATCTAATATGCCATGCCCGAAAACAAGAATAGGAAACTTAAAACTTGGCCAAGCCTTGCTTCCCATACCTGGGGTCTGGAAAAGCTTTCCATTAATTGTGAACATTCCCACTGAAGCACATGTATTTCAACTTTGTGATTCATATTCTAAGTTACCTTTATTAATTGCAGTATTCAGTAACTTTATTCAGTGGTTGAGGGATGAAACAGTTACTAAGAGCTCACCCTAGATGAATTTTGGTGTGGGCTAATTTGCATTATGTAGGCTGGATTGGAACGAGATGAGAAAATGTCATTGGCCACTTAAAAACAAATGAAATCCCAAAGCACAAAATTGGTTTTCCACTTTGAAGAGAAGAACGAGGAGAAGGAGAAGCAGAAGCAGAAGGAGAAAAAGAAGAAGAAGAAGAAGAGTAGGAGGAGGAGGTGGTGGTGGTGGTGGTGGTGGTGGTGGTGGGGGTGGTGGTGGTGGTAGGTTGATGATGAGGCTGACAGCAGACTGAAAGGACCTACAGTTTTTACCGCTACGAACCTGTTGGGCCTTGGGGTATTCCACACAAGTAGTCAAAGATAAGGAGGCTGGTTAGGGTCAACTTAATTTGCCACTTCAGAATAGGAAATTGAACCAACCACAGACCCTCAGTATGAGAGCTGCAAACAAAAGCACTGAGCTATTTTGGTACCTGATAGACAAAATTTTACTGTGCAAAAAACATATATCCTGTCAAAGCACACCATTTATGTCAAATGCATTATTTCGTAGAGTTAACTATTTCCAAGATATTCTTTATTAACTTAAAAAAAACTTATATATTTCTCAAATGGTAGTAAGTTAACTCTTTTTTTTTCTCCTGTTCATGTAAATAAAACAAAATTATCACAAAATGGCTGGCTTTGAAAAGATTTGATTATTATTTTAACTTATTGTATACTATTTATTCCTATAATGAAATGTATAATGCAAATTTATCTGTATTAATAACAAATATTAGAATAAGCTTTAGTGATAGTGAGTGCTACAAATAAGATTTTTTATATACCTTGTACATATCTTAAGATCTCCAAATCATGGAAGATAATGAATTTAACTGAATTAAAATATATAATTATGAAACTTGTTTTCAGTTCTTACCAACATTAATGGAGTAAGCAGAGCTCCTACAAATATAAAATT
Organism: Hymenopus coronatus; assembly: GCA_030762935.1. Taxonomy (NCBI): domain Eukaryota; kingdom Metazoa; phylum Arthropoda; class Insecta; order Mantodea; family Hymenopodidae; genus Hymenopus; species Hymenopus coronatus. The sequence goes on from CM060898.1 coordinate 123,811,104, forward strand.
GAAGTTCAGGAATGCATTGATGAAGTAGAAATGGAATGGTTCTGTTCCATAGAGATCAGGTCCATGAGATGTGAACACATTATAGTGGATTATGTTATATGGAGCCACCACAAAGCGACCAAAATAAGTTGAGTCCAATTTCACCATTGGAACCTAGAAAAAACAAACACACAAAGGTTACAAAAATGGCTAATAGCTTTACACTGAGTGGAAGATATGTACCATATTTATCTGAATACAAGACAATGCTTTTTTCCAAAATATTAATGTTCCGAAGTGGGGGATTGTCTTGCATTCGCAATATGGTTTTCCAAATACCATACAGAGAGAAAGTATAGCGGGTATGGCAGTGGAGAAGCCTAGGGCAAATAGCATAGATTAGCCAAGGTTGCAACATATTAGGCAGATTTTATGCATTTCATTTCGCGCCAAAAATCAGCTGTTAATGAACATTCTCATTGGAAAAAAAAGATTATTTACTGAGACTAAAATAAAATTAGCGGATTACCTTTCTCATCGGTGGTTATATGTAATGTTGTATTGAAAGCCAAAGGTCAAGCAGAAAGAGGGAAGCTAGCTGCAGATTTCCCCTCATTGGGCCACACATATACCAGTTCATTTCTGGTTTCCCCACTGCCTCTCTGTGCCACCCACAATGGGAATGTACGTGCAAATTCGGAACAGGGAAAATGCTTTACAATACATTATATTAAGCATGTTGCTTTAATAGAAAATAGCACCCATAATCAGTTACAGTTATGCTTCTGCCACTGCTGCCTTCATCATGCTGTACCATTGCACACATTCTATACATCTCCATACTCCCCTCTCTTGCTCAAAAGATGAATTTATGCACAAATTAAAATTAAAATGGTTATATTAAGTATGATGTATTAATGGAAATTGGGAGGAATAATAACAAAATGCCAATAATTAATAATATTCAGATCCCAGGATTACTGTTTGCAGATGATCTAGTTGTAGGTGCAATTACAGTGAATGGCTAAAAACAATCCTTGCAAGCATTAAATAATTACTGTAAAAAATAGAGTTTAAAAGTGAACCAGGACAAGACAGATTGTAGTGTTCAAAAAAGGGGGGAAATTGAGCAAGTATGAAAGATGGAAGAATGAAAATAAAAGAGTACAGGGTAGTGAGGAAATGTATTTTTTTAGGAGTTAAAATACACAGTGGTGGCAATTGGGAAGAAAAAAAATTGCATTGGCAAAAGGAAAAGGAGCTTTATCAGCTATTAGAAGCTCAAATACAAAGTACCTAATATAAGTATTAGATGGTTAGAAAAAGTGTACAATATGGTGGTTGAGGCAAAAATGCTATACAGGATAGAAGTATGGGGATATTAGGAGGAGGATGGAATGTTCTAGATAAGGTGCATAGGAAATTTTGCAAAGAAATGCTTGGGTTACCAAATGCAACTGTTAGGCAGGTAGCACAAATAGAGCTGGGTAGAGTGGCAAGCAAGGAAAAAATTATGGAAAAGGCATTGAAATGTTCGTATAGAATATTGAAATTCGAAGAGAGGAGTTTGTTAAAACAGTGTTTAGCATATCAACAGGAAAGTTTAAAAAACAAGGGATGGGTAGACTGTCTCAGAAATAACTTTGAAAGTAGTAGGTTTGGGGAAATATGGAGAAGAAGAGAAAATAATGTGAATAATTTCTGGAAGTTGGCAAGGAAAAGATTTGGGGATATAGAAATACAAAAAATATTTGGTGAGAGACCTGAAAAGAGATCTTTAGTTTTTATACACCAATGAAAAACTCATGGGGAATGGAAAAGTATATAGAAAAGCATATAGATGCGATAAATAAAGGTATTGCAAAGAATGGAGGTTAAAAGGTTTAAGGAAGGATATTCCACAAAATCAATGTCCTATATGTGGCAGAAGTGAAGATATGGAACATATATTATTTAAATGTAATGGGACCGAAGTTTGGACAAAAGAGCATAATAATAAGAAATGGTTAAAGATAGATAGAAATGTAGCGATAGTTGAAATGTTTCAAAAAGACAGTAAGAAGATTGGACAATTCTTATACAAAGTGAAAAATAAATGGGTATGGGGTAAATACAGACAAAATGATATGATAAACTATTGTAAAATATGAGTATGACCGGTAAAGAGCCAGTCATATTCACCTATATACAGCTTAGCATAAATAAAGTATTCAATAAATATATTAAGTATGTTGTCATAATTGAAATCATTCCATAATCATCGTTACAGCTAAGCTGTCAACGTCACCACCAAACACAAACATACCAGCACATTTCCATTCTCTCTTCGTCTCTCTCCCGCTCGCAATTTGAATTCTGCGCAAATTAAAATTAGGTAAAAAACTGTACAATGTGTTATAGTAAGTATGTTGTCTAAATGAAAATCAAACCAATCATCATTGTTACAGCTATGCTGCTGTCACCGCCGCCATCATGTTGGATATGCTGTACATTTCTCCCTCCTACTTATAATCCGCAAATTCAAATTAGGTAAAAGCATTTATGATATTATAACCAGCTGAAAAATTCAATGTCACAGTCAAGATTTGAACACGGTTCTCCTGTGTAATTGCTCTAACCATTGCTGCTTGACAACATGCCAGTATGATGTTCAATCCTCCAACTGATTTATGTGTTTTTTTTATCCAGTTTTTTATTTTTTGTTATTTTTTATTTTTTATCCAGTCTGTTCTTTCAGAGAACATCTTAATGTTGATTTACATTTGTAAGTATACTTATAATGTATGTCGCCATTAAGGGACATACCGGTTAGTAAAAAAAAAAAAAAATTCAAAAAAGCATCAATCAGTTGGAGGATTGATTGACAATCCAGTATGTTGTCACAGTAGCTCAATGGTTAGAGCAACTGCACAGAGAGCAGGAGAACTGTGTTTAAATCCTGGCTGTGGCATTGAATTTTTCACTTGGTTATAATAATAAAAAACATTACCCAGTGTAAGGAGCACTACCAATATAACATTTATGATGTATTATATTAAGTATATTGTATGTTAATACAAAGTCATATCCACCGTCGCCACTGTCGCCACCGCCACCACAACCAACCATCACACCCATACATTTCCATACTTCCCTTTCCGTCAACTGCTCAAAATGTGAATTTTGATGCAAAATCAAATTAATTAAAAAATATAAATATAAAAATTAATAAAATTAAATAAATTAAATAAGAGACTTAACCAGATTAAGGGTCCCTTAGTTTGTTCAAAATATAATCATTTTCAATTAAAACTTCTTCTTTTTATATACTTCTTCTAAACCTGTCTTCAGTTTATTTATGTAGATGATGTGCTAAATTTCAAAATTAAGTTCTGGAAAATGGGGGTTGTGTTGTATTCAGATATATACAGTATATATATCTGGTGTTGGTCTGTTGTCATGCTGAAATTAAGAAAGCAGCTGGTAGTTTTTTTTGTTTTTTTTTTTGGTAGTGTTTAATGCCCGCTTTTACTGCTCTGGCACCGCAGGTGATGATACATGAAGATGGAGTCCCAGTGGAATGAGATGGCGGGGGAAACCAGAGAAAACCCGCCCTTGTGCCGTTTTGTCCACCACAAATCTCACATGCGGTCACTTGGAATCGAACCCAGGCTGTCTAGGTGAGAGGTGAATGGTCTGACCACTCAACCACGGCGCGGCCAAAGCAGCTGGCTCTACATTACAGGAATTATAATAACTTTCACTAGTGGTAGATTCAACAAGCAGCCATCAACAAAAGAATAGAAGGGAAAGGAAGGGCAACGACTGGAGAGAAAATGAGCAGGCAGATAATGTATGTGGTTGATGTCAGAAGGGGGATTTGAAACAATGATGAGGAAAGTGAATAGAACAAGAGGAAGGGAAATAAAAGCTCCAAGCCAGTAAAGAACAGGGAAAAAACAAAATGTTGGATTTTTTTTGGTAGTGTTTAACGCCCGCTTTTACTACTTGTGGCACTGCAAGTGATGACACATGAAATGAAGATGGAGCACTGGTGGAATGCGATAACAGGGGAAATAGGAGAACCCAGAGAAAACCTGCCCCTGTGCCACTTTGTCCACTACAAATCTCACATGCAGTCGCTTGGGATTGAACCCAGGCCTAACCACTTGGCCACAGCGTGGCCTTTAAATGTTGGATGATAAGTATTAAAATTATGAGGAAGAAATTATATAAAACAGTATGAGTATGCAATAATAGCCACCTCTTGGTGACAAATGAAACAACTGGTGGAGCACATGAAGGTAGAAAAGAAAGAAGAATAAAACGGGAAAGAGAGAAGGAAAGGAATATATCACCAAGAGTAAGCACATTGAGCAAAAGCTAGGTAAACAGTAAATTAGGAGAGATAGTAGAGAGAGAAAAAGTAACGTTAAGTGAAATGGGATAAGTGAGGTACACAAAATAGAGCAACTAAGTAAAAAATGTAAGAAGTGTTAGCAAAGATGAGCAATGAAAAGACTAAGATTACGGAATGTGGAAGGAAAATGGAAACAGTGTAAATGAATAAACAGTTGGGAAACATTCACCAGTTCACCTTAATTAATATAACCAGGGCGTTAAACTGTATTGGTGTCTAGGATGAATATATGCTTAGATGAAGTTGTAAATTTTTAGAATATAATAATGTAATTGACAAAAGAAGTAAATGTTTATTCAGTCATAGTGGTAAGTATTTAATTTTTGTAGCAAATTAATGGTAATTAAAGCAGCCACTTGAAGTTAGAATGCAGGTATGAAAGAAAATAAATGTTTTAACTTAAAATTTACTGCAATCTAATTGCTGAAATTATTAAAAACTAATAATTTCTTCATAAATTAAAAGTTTTCAGTGAATTCTTTCATACTGCAGAATCCTTGGTAATGAAAATACAAACGCCTTACAAAAAAAGGCACAATGTTTCACTAAATTGAGGATCATTTTTTTCAGAAGTCGATAAATGCACAAATTTAGGAAATTCAGATTTTTGTAGTTGCATATCAACTTTGTTGGCCTGCATGGCTTACCGAGTTGATTTAATCAAAATCCAATATTTGCCTTAGTTATAGGATGTTGAAAACCTGGCTCTTTGTTCTCAACCTGTTAAGAGCAGAAAATAAAGGTTAATTTCATTTTACTTCTGAAAGAAAATAACATTGTAAGGAAGCCAATTATTGGCCAGCACTTCTCAGCAGAGGCAACAATACAAATAAATGGTTCAAACAACATTAAGTTCTGAATATTATGCAGCTTGTACCAGGTTTTACAGGGATAAGGTAGCAATAACATAATAGTATGTTACGCTCTAATATGGAGAGTCATGATCAGGAAATGATATACATAACTAAGTGCTCAGGTGGAGGAAGTTTGGGTCATGAGTAAAAGCAGCTAAGAAGCCCTGCAAGCATAAGAAAATACAAACTATGTCATGTTTACATTAGTTACCAGATATACCAGCAAACCCAAAAGCCTCATGAAGAAAAGAATGCAGAGCAGTTGATCCCACATTTTGTCGGTATGTAAATAGTTTAAACAAAAGTTACTAGGATAAACTGTTAATAAAGTATATAAAAATCATATCACCAAAGCATACAAGAATAGCAAAAAAGAGCAATTTGGTTTTAGTCAAGTACAGAATAAGGAATAAAGATGATGAGACATCTGTTTGTGCCACAACATTTCAAGCAATATCAAGGATGTCCAAAGTTAGATTCACACATTTGGCCAGTAAGACAAGAAAGTTATGAGTTGAAAACCGAGAAAGGGTTGAGATACCAAGGTAATGTCAAGATATTACACACAAGGATCTCAAGTCCAGTACACTAAAGGCCTTAGCATCTAAAGTTATCTTATAAATTAAGCCTAATGGTTGATAACTTATTAAAAAGCCTAAAAAAAGGCATTGTTGTCAGCACTGGACACCTGGGTATAATGGAAGTTCTGTTAAGAAGTCCAAAAACTGCTATCAAGTTTTTTTTTTTTTTTTTTTTTTTAAGCAGTACCGGAGTCTGGTCAGGACTCTGGCCTGTATCCCCTATTTACATTCCCCCCTGTATGATTACTGGTTTTACTGTTCCTTTACACAAACATATAACAACTTTGATCAAGGCGGGACTCGAACCACGATCCCCTGCCCACGAAGCACCAAAGCGAGACGCCTTAGCGAGCGTGGCCATAGGGACCGGCTCAAGTTAGGATAGCAGTTACTTTGCTAAAAATAATCATGGATGGGAAACTATATTTTAAAACTCATGAAATATTTTGGAATACCAGAAAGAGGAATGTTGAAGAGGACATTGTTGAAAGTTGTCATTAGGCTTCTAGTTTTGTATTGCTGGATTCTATATTTTGTTTCAGATTTTCATAATGTTAAACTACTATTCTGCATTTGTGTTTATTCAACTGTTATGGAACAATATGATACTAAATTTAATGCAATATAACATGAAAAAAAAATCTTATGTGATTCATTCACAGATTTTCTCTACATCTCTATAATAAATTATTCTTAAGCAGCTTTTCCTCTTCTTATTTCATGCTAATTGAGACAAACGAGCCCGCCTGGGTAGTGTGGTGGTAGCGTGTCTACCTCACATTCAAAAGGTCGTGAGTTCGAATCTCGCTTAGGATTAGTTACCCGGATAAGGTTTTTTTGGGGTTTCACCTTATCCTGAGAAGACGAATGTTGAGTAACTTTAAGCTCCATGGACCCTGAGATCAATTGAGCATCATATCATCAATTTCATTCATCATTCGATATGACCAAACCAGGTTAAAGAACGTTAAATTACAAACAAACAAAAAAAACAACAAAAAAAAAAAAAAAAAAAAAAAATTTAGACAAACATTAACAGAATTGGTCATATTACTTGGTTCCTTGTTAAGAGACAAATAAGGAAGTACAACTGGTTAAAGCAATTTTAAAAGCTGGTTGCTATGTGATTGAATGATGTTCTCTTTGCATGGCCAGGAGTTGACAAATACTGTATGACTGTTTTTTTAAAATTTAAACCAATAACAAGGAATATCTCGGAAATGGTTACTTCTAAAAAAAATTGGATATGACCTAATTTGTGTGTGCTCTACATTTTTTGTGTAGTAGCTTTTTATCTATTTCTTATGGTTACCACTTTGCAAGTCATTCAGAATGAAGAGCACTTCAGAGGCTATTCCAAGAAAATTCATTTATTTTTTATGTATCTTTAATATATGGTATTTTATTCAAAACTGATACAGCAATTTCTGAGAAAATCAAAATTTTCTAAATTTTTTCTATATAAAGGGTAGTTTGGGGTGGGGGAATTTTCTTCAAAATCTTCGAGTCACACTCTTGGAAGATGCTGAACTTAAATATCAAATTGAATTTTTGTTTTTGAGATATCTCATATCCACCCACTCTGCCCACCCCCACACTCGTAACCTCTTTCTAAAACTGCATTTTTGGATACAGGAGACCCTAAAATGTGTGTTTCCAGTGAAATCTCTGTGTTGAGACTACACCCTGGGGTGTAATCCCTGAACATGTGTGAACCCCTTGCTTCTTTAGTCTGACCATTGGCTCCATTGTTACATGTGCATTAGTGGACATCTGTGCCAGTGGCAAGTTCTTTTAACATCATAGTTGTGATTGTTACATCTGTGCAAGAGGACACATGTTCTGTCAGAATGTTCTTTGACGTTGAAACCCACATTGTTACACCTGAATGAGTTTGTGAACACCTGCAGTGTTTTGCATGTGCAACAGCTTCTGGGAATTTCCAGTAACCAACAAGTATAAAAAGGGCAAAGAAACACTGCTCAGAGTTCAGTTTTCACTGGGAAGCATCACATGCAATATTTAAGAGAAATTCATGGCAAACTGTAACTTGAAAGTTGAAAGAAACTATACAACAAAAATTGTTATAAAAGTATTGAAGAAAGACAGTTATTGTGAGCAGATTCTGAGTATAATCAGTTTGCCAAAGAAATAGAGATATTGCAGAAAAAGAGAGTTTCTGTAACAGTATGAAATTTTTGGGTGGAATGCTAGGTACTATCTAGATAAGGTAAAAAAAGAGATGCCTTCTTTATAATATTTATAAAAAGGGTATAGGCAAAAGAGTACTCATATTCTGAATGTGTCTATTAAGAAAATTGTATCCTTCCAGCTTTGTACTGGTCAACTTTGAAAAAACTTTCAAAATTGTGTAACTACACTTTGATATTAGGAATAAACATTTGAGGAGTGTTTATTTTGTTACCTTATTTCAGTTTGGTATTTGAAAATGTGTTTCCTGAAAAATTTATTTTATCCATTTTTTAAAAAAAAATCTTATTATATCACTCATCAAAGCTAATATGTCAAGAAATCATCCACTAAAAGCACATTAAATAACAATGGTAAAACTTGTTGAATAAAGCAACATTAACTCCAGAAAATTAATGATTAAGTTGTTGTTCTCCTCCATTTGCATGAGTGGTCCAGAATTAAAAGGGAAAAAATCTTGTTGACTTCAAAAATATTAAAAACCCAATATATTATTAGTCCTAAATAGCCAACTTTCAGGCTGCACAGAGGCCAAGTGGTTAGATCACTCGCCTCTCACCAAGGTACCAAGAGTTCGATCTCAGGCAACCACATATGGGATTTGTGGTGCACAAAGCGAAGTAGGGGCAGGTTTTCTGCGGGCTCTGCAGTTTCCCCCCACCATCGCTTTCCGCCGGTGTTCCATCTTCATCCCATTTATCATCAGAGTCATCACCTGCAGTGCCATAGGTAGTAAAAATGGGCATTACACACAATCAAAAAACAACCTTCACTCTTTACCAGACTTTTCGTTCATCCTATGTAAAAGTAAAAAATGCCAGTCCCTCAAAGGTTATGATGAAAAATATGGTCTAATTGCAGCTTTGAACAGTGTGCAAGTTCCCTATGAGTTACTTGATTATGCTTTCAAATGGAATCCGCTTCTCAAGGTATGTACTTTCTTTTGATACAAAATTTATTCCAAATATGTCTGATGAAAAATCACAGAGCTAGTGTTTGTAACACTATGCATCGATGAAAATGTTACAGTGATTATATGACCTAAGACAGGATTTTAACAAAATTCATTAAAAATGGCACTGTTAAAGCTGCTTGAGCATGTAGAAGGAAACATCAGCTTTAAAATACTAAACATTAACTGGTTGCAAATGATTTTAAATTATTGTGTTTCTATTTCAGGTGATAACAGATTACTGCATCCATCATCAGATATGGTGATGTAATTGGAACTTTAAAAAGTTATCAGATCATTAAATTATTGTTTCAAGGATAATTAAGCTTTCTGGAATGTTCTGATGATATTTTAAAATCTTTAAGATCTTCAGTGTCCACTTTTAAATCAGATAAACAATGCAAATAAAAAAAATTGGAAAAAGAAAAGACAGACTGTTGTCAAAATTTTCAGTCTAGTTAGAACAAGAATTCAACATGCAAGAAAACATATTACAAAGCCTAAAGCTAAAACAATCCCAGAGGAGTCCATTTCATACTCTTTTTATTCGGTCATCTCATAAATGTTTTGAGGATGCTGGCATAAAAGCTAAGTGAAAAATAATGCTAACAACATTTTTCTGAAAAAGGGCTTGTTCTTGGGACAAAAATGTTATTCAATACTTCCAGAAAGAGAGATGCAACATTATTTTAGAGAAAATAACTCAAACAACCCCCCAAAAGAGCTTCTAGTATAAGAAGTCTTTCCAAACTGTGCTGCTGCCAGTGATATCTTTCACACCAGACAAGGCATTGGCATTCTTTGTTAATAATAATTTGACTAAATATGTAAATGTGCACCTTGAAAATACAAAACAAGCATTGTAATAGTGTATGGTTAAAAGCAAAAGAGGTTTGCTATGATACTAAATTGACAGAAATAGCAGCAGAATTCAATGTGCAAGCCCTGATCGACCACACAGTTTGTAGGTTAGTGAATGTCCAGGAAGAAGTGTCTACAATGCTCCTGAGGAAATAAACATATTTAAATGGGGATATGATGGGAGTAGTGGTCATTGGCAATATGAACAAGTTTTTAAGGATGAAAAAAATTGACAATTTTTGATGATTCCAAGATGTCTGTGATTTTGCTTGCACCTCTTCAAATGAGCAATAAAACAATAAATAGTGCTCTTGCAAAATCAAAGACTCTCCTCTGCTAGATTCTGCCATTCTATTAGGCTCCTCCTTATGAAAGAAACAAAAGAACTCGCAAGAAGTAAAATACATAAAATTGAAAATCAAATTCAAAACCTTCAGCCAATAAAAATAATGACTAATAATAAAGAGTTCAAAATTGTAACCAAATTATAATAACAATGGTCGATGGGAAAATCTGCAGTACAAAGATGGACTATTCTTCTCAGAATGTATGTTACATTTGTATTGTACATCCCGATAGATGAACAAGATAAAATTCCATTTCCAGATGTCACAACCTATTCTTTTCACTTGTCAACCTTATGTGCTTTTTGAATGCCTCCTTTACATTTTGTACAGATGACAATTAAAAAATGGCAAATAAGGGGAGAAGAATATGACTAAGAAAAGAAGTTATTAAACAAGAATTTTGTAAGAAAATGTAATTGTACACAATCCAAAGCTGAGTGGTACTGGTTCATCAAATGATGGGAACAAGCTTGGCAATTTTTTGGAAACCCTGAAAATATGGCAGAAAAATATTGGATAAATTGCTGAAACCGTGAAAAATTTTACATAGGGAGAGCATTGAAATTAGGATCTGTGATAATTTGTTTAACAGGGACCAGTTAAGTGAGGGCTGCAACCTGTCCTCAACATGATTAATAAGATCAAATTGAATGAATCCTCCTCTCCATCTGAGGATTCTCAAAGGGTCTCTGAAGTTAAGCAGCATTAGATGTGATCTGTACTTGAATGGGTGGACACTTTGCGACACTAAAGGTGGCTCACGGAAAGACTTAAGCAAAAACTGCACAAAGACCTGTCAATGGATATGTAATAAGAGATGTCAAGCAGCATTGGGCGTGGAAGTACATGGATGTATGACCAAAATACTACACCAGGTGGACTACAAAAAAAATCATGCTGGAAGCTGCATATAGACCCGTTGCCAAATCAAGAAAGTTAAGCAGCATTGGGCGTGGTCTCTGCTTGGATGAAAGACTGCTAAACGACACCAAGAGTGGACCTAGGAGAAAGTGAGTGCATGTTCTATCGCAGATCTAGTGTCAGGAAACCATTCTGATTAGTTGGGACTGAACGCAACTAAAGGCACACCTCCAAGCTATAAATATTCGCTTTTTAAGCCAGTTTTGCCAGTTCCCTGACGAAGACCAGAGTCAAGATGGTCGAAAGCTTGGATTTCTCTGATTCAAATTTAACATAGTTGCCATTCCAGGAAGACATCTGTAATAAAATGAAATTTGGCAACTAAGAACAAGGAAAATCTTAGAAACTTGAAATTAAAACAGGAAGATAAATCAGCAGTGGCATTACATTTTCGGAGAGAGCATCAGCAGTAGAGAAGACCCTAATTTTATTAAAAGGTACAAGAAACAGTTAGGAATTGGAAACCTGGGAGAATATCCATATCTGGAAGAACAAAACACATTTGATGAATTTCGATGAAATCCAACTTGGAGAAATTCTTGGCCAGAAGTTCCTAAATGCAACATCAGAGGCTAGCCTATACACCATATAATCATGGCACTGGAGTCAAAAAGTTGATAATGGAAGCAATGGTACTTCTAAAGTATGTCCTAAGTAATGGAAATGTGTTACAACCGACTCAAATGAATGCTTAACTTATATCACTGTCCCAAAATCCTTATAATTTCAAGTAATAAGTGAACTGTTGTTACAAAATAGGTATAAGTAATTTATAATGAAGATTGGCATTCATGTATCAGCTCTTAAACAACATTTTGGGCAACTGCCTTTCACAGTTCAATAGCTTAGTTAAGTCTGATTGGCCCGAGGATTTATAGCGTATGTTTGCCTGCAAGTTATATGCCAGTCAACTATAATTTGTAATTCTTAGGTGAAAAAAAGTTTAATCTAGTATAATCTAATCTAAAACTACAACTTGAAAGCAAGGTGGTTTCAAGATCTCACATCATATACCATATTCACCCGAATATAAGATGAACACCTTTTTTCAGAACTTAATAATACTAGAATTTAGCATAGCATCTATTGAAAAAGAAGACATGATAACTTAATTTTTAAAATATATATTGATCAAACTAAGGGAAACACCTAAACTGATTAAGCTGCTTTTTTAAAGCACAAATTCACATACTGGGTGAGAGAGTGGAAATGAATTGGTATGTAAGAAGTGACAGCAACAGCAGTGGAGCTTCAAAAACAATGATAAATAACATTTTCTATTTAGATTGTATACCTAACATAACACATTATTGTAAACAGTTTTACCTAATTCAACTTTGCATGGGTATTCTTGTAATGGGCAGGAGCAGAAGAATGGAAATGTATCACTTTGTGTGCGATAAGTGATGGTGATAATGGCAGCATGCTGCAAGATGATGATGGATATGATTTTCTATTTAGACAACATACTTAATATAACACATCATTATAAAAAGTTATATATTATTCAAATTTGTTCAAAAATTCACATGTGAATGTAAGGGAGAGGGGAAAATGGAAACATACCCAGTATGTCTGCTATAAAACATGCAACTGAACCTTACTTAATGTTTGACTATTTGCTCCTAATACACATTAAAGCTTACAAACTTCCATTTGTTAACAGCAAACTTTATGGCATGAAATAAAATGCGCAAAACCTGCAGTGTATGTCACAACCTTTGCAGTAATCTTTACCACTTCCCCCTGGCTGCCACTGCTGCACCTGTGAAATTTGAAATTTACTTTTTTCTGACATGCTATTTAGAAAACATGTCGTAAATGCAAGACAACTCCCAGTTTTCAACATTATTATTTTGGGGGGGAAAAAAAGCATGGTCTTGTATTTGGATAAATACCACACATACCTCTGTTATACTGTAAGGGGTAATTCACAATGAAACTAAACAAAAGTTTGTTTAATTTAAAGCTTAGTTTTATGTTTATGTCATTCATTGGAAATATTCCATTAGAATAAATATCATCCACTTTTTAAGTTATGCTTATGCTTAATTTTCACTCTGAATGAGCCAATAAAATGTTCTCCCTAGGATAATAGTATTACTTTTAGAACTGGTTATAAAACTATTTGAATGATCATATTAGTGCAGTCTGAGAACTTTATTTTGGAGCTGTGTTACAGGATCTAAACTTATTTTTTTGGAATAGCTCCACTCTCACCATTCCAAAATAGCAGTTATGTTCTTCCTACATCTAATTCATGCAAAAGAAATCATACTTGTAGTGCTTACCAGAATAACAAGTGTGGAAATAGCACTCCACTGCAAAAACATCTTTATTTCCTTCCTTCTAAATAACACATCCAGTGCTATTGGAATTCTAAAAATCAAAAACATCAAAATAAAAGAAAATTAGTTGGTTGGGAAAAATAATTATTTTAATGTTCAAAAGTAATGTAATTTAAACTAGTATTATCTGATATGCTGCTTTAATGAGGACATGGTAGGGACACTAAAAAAAGTTTTGAGATACAAAAAAACTACATCTGATAAAATTAGTCTAACTGATGGCATTTTTCAGGTATTCACCACCACATTGTATGCACTTTCTCATTCTCTATAACCACTTTTGAAAGCATTGCTGCCATTCATTTTCATGTAGCTATAAAAGCTACTGTATCATACACTGCAACTGCTTCTTAAGGACTCTTTCCATGCATACAAGAAAAAGCAGTCTCATATCAAAATGGGGGTATGAGCTATCAGCTTCACCCTGTGGAGACTATGTTGGCTATGCAAATATGAGCTATGGCTATGAGAAGACAGTGAGGCAATATTCTGGAAACTGCTGGCAATGTCTTTATTCCAATGCTGTAGAACAATTTCATCTCATGTAGCTCAATAACTGTACACAAAGGTGTGACAATGCAGTAGTTTGATGTATTATGCCTGCTAGTGCACATGTTAAAATTTTACACCCACCTGCAACAATGAAGTTGAGCTATGGAAAGCAAGTCATTCAAGCATATGCTACGATTCAGGGTGGCAAGGTATAGAGATGTACGTTTGGCAGTCCAATCTGCACATTTCCACAATTTCTTTAAATGTTACATGTTTGTTTTCACGAATCATTTTTTCCACAGCAGCTGTATATTTTCCTCAGTCACTGCTGTAGATGGATGACTATTCCTAACTTCATCCTTTAATGAAGTTTGGCCTCTTTTAAGCTCTTGAAATCACCAAAAAAATAGTGGCTTTCAATAGATCCTTTGTATGAGCAATGATAGGGTTAAATTATCTAAATGTTCTAATTACACTTGAATATAATGATGCATTTCATATGGTCGTTACAGTTATAAGTAGAGAAAGACATAACACTAAAACAAATTAAATGAAATAATAATTTAGGGCCAGATCCATAGTCCTCATGCTCAAATCTCACTCGAGCGCCAATCAGATTCAGAAACAAAACTCAACTGAACAGTATGCAAGGAATGAGTGAAAATTAAGTGAGATTTGAGCATTTTTCCAGCAGTCTGTGTAGACTTGAGATGCACTAAAATGGTTTCTGAAATGTTATTAAAAACACATTAACATTATTCAAACATGTAAGTGGTAGCTACATATGTGAACATTCATGCCATTCTGCATAATTTGTTGATTAAAAATTTTGAGGTTATGGTAGCCAGCAAAGCTAAAGGCCTGGGAGAATTAGCAATTCAGCAGTAGTATGCCAGGGATTACCAGATTTCTAATCCTCTAATACAGAGCTCCAATTACTAATATATTTGATAACTTATTCATAACTGTGTGTTCTTACAATGTGGTTTTACTTCAAGCAAACTGCAAAGATGAACTTATTGTCACTATCATTTGTCTAGGTGACACAGCTGGATGACATTCAAAACAATATTCTGGTAGAAAACATGGAACACTATCTGTAACTATCGCATTTATCCAAATACAAGACAATTTTTTTTCCCAAAATATAAATGTTCAAAATTAAGGGTAGATGTCAGTGACAAAACCTGGGTGAAACTACAGAGATTACCACCAAGGTCATGGACATATACGGTAGATTTTATGCATTTCATTTTGAGCCAAAAATTAGCTGTGAATATAAGCACTCTCACTGGAGAAAAAAAATTCTTTCCGAGATTAAAATAAAACTAAGAGATCTTCCTTTCACGTTGGTGGTTGGTTGAACATAATGTAGCTTTGGGAGCCCACAAATGTCATTACAACTATGCTTCTATCATAGGAAACATTCTGTATAACTCCATTTCTCTGCCGCTCAAAACGTGAATTTAAGTGCAAATTCAATTTCTGTAAAATGTTTCACGATATATTATATTAAGTAGGTATGTTGTATTGATAGAAAATCGCATCCATAATCATTGTTATGCTAAGTTGGTGCCGTCACCACCGAGTACAGACATACAGGAACATTTCCGTTCTCCCTTTTCAGTCTCTCTTCTGCTAATAATATAAATTTCTGCGCAAATTCAAAGAATGTTAAAATGTTTATGATATTAAGTTGTCTAAATAGAAAATCATATCCATCATTGTCATTACGGCTACGTTGCCAGTGCTACTGTCACATCTGCCGTTCAAAACGTGAATTTCTGCATAAATTTTAATTATTAATTTCAGTAAAACTTTTTACAATGGAGTGTATTATTAGGTATGTTGTTTAAATGGAAAATATTATTAATTATCATTGTTTCAGTTGCTCTGATGTTGTCACTATCACCTTCTTTGATCTCACACATCGGCACATCATTTCTGTTCTCCTACCCATCATATGAATTTCTGCACAAATTCTAATTAAATTACAACAAAGGACAGGACTAAATCAGCTTGCGTCCCTTAGTTTGTTAAAAATATATGGCAAACATTAAATTTAATTTAATAATTAAATTATCATATCTTCATTTTATATAGTTGATATGCTAAATTCAAAATTAAGTATTGAAAAATGGGGATCGTCTTGTATTTGAATAAATACAGTATAATGTTTTCAGTGTCATTATTCACATTCAACATAACTACTTATTGTCTGTACATTGCTATACATGTAAAAAATATTAAAAAGAAGTAATAAAACAATGGAGAACACAGAAGAGCTCCTGTTAATAATTTCTCTGCGTAAATAACAATAATATGGTCATTAATGTTACATTCATAGGTATTCAATATTTTTGCCAATATTTCCAGAGCAGATTCCTTTTTTTATAGGCAAATACATTCTAACTTCTTACTTTCCAAAACATTGCTGCTCTCAACAATTTTATTAAGAGGCGTTTGTTTCTGGACAAAAAATTTAGGACTGTCCGAAATTTTAGTCCACAAATGAAAACCACGGAGCATCACAGCCCATGTGGAAGACTGTGTATCCAGTGACTAAAAATAAAGTGCTAACCACAGAATTCATAGCCCTCTCTAGCATTGTCAATACTTTTCCAAAAATGACAACAATTAATGGTCGATTGTCCATGGTTATTTAATGGTCTTGCAATGAGTCGCACACAAATATAATGATAATTCAAGAAAATTTCTCTGGTTACCAAAATAAGGAAAAATCAATACTCATACTTGAGTGAGTGACGAATGAATGGAGTAAGAGTATCCACCTGGTAAGGTCTATGGATTTGCTCCTAAATCATATTGAAAAATATAATATTCAAGTGACAAGTTTCTCTAAATAGCATTCTTACTGTTTAACAACATGGGTATTCTCACCCAAGTAAAGCTGCAAAAGGCCAACTGAGGAATGCTGACAAAGCTGTAGTAAACACTGCTAGCTCGTATTTTCTTTGGTACCAGGCTCCCATTGACAACAAACACATGTACCTGTAAACCAAAAAACAGTTTCAGAAAATTGTCAGTTTGAATTTCATAACTAGGTTAAAAAATAACAACAAAAAAAACAGCACATTTCCAAACACCACAGCTAGGTAGTTTCATTTTATTAATTTCATTTTTAAATGTATACCAGTGAATGTTTTTCCAATGATGGAGATGACTGCCAGGAAAGTTGTTTAAGCATAATGGGATTTTTAAACTAAATTTTAAGGAGCTTCACATGTCATTTTACAGCTCTGTATTTATTAGAATATGTATGAGCTTTTGAAGTTTCTAAACATTACATAGTCTGAAATATTGTAATTTACAAAACTTTAATCCTGCCTCTCACCAAAGTTCATATCTCTTTTTGTATTATTATTAACAAGGTTTCCATAGTTCTTTAGCACTTCCTGATATGAAAACTTAAACTCATTAGGTACACTGTCTATATTCTTCATTATGTGTCTTTCTTTTGCTATTTTCATTTGTATTTGTTTCTTATAAGCTAAATTGTGGCCATTCATGATAAGTTTGAGTTTTTCTGAAATTGAAAACTTATGTAACTATGTTGCTGGCCTTTGTTGATGCAATCACAATAGTGCTTGTACATTCTATTGTTTTCTAAGACACAGTTTATTCTACTACTATCATTGTCTGGGATCTCAAATATTGCCAAAGTGTATTTTGTAATCTATGTGTGTTATATGGGCAGGAACAAATTTTTCCACATGGTACACATGTGCTTACATGCAAAGGTAGATCCAGAGGGGGAAGAGATGTACACCCCCTTCTCACCAAGCAAAAATAAAAAAAAAATTATAGGATGCAACATAACAAATCTCCAATAACAGTTTAAAATTGGACACAATATTTTGCAAAATAAACATAAACTAGTAATATTGATTTAGATACATGTGGCAATTAAAAGTATATACTCAAATGTGCTAGTTTAACCTGATACTATTAGCTTATGTTTTGCTGTCTTACTCTGTTCTGTTAAGCTGAGAGGGAAGTGAAACGCATGCACATTAACATAGCCAACAGTTAAAACAAAGTTATCATCTGACGGTTGTGCTATTCTGCCATTACATGATGATTATGCTTACTTTTTAGCTTATATCTTGCAAAATGTGTTGTTTCCTAATTAAGAAAAAAAGATTGAATGAGACCTCTGCACAAGTGAAAATAAACAATGAAGTATCTCTGACTTCAGTACAGGAGCCTATACCGATTTGCACACACTTAAATCTGCAGCAAAAAATACATTAATGTAAGCTGATATATGGTACCGAGCCAATGGTTTTTTATTTAATAGAATAAAACAGAAAATATGTTATTTAATTTAAGAGAAGCCCCTTTAAATAATAGTTCCGAAAATGTAAAATTTTTAGGTGCAGTAATAGATAACAAATTATCATGGATACCACACATTAATTACATAACATCCAAATTTTCTAGAGTAATTCACTTGATCAGAAACTTGAAAGTTCATACACCTGAAGCGTACATTAGATCAGCTTATTTTGCATTCTTCCAAAGTATAATAACATGAAATTTTATTCTGGAAAAACAGCTCACATGTTATCGATATACCTCTATTACAAAAGAAAGTTGTTCAAATCATCTCTGATGCACCAAAGCTCACACATTTGCACCATTGTTCATTTGACTAAAAGTAATGACTGTAATAAATTTATACATTTACACTGTATTACTGTACATAGAAATCACTTACCTGAAATCCAAAATAGACAAGATATACATACTTACAACACTAGAGGGAGTCAACATATTAATGTGTCATACCACAGGCTAACCACATCTCAGAAGAGTTTTGAAATATTAGATATAAAACTTTACAATAATTTACAGTTGGAAATAAAACAATTTTCAGGATCAACTGATGAGAATAAGCTGTATGGATGGTTGCTAAACCTTGTTGCTAAACCTTGTTACTCAGTATAAGAATATTTTGAAATGTAATGTAATTTTATTCATGTATAGGTGCTTGGTTAAGAAAATTATAAATATTCATTATTTGTAAACACATTGTATTGAGAAGATTGTATTTAAGCACGTTTGTAATTTGGTGACATTGTCTATTGCTGCACAGCTCAATGGCAATAAAAATGTATCATCATCATCATCATCATCATCATTATTACACAAACTGAGGCTATGTCAATGCCATCGCTATTGCCTTTAACCGATTTGATGGGCAAAACACAAAAAGGTAGATATATATAAAAGTAAAAATACTAGGTTTCTTTATTTGTAATTTGCATTATTTTACTGTATTTTCACTATTGTAATACTTATTGTATAGCAATTCAAAATCTAATAAATATTGGTAATAACAGATAAATTATTATTTATTTTTTCACTTTTATTATGTTACTCCTATATTTTTCTACTTCAAAATCTTAATATCAGAAGATGTTCTTAAAACTTTTCTGAAACTACCGACTTACAGAAATCCTGGACCCACCTTGTTGACATGTAATTTTTCTTAATTTTTTCAAGGCTTCAAAGTCCTTTGGTAACATGTTTCTACCTATTCACTACTATGACTATGTGTTAAAAGATAGAAACTTATAAAATCACTGAAAACCAAATTCTACCTGTTCTTGTGCTTACATGAACTTGCAGCTGATTTAACAAAGGAGCTACATTTTCTACATGCTCCAGTGCTCCTCTCTGACCATTTTTAGAAATGATGAAGTGCATCAGTAGCAAAACATTACAACACCAGCAATTTACAACTGCTTTCATCTTCTCAATCAGATTGTATGAACTTCCTAATGGCAGTATAATGTTTGGCATTGTAAGGAACCTGCTTCTAGACACAACTCATTTTTGGTCTCAATTTAGCACCTGGGGTCTTCAATTACCTTAAGGGATGTCAATGATTCTTATACTCCATTTTTGCTAAGGTTACTCTGAATGTAAAATAGCTAAATTGTTTCTTTCATGTTGTCTTCTCTCTGATTAGTTAGAGCTGTTCACACCAGAGTGCATCTTTTATATTCATATTCATTTATTTCATCCTTCAGATCATGTATACATGATATGGACTCGTCAATAAGCTACATAGGAATATAACAATAAGTTAAAAGGACACACACACACATACATACATACACACACACACACACCCACTCACATACACATACAGCATTTAGGGTCACCACACATATCCATACTACCTTAATTAGTAAGACTTATTTACATATTCCATAACTGAATAAAATGCATTCTCTAATAGGTACAATTTGAGTTTTTTCTTAAACAGATTTACATTTTCAATATTTTTTATATTAAGGGGTAGCCTATTATACAGTTTTATTCCATTATGATTTACACTGTTTTTGGCTAGATTCGTTCTGCAATATTGCACATGTAGATTTCTTTTCTGCCTTGTACTATGATAATGAATCTCTTGGTTATCTAGTAACTGATGCCTTATTCGTCTGATATGATGGATAACTCCTAATATATACATACTTGGTGCAGTCATAATCCTTAACCTTTTGAACAGTTCCCTGCATGGAGATCTACTTGATTCGCCAGTCATTATTCTTATGGCCCGCTTTTGCAACCGAAAAACTTTTTCAGATTCTGTTGATGCCCCCCAGAACATTATTCCATACCTTATATGACTATGGATGTATGCAAAATAAGCACTTCTAAAAACTTGCACACTCGTCACTCTTTTCAATGTACTCAATATGTAACATCCCACACTTAGTTTCTTGGTTAGCATATTTATGTGTGTCCCCCATTTAAGATCTTCTGTAATAATTATCCCCAGAAATTTAGTTTGATCTTCATATTTTATGATTTCATTGTCTATTTTTATTTGCGGTTTTGCCACATTTCTATGATGACTCGAATGAAAACTCATAGCAACAGTTTTTTGTGTATTTAATAGCAGTCTATTTACCTCAAACCAGTATATCAATTTCCTTATATCCCCATTTACTTTTTTCTGAAGATCTCTGTCATTGTTTGCTTTTAGCAGCAGGTTTGTATCATCAGCAAATAACACCACTTCAGACTCCTGGACACATAATGGGAGATCATTTACATAAACCAAGAAAAGAAGAGGCCCCAATATAGATCCCTGTGGTACCCCCTCTCCTACCTTCCTCTGCGTAGATTGACATCTTTCTATACTGAGATGTTCTTTATTCAGGTAGCTAATTTCTACTACTTGAGATCGATTCGATAGGTAAGATTTAAACCATGCATTTGCTATTCCTCTAATACCATACACCTCTAACTTTCTCAGTAGTATATCATGATCAATCACATCATATGCCTTCGTTAGATCAAGGAACAAACCTATTGATTTCCCTTTCTTTTCAATAGCAGCAATAATTTTTTCAACTAGGGTGCAAACTGCCGATTCAGTAGATTTTTCTCGCCTAAAACCATGTTGTGTATCTGTGAGAATTTTATTTTTCTCTAAAAAATTACTAATTCTATTGAACATTAGCTTCTCCAAAATCTTGGAGAATGCTGATAGCATAGAAATTGGTCTGTAATTTTGTAACACATCTTGGGGTCCCTTTTTATGGAGGGGCCTAACTTTAGCTGTTTTTAATTTATCTGGGAAAACTCCTGTCTCAAAGGAGGTATTATAGATATTCAGTAATGGTTTTGCTATTTCCTCTACAAAAACCTTTATTACTAGATCAGGAATCTCGTCTAGACCTGCTGAGAGCTTGCTTTTCAGCCCTTTTGCTGCCCTTATCAGTTCCTGCTCATTTATAGGTTTAATAAATACTGAATTCATGCATCTTTTAACCTTACTGTTTTCTCTTGCTTTTTTAACCCCTGTGTCATATTTATCTCTTACTAGTTTATTTGGACCCTCAACAAAATATGTATTAAACAATTCAGCTATTTTAACTGGATCTTTGATTTTTTGCCCTTCATGCATCAATTCAAATTGGTTTATGCACAAATTTCTTTTCCCGGTTTCCTTATTGATTACTTCCCAGATTGCCTTACTTTGGTTTGTTGCTCTTTGAATATATTTATCATTTTCCAGTTTTTTTGCATCCCTAATAACTTTCCTGTATACTTTTTTATATTTATTTATATAACTTAAGTTTTCCCTTGACACCTTTTCCCTTTTTTCCAACATTGATAGGAATTTGACTCTCTGTGAGGATACTTTTATACCTTTGGTCACCCATCCTTTTTGGTTTTTGTTCTTTATACTAACCTGTTTCAGTGGAAATGCTATATTAAAATTGTGATGAACTGTTTCTATTAGCTTATCAAATTTTGCATGTACATCCTTTTCTTCATAAATGTCATGCCAACTTTCTTTGCTTAATAGGTATTTAAATTGCTTTTGATTTTCTTCATTAAAATGCCTTTTACTGCTTGTTATTCTACTTTTGTTCAATGACTGACTTGATACTTTTAGGATTTGCGCTTTGTGATCCGAGATACTGTTTCCATTACCTGCGCCGGCTGATCATAGTTCATATTTGTAGCTAACACATCAATAAGTGACACCGAGTTTTTTGATATTCTAGTGGGAACCTGTACTGTATTAATTATGTTGAAAACCCTGAATAAATTTTCTATTTCCATGCTTTTTTGGCTTTGCTGCAGTAAGTTACTGTTCCAATCCCCACACACCACAATATTTTTATACTTTTTTGTTAACTTCTGCAGTAGCTCATCTAATTTTTTTATGAATGTATTGAAGTCACTATCAGGTGTCCTGTAAATGCATGCTATTACTGTTTGAGTTTTTGTTATCTCAGTGACTGAGAGCTCGAAATGTTTTTCTACACTTAAATACTGCAATTCTTTTACATCTTTCACTTCTATTTCTACATGAACAAATATCCCTGATCCTCCATGCATATATTTGTCCCTAATAAATACTGATGATAGTTTAAAATTGGCTATATTTACACAATTTACATTCTGCCCACTGAGCCAGTGTTCAGTGAGACATAGTACCTGTACATTCATTTCCTCCGATGCCATTAGTACCTCTAATTCAGTTACTTTGTTACTTAAGCTTTGAACATTTAAATGGCAGATTTTTAAACAATTTTTCTTACCTGTCTGAAATGTTTTGCATGCTATTGTCTGCTTTTTTTCTTCCCCTCCCCTTTTCCTACTAATGGTATCAAGTTGAGTATAAGCCTTTTGGGGCTCTGTAGTGATTTCCTTACCTTCCATGTTTGCCAGATAACCATAGACTCCATTTTTTTCAACACCGCTCACTACACAATTTGGTTTTTTTGCCTGAGATGGCTTACAACCCTACCTAACAACTTGCCAAATTTACTCACCCCCCTTCTGTTCAAATGTAATCCATCACGACCCAATTATAGTATATGACAAGCTATAAATAAAATACCCAAAATACCTTCTTGCAAATGAAGTTTCAAAAGTATGCAGCTGTATAATACTAAAAAAGAATATTCAATTTACAACTACGGATATTCAATAGTGGAATTATTGCCTCATGTTGGAGTCTGGTTTTATGAGTTTTGTGATTTAAGGCTGGTTCATAATGGAAACCAGAATGATAAGGATAAAGTACATGTATTATGATATGAGTGTTTAAAATGAATGGAAAGCTTGCCCAACTCCTGAGAATAGGAAAAAAACACTTTTTTTTTAATTACACAGTAAAAATCTGTTGCAAATTATACAGGTTGTTCATTTTTATCTGTGATTTCCTGCTCAAGAAATGTGATCCATGCCATATGTCCCTCTAATGGCAAACATTCATAACTTGATGGATCAGAGTAAGTTTTGCATCTATGCAGTAACATAAATAATATTTAGACATCTCTTCTATCTCATCACAAGAACAATAATAATTAGGTGGCAGATGTTAATGAAATGTCACCTTTTTCCTTTTCAGATAAAAACAGTAGTATACACATGCAAAGTAACGAAGTACAATCATGGGATTTTAGATTGTCTTTTTCCTAGGTTTGATTTAAAAAGTCATTATTTCATGTTACTTATCTTTTAGGAAATTTTTAATAGTATTTATGAATTTCATGTTCATTTAAAATGTAAACTGGTACAAGAATAAATGAAAGGCACAATACTATCAGCAAAATTTCCACAATTCTACGAGATGAACAATTTGATATAAGTATGTATGAACAAGAATTGCTACCAAATTATCTTGTGAACTTCAAGTACTGTCAGTAGATCTACAGGAATGTTCAGACACATAATGGCAGGAACTTAAAATGGAAAATCTGCAAAAGACCATGATACTATACTGCAATGTCAATTAAGACGAGCCTTTAAGCTGTAGGTACTACAACAAGATTTTAATTTTAAATTATGGCATCAACAAAGCAACACAATTTAACTGTTTATCCCATCAAGGGTGCTACGTGTACTTATCTGTGCTTATCTCTTACCAAATGGTTGGACGGAGCCAGCCAATTGATAGCTCAGCAAGTTATTTGTCACAAACACTTTGATATGAAAATAGATCAATAGTGAGTGCCTGCTAAACAATTTGCTTTAATGACACATCTTCTATAGAATGGCAAATTAAATAGCAATTTTTGCATTGTTAACTATCTTGATGCAAGAGTGATTTTGAGAGCAAGTTCTGTTATTTTTTTCCAGAAAACTATTGTGGGGACTTTTATTACATACCAGTGAAAGTGCATTCTTTTATCTATTTTTCAACATAATTTCCATATTCATTCAAACCTTTGCCATACCACTTCACAAGCTTCAAAATTCCTTCTACGAAAATTCTGCCACGATTGACACTATCCTTGAGCTCATTTGTTTGAAACCGCAGTGATTCCAATTCTATATGTTTAGGAAAAAGAAGTCAATAGGAGCCAAGTCAGGACTATATGGTGGAACCATCACAACAGAGTTTGGGCGCGTATGGCAAAGTGCTGCCGAGTGTTGTCATGGATGAAAATAATGCTGGAGCTCAACATTCCACATTGTTTGTTCTGAGTTGCTCTCCTCAGTTTGGTTATTGCATCGCAGTACACATTTGCATTTAATGGTGTTCCTTGTACTATGAAATCCTCCAACAAAACACCTTTCTTGTCCCAAAAAACAATTGCCATGAACTTTTGCTTTGTAAATGTTTGGAGACATTTTTGTGGTTTCCTAGTGGAGTGGGTGTGACATCATACCATGGATTGTTGTTTTTTTTTTGTTTTTTTATTGTTTCATTTATATAGCTCCCTTTAACATTTAAGGTCATATCGAGGGCTTTACACTTGAAACATCTTGTCCTAGGTTCTTCTACGTTTAGTTTTAAATCATTTTATTTTCCTCAAACACACACACACATTCACTCTCACATACATACTTCCAGACTCTGGGGAATAGGGAATAATTCTGACTAAAGAAAAATTCCCCACCCCAGCCAGGAATCGAACCTGGGACCTCCGGATGAGAAGTTATTGTTCTTTTGTTTTGGAATTCACATATCAAACCCACATCTCATCCCCAGTGGCAATCTGGTTAAGAATTTTTTCAGCTTCATTTTAGCAGTGCTGAAGAAATGTCATTCCTGCTGCCATCCTTGTGTTCTTTTGCATTTGAGACAGAAGATTTTGCACCCAATGATCACAAAACTTGCAACCTTTATGTCACCACTTCATACAGGACAATCAACCAAATAATGGAAAGTGCTCCGAGTTCAGAAATGGTGAAATGGCAATTTTGTCTGACCACTTCATCTACTTTTGCAACAAGTTCATCATTCACAATAGACGGTCAGCCACCTTGTCCATCATGTGCCATAGTGCATCAATCACAAAATGCACGACACCAACGTTGAACAATACTGCCACTCATAATGTTCCTATATACTTCAATAATCTCACGATGAATTGCTGCTGGTGTCATTTGTTTAGCCCACAGAAAACATATTACGCCACTTGGCAGGAACTTCTATTGCTGCACACATTTTAAATACCTGTATTGTTGAGAGATACAACCATATACAGCCTCACTAGGAGCGTTCTGTACCAAGCTACACAACAGAATAAAGTTGGCATTGTTAATGCCACACATTCTTGTGATGAAAGAGAGACTGGAACTTACTTTCTGAATCACTCTTGTATAAACACACCTCACATTAGTACATGCTATAGGGGTTATTATAACTTTTGGTTAACCATTGTTGAATATCTATGTTTCAAAATAAGTGGTATTGCTAAGGCAAGTTGGTGTTACTATAGTGTATTATCATCTATTATATGTTCATCAAAACATATTTAGTACTAATACATAGATTACTTTGGATTTGGCAGGTAATTCAGTTAATTGTTTTCCATAAAATAGAAAAATGTATTAGTGTTCAGTGATTTACTTTTGGATAAGAAAACTTACAAAGAGATAAAAGCAAAATTGGATGTTGTTTATTGAACCTTTCTCCATCTACGACAACATTTAGGTATTGGTTCAACAATTTTAAATGTTGTCAAACATCCACTTTTGAGGAAGAGCACCCAGGATACCCAGAGACGCCCAAGGAAATGTCAGGAATGTTAGAAGAAGTGTATATCTCTTAAGGGGAATATGTTGAGAAATAAATAATTTGATTTGAAAAAAATCTGATGTGCCACACATGACTTTCTTTAGCTTAAAAAACTTCCTTATAAAAGATTATTTTTATATATGTCATGCTAATCAGGAAAAAATTGCCAGAATTGGTCTTTTTACTTCCTTCTTTGTAAGTAGAAGGGAAATAAGGGAATATATTAGGTTAAAGTGATAGATCTTTTAAAAGCCAGTCGCTAAAAAAAATAATTGAAATTTGGTTCTCTTTGCTTGCCAAGAGTAAATAAATGAAACAAAAAGAAATAAGTATTTGAGAAAAGTATTTTAAAACTAAAACCAATAACTCATAATATCTTGAAAAAAGTAACTCCATCCAAAAAAAATGTATACAACAAAAATTGTGTGTTTTAATGAGATTGCATTTTTTGTGTAGTAAGTTTTTGACCATCTCTTTTGGTTTACCAGTTATACAAATGCAATACAAAAGTCATCCAGAATGAAGAGGTCTTCAGAGGCTATTCCCAGAAAATTAAAGATATAATACATTTTATTTGTAATAATAATATCTTAAAATATATGACATTTTAATAAAAATTGTTAGCCATTTTTGAGGAAATTAAATTTTTTGAAAAATGTTTAATACAAGGTAGTTGAGGGGTGGGGGAGCTTCTTGAAAATCTTTCTGTCGCATCCTTGAAGTATACCAAGTTTTGTATTTGTAAATTTTGCATTTAGTATTTTATTTTTAAGCTATGATGTACGCGCAACACACACACATGGACATGTTTCTAAAAAAAAAAAATTGGGGGGATATAAGGGTTCTCAAGATATGTATTTCTGGTTATATCTTGGGATGAAATTTTTGGATAAAATACAATACCTTCTCTATCCACTATGAACATTGTACATATGGGCTAGAAAAAGTAAAAGGTGGTGTCCTCATTCCTAACATGAGTACTTATTGAACCGCCTTCATTTATTCTTTACAAACAACTTTAATAGAACATATAAAAATGCATAACTTACATTGAAAATGTTGATGGCAAGAATGCTGTACTGGAGATGAACATTCCTGCACTGAACACCTGAAATGCTAATGTCAGTCTACCAACTTGTACTCCAAATTCACGACACACACTCCTAAAACAAAAATTGTTTTGAGGATTTCTTCTCAGTGCAGATGAGTATATTACATTCTCAAATTAATTAATTGCATTGAAGCTTTATAAGCTGGAACTTCTTAACAAGCAAAGGAAAATTGTTAAACCTTATATTTCTATATGCAGTGTGCACATTGTATCTAGAAGTTTCAGTTGACAAAGTATACTGCTTTGAAAAAGTGCAATAACTAGAGCCTGAATGTTAAACAAAATGCCATAAGTCACAAAGCTTGTTGATATGATTTGTGTTTTGATGTATTTGGAAGTGACACAGCCAGTTTATATTTTATCTATTTTGCATATTGAGATTTGGTAGCCAATCTGAATTATTTTTGTTTTTTTACATCAAGCTAAATGTTTTCAATTACATTCTCAAAACTCTAGATAGACCACCTCTGTAGTGTGGTGGTATGCATCTGCCTCAAATTCAAGAGGTCTAGAGTTTGAATCTCACTTAGGGCAAGTTAGCTGATAAGGTTTTACTGGAGTTTTCCCTTGTCCTGACAAGACAAATATTGAGTAATTCTAAGCTCTACAGATCCATGTCCATTTATTCATCATTTCATTCATTGTTCAATATAACCTACCAGGTTAAAGGACATTTAACTATCCAAAGAAAAATAACTCTAGATGATATGCACCACTGGGCATCCTTTATATTGTAAAGTTTGCTACCTGAAAGTGGGTTTCTCTAGATCAGAAAGTGTTGTAGGAAAAATAATTTTACAAATAGTGATGATCAGTTACTGTCATGCGAAATCACATATTTCATCATTTTGTTACGATGCCCAAATTCAGTCACACATTGAAAACCATTGAACCACGAAAGAAGTATCACAGAAAAAGTGTTTTATCAATGAACAGGTGTTAACACAATTACTTATAAGTAAAACATAGGTTAAAACTACACAAAAAAATTTGAAGTGTTACACTCACATGACTTTCTGTAGCTGTTCTACAAACTTACATAACATTATTCTTCTTTGTGCACCTTGCTAATCGAGGTACACATTAGTACAATGTTCTTATTACTTAGTTCCTTATAAGTAGGAAGAAAATAAGGGAATACACTAGGCTAAACCAATATTCAAATGTTTTAAAAGCTGTCATTATGCAATTGTCATTACAAATCACTTCTTTTCTTGGCCAGGAGTAGAACAAAAAAAAACAGACACTGCCGTCTGAGAAAAGTATAAGTACTTTACAACCGAAACTATTAACAATGAATACCTCGAAAACAGTAAGCGCCACAAAAAAAATGTATATGACATAAGTTGTGTATTTTAACAGAACCTACATTTTTTGTATAGTAAGTTTTTGTCTATCTCTTATGGTTTACTAGTTATGCCGAATTAAGCAAAATTCATCCAGAATAAACAGATCTTTAGAAGCTATTCCCAGAAAAGTCAAGATATACATTTTATTTGTCAGGTAGATATCTTTAATATACAATATTTTAATCAAAATCGTTACAGCCATTTTTAAGAAAATCAAAATTTTCGAAAAAAGTTCCATATAAAGGGTAGTTGGGGTGGGAGGATTTTTCTCAAAATCTTTGTGTCGCATCCCTGGAAGATACTAAACCTAAATACCAAGTTTGGTATTTTAGCTACTTTTCGTTTTTGAGTTATCGTGTTTACAGACACATGGACACGGACACACACACACACATACCTTTTTCTCAAAATGCTTTTTTTGGATACAGGGGCTCCTAAAACAAGTATTTCCGGTGAAGTCTCGGTATCGAATTTTTGGGTGGAATACAATACTTCTCTATCCCTATGTACATTGTACATATGGGGCTAGAGAAAGTAAAAATCTGATGTGATACAATTGCATGACTTTCTCCGCTCTCTACACTTAATGGGCAGATGATTGGGGTTTTAGATGGGCTGATCCCTCAGCTGTGTTTTCTGGTTATTCAACATTTTGCAGCCTTTGGCCATAACTGCTCCACCCCTCTCCTTCTAAAAAACTTCCCATGGCTAAGCCTTGCAGCTTAATGTCAACATTGGACTATACTAAGTATATTCCAAAAAGTGCAACAAGTATGACAGATTACCTAAATTCTTACAAAATCATAGTTTTTCTCTGGTTTATATGAATTGGAAACAATTTTTACAAAAATAACCACATCACATGCTTCTTTATAGATACAAAGAGAACAGCTAGAGTAAAATGTTTAAAACTGTACATTGTATGCTGAGCATAAAATTCCATACTGCCTCCATACAATCATGAGAAACAAGTAAACATTCAAAAGGTTCCAAAAGAATGACTTAATATTGAACAACTCAAACCAAACAAATAATTTATTTAAAATAAGCTGCATTTTAAAGAGACCTATATTTTTTGTGAAATACATTTATGTCTATCGCTTAATGTTTTTTGAATGAAGAGGGCTTCATAATCTATTCCTAAGAAATTCAAGAAATATACACATTTTAATTGTTACATAAACATTTTTAATATAGAGTATTTTATTCAAAATCATTAAAATTATTTTTAAGAACATTAAAAACTTTAAAAATATTTTATGTAAAGGCTAGTTTAAGGTGGGAAGGATTTTGTGGCAAATCTTTTTGTTACATCTTTCGAAGGTACGGAACTTAAATACCAAGTTTGGTACTTAACCCACTTTTCATTTTTAAGTTATTTACACATGCATGGACATACACACATACCATTTTCTAAAAATACTTTATTTTTAGATTCAAAGACTCTCAAAGCATGTGAAATCTCGGTATCTAATTTTCAGGTGGAATGTAAATACTTTCTCTACCTACTATCTACATGGTACAGAAAAAAAAAAAAAAAAAATGACCGATTACATAGACTCAAGCTGTTGAATAAACTTCTCATAAAATTTTGAAACGTTGCTTTTTACTCAATTTAAATGTACACTAATGAATAACATGCATTATGAAGAGCATTTTTAATATTTAGATGATAAACTTGTAGTGGTTTAACTAATTTCTATGTCTTGCCGTGAGTGAGTGGAATTTGGAATCCTAAAATGTGTTATTTAATAATCCTTGACTAAGTTCTTAAACATCTTCTGAAGCAATACATTGTAACATGTTATAGAGTATAACAAAGAATTGAATTAAGCAACAAAGCACAAATATGATCTTACTCCAAAGAGTGATGTGACTACTTGCCACATAAATTTTTTTTTTTTTTTGGTAGTGTTTAACGCCCGCTTTAACTACTTGTGGCACCACAGGCAATGACACTGATGATACATGAATGATGATGGAGCACCGGTGGAATGCAATGGCAGGGGAGACCGGAGTACCTGGAGAAAACCTGCCCCAGTGCCACTTTGTCCACCCCAAATCTCACATGTGGTCGCTTGGGATCGAACCCCGGCCATCCGGATGAGAGGAGAGTGGTCTAACTTTCACTCAGCCTGCCACATCTAGTAGACAGTTTTCATTTGATTTGTGTAAATTATTAGTTAATGCTGGCAGAATCTAACACAAGAGAACATTTGCAGCAATACCTTGTGGATACATGCAACAATAGAAATACAAAATTTGTATGGTTGTTAAACGAAACAATGATTATTAAATATATACTAAATATAAATATAATGCCTTTTTACTTTCTATATTATCCACCTACAATAAATAGAGAAAATATAGTATTCTACCCAAAAATCTGATGCAAAATTTAACCAGAAAT
This sequence comes from Hymenopus coronatus, assembly GCA_030762935.1. Classification (NCBI taxonomy): domain Eukaryota; kingdom Metazoa; phylum Arthropoda; class Insecta; order Mantodea; family Hymenopodidae; genus Hymenopus; species Hymenopus coronatus. The sequence continues at coordinate 123,842,451 of CM060898.1, forward strand.
ACATGCTTTGGGGCTCCCTATATGGAAAAAAAGAAAAATGTTTTAAGAAAGAGAGAGAGAAGTGAGTGACCATGCATACATGCAGGTGCTGGCATATGAAGAGTATGATTGAAAAAATGGAAAGTCAGTTAAATATGGAACTTGGTATTTAAGTTCAGGAGCTTCCACAGATGCAAAATGTTTTTCAAGAAAATTCCATAACTCCAAAACAACCCATTGCATGAATAGTGCATACAATTAATGAGCAGTTTTTAACATCACATTAAGCAGGATGTTCCTGACTTTTGATTTCCTGTAACAAGATGCAGCGATATACTAATAGGTTGAAAAACCAGTTGGAATTAACACTGTGAAGTACTGTAATAATACTGGTCTGTCTTTTATATAAAAAAATATTGGTCTGTCTTTTATATAGAAAAATATGGAGATTAACGTTTGAACTTGACATCCCTCCAAAAGTTACTACTAAGCCTCATAAAACCTCAGCAGATGTCTCCACCCTAGAGAAGCCAGACCCATAGGAGCACCACAGTTCCAGTTAGTAGACACTTTGATTATGCATTCAATGGAAGGTGAAACACATTGGGAATAAATTTTAGATATGTGAAGCCATACAGAGTCTAGTCGACTCAATCTGTATTATTTTGTAAAAGATGCATAGATATTTATTGTTTATTCCTTATTTTTTACTTTTGACTTATTGTTGGCAACTGTTTTCAACATTTTGTTCTAGTCAATGAAAATGCAGCTTGTATTAAATTAATGGCTCTTCCTTATGAAACAATACTGGATTATCAATTCAATTTCAGCTGCTTAAGGGCATACCAAAGAGAATTTTGTGTTCGCAAACCTCCCCAAAAAACACAATACTGGAACCAGTAAACAAACTGGAAAACCCTAGATCTCTGGTGAGTGGAAAAGGAAAACACTGTTCATCTAGACTGCTCACTGTTGTTACCGTAAGGGGAAGAATTGAATTCAAAATCCAAGAGTGCTTTCCAAGGAAGAGATATCAATTTAATGTATACTCTATTTTCAGTGACTAGAATAACATTTCCAAAACAGCTGCCAACAATCAGACAGCCAGTACTATATAAATCACTCTATAAATCAAATCTTATTATACAAAAAAAGAAGATCTTGTTGAAGCATACAATTTGACAAATACAATTTTTTGTGGTCATAGCTGCCTTTGAGATAGTCTTTGTTATTGCTATGGATTTTCAATTACTTTTTTCTTAACAGCAAATTTCTATTCTTTTTTCTTAATCATGCAAAAAGAATATAATTTTAAATCTATTACAGAGTGACAACCTCTATCGCTTTAGCGTAATTTATTCTTCTTATACCTCCAATAAAATGTATAATTGAGTAATCAAGGTAAATAAGTGGATAGAAGAATAAGCTTTTGTAAGCATAATTTGTAGAAGAATAATTAGAGAAAGTGACATGTATGAAACACACTCATACATTTATTTACACTCATATTGTCTTTTCTGCTGCCTTTTTTATTGTAATAAATATCTAAATATTCAGGCTCTAGTAATAATAATAAAATAAATATTTGTATTGATGAATGGAACACATCTGTATCACTCCTTAAAAATAACGTCCTTCAAAAGTCACCTGTCTGGTTTCCTACACAATGTTCTGGTTGTTAACATGTGATGCTAAATACCTGTACATTAGGTATATATGAACCAGCAGGAGAAAACGGTTATACATCAAAAACAGTTCTACCATTCTAGTTCCAGAAGCAGTATCAAAGTAAAAATTAGGTATGAGGTACATCCATAGAGTAAGTTTCCCTAGGGCCATGAATAGAAACAAAACACAATTTAATTGAAAGATTTGTTAGAACAGATAAAGAAATTGTTAGTTTCCTTTCAACATATTCATATACTTCTCATATGAGACCAACTTTTGTGTAGTTGTCTGTCACCTGGAATTGGAACCACTGTATGACAAACCATCTCTGCCTCTCCATCAGTTTGAAAATGCTGACTCCAACCAGACAGGAATTTCTTGAGGTTCTGGAATAGATGAAAATCACCAGGAGTGAGGTCTGGACTAGGCTGGATGATCAAGCAACCCAGCGAAATATTTGCAGAAGCCTGTTGTCCATCAGCCATTTGTGATCTCCCACTGCACTCCCCATCATGAACATTTTAGAGACCCGCTGCAAAGTCCTCTGCACCATCTGCTTGCTCATGTCTTAAACTAATGGACCTGGCACAGCTGCGATGAATTTCAGTCAGCACTATGCTCTGTGTAATCAAAAATGTATCACTGACTGAACTTCACATGCAGTGGGAGTTGGAAGGGGTAAATTAATAAACTATAAATTAAATTATTACACAAAAAAAAAAAAAAAAAAAAAAAGGAACTTGACCATGAAATAAATCCAGAAGTTAAAGTATTAAAACACTTAAAACGACTCATAGGTATAATGATTTGGGGGAGAAAATATTCATTTTAAAGAATAAAAATCATGCAATAAATTTTGATATGCCACCAATTGATTGTCGCCAAATTCTTTTTAATTCCAATAATTGGCAATGCCTTAGTACACATACCTCATAACAGTAACCATAACAATGTAAATAAACAACAGCAAGAAGAAGAAGAAGAAGAAGAAGAAGAAGAAGAAGAAGAAGTTAAGCTGAGATGCAATGAAATTTATTGCAAAACTAGTCCTTTGAATTTAAAAAAGGTTAAGTGAACTTTTGTTACAAATTATTGTTATATTAATACATGATTTACTAGCTGTGGAACTAGGAAGAAACTTACTTTATGGATGTGATTCATACATGTACAATTGTTTATGCAAAATTATAACAGCAAGATACTCTTGGTACAATATTAGTTATCTGACCAACAGTTTCACATTTAAATTTACAAAAACTCCCCCCGAGATTATCCAACTAACAGAAATTACACAAAAAATTCCAATTGTGGGCTAGCATTTGAGTATGTAAACAAATATCTGTGAAATAGTTTACATAATATGATTTTAAAAATTACAACTTTTATTTCTTTGTTTAAAAAGAACAGACTTTCCACTTACTTGTAAAAGTAAACTTCACAGAAAGCGCACAGCAGTCCAAATAAACAACGTGAAAAATAGAAGATTAGAATTCTGTTTGGCTGCAACAGGTGGTAATATAACCATGCTGGCACAACATGTATCATCAGATATGTGTAAGAGCGTAGAGCATATTCAGGGCTATACTCCCATGTTTGAAAGCCCTTGCCAAACAGCAAGTAATGACTCTGAAAAAGAGTTAAAGGAGTCAAGCGCATAAATTATTTGAAAATTATATACTTTTAGAAATTTCAGATATTATTATTATTCTAGGAATCTAGAGATGACACTTGTTATGACACTTAAATCAGCTCTTCACTCACTTTGACCCATGTTTACTAAGCATCTGTTAAATGATGTGCACTGCCAATGCTCCAAATCATACAGCTTGTTTGAAACTATTATTTAACAATATGATAAATAAAAAGTAAATTACAAAAATAACAACATTTAGGTGAGTTCAATCATGCATTTTTGGGCAACTGGTGGTAGGTAAATATCCATGTCTTTTCAGTAGTTCCCTGTTATATTTCTCATTTACATTTTTCGAACATGCACTGCTGAACCCGTAAATATTATAATACACCCTGATTTTAATCCTTTATTATAATAATTGCAAACGTTTCAGTTATTCGAACATACGTACTGGTTCCCAATAATTATATGTCTCATCACAGTCTGATATATGGCTCCAAATAGCAGCACAAAACCTTGCCGACAGTAATGCTTTAAAAGCTGTGTCTCCACTTGGATAAACGATTCCCATGTCTGCTGGATTAGGATTTGTAGGAGGTTCTTCATTTCTGAAACATTAAGTTTGGACGACTATAACCTTACTTTTCATTTCGAAACATTTACTCGGCTTGCAGCTTAGTCTCTTTTCAATATTCTGCGTAAATTAATCTTTGCCTACCTCGATAATGCAGATATTCTTCTCCCACCATATTTTCTGAGCTCCCTTTTACCATTTTGTTGGTTACGTTGGCGTACGGAAGGCGCCATAATAAATGTTATCGTATCCTAGGAGGCTCTTGCAAGCATTCGCTTTTCCATGTGGCTTGAATACGTCTGCACATGACAAGTAAACAACTTAGAACTAAGGACCCAGACTTTGGGCAGAGGTTAAAGGAATTAAAAGAACATGTATCTGCTGTAAATATTCAACAAGTTGCGACGTGGACCATTACCGCGATATGACAGTTTGCTGTAAATCAGCGTTCAATTAAGTAGCCGGGTTTGAGTTCATGAGGGTACATTAATCAGTGGTTTGGACCAAAAGACACAAACTCCAAGTTCTTCTAATAGTTTAGCATCATTTAACCGATTAGATCATATCGGACGATGAATGAATGGAATGAGTTCAATAATCTCATCTTGTAAATTAGAAGTCAATTTTCATATTTTGATGATAAGGGAAAACCCCGCTATTAAAAAAAATTAAAAATAAATAAAAAATTAGTTTATTCATGTAACTTATCCATACCAAAATTCGAATATGGTACCTCAAAAACGGGAGGCAGGCACACATAAAAGAAGCATTTCATAAAACCTATTCATGACAAGTGTCATGCTGAGCAAGGCATTTGAAAATGTGTTAAATAAAAGTCCCATATTCGCAAACATTTCTCTATCCATTCTACAGAAAACTATTCCCACAATTTTTTTCCTACGTTTTGAAGCTGAAGGTTGTTAAAGTCATCTAATTGCTTTTCTTAGTTTCTTTAATAAGTAACTTTACACTCGCCGAGTGCCATGGCATGTCTATCACTGTTGAGCCTTGGTATTTGCTCCCAGCTGAGATGTTGGGTATGGAAATTATGTCATTTACTTCATCTTTAAGTGGGTATGGTTACCTTGCATGTAATTTGATCACCAGAGCTTTGTTTTTTTTTTTTTTTTGTAGTGTTTAATGCCTGCTTTTACTACTTGTAGTACTACAGGCGATGATACTGGTGATACATTGGAATGAGATGGAGCACCGGTGGAATGCTATGGTGGAGAAAACTGGAGAACCCGGAGAAAACCCGCCCCTGCACTACTTTGTCCACCACAAATCTCACATACCATTGCTTGGGATCGAACCCGGGCCAACTAGGTGAGAGGCAAATTGTCTCACCACTTGGCCACGGCATGGCCCAGAGCTTTGTCTGTCATAATTGGGTGTACTGCTGGCGAGGTTGACATTTTGCAATTGGGGAGACTGAGGTGCATCTAAATGCCTTACACCCCTTATTCTTCCATCTACTCCATGTTCAATGTTTGCAGGAAAGCTTTTATTGCATATTTAGTTTAGGTATAACAGCTACAGCAGGCTGAAGATTGTAATCCAAGATCTAGGGATAACATTAGATATTAGAAGACTAGAAGGCAAATATGTAGAATTGCAAATTTTCGTAGCAAATATCAACATTGATGTTATATGTTTGTCAGAACATCACTTAAAACGATAGGAATTGTCATTTTACTGCATGGGTGCTACTTAGGAGTAGAGTGTTCACATAAACATCAGTGGGTGGCAGAGTGTGTATATATGTAAAATAAGATAGAGCAAGTAAAACCGTGAATATTTCTAAGTTTTGTTTTGAACAGGATATAGAGGCATGTGCTATCCAACTTGAAATTCAAAAGATTAATATAACTGTTATAAGCTACTGACTATTAGACTTTGAAAATTTATGTGAAGCTTGATAAATGGTTACATTTACCTTATAGACCAGAGAAAGAAATAATTATATGTGGCAATATAAATTTAGATTTCTAGTACCTCACTCATGGAAAACTCAGCTTATAGATATCCTGGGTACATTTAATGTAATGTATACCATAACACTTCCCCACAAGAAAAACTAACCCTCACAAACAGCAATCGATAACATATTTGTGAACGAAAGTATATTGAAATACTCAACAGTATCTCCCCTAATGAATGGAATGTCTGATCATGATGCACACAGTTCATCCATATAAATAACATAGTGGTTAAACCAGAAGTGAGAAATTTGCATATAAGCTTCAGAAACATAAATAAAGAGAATCTAGCTAACTTCTCACAGTCACTTCACCAAGAATCATGGAATGATGTACACTCTACTATTGATGTAAATTATGCATATAATAACTTTTTACAACTGTCACTGTTCATTTTGAATCATATTCCATATACAAAATTGGTACTGAGTGGATCACGGTAAGTTTTAGGACATCATGCGTACACAAGAGAAAACTATATTGTATGAGTAGGCACAGCAGTGATAATAGCCGTATTTGCCATTGAAAACTATTGTAAAATCCTCAAAAAGGTAATTAGACTAGCTAAAGTTATGCATTACAAAAAGGCTATAGATAAATCAAATAACAAAGTAAAAACTACTTCGGATATCCTAAAGAGGGAAACAGGGAAAAATCTCCATGTTCATAACAATATTACTCTGAAAATAGGTAATGTGGAAATTAAGAATTCCAAAGCGATAGCCAAAATTTTTACTAAATTTTACTTCAATATTACAAGAAAACTTAACATCAGTCAAGGAGGTAAAGAAGATGATTTAAAACATTTTAAACATAACATGGTTATCTTTCTATCAAATTGAATATCCAGAATTTAAGCTTCACTGGCAAAGATACTAAAAGTCATCTATTAAAATCACATAGCTCAGCAGGGTCTGATGAAATATCCAGTAAGGCACTGAAAGCATGTGCTATGGTAATATATAAACTGCTGTGCCACTTGTATAATCAATCTCTAGAAATGGAAAATTTACCACAAATACTTAGATATGCCACTGTCAAACCTCTGTTTAAAATAGGTGATAAATGTAATCCATCTATTTACAAGTTTATAACATGTTTTATTTATTTTCTCAAATATTTTTGAAGAAGTACTGTTTAACAGGCTATACAATTTCTTGGAACATAATCATTTCCTGGTGAAAGAACAGTTTGGTTTTAGGAAAGAAGTATCAATGGAAAATGCAGCATATTGCTTACTAATGAAATCTTCTCAGCGCTGAATAAAAAGTTTCTTATTGGAGATATATATATATTTTGTCAAGTCATTTGACTGCATTAATCATGAAATTCTAATAGAAAAAGGTTTTATGGAATAAATAATGAGCAACTTAATTGCTTTAAGAAAGAGTACCTACCAAAAACAGAGTTCCACATGGGCAATAATTAAGTATGGAGTTCTACAAGGATCAATTCTTGGCATGCTGCTCTTCTTGATTATATCAATGACCTTTCCTTAGCAATGAAAAGTATTGCAACCACTTGAAATTAATGACTGAGTCAATTTTGTAACACTACATCACTTTTATTATTGGAAAACATGTTTCAGAAGCTATGCACTTCCATTGTCAATTTCCTTAGTCAACTGCTGGTATTGCTTGTTGTGGTGGTTGTCCTAGTAATGGTTTGATGAACCTCTACATCAGTAAGTTGCCTGACAGGATTTTGAAATTGAAAACGTAGTTCTTGTTTTTCCAAATATAGTTGTTCTCCCAAACTTTTAATTCTGTTGTCCTTATAATATTTTTAAGTATTTTGGTACTTCTATTTATGGTGTGCTAAGGTACCACTGATTTGTTTTCTTGGTTTTGTTTAATATTTCTGAGGTGTTCTTTTGCTTTTGTTTTTATGTTTCTTTTAGTTTGGCCAACATAGATTTTTTTTCACAGTCATTGCAGCTGAACTGATACATTCTTAGTTTGTTTTCTTGGGAATATCATCTTTTAATTTAGAATTTAATACGTTTTTATAGAGTAACTATTTTTGGTGCCAGAATGATTCTGTGTCATTTGAAGATCCTCTGAAATTTGTAGAAAGTTGTAGGGTGGTATGTAAACTTGTAAATCTTGTTTTCTTTCTCTGAAGACAATGACAGCCACCACAGCAAGAGATGCCGGCAGTCGACTAAGGGAATTGACAATGGAAGTACATAGCTTCTGAAACATGTTTTCCAATTATAAAAGTAAGTGATGCAGTGTTAAAAAATCGACTCATCACTGCTACTGCAAAAGTTCACAATATGTTAGTAATAATCACAACCACTGTCTTGTTTGCTAATGATAGTGACAAGCGATAACATACAACATTTTGCAGCAAAATTGAATAATGCATTCAGCACTATAGACAATTGGTTTAAGGCAAATAAATTCTCTTTAAACATTGATGATGATGATGATGGTTGGTGTTTAGGGGCCCTCGTCGCCCTCTGTGGTGTAATGGTTACCATGCTAACTTCATATACCCAAGGTCGCAGGTTCAAACCCAGCGGAGCACGATGGATTTTTTCGGGCGTAGAAATCCTTAGCATAGCTTCCTTCGGAAGGGAAGTAAAGCCATGGGTCCCGTGTCGTAGATTTATGGCTCGTAAAAGAACTTCAAGCCTGATAAGAGAGACCTCTGAGCAAAATTAAGCAGTCTTTCACGCCCAATATAGAATGGGATGCTGAGAACCAAAGCAGTTAAAGAGCGTACATAAATAACACGCCATTTCCTTTTTCCATTTAGGGGCCCTCGACTATGATGGTCATTAGCGCCCTTATAAAAAACAAGTTCCAATAAAAGATACCAGAAGTAAAAGACAGTGTAAAATACTAAAATAAACTAAAAAGGAGGTTTAGGTATAAAATCCAGATAAAAATACTCATGGCTAAGGCCACAGATGCGTTTAAAACAGGTTTTGTTAAAACGGCCAAATAGGATTAAAACAGGTGACTAAAACCAGCCCCTTGGTTAAACGTAACCAGTGGGAAACAAAATGCATGAACTGGCACTCTAATAAAGCTGTCTGGATAAAATAAATAAAACCTAAACCCTTATTAGAAATGTCATTCGAGATAAAAACGATAAAAGCTTCTCTACTGCTCTGTGGTCGTCAGCAAGAATTTAAACATTGACAAATTTAAGGTCTCCAAATTGGCAACATACAATTCAGAAAACCTTACTCTGCAGATAGGCATTGATAAAGTTATACTGAACCAAACTTCACTTCTTAGGTCTCCAGGTTGATATGGATCTAAATTGGAAAGCTCATATACAGAGCATTATATCTAAGTTAAGATCAGCAAATTTGCATTAGGTCATTAAATTTGTTTTACTTAATCCATGCTTTAAAGCAGGTATACTATGCTTACTTTTATTAAGAAATGAAATACGTTCTTATATTCTGGGTCAATTTGGTGGAAAGTAAGTAAGCATTTATATTACAAAAGAGAGTCATCAGAAACATTTATGGCAATGCACATAGTAGCTAGAAAAGTTATTGTATTTCACCCAAAATTTCAATACTGAGATTTCATTGGCAATACACATTTTGAGCCCCTCTAATTCCAAGAAAAGCATTTTTAAAAAATGGTGTGTGCCTGTGCATGCGTGTATGCATGTGTGTCCAGCATAACTCAAAAATGAAAAGCCTGTTAAGCACCAAACTTGTATTTAAGTTAAGCAACTTCCAAGGGTGCCACTCAAAAGATTTTCAGGAAAACTCCCTCACACCCAGCTACCTCTACATGGAAAAATTTGCAAAAATGTTGATTTTATAAAAAATGGCTAATAAATTTGATTATTATACTGTATATTATAGATATTTACATGACAAATAAAATGTATATATTGAATATTCTGGGAATAGTGTCTAAAGACATTTTCATTCTGGATTAATTTTGCATGACTGGTAAACCACAAAAGATAAACAAAAACTTACTGCACAAAAAGGTAGATCTCATTAAAACACACAATTAATTTCATATATACATATTTTTATTTATTTATTTTTTTTTTTTTTTGTGGTGTTAACCATTTCTGAGATATTTCTAGTTATTGGATTTTTGTTTTAAAATACTTATACTTTTCTCAAACAGAAAGTTGTCCATGTTCTTTTTTTTTTACTCCTGGCCATGCAAAGAAGCAAATTTCAATGACAATCGCATAGTGACATCTTTTAAAACATTTGACCATCACATTAGAGTAGTGTATTTCCTTATTTCCCTTCTGCTTAAACGGAAGCAAGCAATAAGACCATTTTTGCTAATATTGATAAAAGCGAGACATAAGAATACTTTGTTTGCAGAACACACAGAAAAAGTCATGTGAATGGAACACATCAGATTTTTTTACTATCTAATGAGAGTTTGGTTTTAGTTTTCATCCTACATTAAAAATTAAAGGTATAAATCATACAGACGTTGAAAAAAGAATCATTCAATAAGACTTGAATAAATTAAAATAATAATTGAATCTATACTTTAATAAAAGTATTCCTGCAATCCTTTCAAATGCACCACTTTACACACTGTTGGTAGTAGCACTGATATGCCGTCCATTAGCAGTTTTTTGGAGTTTAAAGCGATACACTAGGGCTGCAGCAGCTCTTTCCACGACCTGTGTAATGAATATTATTGGTTTCCAGATTTCAACGCTTCCATTCATCAGTGAAGAACTTACGTATCAAACATAATATTTCCCTGCATCAGATTGCAGAGATTTTCTTCTTCCAATAAAAACTTAGAACAATAAGAAAGCCAACATAATAAACACAATTAAAACATCATAAACTTTTCCATATATCCCTGTCAATAAAAAGCACTATATCTAAATCAGCACCTAGTTACATGTTTGGCTGTCTGACAACTAGACAGTAACGGATAGCTGTGCATAACCTTTGCCACCCCTCCCCCTCTTACATTGCAAGGTAACGAGAGTTAGGTCATCTTTCAAGATAATCAAGATGTACTATAGGATCTTTGTAGTTTAGCTTCACAGACACCTCAACTATGCTTTGTCATGCTTCCACAGCTGTGGTACTCAATCCTGAATGGAGTTTTTTTTTTTTTTTTTAATTTATGGACGCTCTTTAACTGCTGTGGTTCTCAGCATCCCATTCTATATTGAGCAGAAAGACCGCTTAATTTTGCTCAGAGGCCTCTCTATCAGGCTTGAGGTTCTTTTATGTGTGTAAATCCACGACATGGGACCAACTTCCCTTCCGAAGGAAGTCATGCTAAGGATTTTTACGCCCAAAACAATCCATCGTCCCCCGCCGGGTTTGAACCCAGGACCTTGGGTATATGAAGTTAGCATGGTAACCACTACGCCATGGAGGGTGACACTCAATCCTGAAGTATGATTTGTTGCTTTGCTATGCTTTTTGTTCGAATTTTGGTGGCACAGCCACAAAATTTCTAACTGGTCAAAGTATAAAGTATGGTTGGAAGGTAGACTGGGAACAAAGCTGCAGACAGCAAGCTGTAATCTGGAAATATTAGGAAATCCCATTCTGAAACAGTAAAATCTGCTGCTCTACCCCTAGTTCCAAGGGCTGTTCCTAGTTTGTGCAGGGTCTTCAGAATAAAACCTCACAGCTTGCACAGAGTTTTACATCTGAATAGCATGACTGCTAAAGCTTCTTAAATCTGTATTCCTGTAAACTTGTACACTCTTACCTCACAGCAAATAATGGAAATATTGTCCTTCTGCAGATAAAATAAGCATTCTACTGAGTAAACACAATTAGATTGACATGATTTACCTCGACCACTATAATGTTTTCATATGTTTTATCTAAGTTCCTTCAGTGTGTGATTAATTTTCGTGACTTTTTCACTGAACATCTTTGCATATGTTTCTCAAATTTATTTAAGAGATCACGAATTGAAGTTCTGGAAAGAGGCAATCATGCAGGAAATTTCAGAATGAATTCTTCACAAATGCAATGAGCTAATTCATATTTAAAATAACACTTACATATATTGTCCTAAAGCTGCCTTTTCATCTTTGCACATGAAAGTGGACTATGTGATTATGTGGTACAACTGAAGAACACAGTCTGTAGTGAGTACACATTGTGGGGAGGGGGGAAGGCAGCTGGCATTGGGTCAAGCAGTCAAGTTTTATGCCAAAGACCCTGTTGTATTACTGCTACCAGTTGGTGACCACTCAGTTTTATATTGTTGGAAAATCACGACAGCAATAAATAAAACAACTTTTTAATCAATATGCCAATGTTTAACAGATTCATTGTAAAAAGAAAATTGTTACAGATATTAAGATTTTACTAGCACTACTTCTGTAAGTAGAACACTTTTTTAAACAAAAGCAGTCAGTATTTAAAGCAATTCTTAACTTACAAAGTCAGTAAACATGATCATGGTAATGATAACATTTTATATCCATGTTAGGCCAGGCAGAGTTCAATACAGCAAAGATGCTTTTCTTCTTCTTCTTCAAGTATGTACTTATATTTTTGTTCAGAGGAAAAGTAATCTGAAATATTTTAAGTATTTTTAAAACAAAAGCATTTCTCAGGAACATAAGGATAATGTGGTTTTATTGTGGTATTATTTGGAGCTGTCTGAAATGAACCCAAAACAGAAACACGTTTTAATTCATATGATCAACAAAAAGAGTAAAATAAAATTCTTGTGCAACTGATATATGATGAGAATTTATTTTAAGAATTCTCTTTCACATTAGAGCATCAGCATGGAAAGCTTGTTCTGCCTATGCCACTAAATTTTTAAAATATGATTGAACTTATCAACTATAGAGGTGGAGCTCTTCAAGACAACTTTCATAGCAAATGCTTTTTTTTTAATATCTATCACAAGAAAATCATATAAGTTTTTGTTTTGGTTAGGCTACAGCTGTCCAATTGCTTGTTTGTATGTGAGCAGAAAGATGACTGACAAGCACACACTGAGGGCATCTCTAAGCTATTGGCAGCTGCTGTGTAAGAGCACATGATCACTTTGACTTTTGACACCTTGAGGATTTTTTAGTTACTTTATCTTTGAATACCATTAAACATAATGTATATGCAGTAATTTAATATCTGCAGCATTTAGGTAAATCTACCAACCTGCTACTCTAAACTTGATGAGACATAGTAACAGCATCACTAGCACATCTTGACTTGTTCAGATTTTGAGGAGCTTTTGCATATGCGCAACCTACTTGTAATTAATTTATGGGGCCGGATACATACAGCAAGCACACTTGAAGTATACCAGCAGGTGAAAATTCTCCCGCATTCTGTTTCCTGCTATCACTACAATTTTGTCAATGTCATTAGATGGTAGCATACACTAGCAGAATCGCCTGCAGTGCCATACTAGTAAAAGTGGGGGTTAAACAATATCAAAAATAGAAAAACTCCGACTAAAATTAGTCACTGTAGAAGAGGCATTAATTGAGATATTTAGCAATAGCACCAATTTAAGTAGCCTATACTCATTATATTAATATGTTAATTTATTGACCTCAAGTAATCAATACTAAAAATGTATGTCCTGAGAAATAAGTAATATGCACAAGAGCAGAAAATTCTCAGTTTCTCCATATCATCTACACTCTCAAATAGGTACGATTTAATTTATACTTAATTTGTTTTTGCCCTAATATGGTGTATTTAATTTTACACACAACAAACATTCACAAAAAAGCCCTTTCTTTCATTAGACATTTATCATCATCATCCTGGTTGAGTGGTTAGATCATTTGCCTCTCACCTACGTGGCTTGGGTTTGATCCCAAGCTACTACATGTGGAATTTGTGGTAGAAAAAGTTGCAGGTTTTCTCCAGGTTCTCCAGTCCCCCCCCCCCCCCCCATCACATTCCACCGGTGCTACATCTTCATTCCATGTATCATCAGTGTCATCACTTATGGTGCCCTAGTAGTAAAAGTAGGCATTAAACACTATAAAAAAGTCATCTTCATTGTTGTTGTTGCTGCTGCTATTTGGCGCAGCTGAAAATTATAAGAGTTTATCCAAAATCATAACTATTTTGCAGCAGATGCTATTTCACGTTATTGAAGGCTGTCTGACCAAAATGTATACTCACGAACCACTACTGCTTGGCAGCCTGGAAATTTGCTGAGTGCCAACACTGTCTGTAAGGTGTTTGTAATCACAGTTTTTCAAGAAGATACTTTGCTATTTTGATTTGTGCCTAGCCTAATAATGATTTTAAACACTGCCACTACACATTTTACAAAACACTGTTATGAAGGCATTTACAGTACATCATTCTATACATAAAGCATATGACTGCTCCGAGATGATCCAGACAGGAGGTATACAGGGTTCTAAGGTCCAATAAATACAGATTTACATATAAAACCTTACTTCACATTTAATTTTTAGACATTTAAGTAGAAAACTTATAAAAGAAGAAAATTAGGCCTCAGTGCCTGATGAGGATTACAAATATTTCCATTATGCAACAACTGTACTCTGCTTTAGAAAGGAGAGATATCCCACATCCAACACTTGACTAGTTTACAAGCATCACAACATTTACATACGTACCTACATATATTTACTGTCTTTAGTATTTGCAACATTTGTCACTTAAAACTTCCACAAAAGTCTTGTAAATAAAATGTTAAAAATCAAGAATAACTTTCTAATAATTTGGAATTAAGATGAATTGCTGTGTCTGCAGCTCTTCTGTAAAACATTTTACACATCTATTACTAAGCAAGTTTGCTGGTTAGAGGTTATGGTTAACCTATAGTCCAGACCAGACCAGTCCAATGCAAAGTCTATAATAACAGTCACAGCTGTCATGGGTGACTCAGTTGGTTAGGCGCTAGCCTTCTGATCCCAAGGTTGCAGGTTCAAAATTGGCCCAAACCAGTGGTTCTTAAGTGCACTTAAAAGAGACAGCTCCATGTCAGTTGATTTACCTGCATGTAAAAAAGCTCCTGCAAGCCAAAATTCTGAGACACTGGCAACACTGATATGATGCTGTTCATTGACAGTGTATTAACAAAGTATTTTTTCCTTTTTTTTTACAGCCATTATGGCTAGTCCTGATACATTGTTGCATTGTGCAACAGAAAGCTGGCATATTGTAGTAGTGATAATGAATGGGTAGAACACACTTTGTCATTGAATGCAGCAATGTTTTATTAAATAAAATGTGTGTTCATAATTTTGGTAAAGCAACTTTTGAGGTACAAAAGGGCAAATTTATTTTGACAAAAGGATCATTTATACTATCTTGAATTAAGATTCACTGATATGTTGTTTGGCAAAGTTTTGATGCAACTAGTTGTTCTGTATTTGGGGTGATAGTGTTTGATTAATTCTCACAATAGCTTTGAGCAATATGATGGTATGCCACAGACTGGTCTGGTGAAAGAGACATAGCACCACAGCCATCAGGGCGCAAGTTGAACCACCCTGCTCTAGTGTTCCTGTGTATCACATACGATGCATTAGACTTTGTATTGTTTTCTTATTCTGTAAGCAAGACACACATGACAATTGCTTGTGTCATATTTGATACATTCTGTAATTCATGCTCATATTTTTTTCCATATCTATGTAAAACTGATACAAACCTAAAAAATTAATGTAGTCTTGTTGTATCATATATAATACCCGTTTGAACCCCCTTCAAAATTGAACTCTTAAAATATTCATGTTATTTTGATGATTAATAACACACGCTGATCCAAAGATTAACATTTATGCACCCCTCCCCCACAAATTTTCAACATTATTTTTGCACATTTATATTTCAAGCCAGAGAAACTCATTAAGCACACAAACATAAATACAACTGAATTTGATCTCAGGTCTCCAGAAAGTATACAAGGTGTTAAAATTAATTTTGGCAGATCAAATGTGCTTGTGTTATAGTTAAATGCAGAGATTTGTCTGTCACTCACCATCTCTTAATTTTTTACTGTCTCACTATTTTTCATTTTCTGTTCCTCCAGTCCCCTCCCTCTCTCTGTACAATTTCAATGTCACTTGATGTTTTGAAAACTTGTACTAAATTTTAGGATATTAATAAAAATTAACGGTTTAGTGCATTCTCTTATCTTTCTTAAACTTCCAATGTAATTGGGGTTATTCTCCCATTATTCTCTCTCTTCCGGTAATCAATTTATGCCACAATGATAGCAAAAATAAGAAAAATAGCTTATTATGGTAGCTCGCTGTAACAGAGATTTGAACTCAAGATCTTTTTTTTTACTTTCTTTACTTAGTACACAGACAGAGAAAGTATTGCTTCCACCCAAAATTTTGACACTCTAAGATTTCACAGGAAATACAATTTTTAGGGACCCCTGTATAAAAAAAAAAATAATTTTTAGAAAATGACCATGTGTCTATGAACAACATCACTCAAAAACAAAAAGTCAGTTACATACCAAACTTTATAATTAAGTTCAGTATCCTCCAAAGATGCGACACAAAGATTTTCAAGAAAATCCCCCCTCCCAAACTATTCTTTACATTGATTGATGTTTGGGGGAATTTAGTAACAGTGACGGTCAAATTATATGTTTTATTAATTTGTTGAGTTCGTTTTTTAACACTACGTCACTTACATTGTTATTATGAAGGACTAGTTTCGAAAGCCTATGCTTTCATTTTCAACCTCACGGGTCCAACTGCCATTGCTGGCTACATTTGCTTGTACACTCTTCTCTGGTGGCGAAATGATGAACTTCTTAACTAAGCTGTCTACTGGCGGGATTTCAAAGTTTATTAGCCGATCTTTGTTTTTCCATATGAGGATGTTTTCCCAGGTTGTGATTTCATTGTGGCCTGACACGGTTTTAAGCAATTTTGGATTTGGATTTAGATTGTGGTTTTCTTTCCAAAAGTGAAATGCTACTGCCGATTTATCTTATTGTTTCAATTTTAGGTTTCTAAAGTGTGCTCTTTGGATCTGATTTTTAAACTTCTTTTGGTTTGTTCTATGTAGAACTTTTCACAATTTGTGCATTTAATTTGATATATTCCTGACCTATTTTCTGGTGGAATTTCATCTTTTATTTTTGAATTTAGTAATTTTATGACAGAAAATCTGTGTATTGGAGCCAGGGTGATGTCTTGTTCTTTGAAGATTTTTTTGAATTTTCTAAATGCTCGGGGGTGGTAAGTGAATTTTTTGAATGTGTTGATATTGTTTTTTCCTGCTGTTAGGGTAGTTATTTTTTTATGGTTTTTTTCTGCTTTGCTTTGTTTAGTTTCTTGTACACAAGGTTCTTGCCGTATCCATTTTGTTCTGCTGTGTGAATTATGGTTTTTAACTCTTTGTTGAATTCGGTTGTGCTCATAGGTACATTTACTAATCTATGTGTGAGGCTGTTTATTATTGCATGTTTGTGTGGTAATGGGTTGTAGCTTTCATTTTTAATGTAATTTTCTGATTGAGTTGGTTTTCTGTAGATTCCAAAGTTTACTTTTGTGTCGTTTCTGATGATTCTTAGGTCTAAGAATGGGAGTTCTCCATTGGTTTCTGTTTCCATTGTGAATTTTATTGTTTTTTCCTGTATGTTTAATAATTTTATGGCATCATCTAAATGTCTACTTGGTACTATTGCAAATATGTCGTTAACATAGCGGTACCACACTTTGAAAATCCATGGGAATGCTTTCTTCATGTGCGTTTCGAATTTGCTTTAAATAAATTTGCCAAAATTAAATTTGAGGTTGAAAATGAAAGCATAGGCTTTCAGAACTAGTTCCCTCATAATAACAATGTAAGTGACGTAGTGTTAAAAAACCAACTCAACAAATTATAAAACATATTCTTTACATGTAAAAACTTTTGAAAAATTTGATTCTCCAAAAATGACTCTTAACAATTTTCATTAAAATAATGTATATTTAAAGATATTTACATTACAAATAAAAGGTACATGTTGAATTTTCTGGGAATAGCCTCTGAAAACCTCAGGAGGCAAACTAAAACTTAGTACTCAAAAAGTGTAATCTCATTAAAACATTTATGTCATATACATTTTTTTTAAGTAGACATTTCCAAGATCTTCTTTGTTATTGGTTTCAATTTTAAAACACTTAAATTTTCATATACAAGAATTTGTCATTACTGTTTCTTTTGTTTTACTCTTGGCCATGTAAAGAGATCTGAATTTCAATCACAGAACCATTTGTTTATTTCCTTTCTACTTTTAAAGAACTAAGTAATAAGGCAATTTTTCCTATTACTAATTTTGATTGGCATTAAGTAGATAGAAGAATAAGCATTTGTAAGAATAGTCTCTTACAGAATAGGCAAAGAAAGTCATGTGAATGGAACACATTTAGATTATTTTACCAGTCTTGCAATGCAATCCAGTGCACATTCTTAGTCTTATTGTCAATGTTTAAAAGTCTGGCATTCATAATGAACTGAATAAGGCTCTGGACGTTGTGGCTGACTCTCAAAAATGACAGCTCTTTGGAGAGTATGTGATGGGAACTGAGCAGCAGTCTCATCTGCTTGTACACACTGAAGGACCTCTTGAATGTAAGTCACTACACACAGATGGGCTCTATCTCTACCATATGGCACATTTTCCAAGTGAGCACTTGATATGTTATATACCAAGGCTAAATGACAATAATTTAAAAAATGCATTTTCATGGCTTTAATTTACTCTATTATATCATTAGTATTGAGATAGCACCACTACCTGCTTGCTTTGTCTTGAGACAGGTCATGGTTTGAGTGGCAGTGGCAACTGGTTTGTTGGAGAAGCTCTTAATTTTTGAATTGTCCAGGACTTCTATCGGAATGCAGATGGAAATTTCAAAAATTCCTTGCCCTTAATGCCTGTTATGAATTTCCTTGAAGGTGCTTGGGTATAAAAAGAATGCTGATTGCTGTCACTGTATTGTTGTGTGCGCATGATTCAGTATTCCTGTAATATTTCCCTAACAAGCCCGAACGTAGCAGATGTTTACATGAGGAAAAATGAGTGTCCTGTGTAATGTCAGCAAGTGACCAGAAAAGAGAAGAGGGCGAGTTGTGCAGGAACATAGTGCACGAAAACCCAATAGTCACAGAACAAATTAATTCATTTAAAATTTTCAGAAAGTTTTTTATTAAAGTTTTATTGTATGTATAGAATTCCTGCAAGCCAATTTAAAGGATAACATACATTGAGCCACAGGGGCATTGTTAGAGGCATTGAATACCTTAGGGCATTAAATCACACATAACAGGCATCTCCCATACTGGCTGGTGGTCATTTATCAGGAGTTACAGACAATAATAATAATAATAATAATAATAATAATAATAATAATAATAACAATAATAATAATAATAATAATAATAATAATAATAATAATAATAATAATAATACTGCATACATGTTTGAACCCAACTTCAATCTATGCTGCAAGTTTTGTTGACAACTTTGCAACCTTCTCTCATGAGAAGGTTCAGAAAAGGAATTTGTTTTCAGTTTAAAACAATTAATAACAAAATGACTGCAAATACTAAATTACATGTGTCTTTCAGAGTGTGCAACATTATAGCAGCTAATTACCCATCACATTAGAAGAAATGGACCATTCACAATGAAACTTGGACATAAGCAAAATATAAACATATAGAGGTTTATTAATATTCAAAGGCTTTCATGGCCGGTGTTAGAATCACTTATAGAAAAAAAAACCAGGCTTCACCCCTTGTTCCCCAGATGTTTCGCCTGTGTCTGCGGCATCGCCCTCCGTGGTGTAATGGTTACCATGCTGACTTCATATACCCAAGGTCGTGGGTTCAAACCCGGCGGAGGACGATGGATTTTTTTGGGCGTAAAAATCCTTAGTATGGCTTCCTTCGGAAGGTAAGTAAAGCCGTTGGTCCCGTGTCGTAGATTTACGGCACGTAAAAGAACCTCAAGCCTGATTGAGAGGCCTCTGAGCAAAATTAAGTGGTCTTTCACGCTCAATTTAGAATGGGACGCTGAGAACCACAGCAGTTAAAGAGCGTCCATAAATAACACAACATTTATATTTGTGTCTGTGGCAAGCATCTTCAATGGCATATACATCTCCTTGGCCTCTCAGTAGCGACTGATGTGTATGCCACTGAAGATGTTTGCCGCAGACACAGGCGAAACGTCTGGGGAACAAAGGGTGAAGCCCAGTGGACCATGGCCAACAAGCTTGGTTTTGTTTTCTATAAGTGATATAGAGCTTTGTTTCATGTTATCCTAATGCATGCACTCACTCTAATGGACAAAATGCCCATAAAATTATAACGTAAACATTAAAGTTTTCAAATTCAAATTTTTATGTTTATGTCTATGGGCCTGTATTATGATCCTTAGTTAAGGTTTCAGTTAGATGCAAACTAAGAGTTCAGCCCAAAATTTTGTATTACAATTTTCAGTTAGCAATTAACTAGGAGTATTATAAAATAAGAACTGAAGCTTTCCTGGCGACGTGTTAATTCAAAATCTTCTCGGGCTTCTAGCCAGGTAAAAACTTGGCTTGACACCAGGTGTCAAGCCAAGTTTTTACCTGGCTAGAAGCCCGAGAAGATTTTGAATTAAGGAGTATTATAGTTATGTTAGGGTACTAACTATACAAATAGGGAGGTAGCCATACAAAATAGATCATCTCTTTTTCTCAATTGATGTCGATAGCAATTATATGATGAAATTTTGATCAATACAGGACAAGTCAAAATAATTAGATTTTGAGAGATTAATATTCAGAGTTCAGACTAGGAGGAACTTCATAAATCTTATAAGATTCTCAAAGGTTGCACTGGTTGCTTTATTTTATACTGCATTTCTTCAGTTAAGTACCATCAGCATTATTCTTAAGTATAGCTTGTTTATCATTTTATTTTTGTTTGTTTCTTTTTTTTTTTTTTTTTTTAATGTGCATGGCAGCAATATTTAGTTAAATGTAGCGCATTAACATGAGCTCAATATTCATAAAAGCATCTTAACCTATTTTGCAGGTTACCTTTACAATGTATATTAACAGCAAAATTTAATCATGTATTCCAATAGTCCTATTTCTCTACAAACCTATAAATAGAAAACCAAAAATCTATATATATTAATACTCCAAAATCAACCAACATATTTCTTCACAAGAATATTGACAACAAAATCCTACACCTTTTTTACTTTCTCTACATGTATTATGTACATAGTGTATAGAGAAGGTGTTTCATTCCACCAAAAATTTGATACCAAGATTGCACTGGAAATACATGCTTTAGAGTCAAGAATTTTAGAAAAAGGTATGTGTCTGATAAAACGATAACTCAAAAATGAAAAGTTGGTAAAATGCCAAACTTGGTATTTAAGTTAAGTATCTTCCAAGGATGAGACACAAAGATTTTGAGAAAAATGCCCCCACCCAAACTACCCCTTACATAGAAAAATTATTGAAAATTTTGATTTTCTCTAAAATGGCTCTAACTATAAAAGATATTTGTTTATATGGCAAATAGAATGTATATCTTGAATTTTCTGGGAATCGCCTCTAAGAACCTCTTTATTCTGAATGAATTTTGCATAACTTCAACCGTAAGAGATAGACAAAATCCTTCTACATAAAAAATTAAGATCACCTTAAAACACACAATTTATGTCATACTTTTTTTTGTGGAATTGACCATTTGTTAGATATTCCTTGTTATTTGTTTCAGATTTAAAATACATAAACTTTTCTCACACGCAAAGTTGTAAACTCCTGGGCCTGCATAGAAACCGATTTCAAGTAAAAGGCAACTAGCTTTTAAAAGATTTGACAATCGATTTAGCCTAGTGTATTCCCTTATTTTCCTTCAGCTTACAAGGACGCAAGTAATTAAGCCAATCTCTGCTAATGTTTATCTCAATTGTCATAAAGTAGGTAGAAGAACATGCTTTTTAACAATATGTAATTTGTTACAGCAATGTAGAGAAAGTCACTGAATGGAACTCATTAGATTTTTTGTAATGGAGTTTTTCTAAACGTAAGCATTTAAATTTTAGCATGTTTGCAGCTACCAATTAATAGCAAAACCTATCATTTAACATTCTAAAATGCTTTTAGCCCTCTATTATACTTTTTATAGCAATTCCAAGAATACAGTGCTACACCTTATTTATATGATAGATAATTTATTTTATCTTTTCAGTTACAAACTTCATGGATACACAATTACTTTCCTGGAATTGCTGAATTTGGTATCATATACAATTAACACCCTGGTTAATTATGTATATGTACCACTCCCTCTAATTATACATTTTTATACCCTATTAATTTACTCTGGTCGTCTCCTTAGCGCGGTGGTAGCGCAGCTGCTTACCAAGTGGGAGACCTGGGTTCGATCCCCAGTACCAGCGTGGGGATTTTTCCCCCGCTGGGAGACCTGGACCGTAGTGCACTCAGCCTCGTAAGGTCCCTGGGGGGCCAATTGAGGAGCTACTTGATTGAGAAGTAGCGGCTCCAGGTCATGAGGACCGCATTAACCGGCCGGGAGGGGCTCGAGGCGCTGACCACGTCTCACCCTCCATTACTGCCCCCCATCCATGACGTCTGTAGTGGACCGAGATGGGGGACGCAGCGGCCGGGCGGTAGGCCAAGGTTCCACGTGAGCTGTCGTGCCATGGAGTTAAATTAATTTACTCTATTTATCTCTTTTATACTTACAACCTCATTAGCTTTATTACTAATATCCTCTCTTTGTTTGGTGATTTTCCTCCCCTATTTCTCTCTTACTTTCCTGTATAATTACCTAGTTGTTTCAGAAATTCTTTCTCATCGTTTCCAAAATGTTTTAAGTATATTATCTCTGTCGGTAACTTTTCCCAATTTTTATTCCATGTTTTTGTTTCTTTGCACTCAATTATACAGTGTATATTGTTATATACATTGCCACATAAAGGCATAAATCTTTATTTACTTTTAGACCTTTTAATAACATGGTTCCTGTTCTTGCCCATGCAGACCTTCTCTTTCCATTTTTCCACAGATATCAATGTTTTTTTTTTTCCCCACACTTTCTTAGTATCCCTACATAATATTAAAGTACTGTTAACCCTTAAGTTAGCTATTATTTCTTGTTTCCCTATATTGTCTATCCTCATTTTCACTTTATTCCATAATTTTTGTTCCTGTATTGTCTGTTGATTGTCTAGCTCATCCAATCCAATTTCTTTCCCATTTTGCTGATACTTGTGTCCTATAACAGTCTTTAAGAATATTTCCTTTCTCTAATGCTTGGATGCTGTTTCAATATTTCATTATCTGTTTGACTACTGCTCCCTTCCTCCCAGCTCTCCCCAATTCAACAAATGCTACTCTATTTGGAGCTATTTTTGATAATCCCAATATCATTTTGTAAAAGGATCTATGTATTTGATCTATACATCCCCACCCTTTTTCCATCCCTAAACCTCTATTCCATGTATCATTCTTGATTCCACTGTTGCTGTATATATTCTCTATAGTCAGTTTACTCTCATATTGGGTATCTTCTTTAAGCATGTTCTTATGCTAATTATAGCCAATTTCCCCTTACCTAGTGCATTTTTCCTTTGATCTGTCCATTTTCCATTGTTGTTTGCATCACATTTTCTGTTACCTTGTGTTACTAATTGCCAGGAATCATTGGAAAATATGTATATAAATATATATAGCACAAACAAACAATCTGTGCTAGTAGTTGTTTTTTGTGGATTTACTCCTTTAACCAGGTAGCTGGCTGTTGTTAATTTTTATACATGTACACTTTCCTGTGATTGGCTGTTGTTTATATTTCTATTTGTCAATGTGAATGATAGCATATGTGTTGTTTGCTTAAGCTTTACATTGTAACCTTAATGTTTGATTTTCATTCTGAATGGTCCCATATAAATAGTAATAGACCAGGAATATACAACAGACATAATTGTCAAGGCTGGTTCACAACAACTGAGAATTGAGCAAGAATGACAAAGTTGAAACACACAGTCACAATATTGGAAATTAATAAAACTGTTGACAGCCACACTAAAACTCACCATTTGCGAAAAGATCTTCATTTTAAAAAATTTTAAGAGTTCGTTATATTTCAAAATACTGACAGTCAGTAATGTTATGTAGTTGACCACAAGATAGCAGCAGTTACATGCTTATGCTGAGGAAAGAGGAAGAATAGATACTGTCAGTTGCCACCATGCTGAGGATTGAGATGACTGTCTCCAAAAAAATGTTCTGAGACTTGCATTTAAGTGAAGTTTAAGTGTGAATATCAACTCATTAATATTTTAAAAATAATTTAATTTAAAATGAAAATAATGACACAGTTAATAGTGCTTCTGTTATTAATAAATGAAATATATGTGCTCTAATGGAAGCATTTAAGGCCCCAGGAACAAGGAAGAAGATGTGGCCATGATTTAGCTTTCTCATTCTCATTCCTGGCCTGGCATATGAGATTCATTTTGTGCTATTGAGAATATTCTAGGCTGCCATAACATGGAACAACTGCTAGAGTTCACTCTATTCACAAGTTGAAAATATGAACTGAAGAAATTATAGCATATGTGTGTCCTGACATCTGCAGATGCACTGAGCATTGGTTCTTCTGGTGAAAGCATCATCTGTAGCTTGTTTATGCAATTCAAAAGTGCTATTGCCTCAAAAACAACAAAGAAAAGAAATATGGTATAATGAAGAACTACAACTTTAACACATAGCACTAATAAAGGAATAGAATATTAATATTATTAAGTAGAAAGTTAATAACAGAAGTTTATAATTAGAAGCAATGAGTTCGACTTGTTAACACTACATCACTTAATTGTATTCCTTATTTGAACATGTTTCTGAAACAGTTTGTTTCCATCGTCAGCATTTATCCAACTGGCTTGATCTGTGATTTGTAGATAGGTATACTGCCTGTGGTGGCATTTTGTGGTTGCGATATGAACTTCCATAGTGAATTTCCTGGCGATAAATCAAATTCCGGAATATACAAAATGAGGTGTATGCAGGATTGATTATTCAGATTGCAATAAGTTTTACTTTGGAAAAACGAAAAGAAGTACACAAACTAGACCACAAGCACACATGAAATATAAACAAAGAAACAGAAAAATTTGCAATAACCCATCATATCTTGTCTACTAATCATGAAATCCACAAAATGTAAAACTAATAAAACCAGCCAGATATGCAGCCAAACTTGACACATGGGAAAAGTTACTCATCATAAAAAACAAATCACACACGTTAAACTTTACCACCAGGAAATTCACTATGGAAGTTCATCTTGCAACCACAAGATACCACCACAGGCAGTCCACCTGCCTCAACAAATCACAGATCAAGCCATTTGAATAAATGCTGATGATGGAAACAAACCATTTCTGAAACATGTTCAAGTAAGAAATACAAGTTAACAAGTTCAACTCATTATTTCTAAAGGAATAAAAGTTTGGTGCAACTATAGGAATCAGAAATAATAATTAATCTGCTTTTAGATGTTTATTCTTTCAAATTTTGATGTTGGTTAACTTCTATTATGATGGCTGAAAAAATATTGTTGGTCAAGTAAAACAAATGTAAATGCAATGCACAAAATTTACTTTCCACTTTATGATCAATATGACAATCAATATGCATTCACATTTTTGTTGCTGACATATTGTGAACCAAAATCTTGATTGCTGCATTGCTTCCCATTCTTGGGTTATTGTGAATCAGCCTTTACAAGTTTAGGCTAAGCAATATTACTTTTGCTTTGACTATAAGCAGTTTTAAATGCTGAGCAAATAATGTATCCCTGATAGTTTGGTACCCTTGTAAATATTGATTCAAATAAAGAACATGTCCAGAAATTAGTGTGACAAAATTATGTATAGTACATGAAACTAACAAGGAACTAACTAAAGTTAGAATACCATGAATATTGCTCTGATCTCAGGTCAATGTAATGAATGTCACGCAAGGGTCCTAATTTAAGCAAATGTTACTTTTTCTAACACCTACTTATAGCAGATAGAGGAAGTATTGCATTTCATCTAAAAATTCAATAGGTATTCATATTTCACCACAAATACACATTTTCAGATCCTCCAAATTAAAACTAAAGTACTTTTTAAGAAAGGCACAGTGAGACTATTCCTAAAGCCATGTACAGTAGAGTCTCAAATTTAGAACCTAAATGGGACCGGAAACAGGTCAGATAACAAACTAGGAAATGTAGGCCTATGCTGCAATGAAACATGTGCATAGTAACACATTTTAATAGAATAGTAAATAGAAAGGGTAGAACTAATGTTAATGAACAATGAGAATACAATATGCATATTTGTCTACAGTAATTATCCAAATACAAAACAACCTTCTCTTTTTCAGAACTTAATTTTGGAATTTAGCATATCTATATAAACTTTTGGAAGACATTAGACAGTTGTACCCTATGGTGTAGAGATTAGGTTTAGGCTAGGTTTGGTTAATGAGTGAATTAAGTGTTAAGTGTACATAGCTAGTAATTTAGGGAAAAACAGAGTACATGGTTATATAGTTAGCGCAATAGCAAATGACAAACTATATAGCTAATGTGATTTATCAAAGATAAAAGACTGTTGGCTACCTTGCACTTTGTGATTCAAAATGGATAATTTGTCTGCACTGCATTTTTCAGAATGGCTACACATACTGTAAGTAAATAAATAATTATAAACCTTAAGTTATGTTAAGAAAGTGCTTTATGGCATGAAATCATAGTAAAAAGTGAATTTAAATTCATATTAGATAGTAAAATGTAAAGCCATACTTTGAAAAAATATTCCACTCGCAATGGACTTTAGAAAACATCCTGCGTCACATATTGGAAGGAAGAGCCTCAATCTCTACTGTAACACATCCAACAATGTAGTCTGAAACAACTTCTGAAGTGTTTTATCTTTGTCCTGTCTCTTTAGTGTATCTTCCACGGAACAACCAGCTTCTTCCTTTCACTGTCCACTGTCATAAGGAACACAAGAAGCTTAAAAAAGAAACTGTGATTGTACAGTACAAAGCTTCGCTCAACATTGAGTCACAGACAGCACTGACAGAGTTGCTGGTCCAGCACTAGTGTATATGTACAGCTTGGAATTGCAGAATACTATTGTAAAACAAAAATGTTATCTGCCAAAACAATGTCGGCTGACAGGTAGAATAACCAGGTCTACTGTATTTCAATTAATGTGAAGCAGATTGAAAAATAAGTTTTGTACTCAATTTGTAGAACAGATTTAAAAATAAATGATAGTGACTAAACAAAGTCATATGAATATAATAATAACAGATTTTTTTAATGTTTACTTTCTGTACCACTCACTTGTACAAGATAGAAAAATTTAATGTATTTCACCCAAAAAATCAAGAGTTCACTTAAATATGTGCTCTGTGGAAAAAAATGCAATAGCAAACTGGTGACCTGAAATCAGTCCAATTTTCATTTATCTCTAGTGACTTTAATATGTACCCTAATCATACAACTACTTTAAACTGGCAGTGTAAAACGTTTGCATGCTGATCCCATGTAAGTTTTTACAGTTAAAACAGTTTTTTCTTTACACCTCTTGGACAGCCACAGCATGTTTGCAGTGTGCATAATCACCTAATGACTAGTGCACTGCAGTGCTTTTTGACTTATATTTGTTAAGTGTTCGCACAAGCAGCGCCATGTTCTCCTTAGCACTTTGGAGGTTAGGGTTCAATTCTAGGGCACGACGATACAGTTGTTCAGCTTTGTCATACTTCTTCCATCGATGATAAAGAACTCCTGTGCAACAATTAAAAAAGTTAAAATACCATTCAACAATTCATCAAACATATCTATAAAAAACATCATGCAAAATGAATGTGGTATGGCTTCTTTATCTGCATTTAAAATATATACAAGCTCAAAATGCTATAGATATCTACCTTTAAACTAAAAGTAGAAGGCACTGCTAGGACCATATCAAAGCAATGCAATATTTGGCAACATGGCACTAATGATATATGCCACACTGTCTGTCACAACAGACCAGCTGTCATTTGAATGAGGAAAGGGTATTAGGCTTGCTCTCATAAGGATTGAACATGAACACAGTAACATTTAGATCTAATCATTGCAATTTTTCCAAGCATTTTTCACTGCATTCTATACGTCTCATCCTTTCAAATCACTTCTCATATGTCTAAAGCCATTCTTCTTTTCATACAGTGCAAATACATTCTTTATAAGCAGCTACTGCTGCTTCTTCAGGTGATTAAAATTGTTAACCTCTAATTTTTACTTTCTCTAGCCTGCATGTATAATTACATAGTGGATAGAGAAGTATTGTATATTGAATTCGATGTTGAGATTTCACCGGAAATATACGTTTGGGGAAAATGTTAAAAAATTTTGATTTTTCTTAAAAATGACTAACGTTTTTGGATAAAATCCTGTATATTAAAGCTATTTACATCTCAAATAAAACGTATATCCTGAATTTTCTGGGAATAGCCTCTGAAGACCTCTTTATTCTGGATGACTTTTGCTGAATTTTGCTTAACTGCTAAACCATTAGAGATAGACAAAAACTTACTACACAAAAAATGTAGATCTCGTCAAAACACACAATTTATGTCCTTTACGTTTTTGTTGTGGAAGTAATCATTTCCAAGATATTCCTTTTTATTGGTTTAAATTGTAAAGTACTTATACTTTTCTCAGACATGAAGTATCCGGTTTTCTTTTTTCTACTCCTGGCCAAGTAAAGAAGCGATTTGCAATGACAATCACATAATGATAGCATTTGAAACATTTGACTATCACTTTAGCATAACAAATTCCTTTGATTCCCTTCTACTTATAACTAAGTAACAAGAGCATTCTGCTAATGTTTATCTCGATTAGCATGGTGTAGAAAGAACAATAATCTTTGTAAGAAATTTATTGAGCAGCTAGAGAAAGTCATGTCAGTGTAACACATCAGATTTTTTAACTTCTTGTCATCAAATTTCGATATAATTTCCTAAGGTGCCTATTTTTGCTCATTTGTGAGATGGCGGGGCATCCCACAACAGCAGTTTCCTAACATAAGTTTCACTTTAAGGATGATATTCACTGCTTCTGATTCTTGACTCTGATAATATTTGCAATAATGATCTTTATACAACATGCACTCTGGTTTCATCATATCTTCATATGTTGTTGTAGCTGGCCATCCTGCGCGCTCATATCCTTGAGAGAACCCTTTCTCCTCTAAACTCTGCAAATCATCAATAAACAGTGGATTGCAATGGGAAAAGATCCTCAATTATGTAATACAGTTTTTCAAGGTATTCTCTCTCCCCTACAAATCATAGAACATCATTACATGGAAATGTTTTCCCTTGACATTGAGTCTAGCATTGTATTGAATTGTATATATTTTCTCAAATTGTAACTACGTTTTACAATCATCTGATTATACAAAAAAGTAATAAAGAAGTACATGTATAAAAAATTATAAAAAAAAAAAAAATCTGATGTGTTCCATTCACATGCTTTCTCTACATCTTTGTAACCAATAATTGTTAATTAGCTTATTCTTCTATCTACTTAATGCTAATCAAGATAAGCATAAGCACAAATGGTCATATTGCTTAGTTCCTTGTAAGTAGAAGGGAAACAAGTGCTTAACCGACAGTCAATTGTTTTAAAATGTCGTTGCTATGGGATTGAAATCTGTTTCTTTGTGTGGGCAGTAGTTGAGAAGTTCCCGCATGAGAAATGTATAAGTATTTAAAACTGAAACTAATAACAAGGAATATCTCAAAAACAGTCAACTTGACGATAAAAATGTATATGATATAAATTGTGTATTTTAACAAGATATACATTTTTTGTGTAGTAAGCTTTTGTCTATCTTTTACGGTTTATTTGTTATGTAAAATTCATGCAAAATAAACAGATCTTCTGAAGCTATTCGCAGAAAATTCAAGATATTCATTTTATTTGTGATGGAACTGGCTTTAATATGGGCTATTTTAAACAAAATCGTTAAGAGCCATTTTTGAGAAATCGAAAATTTTTACATGTAAAGGGTAGTTTGGGGTGAGGGGATTTTCTTGAAAATCTTTGTGTCTCACCCCTGGAAGCTTCCAAACTTAAATATGAGACGATTTGTCGTCCAGGTGCACAAGTGCATAGCAGATATTTTAATTGATTAAACTGTTTAAGTTAATTACTAAGCAAAACATTATGTATTTATTTTATATTGGATGATCATAGAGATTGTTTCTGGAAAGTGTTTTTCAAGCGACGAATTCAGTTGTTTATGCTATTTCTTTGTATATTGCAAGAGGGGAAAGATGCTATTATGTAGTCATGTTTCTGAAAGAGATAGTGGAGGTGACATAAACAGGGGAACCATGAGGAAATTTAGGTCCAGAATCACGTGAAAGACACATTGACCAATTAGAATTAATCATGTCATGACAGAAGCCAAAAATGGGCCAATGAGATTACATGTTGAGTGTTTTGTGCGTGGGTAGAATTTGCTATAAATGTGAAGTATTCACCCTAATTTTCAGGCAGTTGGAATGTAACTACATGGGGAACCTGTGATGCCTGAAACAAGAATCTGTGCAAATAGTAAAGTTATTATTGTGATTCACGCAGTTGAAATGTAATGTCATGCGGAACCAGCGACGCCGGAAACAAGGAAGCTACGGCAGAAAGTTAAAGTGTCTACAATTATTTTGCATGTAACAGTTGCACTTGTCGCCGCATAAATTCTAGTTACCTTTGTTTGCATTACACACTTGTTCGAGGGAAATTACCGGAACACAATCACGCCAGAAACTTTCTTGGGAACACTTGTGAAGGGAAACAAACCTTTGACTGAATGAAAAGTGCCGGCGCTTATTTTAAGTTCATTTCCCATACCATCCCTTAAGATCATCCCCACTCAAAACCTGAGCTAGGTATAAATAGGTCTGAATTGCTTGTTGCTGAGTCCACAAATAGCCTAGGAGTGTCGAGAATTAACTTCAGCACTGCAACGCCGGAGAGAGGACCAGTCGTTGCTGCGCAGCCAGCACCAAAAGGTATGTCTCCAGTTCCCGCCTCAAATACCAAGATTGGTATTTAATGGTCTTTTTGTTTCTGAGCTATGCTGTCCACAGACACACAGACTGACTGATTGACAGACAGACAAGACCTTTTTCTGAAAATACTTTTTTTGGATTCAGGGGGTCCTATAGCATGTATTTCTGATGAAATCTTGGTAGCAAATTTTTGGGTGGAACACAATACTTCCTCTGTGTAGAGAAAGTACAAATGCATATGCAGAAAAATATTACAGGGAAACAAGAAAATAAAAAGTGCAGTATTTTAAAGTGCATTTACACTTGCTCTTTTGTACTCTTCTAAGAAATAGAAACCATTTTCTATCAGAGCATTTAGCTTTATTGTTGGATTTGTTGTCTGTTTTATTGCAAATGTAAAATATTGTATATACCTTTGATATCATTTTCTTTGTCAGTTTTAGGTCAACCATTATATTTCTGATTAGCGCGGTGGTAGCATTGCTGCTTACCAAGCGGGAGACCTGGGTTCGATCCCCAGTACCGGCGTGGGGATTTTCCCCCGCCAGGAGACCTGGCCCGGGGTGCACTCAGCCTCGTAAGGTCCCTGGGGGGCCAATTGAGGAGCTACTTGATGGAGAAGTAGTGGCTCCAGGTCATGAGGACCGCATTAACCGGCCGGGGGGGCCTCGAGGCGCTGACCACGTCTCACCCTCCAATACTGCACCCCATCCATGACGTCTGTAGTGGACCGAGATGGGGGACGCAGCGGCTGGGCGGTAGGCCAAGGTTCCTCATGAGCTGTCGTGCCATGGAGTTATTATATTTCTGAAATAGTTGGGTCTGAAGTTACAGGAAGGGACCTGTTCAATATTGGGAGCTGGAATCTCAGAGATGGGAAGCCGTGCAATAGCAGTTACTGAAATCTCAGAGATGGTAAATTGTGCATAGTAGGGACTGGAACTGGAATCTCAGGAGGAAAGCTGTACAATAGTGGGAGATGGAATTTCAGAGACTAGAAGCTGTACATAGTGAGGATGCAGCTGGAATTTCAGAGACTAGAAGCTGTACTTAGTAGGGATGCAGCTGGAATCTCAGGAGGAAAGCAGTACAATAGTGGGAGATGGCATTTCAGAGACTAGAAGATGTACATAGTGGGGATGCAGCTGGAATCTCAGGAGGAAAGCAGTACAATAGTGGGAAATGGCATTTCAGAGACTAGAAGATGTACATAGTGGGGATGCAGCTGGAATCTCAGGAGGAAAGCAGTACAATAGTGGGAAATGGCATTTCAGAGACTAGAAGATGTACATAGTGGGGATGCAGCTGGAATCTCAGGAGGAAAGCAGTACAATAGTGGGAAATGGCATTTCAGAGACTAGAAGATGTACATAGTGGGGATGCAGCTGGAATCTCAGGAGGAAAGCAGTACAATAGTGGGAGATGGAATTTCAGAGACTAGAAGCTGTACATAGTGGGGATGCAGCTGGAATCTCAGGAGGAAAGCAGTACAATAGTGGGAGATGGAATTTCAGAGACTAGAAGCTGTACATAGTGGGGATGCAGCTGGAATCTCAGGAGGAAAGCAGTACAATAGTGGGAGATGGAATTTCAGAGACTAGAAGCTGTACATAGTGGGGATGCAGCTGGAATCTCAGGAGGAAAGCAGTAGAATAGTGGGGATGCAGCTGGAATCTCAGGAGGAAAGCAGTAGAATAGTGGGGATGCAGCTGGAATCTCAGGAGGAAAGCTGTACAATAGTGGGAGATGGAATTTCAGAGACTAGAAGCTGTACATAGTGGTGATGCAGCTGGAATCTCAGGAGGAAAGCAGTAGAATAGTGGGGATGCAGCTGGAATCTCAGGAGGAAAGCAGCACAATAGTGGGGATGCAGCTGGAATCTCAGGAGGAAAGCAGTACAATAGTGGGAAATGGAATCTCAGAGACAGGAAGTTCTACATAGTGGGGGAATGGAACTGGAATCTAAGGAGGAAAGCAGTGCAATAGTAGGGAATGGAATCTCAGAGACAGGAAGTTCTACATCTGGAATCTCAGGAGGAAAGCAGTGCAATAGTAGGGAATGGAATCTCAGAGACAGGAAGTTCTACATAGTGGGGGAATGGAACTGGAATCTCAGGAGGAAAGCAGTGCAATAGTGGGGAATGGAATCTCAGAGACAGGAAGTTCTACATAGTGGGGGAATGGAATCTCAGAGATGGGAAGTTCTACATAGTGGGGGAATGGAATCTCAGAGATGGGAAGTTGTGCATAGTGGGGGACTGCAAATTCAGAGATGGGAAGCCGTGAAATAGTGGGGACTGGAATCACAGAGACAGGAAGCTGTGCAATAGTAGGAACTTGAATCTCAGGAAGGAAATTGTACATAACTGGGGACTGGAATCTCAGAGATGGGAAGCTGTACAATAGCTGGAACTGGAATATCAGAGATGGGAGGCTGTGCAACAGTGGGGACTGGAATCTCAGAGATGGGAAGCTGTACAATAGCTGGAACTGGAATATCAGAGATGGGAGGCTGTGCAACAGTGGGGACTGGAATCTCAGAGATGGGAGGCTGTACAATAGCTGGAACTGGAATATCAGAGATGGGAGGCTGTGCAACAGTGGGGACTGGAATCTCAGAGATGGGAGGCTGTACAATAGCTGGAACTGGAATCTCAGAGATGGGAGGCTGTGCAACAGTGGGGACTGGAATCTCAGAGATGGGAAGCTGTACAATAGCTGGAACTGGAATATCAGAGATGGGAGGCTGTGCAACAGTGGGGACTGGAATCTCAGAGATGGGAAGCTGTACAATAGCTGGAACTGGAATATCAGAGATGGGAGGCTGTGCAACAGTGGGGACTGGAATCTCAGAGATGGGAAGCTGTACAATAGCTGGAATTGGAATATCAGAGATGGGAGGCTGTGCAACAGTGGGGACTGGAATCTCAGAGATGGGAAGCTGTACAATAGCTGGAACTGGAATATCAGAGATGGGAGGCTGTACAATAGCTGGAACTGGAATATCAGAGATGGGAAGCTGTACAATAGCTGGAACTGGAATCTCAGAGATGGGAGGCTGTGCAACAGTGGGGATTGGAATCTCAGAGATGGGAGGCTGTGCAACAGTGGGGACTGGAATCTCAGAGATGGGAAGCTGTACAATAGCTGGAACTGGAATATCAGAGATGGGAGGCTGTACAACAGTGGGGATTGGAATCTCAGAGATGGGAAGCTGTACAATAGCTGGAACTGGAATCTCAGAGATGGGAAGCTGTACAATAGCTGGAACTGGAATATCAGAGATGGGAGGCTGTGCAACAGTGGGGACTGGAATCTCAGAGATGGGAGGCTGTGCAACAGTGGGGACTGGAATCTCAGAGATGGGAAGCTGTACAATAGCTGGAACTGGAATATCAGAGATGGGAGGCTGTACAACAGTGGGGACTGGAATCTCAGAGATGGGAAGCTGTGTAAGAGCGGGGACTGCAAATTTACAAATGGGAAGCTGTGAAACAGCAGGGACTGGAATGTCAGAGACGGGAAGCTGAGTAGTGGGGACTGGAATCTCAAGAGGGAAGCTGTACAATAGTGGGGAGAGGAATCTCAGGAAGAAACTGCCATGCAACCAATAAAAATAATGCCACTTTATCTGATGGCACTAAATAACGAGTATTAATACATATATTAGTAATAAGGGATACCATTACACACATATTTCCCAAAATAAGGAAGCTATTTGTTTTACAAATCACTTAAAAATATAATAATCATTCCTATTTTAAAACCAAAAAGTTCCTGCAGTGACTGAATGCAGCAGATTCGGTGACCTTTCATCCTGACAGTAGTCCCAAAGGTGTAGTTAGCTCCTTTCTTATTATCTTTACATTGCAGCCTAAAAAGCCATATGCTTATTTTGGAGATTGAATGATATGCAAGCAAGATTAGCTAACTCATAGATACATTTACAGGTATGTTTAAAATCTGTTACATATAAGGGTCGATATGAGGAGGAAAAATAAATGTCCCTTTTGGATGTTGGAGAGGAGAATCAGATTTGAAGACTTTTTTAAACCAGCACATTTCTTACTGATCGATACTCTTACCAATAGACTTACCCTGGCTGCTTTACTAAACCCAAACATAAACTATTTAAATTCATATCCTCTTAAGAATGGCTCAAAACAACCAAGAACAGTAACCAAAATGAGAATGCTTAAGTTGAAATACATGTTAGAATTGGCAGAAAAGTTTCCTCTTCCCCAGAAATGGGAAAGAAGAGTTGACCAAGTATTAACTTTCTTACTCTGATTCCCAGGCATGGCATATTAATATTGTGTATATTAAGACTCTTCAATGGAGATATTGTCCTAGGAGGTCTAGTTTTGAATTTTGACATTGGCTAATTTGTTGAATTGGAGAGATGGGAAAAAATATCATTGGTCAGTTAAAAACAAATGAAATCTGATTCATATAATCTAGTTTCCATTTTGAGCTTATTATGGTTATCAATGTGCATTCTCGTTCTTGTTGCTGGACTACTGTGAACCAAAATCTTGTAAATGTGAATGAAATTACCTAAATTTGTATAATAGATAGGATTTCTTGAATCAAGGCCTATGGCTTCAATAAAATGCTTCTCCGCCTCTGCAAAGCGGCCAGACTTTCCCAGAGTATTGGCTAAATTGAAGTGCAGTGAGGGCTCTAAAGGAAGAATAGCTAATGCTTCTTGTGCTATGCTCTCTGCTTTCTCTGTTTCTCCTGCAAAATCAAGAAAGCATTAATCATATGCCAAAAATGACAAATGTTGCTGTACCTTCAAATAAATTGTATTTTTCATTCTAGCTCTAACATTTTGCTGTTATAATTTATAGTTTTTAATTCTAATCACTAGAACCTTCGACAGTGAAACTTTGCACTAATGGCAAGCAGTTATAACAAAAAAACAACCTTTACCCATTAGACTTCCTGAACTTATTCTAAGCCAACATTCCTGGTGGTCAGTCTAAAAGCAGAAACGGAACGGGATGAGGCTCTGTTGCCATATCTTATTTTTTCCAATTTTTCTCTTGCTTCAGTTTGTGATCTTTATGACATGTGTCGAGTTGTCCTTTGAAGGCTACATACTATTTGTTGATTGATGTTTGAAGGAATTTAGTAACAGTGACGGGCAAATTATATGTGATAATTTGTTGAGTTGGTTTTCTAATGCTACATCACTTACATTCTTATTATGAGGGACTAGTTTTGGAAGCCTATGCTTCCATTTTCAACCTGAAAACTACTCCCTCATAATACTATTTGTTATTTGCATTTGTAGTTATTGTTGTTAGTGTTGTTGATGTATATTTATAAATATTTATTTATATTTAAGTATTTATTTTCATTTGTGTTAACAAGTTGAAACCTGAGGTTGAAAATGGAAGCATAGGCTTCCGAAACTAGTCCCTCATAATACTATTTGTTATTTGCATTTGTAGTTATTGTTGATAGTGTTGCTGATGTATATTTATAATTATTTATTTATATTTAAGTATTTATTTTTATTTGTGTTAACAAGTTTTGAATTGCGACAATTTCTCACAAACAATGTTGATCACCAAGTGATGATTTATGAAGTGAAAATCCTTTGTGCTAAAGTATGCTACCCAATAACCTGACATTGGAAATCTTTGAACATGAGTACATGAAGCTTTGTCAACATTCTCTATCCTTGGATAGGTAGTCAGACTGAAAAATTCAATGTCATAGCCAGGATTTGAACAATGGATCTCCTGGTCTGTCCAGTTGCTGTAACCTCTGAACTATCATGGCAACATGCTGGCATGGCACTAAATGCTCTAGTTGACTGTGTTTTTTTATTTTTTTGTTTTTCTGTGAAATGTTGCAGAATTCACAATAGAAAATAGCAGATGCAGTACCATTTTTAAAAGTATATTTAAAATATAAGTATTGTACCTGCAATTACACAAGATGGTTCAAATGTGAATAAGACTGATTCATTTTAGAAAATACTATTATGAAAGCTGACCAGTTTTACATGCTATTCCTAAAAATAGTCTCCATTGCTTCTATACATTTTTTCCCAGCATTCTCACAATTGCTTTACTCCTTTTCCCAAAATTTTTAGTTGAGTGCGCAACCATTCCTGAACAAATGCAATCACTGTGTTGTTCTCAAACAGCACTCCCTCCAAGTCAAATAAAGTAACTTGAGGCTGTATTTGGACTAAAAGGTGGGTAGAAAAGCTTCCTGATGGTTTTTAAGGTTTTTATGGCAGTATGATGCCTGGGATTCTCTTGAAGGAAGGAAATCTGATTTCCTCTTGGATCAGATCTTATTCTTTACTTCTCCCTTGGAATAACATTCTGCATTGATGATAAAAATCAAGCACAGTCACAATTAGATGGGGTGATTGGTACTTGCATTTGGCGATTATGTGGTGTGTTCTCCATTCTTTCTCTTCTCTTTCTGAAGGCTTTACACTATTTCAACACCCAAGTTCTGTAAAGACATGCTTTCCAAAATGTTTTTCGAGCCTTTGAAGAATTTCTAATGGTTGGATCTCTTCTGGAGTGAGGAATTTTATAATAATACATTGTTTCATGCTAACCAATGCTTTCTGCTCACTCATCTCTGTTGCAGAGTTTAGTCAAGACTGAACATGCTCACAACTGGCTGAGTAGGAGGGGGGGGGGGGAGGGGAGGAAACAACTTCCCCCTTTCAAGATCAGTAATGTGCTGGGAGGAGCTTGTAAGAAAATCAGCGCCATTCATGTATGAACCACCTTGTAAAACATATATCAAATTAAAAGGAAAAATTCAACTGATTAGGCTGCACAGAAACCTAAAAATTCCTTTCTGGGAAATTCTCGCTATTTATGTAGTTTCTCAACAGATGCTATGGTAAACCCATTGGCTTTGGTTTTTGTGAGGTGATGATTCAATTACAAATGTCTGATTACTCTGTAAAAGGTAGTTACATACCAATATTATCTAACATGATGATCATATTACTCCAGGCAACTGCATGTGTTGGTTTCATTGCTGTGGCATTCCTCCAGGCTCTGTAGGCATCGTTATAACGTTGTTGGTCTAGGTACTGGTGAAACAAAAGAAACAGTACAGCGTTATGAGTCTATGTTGTTAATAATGCTCCAAATAGCAGCTCATAGTCCTTTAAAACTTTACAGTTAAGGACAGAGGGAACTGTGGGCAATATATGGACATGCATCTAAACAGGAAAGACTACTGTATTGTCAGTATACAGATTAGTTAAAAGTCCCGCATCACTTAAATAACTTTTGAACCATTTCTGATAAAAACAAAATCTAATGTAGAAACATAGTCGTCTACAGGGAACTAAGAAATGATATTAAAGATATTTTTACTACTTCGGTTTACCCTAGAGCAGTAATGTGTCATGATTTTTACATTGACTAAAGTAATCATAGTGTGATCTGTACTTTCTTGTTGCTGTAACTTTTAGTAGCTTCATTGTTGGATGTGCAATTATTTTTTTTGTCGGCATAGCAATACAGCCCAGTATCTGTGAGATAGTTCTGAATGTTATGAAACATTACTGTTAGGGCACAATTCATAGTCACCGTTTATTCCAAGAAAATTCTTAAGGAGTGTTTTAAATTCATAGACATTACACTTTCAGGCGAATAAGAAAAATTATTATTTGTATACTGTAGCTCCAATTGCCACTCAAGCAATAAGGAGAGCATTTAGCTTCTTGAATTGGTTGCAATCAATAGATGTTAATGAGGATAATCACTTCATGAAATATATGGAGTGTTACAATGACATTGCACTGTGCAATAATAAGTAGTATTTGCCTGATGTGCAGAATCCACTAGAATTGTATAATGATGCTGGTTCAACATGCAGTATCAGCTTACCTAAGTCACCCACATTATTTGCTTTGCTAAACATAACCATGAAATGAAATGTCGTTTTATTTATGGATGCTCTTTAACTGCTGTGGTTCTCAGCATCCCATTCTTTACTGGGCATGAAAGGCTGCTTAATTTTTGCTCAGAGGCCTCTCTTTCAGGTTTGAGGTTCTTTTACATGCAGTAAATTTATGACACGGGACCCATGGATTTACTTCCCTTCCGAAGGAAGCCATGCTAAGGATTTTTACGCCCGAAAAATGAAAGTAAATGAAAATAAAAGTAATTTAATACTTGTAGAAATATTCTTGCAGAGAGCATTAAATTCCTCAGACATCTTCTTCTGGCATGTATCTCTTTTTACTATGAAGATACAGTGATTATCTGCATTTGAAATATCTTTACATCTCAGCACAAAATCTTTTAATTGATTTCTTTCTTTTACACTAACTGTTTACTTTGGGGCATGGCTTTGAATATATTGCTACTATATAACTAATACTTTGAACTTTAAAATAACTTTACAAACTACTAGATCTTAACCTAAAGCAAAGTAACTAAATAAATATAGTATTCAAAGTTCGCAAACTATCATAACATGATCAGCAATGGTTGTAACAAAAAAACAACGAAAGAGGAAATGGCAGCTGGTTATGTGATCCTCTGCATGTTCATTTGCACATCCAAGTTTCTGTGAAACAGCTGAGACATGTTGTCACATGCATGTCGGAAATAAGGAAGTGCTTAGCAATAAAAAAATGAATATCAAATGGTAGTAATTAATTCCTTATCAAAGAAAAAATACTTATTGCAGAAAGATATCTGTTTAACATAATTGACGACTATGAGTTTGACCCTTAGTATACAATATTTTCTTACAGGTAAGAGTTATATAATTCTCTCTTTTTTTTTTTATATTGTATAAGGTAACTACTAAATTACTACTGCAATTAGAATTTGAAGTAGGTTGGTATCAACTAATGATCCCAAACTACTGAACATTTTTGCAGTGGTAGAAAGTATAAAATAAGCCGATAGCAACATTTCTAAGGATAAGGACAGTGAAACAAAAAAACAGAGTGGAAGAAAAAAACATTTAAAATGGAACTATTACTGAAAGTGACTGGGATTCTGAAAAAAAACAACTGGATGGAAAACAAATCTGTAAAAATGCAATATCACATGATCATAGAATGAATTAAGTTAAACCAACATTAGGAGGCAAAAATAGACATGTATGGTCATCAGATCCATCAACTTAAACAGCTGTACACCCCCTAAACCAAAACATACTTAGGACCCAAAGAGCAGCATAAAACATCGTGTTATACCTTTGGAGTGCTTCAATTTATTTGTTGACAATGACCTGATGAATATAATTACTACCCACCCAAAGATTGAAGTATGTCAAAATAAATAGTACTGTTTTAGAAGTATATAGAGATGTATTAAATACTTTGCTTGGAACTCTTGTTTGTCTGCAGCATTAAAGACAATCATTTAATGATGTTCAAACACTGAATTGTGTGAACACAGATATAGATCATATATTGATGCTGAGAGATTTGATTTTTCTTATAAATAGCTTGTGTTTTGATACGGCAACAAAAGGGAGCAAAGAAGGGAAACTTACACATTTTCTACTTTTAGAGATGTTTGGGAGAGGTTTGTTGAAACATGCAGAAGCTGCTATAAGCCCAGATCATACATTGCAACTGATGAACAGTTCTTAATATTTTGAGGCAGATGCACTTTCCGAATGTGTATTCCTAATAAGCCCTCTAAATATGGCATAAAGATTGTGTGGCTTGTGATGCATCCACACACTTTATGTTTGATGCAACTCTGTAGACAGGGAACGGCTCAGAAACTCATGATCTGCCTTTAAGTGAATACTAAGCAAAAGAACTGATCATCAGCAACCAAGGCACCATCTTTGAGTCAAACCAGATGAGGGAGTGCCTAGAGCAGCTTGAGGTGCACAAGATGTACACACACTTCTCTACCCACAGTCAGATGGTAGATGGGTACATCAATATACTGGAGGAACACCTAAGAGGGGTGGTAGGTAATCACCAGAGGGACTGGGCTGTCAGGGTGTTGCTTTTTTTGCTTGCCTACCACTTATCTTTGCATGGCACTATGAGGTTGACATCAGCCAGCTTGGTCTTTGGCAGAAAGTTGCATCTCAGAAGTGACCTGATGTTTGGAACCCCTTGGAGTGGAACAACCAGAAATTGACTACCTTGAGAACTACGCAGGCCGTCTTCACAATGCACACGAGATGACCCGTCAGCATGTCCATGTCCAAACGACAGGATGAAGACCCATTATCACAGCCAACAGCCAAGGGTTCCAGCTGGGAGACCTTGTGTGGTTTTATCGCCCTATGAGGATCAAGAGGCATTGCCCCAAATTTCAACAAATGTGACAAGGACCTTACTGCATGGTAAAAAGGATCAACGATGTGGTCTATTGCATCCAGGGACTATCCCAAGAGAAGATGCTGGTAGTGTACCTAGATTGGCTAGCCTGCAAAATGAGGGAGCAGTGTAATAATAGGTAAGCAAGTCCGTCCGGAGGGCGCAGCTGCCTGGTCTGCTGTAAAAACAGAGTAAATGGACAAATTAGCCTGGCTAACAATGGCATTTGTGACTGCCTCCATGGTCGAGTGGTCAGCGAGCTGACTTCTCACCTGGAGGTCCTGTGTTCGATTCCCAACTGGGGCAGGGAATTTTTCTTAAGCCAGAATTATTCCCTATCCCCCACAGAGTATGGAAGTATGTAGGTGAGAGTGAATGTGCGTGTTTGAGGAAAATAAAATCATTTAAACCAAAAGTAAAAAAGAACCTAGACGAGTTGTTTCAAGTGCAAAGCCCCCTTAGATGTTAAAGGGGGCTATATAAATGAAACAATAAAAAAAAAGGCCTTTGTGTGTTTCTCTATAAGACATTTGGAGAGCCCTTTATTTCTACATCCAGAGAAATCCAATTTCAGAGTTATTTATTTCTAAATGCATAAAATGTGACGTCCTATAATTTGTATAACTAGAACTTTCTGAGTCTGGCTATTAGACTCTATAAGAGAGATACCAACAGATGGGAGTTAGTTAAAAAGTCAATCTAGTGGGGGAAAAATGCTAAGATAGTGACATGAACACAGTGACTAAGTTATTTTGTATACAAAAAGTGTAATGTCTTGTATTACATTGAGTGCTCTAGTGATGAATAAAATGAATTTAGCAGAAACTGGTGCTCTCATTTGTTGCAATATATTGATTTATCAAATACAAATTTCTGCCAGAGAGATGGTTATTAGCCACATTACCCAAAATAACTATTCCTCATGCAATTCTGCAATAACAAATTAATCTTAAATTCTAGATACCTTTTGTAATATATTTATTAAATATATGAGATACGTCCAGAAAGTAAGCTCCGTTTCAATGTATCTCCGCTGCAGCGCTGCGATCGCAGTTCTGCGATCGCAGTTCTGCACATGCACGGTAGACGCTTTGTATCAAGGAGAAGAAACATGCGCTATTTTGAGATCGCTGTCAGCCACATATGCTTTGTTGTGCTTGTTTACAATGTCAGTGTTGATTGAAAATCCCGCCGCTTGTGAAATCAGATCTGTGATTCATTTTGTGAATGCTAGAAAAGTGAAACCAATTGAAATTTATCGGCAAATTTGCGAAGTTTACGGACAAAATGCGACGAGTGATTCAATGGTGAGAAGATGGGTCTGACAGTTCAATGAAGGATTTAGAAGTGCACGATGAAGAACGAAGTGGGCGTCCATCTTTGGTTACAGAAGAACTGGTTCACGCGATTGATAACAAGATCCAGGAAAACGGCAAGTTTACAATTAGTGCTCTCGCTACGGAATTTCCCTAAAGCTCACGATCATAATTCATGACATTGTTACCGAAAAACTGAAATTTCGTAAGCTTTGCTCATGTTGGGTACCAAAGATTCTTACTGAGCAACACAAAACAAAACGGTTGGGTAGTGCACTTCAGTTTTTAACCCGTTATGATGAAGACGGCAAAGAATTTCTGACACAGATAGTCACAGGAGATGAGACTTGGGTTTCTTACAACACCCCTGAAAGTAAGCGGCAATCAA
This sequence comes from Hymenopus coronatus, assembly GCA_030762935.1. Taxonomy (NCBI): domain Eukaryota; kingdom Metazoa; phylum Arthropoda; class Insecta; order Mantodea; family Hymenopodidae; genus Hymenopus; species Hymenopus coronatus. The sequence continues at coordinate 123,885,359 of CM060898.1, forward strand.
TGGAATGGAGGCACACTTCATCCCCAGCAAAGGTTAAGCCAAAACAAATCTTGACACCTTGAAAAATGATGTACACAGTGTTCTGGGACTGGAAAGGCATCTTACTCATTGATTTCTTACCGTGTGGTCAAACAAACAAAGCAGATGTTTATTGCGAGACTCTTAGGAAATTGCACTGCGAAATACAGAATAAGTGCCGAGGATTGCTGTCAAAATGTGTTGTTTTTCTTCACGACAACGCACGACCACACACTGCAAATGTGACAAAAAACCTCCTACAGGAATTTGGCTGGGACGTGTTTGACCATCCTTCGTACAGCACTGACCTCGCTCCTAGCGACTTTCATCTGTTCTTACATCTCAAGTCTTTCCTTGGCAGTCAACACTTCAACAATGACAAAGAGCTGAAAGAAAATGTTTCTAACTTTTTGAAGACACAGGCGGCAAACTTCTATGAAGAAGGTATACAAAAACTTGTGCCATGCTATGACAAATGCCTGCAAAATGTCGGCAGCTATGTGGAAAAGTAGTTTAAGAGTTGTAGAATTTTGTGCAATAAATAATTATTCTGTATCTGTATACAATTTAATTTTATTACCAAATGGAGCTTACTTTCTGGACATACCTCGTATACAAAGTTCTGTTACTGAGGGCACTTGGTCACATAATCCAGAATAATTATTAAAGCATAGCCTCATGCAATTCAACAATAGTAAAATAGCCTTAAAATCATAATATTTCATAATATGTTTATTTAACAAATAATGCAAAGTTCTATCATAGAGTTCAGATAACAGTGTGTTCAACAAATGGTATGCTTTCACAATCCCATTTTACTAAAATTAAATTTTACCAACTAATGGGAATTAGCAGAAGATTTTAAATGTGGATAAAGAGTAATATAATCTAAAACCGAATGAGTAAAAAGAATTTTCGATCCAGCATTATTTATGAATACGCAATGCTCCATTTTCATTCTCTCATTAATCATGCAACTTCTCCTTCTCACAGCTAGTTTTATTTAACTTCAGTTTCAGTTTGGAAATTACACTTCTGTATATATGTCACTGCTGCTCCCTTAACAACACAAGCTTTGCCATTTGCCAACCTTGTCCTGATCATAGTGATTCCCTCCTTTATAAAGTTGGTAACATTTAGCAATATTACGCAGCACCTGGATGCAAGGATGCAACATTTCCCACTAGTCCCTGTGTAAGACTTTTTATTATTGCATGTTTGTGCGATAATGCATTGTAGCTATCATTTTTAATATAATTTTCAGTTTGGGTTATATTGAAAATAACTTTTCTCGGGCTATCAGCCAGGTGAATTCTGGAATAATTTCCAAGCTTTCAAGAGCTAACGTCACTCTCATCTTCAGGGAATGATGTAGAGACTCCGGGTACGCCTTATATATAGTAGTCCGGTGTGGGGGACCGGCCAGATGCCGCTCTGTGATTGGCCCGGGTCCGGCATGGGAGGCGTTGACTAGGAACCAATGGTCTCCGTTGAAGGGACGGACTGCTCTGATTGGCCCGTTGCCAGATGTGAGCCTGTATTAAAACTAGGGCTAGCTTTTGGCAGTTTCACAAATCTTTGCGAGTGTTTGCTGAGCACCAAACTCCAAATGCCATTCGCCTGCAAGCCGCTGTCTCTGTTGATGTTATTTTCTTCGTATTTAATAGCTATGGCTTCTTTGATGGAGCGGTCCCAATAGCTTGAAGACTTAAACATGGTGGTTGTGTCGCCCAGTCTCGGTCTGTGTCCTTCTTGGATGCAGTGCTCCGCAAGACCAGATTTTTCTGGGTACATCAGGCGGATGTAGCTCTCATGCTCTTTGCATCTTTGTTCAATCGTTCTCCCCGTCTGTCCGATGTAGGCTCTACCACATTCACATGGAATGCGGTATACCCCAGGAGTCTTGTCAGACATTAAGGGTGAAACCGAGTGATTTACTGGTCAGTTTTGATGTGGTGTCTCTGTTCACCAGGGTCCCGCTGCTAGACTCTCTCCAGCTCCTAGAACCGCACTTCACCCAGCAGGTCATTGCATTATTCAAGCACACGCTCACGTCGACCTACTTTCTTTACCGCGGACAATATTACGAGCAAACAGATGGAGTGGCTATGGGCTCTCCTCTCTCACCAGCCATAGCTAACTTTTACATGGAAGCATTTGAGCATCAGGCCTTAGATTCAGCAACTCTGCTGCCTTCTACAGATACGTGGACGACACCTTCGTCATCTGGCCTCACGGGGAAGACACGCTACAGGACTTCTTGAACCATCTAAACAGTCAGCATCCAAACGTCAAGTTTACTATGGAAATTGAACAGGAAGGGAAGTTACCATTCCTGGACATATTTATACGCCGAAAGCCCAATGGTTCCCTGGGCCATAGTGTGTACCGGAAGCCCACACATACCGATCTATATTTAAACGCAAACAGTTGTCACCACCCAGCTCAGCGAAACACAGTTCTATCGACGCTTGCACACAGAGCAGTAGCCATCTCAGACAGTGAAAACCTCGCTAAAGAATTTCAGTATCTCAGAACCAGCCTAGAGAAAAATGGATATAGCAAGAGCAGCATCAACAGGGCACTAAAACGGGCCGCTGTCAGTACAAACTGTGCACAGCGTAATGCATCCCAGCTAGATGAGTCACAAGACACGAAGAAACAACGTAAAGCCTACCTCCCATATACAGGTCATTTGTCTGGTAAACTGAGTAGAATTATGGGCAAATACAACATCAAGACTATACACAAGCCACCCAATAAAATTCGAAATATGTTAAGACAGGTCAAAGACTCCCTCGGCCTCAAGACTCCTGGGGTATACCGCATTCCATGTGAATGTGGTAGAGCCTACATCGGACAGACGGGGAGAACGATTGAACAAAGATGCAAAGAGCATGAGAGCTACATCCGCCTGATGTACCCAGAAAAATCTGGTCTTGCGGAGCACTGCATCCAAGAAGGACACAGACCGAGACTGGGCGACACAACCACCATGTTTAAGTCTTCAAGCTATTGGGACCGCTCCATCAAAGAAGCCATAGCTATTAAATACGAAGAAAATAACATCAACAGAGACAGCGGCTTGCAGGTGAATGGCATTTGGAGTTTGGTGCTCAGCAAACACTCGCAAAGATTTGTGAAACTGCCAAAAGCTAGCCCTAGTTTTAATACAGGCTCACATCTGGCAACGGGTCAATCAGAGCAGTCCGTCCCGGCAACGGAGACCATTGGTTCCTAGTCAACGCCTCCCATGCCGGATCCGGGCCAATCACAGAGCGGCATCTGGCCGGTCCCCCCACCGGACTACTATATATAAGGCGTACCCGGAGTCTCTACATCATTCCCTGAAGATGAGAGCAACATTAGCTCTTGAAAGCTTGGAAATTATTCCAGAATTCACCTGGCTGATAGCCCGAGAAAAGTTATTTTCATACCGCTGCCAGGAAAGCTTCAAGTCATGGTTGGGTTATATTCCTTATTCCTATAAATTTCAAAATGTCTTTTGTCATATCTGATGATTTTTAAGCGTAGAAAAGGGAGTTGTCCATTGCTTTCTTTTTCCATAATGAATCTTATGGTAGCAAGCAAGTAATATAGTGTTAAAAAACCAACTCTACAAACTTACAAGTGTAAGTTTGATATGGCAGTTTACTAAATTCCTCTAAACTCACTTAGGGTGATATTACTTACCAAATTTCCAAGATTGTAATAGCAGTCAGGATATTTCTTACGATGTATTAAGGCAGTGAAATAGCTGTTTTCTGCTTCAGCATGACGTTTCAGACCTGAGAGTACAATACCAAGGTTCATCCAAGCTGCTGCAAAGTCTAGCCTGCACAAAGTATAAGACATTTTTGTTAGGCTTAGCAGTATACACCATAACATGTCTTCAAAGCAATTACTTAAAATGCACATTTCAAGAAAAAAAATTTGATGTGCTCCATTCAGATGACTTCCTCTAACCACTGCTGTTTATTTTACAGCTTATATAGCTTCAACTTTTTCTAAAAATGCTTTTTTTGGATACAAGGGACCCTAAAACATGTATTTGTTGAAATCATGGTATCAAATTTTTGGTTAGAATGCAATGCCTTCTCTATACACTATGTACATAGTACATGTAGAGAAAGTAAACACTGATGAAATATTAGAGTTTGGAAATTGCCAACAATTGGTGAAATCTGGTGTAACCGTTTTGCTTCGAATAATACAACTATTATTATAAGGTAAAGTGCATAAGACTATTACCTTAGTTCTACAGCCCTTCTTAATAGACTTTCTGCTTCTTGTAGTTTACCTTCATCCTTCAAAATGTTCGCCAAATTGTTCATTGCTTGATCATAATCAGTGTACAACCTAGAGGAAAGAAAACAAAAGCTGTTAGTTTGAAATATAAGGGAGAAATAAAAACAATATGAAAATAGTTCTCTTTATACACTGCCAAATACAGAAAGTAACAATTTGGCAGCTGGGAAAATATATTGGAATTTCCATATATGTACAAGAAAGATACCTCTATGCTAAAGGCAAACAATATTTTTAGCCCCATCATTTAGCATATATCAACTTATTAAACTAATTGCACATTATAAGAAAAATTATTATCCGCGCTTGCAGGCCATGGTCTACTGGGATCCTCCTTCATCTTCCCAGACGTTTCGTCTGTGGCTGCGGCAGACATCTTCAGTGGCAGTGCGATCGAAGTGTCCTGGTGGACGTCTCAACAGCGACTGTGCTGAGACCTCCACCAGGACACTTCCAATGTGACGCATCTCCCAGCCGTGTTTATTTCCAAAACGTCTCATCTCCTCACAGTCAATATGATCGCTTCAAGTTACTTACAAAAAAAACTATGTATTTTTGATGATCATCCTGTCACTTTATAAGCAGGTATTTTCTTGCAGTCATGTAGAAATCAGTTATGATAACAGAGGCCCATACTATTATTTCTAGTGATAGTAAAATGGGGTTTTGTCATCGTCATCATCATCATCATCATCATCGTCGTTGTTGTCGTCATCATCATGTTTTATTATGAAGAGATCATGGACATCATTCCCACACAGTTTCTAACCAGTGCTTAACCAGATCTGCATCCATCCATCCTTTCTATAAACGAATGTGGATTCCCTTCAGAAAGTCTCCGTTATGCTTGTAAACACAGTAAGTAGGAGTTTCCTGCCATCTGCAATTATTCATAGCATCACAACACAGGTAACTTTCCAGCTTCAGTGGTTTTCTCTAAAATACTTGATGCTCATGATGTATTTATCATTGTGTTCTTTGACATGTCAAGAAAAGCTGGGGTTTGGTTGGTGTTTCCAATTTGTGGTAAAAGAAAGTTATGTTCTTGATGTAGATTTATCATGAAACAATGATATTCTATGACTTTCTCTATGTAGTCAGCTGTGAACTTCTCCTCAAACTAAACTCAGTATTTCACGTGTTACAACATGACCATTAACCCTTGCTTCAACAACTCATTCCAACACTTTATCAACTTCTTTGTACTTTTCTTTCTGGATTCCACAGAAATATTTAACTAGCACTAGTTGATCCGATTGTGCCACACAGGTCTTTGAATTCTATAACCATCTTAATCTTTCAACAAACATAAGCAAACTACTTTAATCAAGTTTGAACTACAATGCTGGAGTAATATACTAAAATTTAAATTAAATGTACATAATAGTAAAATTGTAGAGATAAATAGCCATCCATTTCTTGGGATATGGTTACATAAACACCTAGATTGGAAATAACACATAATAATGTATCCAAAAGAGTAGCTAAAGGTATACAGTTGATTAGCCATCTGTCAAAGAAGTAGGCAATGATGTATTAATTACAGTGTATTATGAGGTTATCTGCCATATATAGCACATGGTATAGAAGTATGGGGACCTAATGCTGTTTCTCACTTAAAGAATCTGTTCATATTACAAAAGCAATGTATAAGAATAATGTACAAATTAAAAAGTCAAGAAAGTTGGAGGAACATTTTTAAAAACAAGAAATGTTTTAGCATTTATTCTTTATATTTATATGGAATTATACTGCATACATACTCAAGACTTTATAAATATATCAAGAATGAGGAAATGCACCATTATGAGACATAAGCTGCTTACAGTATTAAAATGAATAATGAAAGATCTGTATTTGCAGGGGCTTATTATCATAACAAATTACCTGAACATTTAAAAGTATACAAAGGAAATGTATTTACAAACAAACTAAAAGAATAATATCTAATAATGAAAGCTATGTATTTGATTGAGGAATTGTAAATCTGTACTAGTGTGAAATTTATAAATAACTGTATCGTAATCTTGACTTGTAAATTGGTATATGGACTCAAATAACAGCTATAACAATAATAACAAATAACAGCAACAATAACATCAATAATAATAATAATAATAATAATAATAATAATTCTATACAATGGATATTGTTTTTGAAAGTTACTTTTGTAAAACACTAGTAGAACTGTTGAATGAGCAACAATCAAACCGGCAACACCCAGGAAAGTCCATGCCATGCCACTGCTATGGTAGGTGTAGTTATGAAGTAGTGCCTCTGTTGTACTATGGCAATGGCTTGTTTATTTTCAACAATATATGTGTGTGTATATATACACACATACATACTTGGTGAAATAACTTTTTCTGAAATCCACGTAGATTCTGAGAAGGCTACAAGTAAGTTAATCACAGAAAAATCTAAAACACACATGAGGGAAATTCATTATTTTAAAGAATGCATAAAAATATTGGATGAAGTAATATTTGCTTTTTTTTAGTCAGATACATCTCTTTATATGGTGTATTACACTGTTGGTATTGTAAAACACCTATGGATTTAACTTCCTTTTGTAATTAACTTTATTTCCAAACTTGTTCTATGGAATTGAAATTATGCTAAAACATATAAATAAAATACTTTACACCACAAGAAATGCATTAGAATCATATTTAATTTAAAAACAAGGAAACCTCATAAAGAAATCTTATTTAAAGAAAGCATGAGTGTGTCTGGTAGGGAGTAGTAGTGTTTACTGCCTAAAATTTCAAATGATTACTTTGAATTCTGTGCCACTAATAGAAAGACTGTTGGCTACACTGACATTGATATCACACAATGACCTGTGAAAATACACTGAAAACATGAATACCTGTGTTTCAACTTTCTCTTCCATAAGTTCCCTAGCCTAACCAGCATATAAAATAATAAAGCTTTAAAGGTGTACAGGTCTTCTTCCGTCTAACAATCAGCTGCCTTATAGTATGCTAGACACTGACACTGAACTTTGCCCATAAAGAGGCTACAAACATTTGGGCATAAGACTGCACTGCAGATAACTTAGGATCAAGATTTCATGTTGCAAAGACAAAATCAGCCACAATTATATTTCATTTTCTTCACACAGATGAGTGCTTCCAGGAGAAACATTAAAGAGATAAAAATTGCACTTTATTTTGGTTATTTCATTTAATAATTATTAAACACAGATAAATCCAAGAAGTTATATATGAGGGCGGTCCAGAAAGTAACCTCCGTTTGGAAATAAAAATTAAACCAGTTGAGTTATAAAAATTGTATTATTATATATGAAAAATACAAAATTTTTTCTATTTTCTACATATTCTCCAAACAAAATTCAAGGACTTGTCATACCTTTTAACAATCTTTGAAATACCCTCTGCATAAAACACTGTCACCTGTGAACATAGCCAACCCGTCATGGAGTGATGAAGCTTTTCGTCATTGCCGAAATGCTGAGATGCAAGCCACTGTTTCATGTATGGGAACAGATCAAAATCATTGGGACCTAAGTCCGGGCTGTAGGGGGGATGGTAAAAAACGCCTCATTTGAAACTGGCCAAAACTTCATTTGTTCAAGCTGTGTGCGGGCGAGCGTTGTCATGCAGAAACACAACACCAGATGACAGAAGACCACGACGCTTGTTTTGGATTGCCCTTCTTAGTCTTTTCAACATTTCACAGTAGGCTTCAGAATTGACAGTCGTGCCACGTACCATAAATTCAACAAGTAACATGCCCTTAGCATCCCAGAAAACCGTAGCCATGACAAAGTTTGACGGGCTTTCTTTGGCTTGCTTGGAGAAGCGGTATGTCTCCATTGCATTGACTGCCGTTTTGTCTCAACATTCACTTAGGCCACCCAAGTTTCATCGCCAGTAACAATTTTGTTCAAAAATGCTTCTCCTTCAGTGGCATACCAAGAAAGAAAGTCGAGGGCAGAACTCATTCTTTTGGTTTTGTGGTCATCAGTCAGCAGTTTTGGTACCCAACGAGCACAAAACTTGCAATAGCCTAGGTGTTTGGTCACTATCTCGTGCAAAAGACTCCGAGAAATTTCGGGAAAATGATCGGAAAGTTCTGTTATCGTGAACCGACGGTTCTCACGAACTTTTCCATCCACTTTGACCACCAGGTCATCATTGACAAGAGTAGGTCTGCCACTCCTGTATTCTTCATGAATGTTACTTTTTCCATTTTTAAAAAATCATACCCTTCACTCATAATGTTTGGACCATATACTGCACACAATTCAGGATGAATTTCGGTTGCTGAGTGATGTTTTGCCAAAAGAAATCTTATAACACAGCGCACCTCACACTTGGCAGGATTTTCTATTGCGGTGCTCATTTTGAGGTTATATCTCTCAAATGTGCAACAATACAATGCTCTTCCTTAGACAGCTAGAAGCATACTGACCACTGTGCACACTGATGTGTAGAAAATGGCGCTACCCCCAATACTTCCTGTGCTACGCACAAACGGTGGTTTCTTTCTGGATTGCCCTCGTATTATTAGTAGATTCTTTTAACCTGTAATTAGTTTTTTCTTGTCAAACTTGGGCCTTTGATAGAGAAAGCTGAGGCACTGTTACTTTTATTTTCAATCTAATTTCACTAAAAAAGTTGCCACCTCAATCTATAATACCAACGTGACAAAGGCCCCTTGTGAATCATACCTGTTTTTTTTTTTTAATGGTGACAGTTTTTTTTTTTTTTTTTTTTCTTTTTAAGGAAAGTATAATATCAACTTATCGACATTAAAAATTACATTTAAAGTAATAACATAACTTGAATTTTGAAAAATCGTTCTCCCAATTTTTTTAGCAGGTTAGCCTAGAGTAAAATATTTATCATCTATTCTCTGTATTCATATACAGCAATAATGTTTTGTTAAAGCAAATTAAAAACAGCCAAAAAACTCACAAAGTAGGCTTATTATATATAGTATATATAAAATCTGTCTCTGAAGGATATGTATTTTCTTGGATTTGAACTTTATAATATATTGTCACCAGGAATTAAATCACTAGCTGATGCTTCAAAACAGCAATCTTAAAGAAAATAAAAACGGTTTCAGATAACCAAATGTTTATATGATTTAAATGAGTTATAAATTATTGTCTATTCTACTATATATAATTTAATGTAATGCTCGACAGGGAGAGGAAAAGAAAATAAGTATTAAGATGCATAAACTACATCTTCAAAAACAAATTGGTAAATGGATGAAACTGATCATCCTCACCACCACCACCATCATCATCGTTGTTGTCGTCATCATTTGTTTTGAGTGAAGAGCTTTAAAGTTTACTTTCTGGTCCAGTAAGTCATTAGTAAAATGCATATTAAAAGCATTGGAGAGGTTTGTATTTGAAAGATACAAATGTTAATGCCAACCCAGACAGAGTTGGCTGCCTTTTACAATGTTTTTATTTCTTGTAAACAATCTGTACACAATAACAAAAAAAAACACCACAAGATTATAATTTACACCAATTATTTGTGTCATTACTACATTTATTTTTAGGGACATAGGCCTGGTGAGCAGTACTCCCAGCCTTTCTCCCACTTCCCTTCTCTTTGTCGACATGAAAGACTAGCGATCGATTCAATTGCAGAGTTTCAATAGCTTGTGCTGTGAAAAACTGGTTCTACTTTGATTGTGTGTACAGTATGTGTGCTAGTAGCTAATGAGGAGGATCACACTTTCGGATTAATGCTCTCCAGAATTTAAAAGAAAATACAAAATATATAATATTGTAAAGCTAGTAGCAATAACATAGTTAACTTCACTTACATTTATGAAGAAGGTCAATTGAACAGTTTTTGAAATGTTCACTGTCATTAAAACCATCAAAAAATATAAAAATCAAAAATACATAAGACATTACCACCCTAGAAACAAGTGAACAACAACTTCTACTATGTTCCTTAAACACGTTTGCAACTTTTATTTATCCAGGGATGATAAGTGAATTAAACATATCTACGTCAACACTGCTTTAAGCAATAGCTTTAATACTCATTTTATATAAAGAAATTTATATATCAGGAAACTGCAAGAGATGTTTCTACTCTGACAAACTTAAAAGATAACTATAAATTTAAAAAATATAATATGTACCATTCACATAACTTTCTCCACATTTTCTGCAAACAAAGTACTCTTACAAAAGACTAATCTTTTTATCTACATCATGCTAATCAATGATCTTATTATTTACTTCCTTATAGGCAGAAGGGAAATAAGAGAATACACTATGCTAAAGCAATAGTCAAAATGATTTAAAACCTGTTGTTATGTCATTGAAAATTCAATAGTCAGGAGCAAAACAAAAGAGATATGAAATAAATAAGAACTTCCTGTGTGAGAAAGGTTTAAGTACTTTGAAATTGAAACAAATAGTAGGGAACATCCGAAATTGTTAACTCTACAGCTTATTGACATAAATTATGTGTTTTAACAAGATCTATATTTTTTCTGTAGCAAGTTTTTGTCTATCTCTTAATCTTTACTGGTTATAAAAACCATCCAAAATGAAGAGTTTATTCCAAGAAAATTGAAGATATACATTTTGTTTGTCATAAAAATATCTTACACATATGGTCTTTTTAAAATTAATAAATTTAAAGATAATTAATGCAATATTAATAATAAATATTCATGACAATAGCCTCTTGATAAAAACCATTAAAGCCATTTTTGAGAAAGCTAAAATTTTCAAACATTTTTCATGTAAAGGTTAGTTTGAGGTGGAGGGATTTTCTTGAAAATCTTTGTGCTGCATCCTTGGTAGATGCTGAACTTAATTATCAAGTGTGGTATTTAACTGATTTTTCATTTTTGGGTTACCATGTTCACACATGCATGCAGGAATGCACACATGCATACATGAACCTTTTTCTACAAATGCTCTAAAACGTGATTTCCAGTGAAATTGAGTCGAATGCAACATCTTCTCTACCTGTGTATCAAGTACTAAGTAGAGAAAGTAAAAATTCACTTATCATTCCTGCATTTCACTACACTAAGAAATGTTTGAACCTTGAACAAGTGTAATATGATACCTGAGTGCCTCTCTGTATTCCTGAATGGCCAATGTACGGTTGCCAGCATCTCCAGCATTCTTTGCAATATTATAGTGTACTTTTGCATTTAGAGGACAAACAGAAAGGCCTGAGCGAAAAAGAGCAGCCTCTGTTTGCCATTCAGCACTGCGCCATATTGCTCGTATGGTGAATATTATCATTACAATAAAATAACTCATTTTCACAAACTGAAACAAATGAAACATGTACTGTAGTTAATTAGCTATTCAAACATTTTGTTGAGATGTGCCCACATGTTACAAGAACTTGACTGAGGTAACAGCATAACAGAACTGAATCAATCCCAAAACCAGTGGTTACCCTTCTTCCAATCTCTCTTGTTCCTGTTATATCTAAAATAATTGAAAATATAATACACATATGTCAATATTTTGAAGCTAATAATTTGTTAAATGAGGCAAAGTTTGGATTTAGAAATGGTCGATTTACTGTTAAAGCAGTAGAAGAACTTATAACTACTGTATTGAATGGCTTTTGAAATAAAGAAATAGCTTGTGCTACATTAATAGATTTGAGCAAAGTGTTTGATAGTATATCACATAATATATGATAGAAAAACTTCATTATTATGGAATGAGAGATCAGGAATTAGCACTTATACAATCTTATTTAATAATAGGCAACAATTTGTATTAATAAGTAGTGAACACAAATCTGAATTTTTAAAAATAAAGAAGGGAATATCTCAAGGTTCAGTGCTGGGACCATTTTTATTTATTATTTACATTAATGATTTACAGTGTTACCTATCTTCTAAGTCAGTTATATATGCTGATGACAAGACAGAACCTTTTTAAATTCTGATTTTGACTTCAGGAATTTAGAGCAACAAAATATGCTTAAAAATCTGCATGGTTTTCTGTTAACAACTAGTAATAAATGAGTAAAAAACTGAACAAATTTATTTTACTTTAAGAAACACAACCAAATTAGATCAAGAGAATAGATCTGTAAAATTGTGAGGAGTACATATTGATGGAAAACTTAACTGGAATACACCCACTACAGAATGTACCAAATTGTTAAGAGCCTTGTATCTACTAAAAATCTGATGTGTTCCATTCACATGATTTTCTCTACATCTCTACAACAAATTATTATTAAAAAAACTTATTCTATCTACTTCATGCTAATTGAGAAAAAATTAGCAGAAATAGTCTTGTAAGTAGAAGCAAAATAAGGGAGTATCATAGGTTAAAGAATAGTCAAAAGCTGGTTGCTAAGTGACTGAAGTTCCTTTGTTTCTATGGACAGGAGTTGAAAACTTCCTGTATGAGAAAAATGTTAATTTTTTAAAGGTGAAACCAAAAACAAGCAATATTTAAAAAATGATCAACTCCAAAAAATAAATGTATATTATTATAAATTGTGTGTTTTAAGGTGTTCTAGATTTTTTGTGTGGTAAGTTTTTGTCCATCTCTTACGGTTTAGCAGTTATACAAAATTCCATAAAATTCATCCAGAATAAAGTGGTCTTCAGAGGCTATTCCCAGAAAATTCAAGATATAGATTTTATTTGTCAGGTAAATATCTTTAATATATGATACTTTAATCAAAATTGTTAGAGCCATTTTTGAGAAAATCAAAATTTTCAAAAAAAGTTCCATGTAAAGAGCAGTTTGGGGTGGGGGGATTTTTCTCAAAATCTTCATGTTGCATCCCTGGAAGATACTAAACTTAAATACCGAAATTAGATTTTACCGACCTTTCGTTTTTGAGTTATCGTGTTCACAGCCCCACCCACCCTTCCATCCCCACACCCACATGCACACACATGGACCTTTTTTTGGATACAGGGGACCCTGAAACATATATTTCTGCTGAAATCTCGGTATCAAATTTTTGGGTGGAGTGCAATACCTTCTCTATACACTATGTACATAGTATGTGTAGAGAAAGTAAAAATTTAAGTTCAACGTTAGTACAAAAATTATATTAATGGCATATTATGCTGTTTTTCACAAAACAAACCATGTACTGCCCAAAACAGCAAAGAAGCAACCAGAGGCTCTTGCTATAACACTATTCCAAAAACTATTAAACAAAGGGTACTTACCCAGTGTGCCCAACGGCACAAAGAGAGTTGTCGAATTCCAATGATGATAAGTAAACTGTAGCCCACAGAGGGAAGGTATAGAACTCTCTCTGCGATCACAAAGCCCACGCGGAAGAAGATATTAGTGGCAGGCAGAAATGGAATTATTAAGGCAGCCATACTCATTGTCAAACTCCTAAGAAATGTGACATACAATTATAAAAATAAATATATGGCACATTCATATCAATTTATCTATCCACTATATTTTTTCTCTCTTCTACGAACTACTCCTACTTTGTCTTAATTAAATAAACCTTTAAAAAATGGTTTTATTACACATTTTCTTGTAAATACAAAATATATAGGATGTCTCCCCCACATCTCCCACATATAATCAATCATTGTCAATAAAGTATGCAATAGTATGAAATGAGAGTGGTACGAAAAGAAAAGAAATTCAAAGAATTTTTGTTTCATTAAAAGTTGGCTGTTCTGCCATGTGCTGCAACAATTTCAAAAAACAAAATGGTGACTCTAATGCAAAATACATAAACTGCTTTTACAGGCAATCAATATTTATAATTGAAAGAAATTTTCAGAAAGAATATGAAGCAGACGCACTTGATGGGGAAACCATGATGCCATGGTGTCAGAAATTACTGGCAACTAGAAGAGTTAAGAAACAATCTAGAGGCTCTCGTCAATGTATTATGAAAGAGAAGCTTGAGGAAATAAAGCAGGATTTCTGAGAGGTCCTCTAAAATCAATTTGTTAAACTCCTCTGACACCATGCCTTAATAGTTTTTCCATTGGATGCATCTTCTCCAGATTCTCCCTAGTAATCTCTTTGAACTGTAATTATTGAGTTTGTCTCTGCATACCAGGAAACATTTTGTATATTTCTGTGGAGTTGCCATTTTGTTTTATGGCATTGTTGTAGCATAGTGATAAAACAGCCAACTTCTAATTAATGAAACAAAACTTCTTTTTTTTTTTCCTTTAACAGTACCCTCATTTCATAATTCTGCATGCTTTGTTAACAAGGACTAATTAAAATGTGGTAGTTAAGAAGGGAACACCCTGTATGATGAAGAGGGAACAAGTTTCAGTTCCAAAATGCATATAACTATGTGCCTAAGTGAGTACCTATCTAAACCAACTGATTCTTCAACTTCAACTGAACAACACAACACTGTTGCCAACTGCTTTATAATCTAAACTTCATAGCAAAATAGATGATAGGAAGAGGAAAAAGGAGAGCCAATGAAGGACAGCACATCAGAATTAGGGGAGGCATAAGCTGTGAAGGAGGAGAAAAAAGAAGCAGTGGAGGGGGTGGAGAAATCAGGTCAGCAGGTGAGTCAGTAAAAGAGCAATCCTGAAGACCAGAGGAATGATAAAAGCAGATTACCTATTAACAAAAGGTAAAGAGAGAATGGCAAGACTATAAAATGCTTAAATAAAAGGATAAGGTCACAGAGGAGGAATGGGGATATTACAGGGAAGGAACAAAAGGGGAACAGTGGATATACAAGTTATAAGTGGAAAGACAAGATAGAAATGGAAGCAGCTATTATGTGTGCAAGTATGGGAAGAGTAAAGAGGAAACAGATTCATCATGTGGATAACTAGGCAGAGAAAAAAGTAGGAAGATGTAGATAATAGGAAAAGAGGGTAGGCATAAGACCAACAGCAAATGCAGTATGAATCAAGTGTATAAAAAGAGGAAGATCAATGGAAGTGATAAGTGATTAAGGGCAGGAAAAGTAGTTTCAAGAAAGGTGTAATTAGGCAGTACATGAGTAAAATGAATAATAGGGCAACTAAACATTGTTCTCTGTAATCTGAAAGTAGATGTAAACAGAACCACATGGCAGAAAAGAACTTCATTGACTGGTGGGTTTTTTTAGCACTTCGTTATTCTTCCACAAAATAGTTCCACAATTTATTAAATATCCAGATTTTCTTACATTTTTTAAAACACTAAGATGTTATAAAACAATACAGGATTTTATTGAACATTATGCTATATGTTTATCATAAACTATTGAGAAATACTATCATGGTGTAATAAGCTGCTTGTTTTTCTACCATCTTAACGTGCATCATGGAAGCAAGTTAAGTTTGGGTGAAATTGTAAAACAACAATTTATATTAAGGAAAGTATTTCGTATACATATTATATGTGATGAGTGCAAATCAGATATCAGCTTTCAGATATGACAATAATGCAAGTTTTTTTTTTATTTAAAATCAAAATGAGCAGGCTGTATTCTGCTTATCTGAACAAATAATTACCCAAGGTTGCGGGTTCAAACCTGGTGGAGGACGATGGATTTTTTCGGGTGTAAAAATCCTTAGCATGGCTTCCTTCGGAAGGGAAAATAAATAAATGGCTTATTATTTATGGACGCTCTTTAACTGCTTTCGTTCTCAGCGTCCCATTCTATATTGGGCATGAAAGATCGCTTAATTTTGCTCAGAGGCCTCTCTTATCAGGCTTGAGGTTCTTTTACGTGCCGTAAATCTACGACACGGGACCCACGGCTTTACTTCCCTTCCGAAGGAAGCCATGCTAAGGATTTTTACGCCCGAAAAAAATCCATCGTCCTCCGCCGGGTTTGAACCCGCAACCTTGGGTATATGAAGTCAGCATGGTAACCATTACACCACGGAGGGCAACTTTCGGAAGAGAAGTAAAGCTGTTGGTCCTGTGTCGTAGATTTATGGCACGTAAAAGAACCTGAAGCCTGATAGAGAGGCCTCTGAGCAAAATTAAGCAGTCTTTCATGCCCAGTGCAGAATGGGACGCTGAGAACCACAGCAGTTTAAGAGCGCCCATAAATAAAATGCCATTTACATTTGAACAATTATTGTTGTTCCTTAGCGCATTGGAGAATTCGTGTAAACTAGACCAATAGCATGTGGGAGGTGAATCTTGATGCTGAATGCAGAGGAATATATTACTTTTAGTTTACAGTGAACAAAGTGTAGAAACAGAAACAGAAATAAAAGCATTAAATGGAACATAAGTAGAACCATAAATGCAAAGAAATGCATGGTCCAAAGGATGACACATGGAATTCTGTAAAGTTAAATTCCTGTAAAATGAGTAGAGCTGCTCAATGATAGCTCAAAGGACAATCCAAATTATATCATTTCCACTACATAAATTCAAATTCTTTCACTCATATATGCTTCATAAAAGTTTTACATTCTACACTTTATGGGTACACTTTTATTAACACATATTGGACTTTTAATGGAATTTCAAACTTTATATCTCTTACCATAATCAGTAATGAGTTGTGAAAACTTCTTTTCATTATAAAAGTTGAAAACAGATAATGTAAATAATCACCTTTGATCACGTCCACCATTCAGAGTTAAACATCTCCATATAAGAGCTATCAGTATTGACCAGAAGAGTGCAGCGGCAAGAACTCTGGGTTCCCATGTTTGCAGCAATGGAATGCAACCCATTGACCAATCAAAACACAGCCATTCAGGGCAGAGGAGTAACCATGCATTCAGAGCATAGATGTAGTTGTAAGTTAAAACCTGCAATGCAATAAACAAGAATACATGAAATCAGCTGCAAGGACTGTGAAAAAGTGTATGTAAGAAAAACCAAAAGAAACATTAGGCAAGGTTTTAAAGGACACATTGAAGAATATAAAACAAACAGACAGATAACTCAGCTGTAGCACATCATTTTTGGACTCAAAGCCATAATTTTCGCAATGAGCCCAAATTAGTGCAGAATCCAATTAAATTAACAGTTTGGAAAAATCTATTAATTCTGAAAAATAAAAAAATGTAATATACCACAAACAAATGATCTCATCAAAATTCATCTACCCAGAAAAGAGACATTTACTGGCTGCTACCACAAGTGCATAAGTAAATCTCTGCTGAAGATGGAGGCAATAGTCACCGAAACATGTTCAGAGTTAATTACTTATGTTAACTAGTGAAGTTTGAGTGTGATGCTGGCATTGAAATCATAATCAATTACTTACTTCACTGTGTATTCCCATTAATATTTTAATTAATTGACTTTTAATTATGAAACTGTTTAGGGACAAGACAGCTATTTAATACTATAGCAAGTCAGCGCTGCAACTCTAATCCTGACTCTCACTTTAATGTAAATAATGTATACTGATTACACATTTGGGATTTATTCTTACATGATCTTGTATAGTGGAGTTTGGCAAGTTCTGCAACCCACAACCATATAATGGCTAGGCATAGGGTATGACGACTCAGGGAATTCAAAGTCGATAGAGGCACAAGCTGCATGTGAGAGGCTAACCTAATAGTCAGAAGGCATAGAAAAGGATGATAGGTAATGCAATAAAACTTTTCTTTTGTCTCTTAAACAGTGCCATGTATTGAATTCACAGAAAATGTTTTGCCTCATTTCTGGTTCTCTATCTACTGAACTTCCGTCATTTTATATCTAAATCTAGTATTTTCACAGTAGCATTCAGTGATATAAAATTGTAAATTGCTTAAGTCTAAGCCTACTAACCCCCAGGGCAAAATCTAGCCTCGAAAGCATAATTTTATCTGTATGAATAAATGGTTAGGATGAATCCCTGCTACCTGGGTAACTGCATTATATTCCTATCTCGAGACATAGCATGTTATCAAAACATGTATCTAATCATAAGATAAACATTAATATCTAGATAATTTTGCATATAACATGAACTAGTGATTATTCACCATGGTTATCTTCCATTTAATTTAAAATTGAACTGTGATGCAAATGTATGAGTTATATGTTGTGAATTTGATTTATTTGTTTGCATTAATTTATCAGTCTTTAGTGAAAAACTTCAGATGGTATTCATTACTTTAAATATTCCAAATTGCAGCAATAATTTTGTGAACACCAAGGTTCAGAGTCACCAGCCACCTTTGCTTCTTTTCGAGGCAAAGGAGTAGTAGTTGTATTATTTAAATATTCTGGAGCTCTTGATTTGTCATCATTTGCTTGTAGACTTCCCAATAGTATTCAGTAATCCTGAAGGGTGTCCCAACTATTTTTTGAAAATCGATGCAGAGAGCCAGATGGTCCTTGTTCATTATTGTATTTATGTTTTTTCAAATTATGCAGTGTAGAGAGGCTAGTAGTTTAATTTTATATAGGTGTGCCACCAGGCAATCATGGCCAGTTTCAAGTCAAAACGATGCAACTGCAGTACATCGGGAGGTGTTTGGTATTACATTTGGGTTTAGTATAACATCTTCGATATTTTGGTTTTGCATTGTTTTTTGTTTTGTTCTGCTATATGGGATTTTATTTTCATCTTGGTGTAGAGTTGCACTGATTTATTAGATAGGTAATTGAGTTATGTTGTTGGATAAGTGTGCCTTTCTTGCCAGCATATCAGCTTTCTCATTACCTTCCAGACTGAGTGTGCTGGAATCCATTGTAGAACAACATTGTTGTAAATTTTCCTAATGAAATATAAAATGAAAACCTTCACTCGCTATTCCTGCTCCTGCTGCTGCTTCTCTATTTATTAATGACCTGGCTGTGTAGACAAGAAGCCATGTTTGTTCTGGTGTCAAATTTTAATTGTTTCATTAGTTACTTGTTTCATTACTATTTGGCTTGAAGCTTTTTTTATTGATTTCTTCTGTTAAACTTAATGAATAATTGATGCTGTCAAATTCAAGAGGTGATAGTGGAGTTACTAGTTTTTGTGCTAACTGTGGTATTTCATATTTCTCTTTGATCTGTATTATTGTTTGAATGAAACCTACTTGGGTTTTTAGATGTCTATTATGATTTATGTATTTATTCTAGTAGTTCTTAAATGGAAGTTTTGTCAGTTATCATATAGCAAAATTCCTTTTTCCTCATTGTCATACTATATTGGTCAATTGTTGCTTAAGATTTGGATTGCCAGTATTGGTATTGTTTTAACTCCACCAGTAATTATTCTCAAGGCTTAATTTTAAACCTTCTCCAATTTGTGTGAATGGTTAGGAGACATAACTAAAACTTCAGATCCATTATGTACAAAAACTGTTTTATGTAAGATTTATATGTTTGGTTTAAGGTTGATTTTGAACAACCTCCATTTTGTGGCAGTGAGTCTCTTCTTAAGTTTTAGTCTTTTTTGTGCTGATTCAGAAGTTTTTCATATTAATTTCTGATCCAGGTAGATTTCTAAATATTTTACTTCATTTGTAGGGACACTCAAATTTCGCGACTCGCGAAACTCGCGAAAATTTTTAAAATGCTTAAAATTAGGGAATAAATGTATACGAAGACATATTTGATTAATTTAAATACTTTTTGACACACCATCTACTCGCGAAATTTTGAAATTCCCGCTCTATATACGAATTTTTAGGTTCACTCGCGAAATTTATCGCATATAGCAAAAAGATCACACATTCTTGTTATCAAATTTCGGTTAACGTTTTTTGCTTCCAGCTTAAGCTTTGTTAAGTGCCGTGGGAGTCTGTTAGCACGGTATTGGCTATCTTGTCAGCGTTCGATCGATAACAACAGCAGTCTGCAGTATCGGCGGACCAGCGAAGCCGTTGAACCAGCGAGATAGGAGCGCTCATATCCGGTATGCGCTGCGCACGCATTCTGTTACTACCCTAAGTAACTTCTTCTACGCGTATCCCACTAGTTCCTGTTCACCCATGCGTTCAGTTCGTTTTAACTAGCAGTAGCGTAGTTCTGAAATATCGTACAGCATGCCACCGAAAGTGAGCTTAGATGAGCGGGTAAAGCAATTCTCGCAGGACGGAATGAAGAGGTCGGGAGAAATAATGCTTTGCAGCTTTTGCAATAAAAGAATTCCATATGAAACTTCGGATGCTGTAAAAAAACATATTGCTAGCCAGAAACACGTGGATGCAACGAAAACGCGTAAGCGACAAAGAACAATGTTCGAGGCGGCTGAATGTTCAAAAGGAGCAAAGGTATGTAATTTCCACATTTTCTGCATTTATCTACTTCAATTCTGTGACAATTTTTATTTTGTTACTTAGAGTTTGAAACTTGTGTGTAAAGAGGTAAAGGTGTATTACCTATTTAAAATTAAATGCCAGTTTACTTCCTTTTAAAGCACATGTTTTTATAAATCAGAACATTATTTGGCTAATAGTAAAATATCGTGTGTAGTTGCACTCTTCGCTTAATCGCATATACTTATTTTGCTCAGTTATATGTTTTACATGATTTTATATCATATTTCAAATTTATTTTGGTTTATAACTTGACATCGGGTGTATAACACAACGCTGCTTTAGGTTCGCGGTGATTTAGCCGGTTGTATGACGCACGTTGAGGGACATGCGAGCACGCTCTCACAGATATGAAGTGTAGCATACAAAATACGCGGGTAGGACATAATTTTTAGTTCTGTTAGGCCTGTTGCCGTTGAAAGTTAAAGCCTCCGATATCACCAAAGAAGTTAAAGGGGGCTATAAAAATGAAAAATAAGGCAACAAAAGCCATGTTATAAAAAGGAACATAAACTGCAGCATTTTAATCTCAAAGAATCAATCTTAGAGATTCGCTTTCAAGATTTAACACATTTAAAAAGACATTTTGCAAAAGTTCTGGTCTATGCTTATGTTTTCTTTTCTACTTTTACCAGGCTGCCAAACTGGATTTTGTCACTTCCACGGTTGAAATGATGATTTCAACCAATATTCCATTGGAGAAGGCAGATCACTCAGCCTTCAAGGAATGGGTGAAGAAGAACGTTATTGGCGGTGGAGACCTTCCAGGAAGCAATGTTCTCCGTAGAGAATATTTACCTCTCTTGGCAAACTCCAGGAAGGAAAAAGTTGTTGCAGCCCTACAGAACAAGAAGGTTGCTGTTATGGCTGACGAAACAACAGACAAGATGGGCAGGGCAATTTTCGTTGTTCTGCTGTCTACAGTGGAGCCCTCCAGATCGCAGGAGCAATATGTGGCTGCTGTCACTTCACTGGAGATAGTGAATGGACGGTCCTGTGCTCGAACAATTACCGAGGCACTACGGAACACAGGGGTAAACTTTGACCAAGTAGTGGCATTAGTAAGTGACTCAGCCAGTTATATGACCTCCTGTTATGCTGGGTTATCACTTCTCCTGCCAGATGAGTCCCTACATATTCAGTGCTGGGCACACAAAATAAATCTGATTGGTGTGGTGATGGACTACTTGTCATCGCTAAATAAACTAGTCATTTCAGTCAAGCAGACTTTTCTGCATGCCCGGAAAAAAAGACATGCATTTCGGCAATTCATGCAGGAGAAAGGATCTGCAGCAGGAATGTTTCCAATTCCAATGGCCACAAGATGGAATTCCTGGGTGGAAGCAGTTGAGTGGTTGGCAGATAACTGGACCGTTCTTTTTGATTTTTTTCGCTCCATTGGTGGCAGAGAGTCATTTACTGCAGCATCTTCACACCTGCAGAATATTACTGATTCTGAGCTACAGATGCTCTATGTGCAAGCTCTGTTTGTGAAATCTTTAGCTTCAGTGATGAAGCAATTGTTGCTCAGCCTGGAAACAAATTCCAAACCGATGGCTGCAGAAGTGTATCCCAAACTTCAGAATTTGAAGAAGCGCTTACAAATAGTTGCTGCCGGAACTTTCAGTGACAGAGTTCAGGAGGAGCTTGATGCCCTGAAAGGAAATCTCAGGGGAAGTTCGATGCAGGACATAAAAATTGCAGCAGGCCATATGCACACCAAGCTGGACAATCTTATGTTGGGGGACCCTGCCCGTGCATTTTTGGAGCCTGTGGCTGCACTCTTCTACAGGCAGAATGTGCTGTCACAGCCTGCTGCAGGAGACGAGCTGAAAACCCTTTTCCACAAAGTACCATCAATGAAGGGTATTCCCATCGATGAAGGACTGCATGCTTACAGGGATCTTCAGGATATTCTGAAGAGCAATGTAAATATATCAGTAGAAGATGCTCTTCATGCAATGCGTGATGATCATCAACTTTTTGTTGATGGTGCCTTAAGAGCGCTGTGGGTTCCTGTCTCAAACGTGAACTGTGAAAGGTTTTTTTCCAACTTTTCGTGTGTGTTGATGGACCTCAGAACAAATCTCACAATCACAAACTTGGAGATGCTATCAGCTTATAATTATGAAAGTAAACCATAAGAGTGTGTGTAAATTATGCTTGCTATTAGCGTTTTTATATTTTAGATTGTATAAATTAATTATGCATTTATTTCTATTTTTGTAGGTGAGTAAGTTAATATCCAAGAATTTTCCTTTCTAACTCAAGAATTTTACCTTCTCACTCATTACTCAAGAATTTAGCAACATTTTATTCAAGAAATTTGAGTGTCCCTATTCATTTGCTTCCTGTCTAGGTGTGTTATTATTAATGAGATTTGAATATGTAGTACTTTGTGCTTTAAAGTAAACACCTGGAAATATGATTTTGTAGGATTTATGGTCGTTAGATTTTCTTCACACCATATTGCTAAGTCTTCTAATGCTTTATTCATTTCTCTTGACAATTTTAATTCATCTTTATTTTTGCCAAGACCTATAGTACTAGATGTTTGCAAAGAGAGCACAGTTAATGTTTTTGTTTTGTAAGAGTTTATGGGTTAAATCATTGATCATAATGTTCAAAGGAGTTGTCCTTAAACCTGATCCCTGTGGGATGCCCTTGTGAATTTGTTTAAATTTTGAATAGTTTTGATTGTATCTGGTACATATAAATCTCTGATTAAGAAAGCTTTGGAACCATTTAAGCCTGTATCCTTCTATGCCAAAGTTTGCCATTTTCTGCCATTTTCAATTTCTGCCAAACTGATTCATACACACTTTTGAAATCTATAAATACTGCCAATTATTTTTGAGTTGCCTAGGGCATCTTTGATTTCTTGGCTAAACATTGCAACTTGTTGAGTGGTAGAATGACATTTTCAGAATCCTGCATAGGTGTTATTAGCTGTTATTTTTCTAGGAACCAATTCAACCTTGCACATATCATTTTCTCCATGGTTTTGGCTAAAATGCTTGTGAGAGCAATTGGCTGATAGCTAGCAACTTTTGCTGGGTCCTTTTTTGGTTTTAGTATACAAATAATTATAGCTTTCTTCCAACTATCCGACATATTAGTTTTCCATACCAAATTAAAAATATTTAAGATAGCATTCAGTGCTTTTTCTCCTAAATATGTAATAAATTCAGATATTATTTTATCAGTTCCTGGACATTTTTCCTCTGTCAACATTTTATTGCCTCTCTGAGCTCTTTTAAGGAGAAATTTTTATTCAAAATGTTTTCTTTATCACCTCTTGTGGAACTGACTATATTTTAAAGTGTATTTTGCATATTCTTTTTAATCTCCTTATGTCCTTTAGATAAGGGGTCAACTAGGGTATAGAGTTTGGTGAAGCATTCTGCAAATTCATGGTCTTAACATAAGTTTTGTTTTTATATTTCAAAGGTTGTTTTGTATTGTTTGTTTTCTTGTTATTTAAGAATGATACAATCGAAAGAGCTTTTATGCTGTCTGTTCTATAATTAATTTTTGATAGGAATGAATGATATGCTTCTTTCTTTTTTTTGATTATTTCTTGTTTGAATGCTGCTACCTTTTGCTTCAATGTAATTAAATCATCTTGTTTCTTGGATTTTTTTGCTAGTATTCTTGCTTGTTCATGTTCTTTCAAATCTCATAAAAACTTTAAATCTTGGCATTTTACCTCTCAGTATTGACCTCTTAGCAGCTGATAATATAGTAGTGCAAAATATCTTACACATATTATTAGTGATGTTCTTATAACCTTTGGGGTTAATTGCTGGGAGAGAAGTGTCTTCTTTTTTAAAATGTTCCCACTTGGCCTATTTAAAATATCATGATATCTTATTAGTTCGTCTTACATATTCTCTCTTGTTTTTTATTGTTACTGAAGTTATAATAGCTCTATGCCCTAGACCAGCATCAGATGAGGCAAGCATAAGAAAGGAAAGCATGGTTACATAGAAAGTTCATGTATGTTGTGCTTGTCATTGAGTGTTGCCCCGCTTACTTTCAGATGCTTTTACTTGAGAGCTTTTCGCCACTACCTATTGTGTTCAGTGATGTCCACAGGCTTTAACTATGGCTCTGCAGTGCAATTTCCATTGTAAAAGACTACATCTAAGAACAGGAAGGAGGATGTTAGTCCATTCCTCCTGGCAAACTTTCTAAACTCCTTAAATTGTGGTGGGACACAGAGAAGCATGGAGCTATAAAAATCCATTGGCAAGGCATTTGGTGAAATGAAATGGAGTTTTATTTATGGATGCTCTTTAACTGCTGGGGTTCTCAGCGTCCTATTCTATACTGGGCGTGAAAGATCGCTTAATTTTGCTCAGAGGCCTCTCTATCAGGCTTGAGGTTCTTTTATGTGCCATAAATCTATGACACGGGACACACTGCTTTACTTCTCTTCCGAAGAAAGCCATGCTAAGAATTTTTACACCCGAAAAAATCTATCGTCCTCCGCCAGGTTTAAACCCACGACCTTGGGTATATGAAGTTATCATGGTAACCATTACACCACGGAGGGCGATGAGGCATTTGGTGACTTCACAGATCCTTTTAAATGGAATCACATTGACACATATTTTTTTGGGCATAAAAATCCTTAGCATGGCTTCCTTTGGAAAGGAAATAAAGCCATTGGTTCCATGTCATAGATTTACGGCACCTAAAAGAACCTAACCTTGATAAAGAGGTCTCTGAGCAAAATTAAGCAATCTTTCACACCCAATATACAATGTGACATTCAAAACTGCAGCAATTAAAGAGCATCCATAAATAAAACTCAATTTAATTTACAATTTAATTTGTTTCCTCAGCTTTTTGGTGGTAGTAATACTGGAAAAATTGAAGCATTAAAATATAAAGCTTCTATAAGGGCTCGTCAAATATTGGATTGTAAGTCTACTCGTGCTTATGTTTGACTTTTTGTGTAGCGTTTGACTCTTCTCATGGTGTTTTTTTATCAGGCTTGTTGGGCTTCCCAAATCCAGACTACCTGGCAGCTTCTTAAATAATAAGTTGCTAGGATTTTTGTAGAATCGCAGTTTATTTTTATAGTTATTATTTTACAATTCCAAAGATAAACTATAATTGCTCGATGCAATTCTTTACCTTGTTGAACGCTGTGAATCCATGGGCACGTATAATTCAACACAAATTATATTTTTACGCGTTATCTCTAAACGGCCTTTTCCATTATGCGTGAAGAAGCCTCTTTCTTCATGATAACTTGGTGTCACCAGCCAGAAAATCAACACGTAAGTATAGATACTGTTGAAAAACAAAATCGCAACGAGAAAATCAAAACACTTAAATGCGACGAAAGCACAAGGAGTGATAAAAATTTGCATCCAGCGATTTCAACTTCAGAAGCAAAGGAATAAAAACAATTGAACATCAAATATTATAAACATGACATAAAACTCATAAAATGTCGGCAGATTTTGTGAATAGTATATAAATATTGCCTCAAAATCAAGAAGTTAGACTAAATGCATTATCCATGTGGAGCCAACATTTGAGGCATCCTCACCTACAACTGAGGAATCTCTTTATCAAAAATTGGACCCATAACATTCCTTCGATAATAGACTGCATTCATGTTTACATTGATGGCAACTCTGTGAATGCTGAGATTCCTCCGAGAGCAGTAAGAGCTTCCACCATGAACCCCTTGGAAAACTTTTCCTTATTCTCTTGAATGAAGTTGAAAGGCCTCTTTAGCCCACTTGATGGTAACAAATCGTCCGGAGTTGATTTGTGTCATCTAGATAAACCCATGCTTCATCTAAGTAAACCAACCTTTGCCACTTTTCATCTGCCAGGTGGTGTTCATAGAGTTTTCTTGCATTGGTAAATGCTGCTCTGCTGCACTTTCAAGGCATATTCACATCCTTTATGGTGCTTTTTTTACACCTAAACTGCTGTGAATTATTTGATAAAAAATATCTTTAGGTGTCCCAGTGCTTCTCAGTGTTGGTGTGTTTTCTGGAATCAATCCTTAAGGTAATGATTGATGTCTGTGGAGAGTATATTGAGAGATCCAATATACATTAATATATAAGGTGCAAAAACTTCTATTGCAAAATACTTCCAAACACCTTTCATATAATAGTATTTTCCTCAGAAATATTAACAGGTTTTAGTTGGTTGCTCGAACGATGAGGCCACTCTTTTTTCTTCCCTCAGCATACAGTTAAAGATTTGTTGCTTTACAATTATTTTTGTATGTTTTTAAAAGAAACAGAAAAACATTATCTTTAACACTTCTTTTGACTGCAGTGTGTTGCATACTATTTTAACAATATATCTATTCTGTGTTGAGATACTTCTTGATTACAATAAGCTTCCCTTCAAACTCTTTGCTGGGCATCTATAGCCAATGTCAACCTTAAAAGACAGTATGGAGTTAAATAGGGTATCTCTGTCTCTATCTAATGCACAGATGCTGCCATTAGTTTTGTCCTTTTCTACCTTTGTGCTGTTGCCAAGATACTAATAACATAATAAATATTCAGTTGTTTTAATTTTCAACTTTGAACACATTATCCTTTGCAATATTTTTACTTTGTCTATCTACTGTGTACATAGTAGCTAAGCAAGGTATTGTATTCCATCCAAAAATTAGATGTTGAAATTTCATCAGAAATATGTTTTGAGGTCCCCTGAGTCTGAAAAAAGGATTTTTAGAAAAAAGTCTGTGTATGCGTCTGTGGACAACATAGCTCAAAAAAGAAAAGTCTGTTAAACACCAAACTTTGTATTTATGTTTAATATCTTCCAAGGATGTGACACAAATATTTTCAAGAAAAATCCCCCTGCCACAAACTACTCTTTACATGGAAGAATGTTTGAAAATGTTGTTTTTCTCACAAATAGCTCTAACGATTTTGATTAAAATACTGTATATTAAAGATATTTACATCACAAATAAAATGTGTATTTTGAATTTTCTGGGAATAGAATCTGTAGACCTCTTTATTCTGGATGACTTCTGTAGAATTTAGCATAACAATTAAACCATAAGAGATAGACAAAAATCACCTACACAAAAAAATGTAGATCTTGTTAAAACACATAATTTATGTCACATACATTTTTCTTGTAGAGTTCACCATTTTTGAGATATTCCTTGTTATTGGTTTCAATTAACTACCTTAACTTTTCTCAAACAGGACCATGCTAAGCAAACCAAACCTCAATTATTTCACATAGCGATGAGGCTTTAAAAGATTTGACTATTGTTTTAGTTTATGTATTCCTTTATTTCCCTTGTACTTACAAGGAAGTAATTAATACGATTAATTCTGCTAATGTTTATCTTGATTAGCATCATATAGATAAAAGAATAATCTTTTGTATCAATAGTTTGTATATGGAACATCTAGAGAAAGTTATGTGAATAGAACAGGTCATATTTTTTTCTCAATTAGATTGTATTTTTAAGACCTTTTAAATTTTTGTGGGTCTCAATTTGTAAAGAGATCATTTTTTTTTTGTTTTTAGCTAGAGTAAACTAGAATGATGAAAATACTTGAATTCTCTGTCTTTAAAGATAAGTGTTATTCTTTTAAATCAAAGGTTTACAGAAAATACCTATACAGTAGAAAAGTCAGGCAACAAGAAATTTTTTCGTTATCATGACCAAGCGAGAAAAATGTTGATAATGGATGGAGAAAGTTTTTAAAAACAAGTCAAAATCCTGTAAATTCTAGGATTTTTTGTCTATAACAATAAATAGTAATCTAACCATTCAGTTTACAGTTGGCAGGCAACAAACAAATAGCATGCTACAATAACAGTTAACAGCCCAATATTTTGTGCTTGAAATCCAATTTGCCATGTGCATGTGTCTTTATTATCAGCTACTGCCACTAATGAGGAATGTGGTGGTTTTGTTTCAAGCTATCCAATAGTTTTCATGAGACATGAACTAAGAGGCTGTGTAAGAGGCTAGGCAAAAGATTCAGCCGGATGATCAAAGATAAAGTAAATTCAAGTGTGAATTATGGTTATACTTCATTCAGATATATCTTGGAATGATTAAATCAAAGCCACATCTTTGCTAAACAGGAAATTTATTAATGGCAATAATTGCAACATCAACAACATGATATGTTCATTTACAGTTGATGTTCAAATGTGCTTCGTTAGACTGTGCATTAATCTAGACATGCATGTTCTTAGCCAATTTTGTCCTGACTCTGTTAGAGCTTCAGCATTCTGCCTAATTTCTAGGGCTGCCTCAAACACATGTGTGTTAAGATCATCAATGGTAGCAACCTTGTTGTGGTGCACCTTACATTTCAAATGTCCCCAGAAATAATAGTTTGATGGATTGAGCTTTGCCATAAGCAAGAAGCATATCTAAGTATTCTTGATTTGTAAAGACTATAGTTCTGAATGCATTTAATGCATCTGAAGCACTAATAGAACCAGCTATTAATGCAAGGTATTGGGGCACAGCATTACTGTAAACACTCCTGACCTTCCGTTCTATACATAATGCTTAGTGTGGTGTAGTTGCCAAGCGTATAACCATGACTTTATTCCATAGTTCTCTGGAATCCAATTCTTTATTTTTATTTTGTGGCTAAATAACTTATTTTAGTAACAAATAACTCATCGCTTGTAACCCTACTTCACTATTCTAGTTGCAGAAGTAAAGAATAAAAGAGTAGGGCCATATTCACAATCAAACAATGAACCAATTTTATTTCCTATTTATGCAACCACGCATTATAAAGGAAAATGGTACAGGAACTTATGTTTGAGCTTAACATCAGGAAGATGCATTGAAGTCTGCACACTCGTACCCAACATTTTGTATAATATTTGGTATGTAATATAACTGCTTCAACTTTATTATTTACTGAGGAATAAGTTGAAATATCTGTGCACCAAGTATTTCACATGGCATATTTAATATACCTCATTTAATAAAACTTAAGAAGGTTGTGCAGTTCAGCTTACCCTTGTTAGAAGGTGCTCTGCAAATGAAGCAGGGTTGTCTACACGCTGAAAAACTGGAGCAGAAGATGCCATTATTTTCCATCGGATCAAAAGGAATGTCAGCCCAGTAAGAAAAAGGAACATATGTCGTAGTAGCAGAGGTTTCAACCGCCATTCCTCTAGCACCATTTCTAAAGGACAAGAAAACCAAATAGCAAATATTATTTTAAGAATGCAGTACTTATCCAAATAAAAGACAATGTTTTTTCCTAAAACATTAATGTTGAATACTGGGGGCTGTCTTATATTCATTACATGTTTTCTGAATAGCTTGTTTGAAAAAAGCAAAGCAAGTCTCAAATTTTATGGATGCAGCAATGACGAAGCCTGAGGAAAGTGGTAAAGATTACCGCCAAAGTCATGATGCATACGGCAGGTTTTGTGCATTTCATTTTGAACTGTAAAGTTAGTTGCTAACCGACCTAAGATTGCAAGCATTCTTATTGGAAAAAAAGAGTTCTCTCTGAGACTAAAATAAAAATAGAGGATTTTCGAATTGGTGGTTGTATCTAGTGTATTATGAGTCAATGGTCAAAGAGAAAAAGAGATTTAACTGTGCATTTCTTTCCTTCCGCTGCACATACACTACATACATTTTTTTCTTCTTTCTCCCATCCATTATATGTATTTTTGTGCAAATTTGAGCAAAAACTTTTAAAATTATGTATTACAATAAGTATGTTGTTCTAAATAGAAATTCTTATCCATCATCACTGTTGCATTGCACTGCCTTTGCAACCATCACCTCCTGTTGCACACCAAGCAGTGCATTTCTGTTCTCCCCTCTCCTAGTCATTACAAAAATTCCTGCGCAAATTCAAATTAGTAAAACTATTTACAATGATGTTTAAGTTAAGTTTACTGTCTAAATAAAAAATATTATCCATCATCATCATCCTTGAAGCTCTGCTGTGTTGTCATATGTTTAAAATGAAACATGTGTTGCTTTTATATAGATGATGTGCTGAATTCCAAAATTAGGTTCTGAGAGAAAGGCGGTCGTCCCGCATTTGATGTAATCTTGTTCTTTGGCATCTTAACTAAAAAAGCTAAAATTATTATAGTATATAAATAAATTCAGATAAATGTGGCAATAGAAACTGTCTCTGCGGATTAAATAGCATGCAATATTACTGTATTTTTATGTTAAATATGAGGAAAATGGTTCCAACCATCTCTCACAATCAAATTTACTTATGCTATCAAACTCTTGTGATACACCTGCAAAAGATAAATACTCGAGATGTAAGTTTGGAACATATTCTTGTAAGAATTGATACTATGATAATGGAAACGAATTCCTCTAAACTAAGCTGGGTATAAATTATAATAAGTATTTAGATGTAATGTGCCATATGTATTGTTTTACAATATGTTATAAATTCACACATGTATGACAAACTTATCATGGGAGGGTAGAAACATTTGAAGAACCCAATTTACTTGAATAGTAGTGCACAAAAAGGATCTTGCTGTTACAGTTATTGTAAATAGTTATATTTGTGAAGAAAGTTGATTATTTTTGAACAGTAATTTGAAACCTAGTACTTTTTGAAATGGAAACGGAACTGTTACTGAAAAGTAATTTCTTTTCCCAACTCTGTATAATTGTGTGTTTACACATGACTTATGAAATGGCCTTCAAATATCAAACACCTAATTTTAATAATTAAATTACCTCGGAACTTCTATACAACAAAACTGTAAAAATTCTCAATACCACAATTGAACCATAACAACTTTTCATTTGTTTTGCTTCTCTAGAACTTGTTTTGCAAGCTGTCCTCATTGTGGATCCTAGTTGACTATGCAGACAACAGTCTGAGAAACATGTTCTAATTAAAACCATATAAACAAAGCAAGTGAAATGTTGTTAAAATTCAGTTTTAATATAGATTAGAATTAATTGAATATTATTGCACAAAAGGAATGAAACAAATACCTTCTTGAGTTTTATATGGATGAAGTTTTGAGCTACTTTCATTTCCTGAATGGTTATTATTGCCCATTTCATCTCCAGAAGACTCCACAATTTTCTCACAGTCTGCTTTCTCAATGAGTCTTCTCAATAAAAATTTAAATAACCTCGCTGGATGTAGGCGACTGTGTACAATGATGTCATGTGCACTACATAAACCCTGTGGTAACAAAATTTCAAATAACCAGTTTTAGTAGAGCATTTTTACTGATAATATTTAAAGACAAAACAATACTTTCTGTTTTGCTTCTTTATATTTTTCAACTAGACTGTATGGATAGTCAAGCATGTGCCTTGGTGCATGTGCTCTGCCATGTATAAGAGACATACTGAAGCACTATTTGTTCCAAACCATTATACGGCACAACACTTTATGTACCTAATAGCATATTACTAACTTCTGCTATAAACAGCAAGTTTTTCTTTCAATTACTGTTGCTTCATTCCTCTAAGTCAAATAGTTTAATAATAATATGACAATGAAATAAGAGATCATTTGTAGGAGCCATGTACAGGGTCATTATTTTATATGATAACCCACTCGTGCACTCTCTAGCAATGTGTGAGAGAGCTAAGAGTTGCTGGAAAACATGCGGGGCAGAGGCAGACAGAAGTCCTTACCTTATAAATAGATGCTCGAAATGTTGACCTCCTGCTCTCAAACAAGCATCATATCTCTTAAAAATGTAACTCACTCGCTGGAGCACAGTATCAACTGTTGTAAATATTCACATGCCCAAGATTCATCAGAGAAAAACAAGATTCAACATAACCTCTTTCTACATTGGAAAAATCAAT
This sequence comes from Hymenopus coronatus, assembly GCA_030762935.1. Lineage (NCBI taxonomy): Eukaryota > Metazoa > Arthropoda > Insecta > Mantodea > Hymenopodidae > Hymenopus > Hymenopus coronatus. Next base: position 123,917,682 of record CM060898.1, read on the forward strand.
TGCGATAAATCACACGAGTACCAGGGTCATTTGCTTTTAATGCTTGTACTTGTGTGTAGCGATAAGGTTTTAGTTTCAACAGACGTGCAGCATTTCTAGCAGAAGATGGAGGTACACCTATTTGCTGCACTAATTTATTCAGCGATTTTTGAGACGAAGGTTCCAAACCGATTTCACCCATTTTTTTTTCTGTTAACATTGATCTTCTACTAGAACATTGCTTGTCCAACACCGAACCCAAAACTTCAAATTTATTGACGACCACATGTATAGTTTTTCTCTCAGACGGTACAGAGTTTGTAAACTTTTCAGCAAACTCCCTGTGCACACTGTGAATAGATTCATGCTTAAAGTAAACTTTACAAATAAACATGCATTCTTACACAATTAAGTGATGCACCATGTTTACTGTAGTGACAGAAGTACCTGAATGACAATGACTGACTACAAGTGCACCTGCCTCACCAAAACAGAAATGGTGTCAATGCTTATTCAAGCAAGAATTGTCATCCGAAGTCCTGGCAGACGGTGCAAGGGTAGCAAAGGAGAGAAAGACCGCAAATGGATTACCATATAATTTAATGACCCTATATAGCTAAAAGCTTCTGGAGTGTTTTTTAAGGTCAGAAATGGAAAACATGCAACATTGCAGTGGGAGGGGGACATTTGTCTGATTGCCTTGCTCAGACAGCATGTGGTTCAGCATTGACTGTCATGTGGTTGGTCACAGAGGAAGGTGAGGTAATATCAGCTTAATGTACTTTCAGAACTCCTATCGGGACATAGGTAGAAATCTCCAAATTGTCTCCTCTAGCATGGCAGACTTTTGAGAAGGTGCTGTTCTGGTGTAAAAGAAAGGCAGATTGTTTATCCTTCATTACTATATTCTCCTTCAGAAGATAATTCCTGAAGAAGTCTGCACATTGTTGATTTATAGCTCACAGTTATCAAATTATATAAATTATAAAAGAAAGGCAGTTTGCTTATTCTTTATTACTATATTCTCCTTCAGAAGATGATTCCTGAAGAAGTGTGCACAATGATGTTGATTTATAGAACATAATTATCAAATTCCATTGTTAAGTAATGAGCAACTTCACAGGTTCACATCCTGAAACAGACAACAGCTGATTGGCTAGGAAGCCATGATTTTGCATAATTTTTGCTACTAGTAACTGAGTTTGTTATGGCTGACCAACTGATAGCTGCTGTTACCAATATCTAAGCACAGACAAATCAGACCATCAACATGGAATGTAATGTAAGCATTATCAATTAGTATTCATTATGAAGAAAAACTACCATCTGATAGAGGTAGAGGCTTTTACTTACAATCACAGTGATTCCTTGTTCTTTGCAGAACATTGCTGTGGCACACAACACCATGCTAAGTACCAACATTGGAGCTTGACTAAGGTTTCCTTTGAGAGCCAGAGCATTGCAATACACAATGAACGAGAGGAAGTAGAATAGCGCACATAACAGGTCAGCTCGTCCAACTATGCCTGCAACCTACCATCAAACAGTAAAATTAGTTTTAAAAATACAAACATTTTATTAAAATAAACATTTGAAAATCTGCAAAATGACAGAATTGTGGCCAAATAAGATTCATTATTCGTTGATATCCTTTCCTTCACAGCCAGTTCAGATAGTGCTGGATGGGCTATAGGGCATCACCAACTGGTTGCTCTTGAGTAAAGCAGAAAGAGGAACTTTGCTTGTTGCCCTTCTCAATTACCTACAGTTCACTGTGACCTACTGTGAAGAAAGCAGAAATAGATGCAGTGGAGTTTAGTACAATGGGGATATGCAACATTTTGCATTTAAAATACATAATCTCCATTCATAGGTTATTACACCTATTGTAGGTTGAGGTGTAGTCACTGGGCATGATCGGTCAATGTGAAGCAGAAAACCTTGCATATGGAAGTTGAATATGCCTCTGTAGACAATCGGTAAGAGCCATGAGATCTTTTTTTAGGGCACTATTAGGATTTATGGATTGATAATTCAGGCCATAGAATGTGGGTAGGTAACCTTTTCTGAATAAGTCATTACTGAAACTTCTTTCTGTTTATATAACTGAAGTTTATTTCAATCAAACTTGAAAAATAATTCACGAAATCGCAGTCACCAGTGCTATTGTGCATTTTGTCAATGCAAAATTCTATCTCCTGATTTATTCTCATCGATTTCAAAATATATATTCACTTTCTCGGACGAATAATGTTGAATCACTTCCAGATTCTATCTTTATGTTGGTGGAATTAAAAATATATTCCACTTTAAATACTTTTGCATTATCAAATTAATGCATATAATCAATTATATTCATCGTTTCCTAGAATTTCCTGCCTAAGAAGTATTGCCGTGTGAAGACATGATTGACCTCACTCGACCAAGAATTGTCCTGGAGCTTCTAGCTAGCCTATTTTATACATATCTGGCTTCACAGCCAAGAAAAACAAGTTGCCACGTAGCTTGTTAACAAAAAAACGAAATCATTAAGAGAAATCCAAAATGCATCTAACAAAAACACGCAGAATACTTAATTTGCCTCCAACATTTTTGATTTTCCCCCAATAAATGGTAATACAGTAACAAACAATCCTTCATCTAGTGGCAGTAACTTCAACAATGGAATTGCAGTCAAATGTAATCTTATCATTCAAGCGGCCATCACACCAATTATTATACTTGGGCCCTCCCCACCCTTTACCACAGGTACATTTGACTTAATCTTCAGGATTCGAACTCGTGAATGGATGGCCAGTACAATACTGCTTGCCTTAATGCTCATGGCCATTCATACCACTATTTCAGTTCCTAAGTTAAAGAGCAGTGACATGTTATAAAATTAATCTGGCATTAAGAGGTCAAGGTTATGAACATCATTTATCATACTCTTACTTATATTTGTGAGTAGTAAGGCATTATTTATAACTCACAGAAGTTAATATAAAAATGTAATCTCTTACAATGAATGATGCCACATATGAAATTCTTGGTATTCTGCTGTGGTTGCTGCATTCTAACTGCCAACTATGTGTCTTCAGCTAACTTGTATGAAATTGGCTAAAGATTTTTTTAAAGAAAATAAAACACATTTCTTTGCCAATATGAAATACACCACAATCAATGCTTAACTTTAGTAGATTTATTCTTATTGGTTACAATTTCGGTAAATTATTTTTGTTTCACTCAAATATATTTAAAAATAATGGAATAATTTGCTTTTTAGCCAGTACGTGTAGAGTTAATCTACTGACTAGTATTTTAAACAGTATTGGCTGACACACAAGTCAGGTTTGCTCTTAAAAAGTTCCAAACTGATTCAACTTAGCCAACAAATAGCAAGTATAAAAGTGTAGTATATATTAATGTATATAAGAATGTTTCTGGAGAAAACTTACAGCTTCAGCATGGACGGGATGGACAGCAAAGAGTAGAGCTGCTAGTAGAGAAGCCCGAGGACATGAGCCACCCAAAAGAAGATTGAAAACGGCTAATGATAACATTGAAACTATGGAATGTAGCACCACATTCGTTAAATGGAAGCCTCTTGGCCGCAAGCCCCCAGCAAGCCAATAGTTCCACCTAAACAAAAGAGTGCAATATATTTCATTATTGCATAGGCATGCGAAAGGAAATATGGATTTACCTTTTGATTTTTCAATTTATTGAAACAATTAACAATCTCATAAGGGGAGGAGGGATAAGAATCACATAAGGTGCTTTATACTGAGTTTACAAAAAAGATGTGCGGAATATTGAATAGAAAGGCAGGGTAAAGGTAATGTTGCCGACCAAGGGTCTGTTGGCCATGTAATGTCAGGCAGCCAACCTTTGGACCTTAAAAGTGCAATTTGCATAATGGAGCATATATAGTTGGTATTGCGAAAAAGAGAGAAGGGTGCAAGATCGGGGCTATAAGGCGGATGTGGTATACAGGTAATGTTGAATCGAGCCAAAAGCTGCATGACTTGATTTGCGAAATGCGGCTGTGCATTGTCATGATGAAGCCGCCACCCAGTCCGAGAAAACTCGTTTCTTTGCAATGTGCTTCCTCAGTGTAGCCAATACTGACATATAGTATGCTGCTGTAACAGTAGTGTGTGGGGGAACTGCATGCTGGCAAATCATTCCATTACAGTCAAAAAATGTGATCACCATCACTTTCCCTGCAGATGGAACAACTTTTGCCTTTTTTGATATTGGAGAACCTGGCGATTTCCACTGCATTGGCTTATTTTCCTTCAGGATCATAATGATGCAGCCATGACTCATCACCGGTGATAATCAATTTAAAAAATGCATCCCTCCATCAGCAAAGACACGCAGCACCTCACAGCTTGTCTCCATTCGCACAGCCTTTTGTTCGGAGTCAACAGACGTGACACGCAACGAGCACAAACTCGGGTCATATGGAGATGGTCGTGCATAATTGTAAACACACTGCCATATGAAATTCTCAACACTACACCAAGGTTACATAATGTTATACGCTGATCTTCTCGGGCAATCACAGCAGCTGTGTTGATGTTGACTTCAGTCACAGCAGAAGCGAAACACCAGGCCCACCTTGCTTAACAATGATAAGTCGGCCTTCTTTGAAGTCCTTGAACCACCTAAACACTGTTGCACGAGGTAGTGCATCTTCACTGTACGCTTGCTTCAGCTTTTTATAAGTTTCGGTGACTGTATGATTTAAACGAAAACAGAATTTTATTGCGCTATGATGCTCCTCTCGCATCACCTCCACTGTCTGGTATGTGAAATGCACATAGGGTCTACAAAATAGAGCATTACTACCAACCTAACAATACGAGAGTGCTGCCGCCTACCAACATTATACATAAAAACCTGCTCTTTCAAATATTTATGTTACAGATACGAAACTATCATGGAAGCTAGAGGAAAAAATCAGTCTCAGTCTTTGTTGATCAGCCCTTGTACATAAATATATATTTGAATTTCACTGTTGCGTTGTGTTAATGTCTGGATAAACTGGTGCGCTACCTTAGCATTGAATGGGGAAGACAAATAGAGCAGTACAACTGTCATTTAGCAACAAATAACCGTGCTACCACTGCCATCTAGCGACTATTACTGGTTGTGTTCCCTTGGCACTGTCTGCTCATTTCTACAGTGTTTTTTCAATTTCTAAAGTTGGTATGTGATGCGCAGTAAACAGACCCTTAGTTGGCAACATTACCAAAAGGCAGTACCAAAAGAAACATTTGAAGGATGTACATGTGTCAACATTAAGTAAGTCTCAAATTGTGAAACCTGGCTTGTTTAGATGTAAACAAAATGTACTTTTGTACAGTATTAGTCACTATTATTAGGTGTGCCTTGTTCAGTACACTTATTGTTCAGATCCTCGAATGGGTTAGCCCCCATTCATAATGAAAATTAACTGTAAGCATATTGTAAATTTAAAAACTAGATAGTAAATATTGCAATAGAACCATTGATATTGAATCACGTAAACATAGAAATAAACATTGAGTTAAAAATAAACTTAATAGCTTGGAATATGCAAGCTTTTAACTTTATGTCCACATCAAACAAATATTCTGCCATCTAGTCACTGTGTGTTGACTGTCTAACTACTTTTCTCTAAGTTCTCAAGCCAGGAATCACAGGGACATTTATAAAAATTACAGCAAAGTAAACAGTAATGGTAGATGATGCTGTTTGTGAACTTAACACCCTTTAGCTCTTGTTGATTTTGATTCGCTCTGTATAGCTCACTTGGTTAGGCAATGGCCTTCTGATCTCAAAGTTGCAGGTTCAAACCCAGTCCAGACCGATGGATTTTAAGCGTGCTTTAAAGTGACAGCCCCTGTCAGTAGCATTTCACTTTTAAAAAGAAAATTAAAAGCTAGATCAGAATCTGAAATGCCTTAAGAGCATGACAAGGCACAACAAACTCACAACGTGGGAAAACATATTAATCTGGAAACATAGAATTGCCTTATAAATTTTGAAAGCCTGATGTTGATAGCCTAGAAAAGAAGTCCATTGTTCCCCTGCTAGAGAAGAAACCACTGGTAATTACATCCAACAATGCCAGTCATACCCAGAGGTTGAAAATGGAAGCACCAGCTCCTGAAACTAGTCCTTCATAATTAAAAGTGGTGTAATCAGGAGTTTACAACTTTCCCTGTGAAAAAAGTTTAAGTATATTAAATCTGAAACAAATAAACACATATATGACGTAAATTGTGTGCTTTAACATGATCTACATTTTTGGTGTAGTAAGTTTTTGTCTATCTCTTATGTTTTACCAGTTAGGGAAAATTCATTCAGAATAAAGCGTAGAGGCTATTCTCAAAAAATTCAAGATATACATTTTATTTGCCATATAAATATCTTTAATATACAGGTTTTAATAAAAATCGTTACAGCCATTTTTGAGAAAATCAAAATTTTCAAAATTTTGTCTATGTTAAGGGTAGTTTGGGGTGGGATATTTTTCTCACAATCTTTGTCACAACCCTGAAAGATACTAAACTTAAATACAAGTTTACTGGCTTTTCATTTTTGAGGTATCGTGTTCACAGACACACACACACACACACACACACAGACCTTTTTCTGAAAATACTTTTTTTTGGCTACAGGGGACATTAAAACGTCCATTTACTGTGAAATCTCGGTATCAAATTTATACACTATGTACATAATATGTGTAGAGAAAATAAAAACTGATCCACAAATATATTTGTATAATTTGGATGCCACTGTTACCACATTCCTCCAAAAAGTTATGAACAGGTGTGCTAAAATTAAGGGGGCTCAGAGAGATTATAACACTAATACATGCCCAATGTGTGGGGAAAATGAAGAAGCACTGCATTGTGTTCTTAAGTTCAAGAAATAGAGATATGGAGAAATGAATTGAGATCAGATAAATGGAATAAACTAGTGATAGAGGAATTAGCAAAATGCATGTTTAACAATAATACAAGAGAATTTATTTATAGCATGTGAATGGAACACATCAGATTTTTATATTAATTGAATGCTTTACCTTGTCCTCATGGGAGCCCACAAATACAGCAGATTGTTTTATTTGTTAGAATAAAAATGAATACATAGACAGTCTAACAGTTCTTTCTTTAACTCATTTTTCTTCTTGATATAATACCAGGGTAATTAAGGAACGGTTACCATACACTCATCAGATAAATTGAACTTTTGGATGAAATGTAATATAACCTCTGCCAACTTTAGGCAAATGGTAAAGAAAGTAAAAGCTATAGTAAATGAACAAACCTGAAAGACAGAATTGTGAGAGGTCTGTATGACTTATGGCTTGCATTGTGAGTCAGTCTTGTTCCCCAGTAATCATTGTACAGAAGGTTCACTAAAGGTGTCTCTGGCCTCAAATCTTCGTTGTTTACCACAGCTTCTGAGTCATCAAATACAAATGCACCGTCAAGAGAATTGATGAAGCAGATTGTAGCAGTTGTGCCCACCAAGATCACAGACAGCGGTGTAGAAATCCCTGCAAAAGTCAAATATTGATTCACTTTTATTTTTATAGAATCAAGTTTTCCAGATTAGAGAAATGTGCATTAAATGTGCAAAAATATTACAATAAACATTTTAAAAATGAAATTAGAAGTGTGCATTAAAACATAAACATCTTGTTTGGGAAGGGTAGAGATTAGTTAACATATCAGGAATTTTATAATGCCCTTATTAAACTGTTTACACTTACTTGGAAATGGAAAGGTTGAATCCCATGATGTTTTAACCGTTCTCTTGGCCTTTCCATTGAGGCTGCCAATGCCATTTGTAGAAGATAGACTTCTTGCTTTGAGGGTCATGCTTTAAGCTGGAGCATGAGGTTAAAACCCATGGTATAAAGAACAAACATTCAAGTTTCATTATTTTCGATTGAACTGCAAAAAATAACATACAAAAATAAATGTCTAATACCTCCTCTCCTGTCCAAAGAAAAAATGAGCACTTAATCTATACACTACTTTAAAAAAAAGTGAAAGAGAAATAAAACAATTACATAAAAATAAAAATTCAACTGGCTATGTACAGAAATAAAGATTATGAATATAGCTTTACTTAATTCAGTAAAAGTTGACTACACATGAGCTCCTTCATTTTGGAGCTTTACTGACAAAATTGGTGATAAATAATCAACACAAAATAATCTAGTGCCAGTTAAACCTCAATTCATTTAATTTTTAAAGCAGCCTAAGTTCTGCATCATAACCCATTTCACCTAAAACTGTAATACCGCTTACTGGATTTTTTTTTTTTGGGGGGGGGGGGTTCCCTGAATATAATTGAATAATAAATAAAACATTTTTAGAAAAAGGTCGTTGTGTGTATTTAAACATATAACTCAAAATAAAGTCGGTGAATACCAAATTTTATAATTACGTTCAACGTCTTCCAAACACAAAGATTTTCAAAAGATACTCCCAACCCAAACTACCCTTTTCATGAAAACATTATCGAAAATTTTGATTTTCTCAACTGTGGTTCAAACGACTTTGATTAAAATACCGTATATTAAAGATATTTATATGACAAATACAATTTATATAGTAATAATGTTTATCTTGATAGGTGAATAAGCCGCCGAATATGCTTTTATATGATTAGTTTGCAGCAGCATAGGAAGACAAAGTTATGTGAATGTAGCACAACAGATTTTTAACTTTTAATTCCCAGGAAGAGTACATAATCTCAAATAACGTTTCACCTGATTTAACAATTCATTCCAGCATTAACAAACCAGGTTAAAATATTGGGCAGTTTCAAATTGAACACTAGAAATTTCAAAATATGATAAGTTGATCTAAATGTTTACAGACCTTTAACATTTCGATAAATTATCACTACATTACTTTCACATCTAATCAGGGAATGAATATTACACTGATCTTGTAACACCTGACACCTGTCATTTGCATTTGCAGGTTAGAGGAGTAGAGATTGCAGATTTCGTCGCACCGTTGTACCGCTCAAATTTCTCTTCAGAGAGAAATTGGCAATATGTAGTGTGTTGGTAGCGTTGTGTTTCTATAATCACACGCTAGATGTCACTAAATAATTTCCTTTCATATCCTGTCATCTAGAGTGATCTAAAGTAATTATGTGCCCATGACCACGAAAGCGCAGAGTTTTAGGTTGTGTTTACTTCTTACCAAACAGATTTTGAAATAATCACGCTAATGAAGTCTGAACTCGTACGTATTTATGGTTGTATTATTACTATATCTTGGTTCCACCATTTAAACTTCCATTAAAACTATTTAGGTATTAGTTTTTTCATTTCTACTCACCGTAATATCGTATTACAATGTTTTAAAAATGTATCTTGTGTATTTTTGGCCTTTAACTTCCAACAAAGTACGAGATTTATACTAAAATATACCAGAAGTATTTGTTCTCTTTACCTTTTTACTGCAATTTCTATTGTTTCAGTAGCTAACAGACAGGTGGCGTCTAAATTGTGCATAGTTGACGTTCATATTGCAAAATTCAAAACTACCAATATTTGAAAACTAGTTATCACTAGCCATTAAAAGGTTGTGGAACCATCAATGAACTGTTCACTATTCGGCCACTAGAGTCCTTTGAGGCATTTGTTGCAACATGAGGGTGATTGCCAGCATTGATACAAAAAATACCGCGATTCTAAAAGTCATTCTGTGTTTAGAGTTCTGAATCAATTATTCTTGTGTAAAAAGTGATTTTCGTGTAATTTATTTTTAGTGATTTTCCTTTACTTTGGCTTCAATAATTTCCACTTGTTTTACCAAAGCATGCGAGCGAAGCGAGCATGCGCTGTGTTAGGTTTAGGTTAGTGTGTGTGTGTAAATAAACTTATTTTCACATATTTACAGTCTTGGCACTCCATTATTACTGTGTGAATGTTGGTGACTTTTGAGCTTCACCTTTTTTTCTTTCTTTGTTGTTTGGTGACTCTATCTACGTTGGTAGCATTGTAATTTCATTGTTTCTAGACCATAAATACTTACTTCCCGCCTAGCAACAGCTATTAAATCTTCCCCCACCATGAACATTTTCCTGAATTTTGCTATTTAAGAAAGTGTACTTACAAGGTGGGAGTAGTGGGTTATTCCAATTCTAGATGAACACATATTAGCTCCTACATACTCTGAAATGGATTATAAGGTTGGTTTCAATTCTTAAAGATTTATATCTGTGCTGGTCCTCTGGTATAGCTTTACCATGGTTCTTTCCAATTTGCGCGTAGAACACTATTTTAAGGTTCCCACAACTTTTGTTACATTTTGTACTATAAACAGACGTACGAGCATGCCTTATTTTAAGAATTAACTGAGCAGCAAGTAACTTGTATGTATGTAGTAAAGAGCACATTGTGAATTCGCTGAATTTTGGAGTGAGGTTAGAGGAAGGGAAGCATTGTCTTCCTGTGAGACAATCGGCCTTCCTAAAAGAAAATTAGTAGAAAAGCTAAACAACATTTGTAGTCTATAATATAACACTTTCTTCGATTAAGCAAATTGGGAAATTTATTAATTGCTTTACATTAGCAACGCATATACATAGTTACAGAATGTTTGTAAACTAACTTAAACGACTACATTAACTCTTTAGTACTGTGTGTTCTTTATATTCTTTGACTCGTGACAATGTAAAACTTGCCAGTGTGTGTAATTTCTTTTGGTGACGATAAATTTGAAATTCCATGGTGATGCTATTGTTGACAGCATTGTTTAGCGTTAATGAGCCATTATGTTGCATTTGACCCTACGCGAGCGTAAGCGTTCCGGTTTGGAGAAAACTCCTAGACCAACTACAGACAAGGTGATACATCCTCCTCCTCCTCCTACTCTTCTTCTTCTTTTTATTTGTTGCGTAAGTAAATATAATAATTGATATATATTCTTTTCAGAGTACTTTTGATTTTCTTATCAAAAGAGGAACATGAAATTATTGCATTTATTGCTTCACATTTTATACATTGGCGGAAAATTTTCAAATCCAAGTCGAGCTGCACCCTCCATTCTAGCTGTCTATTGGTGAGGAGAGTGGGTACCCTATCTCGCCTGTGGTAGGATGCGAGGGCCCACGTTAAATAATCGGTGGTACGGAATGTCTGGTTGATGATGGAGCCGATAGAAGCACCTGGTGTAAGACCTGTTCGTGTATTTTCGAGGCATACTACTAAACTCACTTTTTAAGCTATTTTTATTCACAACATATATGCAGCATATATAAAACAACCATAATGCTTTAGAGCTAATAGAGTAGTAAACATCTGATGTGCTCCATTCACATGACTTTCTCTATATCTCTGCAATAAATTATTTTTAAAAAGCTTATGCTTCTACTTACTTCCTGCTAATCGAGAAAAAATTAGCAGAAATAGTCTTATTTCTTGCTTCCTTGTAAGTAGAAGCGAAATAAGGGAGTACCATAGGTTAAAGTGATAGTCAAAAGCTGGTTGCTATGTGTCTGAAGTTCCTTTGTATGGACACGAGTTCACAAAGTCCTGTATGAGAAAAATATAAGTTTTTATAGCTTAAACCAAAAACAAGGAATATCTCAAAAACAATCAACTCCACGAAAAAAATGTATACAGCATAAATTGTGTGTCTTAATGTGCTCTACATTTTTTGTGCGGTAAGTTTTTGTCTCTCTCTTACGGTTTAGCACTTATGCAAAATTCCGTAAAATTCACTCAGAGTAGTCTTCAGAGGCTATACCCAGAAAATTAAAGATATACATTTTATTTGTCAGGTAAATATCTTTAATATACGATATTTTAATCAAAATCGTTAGAGCCATTTTTTGGAAAATCAAAATTTTCGAAAAAAATTCCATGTAAAGGGTAGTTTGGGGTGGGGGGATGTTTCTCAAAATCTTCGTGTCGTATCCCTGAAAGATACTAAACTTAAATACCAAGTTTGGTATTTTACCGAGTTTTCGTTTTTGAGTTATCGTGTTTACAGACACACGGATACACACACCCAGACCTTTTTCTGAAAATACTTTTTTTTGGATACAGGGGAACCTAAAACATATATTCCCGATTGAAATCTCGGTATTGATTTTTTTTGTGGAGCGCAATACCTTCTCTATACACTATGTACATTGTGCGTATAGAGAGAGTAAAAAAACGAGCTGAAACTTTTAAAAATCGAAACCTCTTCATTCCCTAGCAATTCGGAATAACGTTTAATCAGCGAAATTTGCTGAACACTAACAAACACGCAACAGCTATTCTGATTGAGAATTTCATGTAGAATCCGGAATATTATCAGTTTGTAAATATAACGAAATACAATTAAATTACAATTTATTCTGCAAAGAGATTACGTGAGGCAATGACGCATCCTTATTGATCTGACATCACCGTCTATTTTGTCGGTGCTGCAGAAAGAGCTAAAAATACGTTGGGCTATATGAAACGGAGACGCACAATTTATTTCCCTTTTATTATAATGCACTGTGCAGTTAAGTGCAGATATTATGGTAGCATATTGTGTAGTAAAATGTTTTCATCAGGTCCTGAGGACCGCATTAATCGGTCGGGGGGTTCGAGGCGCTAACCACGTCTCATCCTCCAATACTACACCCCATCCATGAAATTATTATAGAATGATTTCCTTTTTGGGATCAGCATGACTTCCAATCAGATGTTGAATCAGAAACATTACAAAAGGTGTAAAATTTCTTCGTGCACCAAAACGTCGCATATCTCCAGAAAATTACTTATTACTGTGCCAAAACATCCTGAAATCAGGAAGAAAGGGATTAATGATTTTGACATGCCAAGGAAATATTAATGATATCTGGCAGAATATTGATCTACAATGTAAGTAAATCGAGGAAGTTCTTTTTCGTCTGGAATGTGATTACCAGGCTCTTACTTGGGCCTTGGCTACGCCCCGAAAAACTGTGGTGGTTAGCCAGGTGGGATTTCAGAATACTTAGCTTTAAATTTACTCCAGTCCACATCAAAGGCACTGAGAATGTGGTGGTTGATGGATTGACCAGGCTTTTCCAGACTAATGATGAGGAACAACCTGCGATATTGCGGCAAGAAGGTGTATTTTTGTTCAACTCTGTCTGAGTTGTTTACTAGCTTAGAACAACAACAGAAGGACGATCAAGAAGTGCATGACCTTATCTGTAGATTGGAAGCTAGGGAGAAGATCTCTCCGTTTCCGTTACGTCGAGGGGTTTTGGCAAGTAAATCACGTTTGAGCATCAGTAGAAAGTGGTGCTGCCGTCGGTGTCAGCAGTATTTGCTTTTTTTCATTCCTCGTCGGTAGGGGGTCACTTAGGTATTTACAGGACCCGGGAAAAGATAAGGCAATATTTTCTGTGGAGCGAAATGTATAAAGACATTGCAGCAAGAGTCAAGGCATGCACTTTGTGCGCGATGGCTAAGGCGGCCCAATGCACTGTTTGGGGTGAATTAGCTTCTGAATACGCCTCTAGGCCTTTAGAAAAACTTTTTGTTCATTTTGTGGGGCCTTACCTTAAATCTGCACGTGAGAACCACGGACGCCTTTTCTAAGGTCGTGTGGTTTTTTTTTCCTCCGGTAATTCGCGATACGGCTGGTGCTGTCATTGCAGCCCTAGCTAGTGTGCGGTGTGTGTGTGTGTGTGTGTGTGTGTGTGTGTGTGTGTGTGTGTGTGTGTGTGTGTGTGTGTGTGTGTGTTTCGTGCTTTAGTCCACCTCAAATTATGGTTTCAAACAATGGCATTCAGTTCACGGCCGGGTCGGTTACGAGTTTTTGTTTTGATTGGGGGGTTAAACGTATTATTACTACACCTTACTAACCTAATCCTTCCCATACTGAGAAGGTTAATGGAAACCTTAAGTCGGCCCTGGTCGCTTACCTTTGCGTTAGAACCAGTGGGATTCAAATTTGGACCAATTATAATATGCTTTCAACACCACGAGACAAGAGGTCCATAAGAGCGTTCCTCTTTCTTTGCTATTAAACTATATACCCAACTCGACGTTGTCCAATTCATGGTCATTGTCTGGCCTTCCTCCCGATGGGGCTACGCAGCAGCAAGTATCTGAAAATTGGCAAAATGCCTTTAATAATTTCAAACTGTCTTGGGAAAGGAGGAAACGCAGGCGTGAGCAGGGATTTAAAGGGTTATGTGTCGTAATCGTCCTGTGAGCTCAAAATCCAAGGGTATTGCTGCCAAACTTGCTCCCAAATACTTGGGTCCTTACACTATAGTGCGCATGTTTCGGAGTGTTTCCTGTCTCCTTCAGGACGTCGCAACTCAGTAGTTATTTCCGGTGCACATTTCACAGTTAAAATTTAGCGTTTGATTCATTAATGAGATACAGTTATCTGGGTTTGTTTATAATCTATCTTTTAATCATGTTCTGTGCTGTTTTTTTTTCTATCCATGCTGTCTCGTGTGATGTTTTTGTTTCAGTCGTTTTCTGGTCCCTACTTTCCTCTCCTCTGCATGGTGATTGGGTGCTTGGAGATCTTGCTGACCTGACTTCGGCTTCTTGGTTTGTGGAACGTCGAGTGTTCCCCCTCCCGGAGGATGGCTCTGTGTTTTCCTGTGCTGTGCCATGGTTACAGTACTCTTGCTGATCTTGGGGTTGAAGAATGAAGGATATTCTCCCCCTGGATCTACGGAGTTTCTCCCTATAAGTAAGCTGGAAACTTCTTCCCAGACATTCTTCGTCTTACAATAGATGGATATGATGCAATAAATTCTAATAAAGTGGGTGAAATTTAAATGCAGTTTCCGGATGTCTGAGAAGATTTGGTTTCCTTCTGGGAGCGAGTGCTCAAAAGAAAAAGAAAATACAAGCAAACAGACAAAACGAAAGATCATCTTCCGTATGTATTACCATTGGTTTGTTGGTTCGACGGACTCTGCCCGGTCATTTGTGGAGTTTCCTTTTCCTTTCTTTTTAAGTCCTATTGTCACCTGTATGGGCGAGTTTTTAGGTGGGGAGGGGGGAGTCTCAAAACATCTTGTTTCTAAATTTTTTCATGTACATTCTCCCGCGCTAAATTCTTTTGTCGGACTTTCGCGGATTGTTTTCTGTCTTACGGAGCGTTTTGCCTGTTCGGTGCTCTGGCTTTTAGCTGTCTGCCTACCGGTGTCTGGTCGGTGGAGAATGAGAAGAGTTGTAAAATGATCGCTGAGAGACGTTGTCCTGAAGCTGTGCCTGGGTTCAAGCTCCTCGTGCGGTGTACCAAGTTTTGGGAATAAGCAGCTTTAACACTAGTAGAGGCATTTCCGAGAATCTTATCTTATGGTTTAGGGTTGAGTACCTGCCGCCAACTTCTATCTTGTAAATACGTGCTTAGTACACCTAACATTAATAAAATTATACCGCTGCTGCCTATCCTTTTAATCTTTTTAATTAATTTTTCCGGGGGTGTACGAATCTACTTTGTTTTAATTATTAGTGGAGCTGCCAGTATTCCGGATATTCTTTAATTATACATGGCGCAGAAGCGTGACAAGTTATTTTTAAGATCACAATTTTTGTGAAGGTTAAACTGAGCATCAACAATATTGTATACTGAGCTCCGGATTTTTATCCTTGCTTTTATTGTTGCTTTTAGACGTGTTTGGCACGTATATTGGGAGATTTTAATTGTACTTATTTTATAGTTTTTTTATGAATTATGATATTACTATAATTTTATAGGCATCATTTCCCCTGAATCTGGGAATCTGCATTCAGGGGAAGCATATACCTTTCTAAATGCTAGCAGACAAATTTACGTACGTAGTTGTGGTAAGACATTTATTTTCAGTAGTCAAAGCATAGGTGAGCGTGTTATTACTCGTACACATGAATGAGCGAGGCGGTATTAAGAGGAATGAGTTCAGTGAATTTTGCTTCGATTGTGTTGTTGGTAAGTGCTTGCCTTTCGCGGTTGTGTTCAACATTGGTAATTGTCTACAGTATAGGTTAAGCAATTCTGATATATATATATATATATATATATATATATATATATATATATATATATATATATATATATATATTTTTTTTTTAAGAACAAATGTTTTAATAGTGAATGGGTTATTGATTTTCTCGTCTCTATGATGCCAATGTCATGACCTACTTTGCTTTGCTTAAGTAATATTATGAGTTTGGAGTCGGGAAATAATTATATATTCTTATATATGTATATATATGTATATATATATATATATATATATTCTTGGATGTTATTGTACGCCTAAGAATGTTTCTGTAATTTTATGCAGATTAGCAGACAGTGAACAGCCATTAGCAGGGCAGCGCGCAAGCGTGAAAATCTATATCGAAATGAAAACATGTATGGAAATGGTATAAATTTTTAATAGTAAATTAACACATTTCAGTATTTTAGTATAGAAGCTATACTTTGTATCACGTATGATCTGAACAAAACACTCATATTGATCCGCCGTTGTTTCGAAACACCTACATATGAATGTACTGTATTAAATAATGAAAAATGTCTGATGTGTTTAATTCACATGACTTTCTCTACATCGCTGTAACAAATTATTGTTGAAGTGCTTATTCTTCTTCTTTATGCTAATCGAGATAAACATTAGCATTAATTGTCTTAATTATTTGCTGCCTTATAAGTATAAGAAAAATAAGGGAATATACGAGGTTAAAGCGATAGTCAAATCTTTTAAAAACTGGTTGCTATGTAGTTGAAATCCGTTACTATGCATGGCCAGAGGTTTACAGATTTCCGTGTGATAAAACTTAAGTATTTTAAATCTGAAACAAATAACAAGTAGTATTTGACAAATGACCAACTCCGCGAAAAAAACAAAACAAAAACACAAAAAAGAAAAAAAAAACTCATATGACATAAATTGTGTGTTTTAGCGAGATATACATTTTCTGTGTAGTAAGTTTTTGTCTATCTCTTACAGTTTACCAGTTATGCAAAATCCAGTAAAATTCGTTCAGATTAAAGAGGTCTTTAGAGGCTATTAAACTTTATAATTGAAGTGGCCACATTCCATCTAAACTTGTTATTTTCTCTTCAAGTGTATTTTTTACTTTCTCTACTCGCTATGTACATGCTATACAGAGAAGATATTTCATTCTACCAAAAAATTTGATACCGAAATTTCAGCGGAAATACACGTTTTGGGGTCTCCCGTGTAAAACATATACTTTTTAGAAAAAGGCCCTGGATGTGCGTGTGTCCGTGGGTTCGTATGTCTGTGAACATTATAACTATAAAACGAAATGTCGGTAAAATACCAAACTTGGTACTTAAGTTTAGAGTTTTCCAAGGTTATGACACGAAGATTTTGAGGAAAATCCCCCACTCCAAACTATCCTTTTTATGAAAAAATTTCGAACATTTGATTTCCTCAAAAATGGTTCTAAGATTTTTATAAAAATACCATATATTAAGGATATCTACATGACAAACAAAATGTATATCTTGTATCTTTTGGAAATATCATCTTAGGACCTCTTTATCCTGGATAATTTTTTTTTTCTGAATTTAGCATATCTAGTAAACCTTAAGAGGTAGAATAAAACTTATTACACAAAAAATGTAGATCACGTTAAAACACAAAACATGTCATGCATTTTTATTTTCTCTCCATTTACTATGTAGAGAAGGTACTGTATTGCACCCAAAAATTCGATACCGAGATTTCACCAAAAATACATGTTGTGGAACCCCCTCAATAAAAAAAAGCATTTTTAGAAAAATTTCCGTGTTTTTGGGGCTGTATGTGTGTATGTGTGTATTTGTGGGCAGTATAGTTAAAACAAGAAAAGTCCGTTAAGTACCAAACTTAATATTTAAGTTCAGTATCTTCCAAGGTTATGACACTAAGATTTGAAAGAAAATTCTCCCTTCTCAACTACCCTTTACATGGGAAAAAAATACTAAAATTTTGGTTTTTGCAAAAATGACCCTATAACGATTTTTATTAAAATATTTTTATATTTACCATGTTTTCTATTTAGATGAAAAATAAAATATATTGAATTTTCCGGCAACAGTCCCTGAAGATTTCTTTACTTTTGGTTAATCTTTTCTGAATTTTGTATAACTGGTAAACCATAAGAAATAAAAAATAAACGTAACACAGAAGAATATAAATCTTCTTAAAGTACAGAATTTATCTCATATTTTTTTCGTGGCGTTGATTATTTTCGAGATATTCTGTGTTATTATATTCAGTTTTGAAATACATTGGTACTTATCAGCTCCTGGCCGAGCAAAGAAACGGATTTTAATCCCATAGCAACCACATTTTAAAACATTTGCCTATTGGTTTAGCCTAGTAGATTCCCTTATACGTATAGGTAACTAAGTAATAAGATAGCTTTTGCTAATGCTTAACTCAATTAGCATGAAGTAGATAAAATACTAAGTTTATTAATAATGATTTGTTACAGACATTTAGAGCAAGTCATGTGAATGGAGCACATCACATTTCTTTTTTCGTAGAGTTCACCATTTCTGAGATATTCCTTGTTATTGGTTTCAGTTTTAATATAGTTAAAACTTTTATCTTACGGGAATTTGTACACTTCTGATCATGTAAAGAACCACCTGGCAACCAGCTTTTAAAAGGGTTGACTATCGCTTTAGTCTAGTGTATTCTCTTATTTTCCTTCTGCTTACAACGGAGCAAGTAATAGAGACAATTTCTGCTAATGTTTATCTCGATTATCATAAGTAGGTGGAAGAATAATCCTTTTAACAATAATTTGTGCCAGAGCTGTAGAGAAAATCATGTGATTTTTAATTTCTCTCGCGTACTATGTACATAGTGTATAGAGAAGGTATTATAATGCCTCAAAAATTCGATACCGAGATTTCACTGGAAATACATATTTTGTGTACTCATGAATCCAAAAAAAAAATCCGTGTGTGTGTGTGTGTGTGTGTGTGTGTGAATGCGTGTGTGTGGACAGATAGCTCAAAAAAGAAAGTAAGTTAAATACCAAATTTGATATTCAAGTTCAGTATTTTCCAAGGATGCGATACAAAGATTTTCAAGAAAATCCCCCTTTACATGAAAAAAATTCGAAAATTTTGATTTTATCAAAAAATGGCTCTAACGATTTTGATTAAAATATCGTATATTAAAGATATTTACCTGACAAATAAAATGTATATCTTGAGTTTTCTGGGAATAGCCTCTGAAGACTACTTTATTCTGGATGAGTTTTACGTAATTTTGCATAACTGGCAAACCGTAAGAGGTAGACAAAAACGTACCTAACAGAAAATGTAAAGCTCGTTAAAACACACAGTTTATGTTATATAATTTTTTCGTGTAATGGATCGTTTTTGAGACATTCCTTGTTATTGATTTCAGCTTTAAAAACTTATATTTTTCTCATACAGAAATTTGTCTACTCCTATCCATACATACAAAGGAACTTCAGTCACATAGCAACCAGCTTCTAACTAACCCTTTAGCCTAGCCTTCTACTTGCATGGAAGCAAATAATAAGACTACTTCTAATGTTTTCATGATTAGCATGAAGTAAAAAAAAAAAGCATAAGCTTTTTAACAAAAACTTGGTGCAGAGATGTAGAGAAACCGATTTTTATGAATTAAACTTACGCTTTAGTTTACAGTGTTCTTGTTTATCTACGACGAAACGTTTAAAATATGTAATGAAAGTTTATCTCTATTTACAGAATTGGAAGAAATGTCTATGTGAATGTAACACGCTAGATTTTAATAGCGCGCATGAAGATCGTGTTTGCTCGTTTAAAAGACATTCAACTTTAACATTGGTTGACACGTTCTGAAATCACTTTAGTATAATAATTAACAAGTGACAAAGTGAAAATTTTGATATCTTTATTATACCCCACTTATATCCGCAATTAATTGTTATCAACAAGGTCGAGGTCATAAGTTGTCTCCAGATCGCTGGCCTAAAGGACATTTTACTGGTTTTTACGACATGAAGCGCTGGCAACAGCCATTGGTCTGATAAGCACGCACATGGCTCCAACCTGATGGCATTCTCTGCCTAATCTACAACATATTCTTAAAAATCTGATGTGTTCCATTCACATGACTTTCTCTACATCTCTGCAACAAATTATTCTTAAAAAGCTTATACTTCTATTTACTTCATGCTAATCAGAAAAAAAAAAATGCAGAAATAGTCTTATTACTTGCTTCCTTGTAAGTACAAGCGAAATAAGAGAGTACCATAGTCAAAAGCTGGTTGCTATGTCACTGAAGTTCCTTTGTTTGTATGGACAGCAGTTGAAAAATTCCCGTATGAGAAAAGTATAAGTTTTTCAAAGCAGAAACCAAAAACAAGGAATGTCGCAAAAACAATGAACTCCAAGAAAAAATGTATATAACATAAATTGTGTGCTTTAACGTATTCTACATGTTTAGTGTAGTAAATTTTTGTCCATCTCTTACGGTAAAGCAGTTATTCAAAATTCCCTAAAATTCATCCAGATTAAAATACTCTCCAGAGACTATTCCTAGAAAATTCAAGATATACATTTTGTTTTTTCAGGTAAATGTCTTTAATATACGACATTTTAATCAAAATCGTTAGAGCCATTTTTGAGAAACTAAAAAAAAAATTGAAAAAAGTTCAATGTAAAGGGTAGTTTGGGGTGGGGGATTTTTCTCAAAATCTTCGTGTAGCATCCCTGGAAGATGCTAAACTTAAATACCAATTTTGGTATTTTACCGTCTTTTCGCTTTTGAGCTATGCTGCCCACAGACACACACACACATATACACAGACAGACACACGGACGTTTCTAAAAGGCTTTATTTGGATTCATGGGATCTCAAAACATGTATTTCCGGTGAAATCTCGGTTTCGAATTTATGGGTGGAATGCATTAACTTCTCTATACACTATGTACATAGTACGTATAGAGAAAGTAAAAAACTCTGATGTGTTCCATTCACTCTACCTGTTCTGTAAACAAACTGTTCTTACTTTTATCCATATCATGCTAATCGAGACAAACATTGGCACACGTTCTCTTATTACTTCCTTTCTTGTAGGCAGAAGGGAAATAAGGAGATACGCTACTCTAAAGCGATAGTCAATTTTTTTTTTAAAAGCTGATCGCCATGTGAAACAATTGAAGGTTAGTTCGCTTTGTACGATTAACAGTGAAACAAAAGAGAGATGAAACGAAAGATGACTTCTTTTTCGAGAAAAAATCTAGATAACATATTGTGTGTTTTAACGAGAATTACATTCTTTTTTGTGTATTAACTTTTTGTCTACCTCTTACAGTTTTCCTGTTGGTATATAAAATTCACTCAGAATAAAGAGGCTATTCCCAGAAAATTCAAGATATATATTTTATTTATAATGTAAATGTATTTAACGTACATTGTTTTAATCAAAAGTTTTGAGAAAAACAAAATTTTTCCAAAAAAAAACCAAACATACAAGTAAAGAGTACTTTGGGTTGGAGAGATTTTCCTGAAAATCTTTGTGACGTATTCTTTGGAAATATTAAACTTAAATACCAAATTTGGTATTTAACGGTCTTTTCGTTTTTGAGCTATGTTGTCACACACATACACGGACATTTTTCCAGAATACTTTTATTTTTTGAATTGGACTTAAAACATATATTTCCGGTGAAATCTCGGTATCGTTATTTTTGGCTGGAATGTGATACCTTATTTAAACACTATGTACATAATAGGTGCAAAGAAAGGTTTAAAAATACTTATTCATTATACTAAATTATAATTGAGGTGAACATTAACAGAAATGGTCGTACTCCTTTGTTCCTTGTAAGTAAAAGGGAATGCACCAGACTATATCTGTGTAAACATATTTTGTGTATTAACAAGCCTGTTAAATTGCTAAGATCATCTGGCGGTCTGTCGAAATTTCTTCCTGCATGAGCTATTTTACTTATTAAATCTACCTTCATGGAGCTGTCGCTTTTAAGCACACTTAAATCATGGGTCTGGACCGAGTTTTAACCTGCAATATGGCTAGCAATAGTTAAACCTTTTAAGAGGTGATCGCTATATAATAATTTTGAAACTCGCATCTCTTTGCGTCGTGAAATAAAAAAAAAATAAACATATATTGGAACCGTTATACCAATTACAAGGGGTGTATTGGAATTTGTTAATTACATAAGCTATGCGCTTTAACAATATGTAAGTATCCTTTATGCAGTAAGATTTTGTCTCAACCCTTGTGATTTAGCAGCAATGCAAAAGTGGTTCAGAATGAAGAGGGCTTGAGAGACTACACCCAGAAAACTTACATTCGTTGTCAAAATATCTTTAACATGTGGCATTTTATTCCAAATCGTTCGAGTTATTTTGAGAAAATCTAATTTTTCGTCAAATGTTTCATGCGAAGGGTAGTTTGGAGTGAAGGGATTGTCTTGAAAATCTTCGTGTCGCATCCTTGGAAGATGTTAAATATTAAATTTGACAATGAACGATTTGATATTGGCCTTGAGTTATGTTGTTCATGCTCGCGCGCGCAAACACACACACACACGCACGCACGCGAACCTCTTTGTAAAAATGCTTTGTTTTATTAGGGGTCCTCAAAACTTGTATTTAGGTGATATCACGGTATCGAATATTGGATGGAATACAATACCTTCTCTATCTACTAAATATAAATTAGAAAAACCATATTAGTTTTTTATTTCGAAACCACAAAATCAGCATCAACTTCCATTTTCAGTGTAAGCTTGTCTGTAAAAATCTTCCTGCATCCACTCTTCTACAATATGTTATAAGAAAACCCTTTTCTTCTAATAACTAATCTGACGTGTTCCATTCACATGACTTTCTCTAGCTGCTCCGCGAACAATGTTTGCTTACAGTACATTATTCTACCTACATAATTTTAATTCGAGATAAACATTAGCAAAATGGTCCTATTACTTGCTTCCTAATAAGTAGAAGGGACATGAAATACAGTAGGATAAAGCGATAGTCAAATCTTTCAAATGCCGGTCACTATGTGAAACAATTGAAATTTCGCTTTCTTTGTTGCCAGGAGCAAATAAAAGAGAGTCAAGAAGAGAGATGGCCTCCCATTTGAGAAAAGCTAAAGTAATTTAAAATTGAAATATATAAAACCGAATATCTCGGAAACGATTAACTCTACAAAAAATGTGTATGAAATAAATTGCGAGTTTTAAAGAGAGCTACATTTTTGTGTGGTAAGCTTTCGTATATCTCTTACGGCTTACTACTTATACAATAGTTACACCTGTCATCCAGAATGAAGATGTCTTCTAAGGCTATTCCTAGAAAGTTGAAAATATACGCTTTGTTTGTCATGAAAATACCTTAAAATATGGCATGTAATCAAAATTATTATAGCCATTTTTGAGAAAATCAAAACTTTCGAAATATGTTCCATGGAAATGTTCCATGTGTGGTGCCTGGGACAGCATAGCTCAAGAAGCAAAGTCGGTTAAATTACAAACTTGGTATTTAAATTCAGTTTCAAGGATACGGCACGAAGACATGCAAGGAAATCCCCCGCCATAAGTATCTTTTAAATTAAACAATTTTCGAAAATTTTGATTTTTTAAAAAAGGACTCTAACACATTTTATTAAAATGTCATATATTTAAGATATTTTCATGACAAGCGAAATGCATATTTGAATTTTCTACCACTAGCCCCTGACGATCTCTTCATTCTGGATGAATGTTGTGTAACTTTTGTAGTATAACTTGTAAACCGTGAGAGGTAGACAAAAACTTGGTACACAAAAATGTAGATCTCATTATAGCGCACAACTTATGTCATGCACATTTTTTGTAGAGACAACCGTTTTCGAGATATTCCGAGTTATTGGTTTCAGTTTTAATGTAGTTAAATTTTCTCACACGGGAGACATATTTCTTTTCATCTCTCATTTGTTTACTTCTAGCAAGCAAAGGGAACTGAATATCAATAATTTTACTTAGCAACCGACTTTTAAACGATCTGACTATCGCTTTAGCCTAGTGCACTTCCTTATAAGAAGCAAGTAATGAGACCAATTCTGGCAATGTTTATCTTGATTAGCATGACGTAGTAGAAGAATAATCTTTTGTAAGAAATGTTTGTTTGTGCAACAGCTGGAGAAAGTCATGTTAATGGAATAGTCAGATTTTTAGTAAAAGATCCCTGTGTGTGTTCGTGGGTGTTTGTGGGCAGCATAACCCTAAAACGAAAAGTCCGTTAAATACTAAACTCGGTGTTTAAGTTGAATATCTTCTAAAAATATGTTTTAGAAAAATGTGCTTGTGTTTGTGAATACGTTAACTCAAAAACAAAAAGTCATTAAAATACCAAAATAGGTACATAAGTTCAGTATCTCCCAAAGATGTGAAGATGTTCAAGAAAACTCCCCCATAGCAGAGTAGTCTTTACTTGGAAATGTTTTCTTGATTTTCTCAAAAATGGTTCTAACGATAGTTATTGATTAAACTACCGTATATTCAATACATATTCATGAGTAACACATTTTATCAAAATGTCATATATTTAAGATATTTTCATGACAAACGAAATACATATTGAATTTTCTACGAAAAGTCTCTGAAGATCTCTTCATTCTGAATGAATGTTGTATAACTTTTGTATAACAGGTAAACCGTAAGAGATAGACAAAAACTTACTATACAAAAATGTAGATCTCATTAAAACGTACAATTTTTCATATACATAAAATAGGCCTTTTTAACAATCAGTTCATGACCAATAAAACGTATATCTTGAATTTCTTGAAAATAGCTTCTAAAGTCCTCTTCATTTTGAATGACTTTAGCATAACTGCTAAACCGTAAGAGATAGTCAAAACCGTACTACACAAAAATGTAGATCTCGTCAAAACACACAATTTATTTCCTATACATTTTTGCCCTAGAGCTAACCATTTAGAAGATGTTCCTTGCTATTTGTTTCAAGTTTAAAATACTCAGGAAGTCGCCCGCGTTTCTTTTGTTTTACTCGTGACTATGCAAAGATGTCAATTGCATAGAAGCAGGTTTTAAAACATTAGCTTATCGTTTTAGCACGGTCCCAATGTCCCTTCTGCTTACAAGGAAGCAGGTAATAACACCCTTCTACTAATGTTTTATCTCGATTAGCATGGAGTAGAAAGTAGGTTGACAAAGTGACGTTAATGGAACTCATCACAATTCTTTTTACTATGGCTATGCTAAGGGAACTTAATTTCAGTGACAACGCTCAGCAAGACTTGAGTATCGCTTTGGCGTAATGTATTCCCTCACTTCTGTTGTAACTGCAGGGAAACAAGTAATACGATTATGTTCGTTTACTCTTATCTCGATTATCGTGAAATAGATAGAAGGATAGGCTATTCTAAGAATAGATATAGAAAGTCAGATTTTTATGTATAACTTCTACTGAATAAATTGTTTCTCATTTAATTTAATTATCATTGAAAACATCAATTGTTTAATTAATGCTATTTCATACCAGAAGTTTATTTCGTGTATTTGTTTTTGCTTACTACATGGTACATGGTACATAGAGAAGGTATTGCATTCCACCTAAAAATTCGATACCAAGATTTCACTGGAAATGCACGTTTTAGGGTCTCCTGTATCCAAAAAAGTATTTTTAGAAAAAGCGTGTGTGTATGTGTGTGTCCGCGTGTTCGTGTGTCTGTGAACAAGATAACTCAAAAATGAAAAGTCCGCAAAATACCGAACTTAGTATTTAAGTTTAGTATCTTTCAAGGATGTGACACAAAGATTTTGAGGCAAATCTCTCCACCCCCAACTACTCTTTACATGGAAACAATTTAAAAAAAAAGTCCTCAAAAATGGCCATAACGATTTTGATTAAAATGCCGTATGTTAAAATACATAAAATGTATTTCTTGAATTTTCTGGGAATAGCCTCTGAAGACCTCTTTATTCTGGATGAATTACTGAATTTTACATAACTGATAAACCTTAAGAGATAGGCAAAAACTTACTATACAAAAATGTAGATCTCAAAAACCACACAATTTATGTACACACGTACTAGGGTCATAATGCACCCAAAAATTTGATACCAAATTTTACTAGAAATGTGTATTTTGAGACCCCCTGAATTAAAAAAAAATGAATTTTTATAAAAATGTTCGTGTGTGTCCGTCAGCCTGTTTGTGTGTGTGCGTGTGTGTGTGAGTGTGTGTGTGTCAGTGGGCAGCATAGCTCAAAAACGAAAACTTCGTTATAAACCAAACTTGGTATTTAAGTTCGGTATCCTCCAAGGATGCGACACGAACATTTTGAAGAAAATTTCCTCAACCCAACTACCCTTTTTTACATGGAACAATTTTCGAAAATATTACTTTTCTCAAAAATGGTTGAAACGATTATGGTTAAAATATCGTATATTAAACTATTTACACAACAAATAAAAAACATATCTTGAATTTTCTAGAATAGCTTCTGAAGGCATATTTATTGTGAATGAATTTTGCGGAATTTTGCATAACTGGTAAACCACATGAGATAGACAAAAGCTTACTCAATAGAAAATGTAGAACTCTTTAAAACACACAATTTATGTTATATATATTTTTTTTCGTCTAGTTGATCGTTTTTTTAGATGTTCGTTGTTATTGGTTTCAACTTTAAAACTCACACTTACTTTAATACGGAAATTACTCCTGTCTATACAAGCAAAGGAACTTCAATCACATAGCAACCAGCTTTTGACTATCACTTTAAACTATGGTATACTGTTATTTCCCTTCTACTTACATGGAAGCCTGCAATAAGACCATTTCTACTAATTTTTTCTCGAGTAGCAAGAAGTAAATAGAAGAATAAGCTTTTTTTTTTCAATTAAAAGTTTAAATTCTTCATGGAGTTTATTAATAATTAAATTTCAATAATTTGTTGCAGAGATGTAGAGAAAGTCATGTGAATGGATCACATCAGATTTTTTTTTAATGGAGTTGACCATTTACGATACTGCTTGTCATTGGTTTCAGTTTTAAAATACTTAAACTTTTTCTCATACAGTATATTGTATACTCCTGACCATGCAAAAAAAAATGGCGTTTTATTTATGGACGCTATTTATCTGTTGTGGTTCTCAGAGTCCTATTCTATACTGGGCGTGAAATATCGATTAATTTTGCTCAGAGGCCTCTTTATCAGGCTTGAGCTTTTACGTGCCGTAAATCTACGACACGGGACGAATGGCTTTACTTCCCTTCCGAAGGAAGCCATGCTAAGGATTTTTACGCCCGAAAAAATCCATCATCCTCCGCCTGGTTAGCATGGTAACCATTACATCACGGAGGGCGACTGACCATGCAAAGAAATGTGTTTCAATCACATAGCAACCAGCTTTGACTATCACTTTAGCCTAGAATATTCCTTTATTTCTCTTTTACTTACAAGAAAGCAAGTAATAAGACTAATTTCTGTTAATATCTACCTCTATTAGCATGAAGTACAAATTTGTTACAAAGATGTAGAGAAAGTAATGTGAATTGATCACATCAGATTTTTTTTTAATGGAGTTGACCATTTAGGAGATACTGCTTGTTATTAGTTTCAGTTTTAAAATACTTTTTTCTCATACAGGATATTCTTATACTCCTGACAATGCAAAGAAATAGGTTTCAATCACATAACAACCAGCTTTTAAAATACTTAACTATTACTTTAGTCCAGAATATTCCTTTAATTCTCTTCTTCTTACAAGGAAGCAAATAATAAGACTAATTTCTGTTAATGTCTACCTCTATTAGCATGAAGTAGAAATTTGTTACAGAGATAGAGAGAAAGTTATGTGAATGGAACCAATCAACATTTTTATTGTGAGTTCTAGCACGGAAACGTGAGCATCATCAGCTGCTTGTTCTAGTTATAACTAAATATGAGGTTTCCTTCGTAGACAAGAACAGAATAATTAATTTACCGGTGTACATAGCGTCTATTACCGGGGAGCTGCCAGTAGCCATTTTAGACCTTAATTAATTTTATGGTCTCTTGCATGTCTAGGAGCTGTAGACGTGATCCTGAAATTAAAATACAGTAGAATTCCATTACAGGGAGTAGGGAAAATGAAAATGAAGAGACAAGGAAAACAGCAAAAGTCTTAACCTGGGCGGTTTTCCTTCACCATAACCATACGTTTCGGGAAAGTTCTCCCTTACTGTTTACTGCATCTTCGTTCTAACTCAACCACTTTCGAGCATCATTAAAACGTAAACTTTCTGCAGTCTCTCGTTTGCTTAACTTGACAAACGTGGTTGGCCTCCTGTACACAAACAGAAAAACAGCCTGTGATTGAATATGACAGTTGAAACATAAATGATTTAAAACATTTTGACACGTTTGCATACGTACTAGTAAGTGCCAGGATACACAAGAAAATCCTTCATCTTTATCTACAGGTTCTAAAACATTTGATGTGTTCCATTCACATGACTTTCTCTACATCTCTGTAACAAATTATTGTTAAAAAGCTTATGCTTCTATTTACTTCATGCTAATTGAGAACAAATTAGCAGAAATACTCTTATTACTTAATTCCTTGTAAGTAGCAGCTAAATAAGCTAGTAATAGGTTAAAGTGATAGTCAAAAACTGGTTGCTATGTGAGTGAAGTTTCTTTGTTTGTATGGACAGGAGTCGACAAATTCCTGTATGAGAAAAGTATGTTTTTCAAAGCTGAAACCAAAAAAACAAGGAATATCTCAAAAACGATCAACTGCACGAAAAAAATGTATATAACATAAATTGTGTCTTTTAATGTGCTGTACATTTTTTGTGCATCCCTTACGGTTTAGCAGTTATGCAAAAATCCGTAAAATTCATCCAGAATAAACTAGTCTTCAGAGGCTATTTCCAGAAAATTCAAGATATACATTTTATTTGTCAAGTAAATATCTTAAATATATGAGATTTTAATAAAAATCGTTGGAGCCATTTTTAAGAAAATCAAATTTTTCGAAATTGTTTCCATGTAAAGGGTAGTTGGGGGTGGGAGGATTTTCTTGAAAATCTTCGTGTCGCATCCTTGGAATATACCAAAATTAAATACCAAGTTTGATTTTTATTGGTCTTTTCATTTTTGAGCTACGCTTCCATAGGCAGCCAAACACACATAGATAGATAGATAGATAGATAGATAGATAGATAGATAGATAGATAGATAGATAGATAGATAGATAGATAGATAGATAGATAGATAGATAGATAGATAGATAGACAGACAGACAGATAGACAGACAGACAGACAGACAGATAGACAGACAGATAGATAGATAGATAGATAGAGAGAGAGAGAGAGAGAGAGAGAGAGAGAGAGAGATAGACAGACAGACAGACAGACACACAGACAGATAGATGATAGAAGAGTTTATTTGCCAGAACAAAGTACATTGTGTAGCAAGGTCAATTACAAATAATATAAAAAACAATTGAAAGTATCATAAAATTCATCCAGACAATAAAATGGATTTAAAATCAAGGTGCGCTTCACTGACCTCTTAAAAGATTCAATGGAGAGAGCTTTCGTGCTGTTACTAAGTTTGTTAAATAGATTTAATGATATTATCTCAAAGGAATTTTGTATCTTACTATATTAAGATCTATTTATGTAAATATTGGAACTAGTCCTGGTGTGATGAAGATGAATTTCTAAACATAGATTGTATTTATGACTATTTTTTTTAGTAAATAAGAGGCAGTGGAACACAAACAATGAAGTCAAAGTTAAAACACCCAACTTAACAAATAAAGGTTTAAAATGAGTTCTGGGTGGTACACCCTTTAAAATTGGAATTACCTTTTTCTGTAATAAAAGTATATTTCTAGCTAAAGCATGGTTGCCTCAAAATAAAATATCATAGCTCAAATGGCTATGGATTTTTCCATAATAAATTGATAATAAAACATATACAGACAGACAGACAGACGCACACATGGAGATTTTTCTAAAAATGATTTTTTTGGATTCAGGGGGTCTCAAAACATATATTTTCGGTGAAATATCGGTATCGAATTTTTGGGTGGAATACAATGCCTTCTCTATACACTATGTATATACTACATATAGAGAAAGTAATATGTATGAAATATCTCAAGATAAAGAATGAGAAGAGTTGGTGAGGGCAGCTAAAGGAAATCTTGGGTAAAATAGAGATGGAGACATATGAAGGAAAGGAGAGGAAAATAAAAAAGGTTTCTGGAAGTCTCTGAGCAATGGAATAGAAGACATGGACAAACTGGAAATTTAGGGTAAACTAGAAAATAAAAATCGCTTTGTTTATACAGAAAAACAAAGAAAGAATGATCACAAGAGAGATATGTAGATATATGTTTAAACAATAGAGAGAAGAATCACTTATAGAAAACAAAACCGGGCTTGTAGGCCGTGGTCTACTGGGCTTCTCCCCTCGTTCCCCAGAGGTTTCCTGCGTCTGCGGCAGGCATCATCTACTGAGAGACCACGGAGATGTACCGTCACTGATGATGCCTGCCGCAGACGCAGGCGAAACGTCTGGGGAACGAGGGGAGAAGCCCAGTGGACCACGGCCTACAAGCCCGGTTTTGTTTTCTATAAGTGATTCTAACACCGGCCGTGAAAGCCTTCGAATTTTAATGAATAGAGAGAAGTTTAGCTTGGATGAGAGCAGGAGCATTACTTTTGAAAGGTATGAGGTGCAATGAACTAGAACGTTGTATTTTATCTGGAGAGAAAGATTGTATTGTTCACTGTTTATCAGAATGTAAAGAGGTAACAAACTGGAGGGAAACAAATCGGAATACAAATGCAATAGTACCTATGCCAGGAGAGATGGTAACAATGAAAATGTTTAAGGTCAAGCGAAATAAACGAATTAAAGAAACATGTTAATATTTGGGGAAGATAAATGAAAAGTGGATACAAAAAAATAAAGAGAGAGAGAGAGCAGGAGAGAAAACACTGAGATTGGATTGGATTATGTAGCACAAACCAAAGGGCTACGCTTGCTAACAGTCAGGGAGCTATGAAGATGTAGCGCTAAGTGGTATTCAATTATTAGGATAAGCGATCTACTAGTAACAGGACATGATTTTGTAAATAAGTAAGTTAAATAAATGTTAGGTATTATTATTATTAAGCATTCTGATGTGTTACACTCACATGAATTTCTCTAGCTACTCTTCAAACAAACGTCTTATAAAAGATAATTCTTCTTTCAACACCACGCTAATCGAGATAAACATTAGCAGAATTTTGTTACTTAGTTCCTTATAAGTAGATTGTAACTAAGGGAATGCACTAGGCCAAAGTGATAGTCAAATGTTTTAAAAGCTGTCATTATGCGAATGTCATTGCAAATCTTCTCTTTGCTTGGTCAGGTGTAGAACAAAAGAAAAACGAACACTCCCGTCTGTGGAAAGACTTCAGACTGAAACTAATAACAAGGAATACCTCTAAAACGGTAAGTTCCACGAAAATAATGTGTATGACATAACTTGTGGTCACGCTTAAACTCTGCCACCCAATATTTCGCTGTTCTAAACGAAGGAGCAGACACCCTCAAATTAGAATCTGCTCAGCTTTAATATTAGTTGGACTAAGACCTTCCAAATGAAAGTATTGTATTCCACAACGATGACCAGTTTTATCCATGTTTACAAATTCGTGAGAGCATTCACTAATGATGGCTGCCAACAAATGCTAAACAATGTAAAATCATCAAACTTCAAACTTAAGATTTCTAAGGTGATACTTTTTACCATTGTTGTTTGAAACAAAACCCGCTATCTATACGCCAGATCGGGTACTCTGGGACAGCCCTCGTAACTCCAAAACTGGCCTTTTTGTACTAAGACAGTAGTGGTATAAAAGAAATAAGCCTCTATGTTTGGTGAAGCCCTGATATCTCCAGAAACAATCGTCTATCGTTAGGGTTTCACCAGACAATAGAGGATTGCTTCTCGAGATATCAGAGCCTCACCGAATGATAGAGGATTGTTTTTGGAGATATCAGAGCTTCATCAAATGAAAAAGGATTGTTTTTTTATATCACTACTTATCATGTTCTATCCAAATACCATACAATTTTCTGCAGCCTGTATACAAAAGACTATGCATAAAAATATAAGGATACCGTTTGAAATTTCAAAATGGGGGTGACTGGGGTAAGGGAGTAAAACCTAAAATGCAATTAAGACCAGTTTTAAGCACCCTCATCAATATATAAGTTGATATGTTTAAGTTTAAATTAAATTTAATTAAATAGTTAGACTGAAATGTTTTGAAATGAACGACATGACATAAAAGCTAAACTGAACTCCAAAATTTGCGGCAAGTTACAAATCATTGTATTTAACATTAGTTTTACTTCCTATACGAGAACACATACATATGTATTGAGAACCCCCTAAAATTTTGATACCGAGATTACACTGGCAATAAATGTTTTGATACTCCCTGAATCAAAAAAGGCATTTTTAGAAAGAGCTATCAGTGTGTATGTCTGTGTGAGTGTGCGTGTATCTATGGACAGCATAGCTCAAAAACGAAATTTCCGTTAAATACCAAACTTATTATTTAAGTTGAATATTTCTCAAGGATGCGACACGAAGATTTTCAAGAAAATCTCCCACCCCAACTATCCTTTACATGGAAACATTTTGGAAATTTTTGATTTTCTCAAAAATTGGCTCTAACAATTTTAATAAAAAAATCGTATATTTTCCTGACAAGTAAAATGTATATCTTGAATTTTCTGCGAATAGCCTCTTAAGACCTCTTTATCCTGGATCAATTTTACTTCATTTTGCATAACTGACAAACCACAAGACATAGAGAAAAACTTACTGCACAAAAATGTAGATCTCATTAAAACACATAATTTATCTCATATCCGTTTTTTATGCAGAGCTTATTGATTCTGGGATATTCCTTGTTTCTTGGTTTAAGCTTTAAAATACTTATACTTTTCTCATACACAAATTTGTCAATTTCTGGCCATACATACAAAGGAAATTCAATCACATAGCAACCACTTTTAAAAGGGTTGGCTATTGTATAATCTTTTACTTCCTTTCTACTTACAAAGAAGCAAGTAATAAGAGCATTTCTGCTAATGTTTATCTCGATTAGCATGAAGTAGATAGAAGAATAAGCAATAATATGTTACAGAGACGAGGATAAATGAACATATTATAAGAGTTTTATAAGAATATTGTAGATTGCAATTAGTGAGTAATGAATAAGCTGGAATACACACATTTTTGTTTTGTTAACCTTTATTTTTATGTAACAATTAGCTATTTATAAGCTCTATTTAAAAGTATATTCGCGAATACATTTTATAAATAGTTATATTTAAATACTAATATAGTTAAGTTGCTTTGCTACCTTAATTCTATACTTATTATACTTATACATTTTCAGTCAGCTAAGTCACAGGACTGAAGCTTACCCTGGATACAACCTGTAAGAATTATACTTACAACCGTGAGAATTAATAACGTACGATCAAACAATTACCAACACAGGAAACTCGGGAAAAAGCGGGGACCTGGAACACTAGCGCTTCTAGTGTAGCGGTCTGGAGACTGTGTGTCAGTTGTGCTTGTTGGTCCAACTTCTCGTATTTTACATGTACAGATGTGCGTTACATGTGTTGCTCAGCGGTATAAAGAGATAGTAGAGTGGGGATGGGTTCTTAGTGTAAACATGCCCAGGTTGAGGTGTAATCTATTCCAAAAGTAGTTCATTACATATACTGACATTATATGCATCGTTATAATTCATTAAGTAACACAATAAAACAATTATTTCATAATATTATTAGTAAATAAAAACGGCTTGTACATTTACAAATAAAAGTATAAAGCTTAATGCAAAAAGAAAAAAAAATCAGGATAATAATGTGCAGAGCTTTAAAAAGACAATGGACACAAATCAGCCAAACTCACTCAGAATTCATTGCAGTGAATTGCAAGATATATGTTGACTGCATCTACACAAAAACCTATCCTCCTGTCACTCAAAATATGCTTGAATCATCCACAAATTCGTTAAGTGTTTAACGCTGTCGTATTTTTGAATTTTTAATCTGCGCTCTCTTTCAGTGTTCACTAGTTTACATACCAGCAGGAGTTGAGCGAGGCCAGGCAGTGAGCATTGCTAGATGGTGCAACAAGTTTCGAAACGGGCTATAGAGACCACGCTTACTCCATCACGTCATGGTTATAATCTGTGTGCCACTGAACCTCAACCCGGCAATTTCTTGACACGGGCCGAGCTCTGGTTATAAGAGTTGTGGTTATTTCAGGTTAAAACCTGTCAGTTAATAACTGGCTTGACCAATGTTGTTTTAACCCGTCTCAATTAGCTCGATTCGCTCACCTTCTCCGCTGATAAGCGAGAGGGATAAAAAGAAGTTCTCTTATCCAGTTCCCCACTAGCCGGTTTTAATCTGAAATAGCTCCTCTGAGTTTTGCAACTCTTTTAACGCACGAAGGGATATCTGAACGCTTTGGCTCACCTTGTGTAGGGAATATGGGGAATTAATTGCTAAGGTTTGCCTTTTCGAGTTTCAAGTAATGTAAGCCTTCAAGGGCGGAAAGCATGTTATTTGATTGCACAAACTTTAGTTGCCTAAATAATGCATTTTTTTTGTTTCGATTTTCTATAAATAAGCATTGTTGAGTACTGTTTTAAAGCATACGACCAGTGTTTTCCACGAGGTTACGCTTCATTAAAGCGACTTACTTCCTTATGTGATCCAGATTTGGTACTTTGTAATTTCTACAATAGGGCCGCTTTGCAGGCCGCATTAGATCTGTAACAGCCGCCATAAACCTATACGGCCCTAAGCCAGAAAGCATATCCCACAAGGGGGAGGGCTCTAAGTCCAAAGCATAGCCGTGGGACCTGTGAAACCAAGAAAAAATTAAAACCTCATCAATATTGCAGACTTCATTCTGGACATGCTTGTATCTTTAACATTTTCAAATATGGATCTCTTGTGGAGGGTATGAAGGCTATTGGTTTAATTCTTTTTTTTTTTCACACAAGCCGTGTGTAGGACAGGACATGGATAGGCAGAGTCGGACTGAAAAATTCAACGCCATAGTCGGGATTTGAACCACGGATCTCCCGATCTCGACCCGATTGCTCTACCACTGGACTACCATGCCAACATACCGGCATGACATTGAATTTCTCAACTGGGTGGTATGTTTCCCGGTAAACCATAAAGTGGTCTCAATTTGTTTTGAAATGACAACTCCAATGGCTATGAATGGATATGAAGACTATTTCTCAGTTTTCATCATACATACAATAATATTATCAGTAGTAGTGTATTACATACTAATGAGATTTTATGTTAATTACTTTTGTGTATTAACTAATTTACATGTTTATTTCCTAACAGAGAATTGTCTTCATTCTATCTTTTAGGATGCTAAGGACATCTGAGGTTTAACTTCATTCATTTTAATTATTTAGCAACTTGTTTTGGTTGTTACTGGAACTTAAGGTATGTATGTCTCAAAGCACATTCTGAGCAATAAAAGTAAATGATTACTCTCCAACGTCGCCGACAGACACATAAAAATAAATGGCTAGTGCAGTACAAACTCAATAATGTAATCTGCAATATTCTTTTTTCTTTCTCCACACGTACTATGTACATAGTACAGCAAAGTATTGCATTGCATCGATAATTCAATACCGAGATTTCACCGGAAATACATGTTTTGAGTCCCCATGAATAAAAAAAAAGTTTTAGAAAAAGGCCCTATGTATGCGTGCGTGTGTATGTGTGTGTGTGTGTCTGGACAGCATAGCTCAAAAACGAAATGACTTGGTATTTAAGTTTATTATCTTCCAAGGATGCGGCAGGAAGATTTTGAAGAAAATTCACCACCCCAAACTACCCTTTACATGGAAAAAAAAGTCGAACATTTTTTAAATATTTAAGATATTTACATGCCATATAAAATGTATATCTTGAATTTTCTGGAAATAGCTTCTAATGAGCTATTTATTCTGGTTGATTTTTATTGAATTTTTCATAACTGGTAAACGGCAAGAGATAGACAAAAACTTACTACAAAAAATGTTGATCACGATAAAACGCAACATTTATGCCATGTACATTCTTTTTTTCGTGAAGTTTCCGTTTTCTAAATATTCTTTGTTATTGATTATAGTTTTAAAATACGTTAACTTTTCTCATACGGGAATTTGTCAACGCTTGGCCACGCAAAGAAACGGATTTCAATCCCATAGCAACCACATTTTAAAACATTTGACTGTCGGTTTAGCCTACTGTATTCCCTTATTTCCCTTCTACTTATTGGGAACTAAGTAGTAAGACCGTTTCTGCTAAAGTTTTAGCATTAAATTGATAGAAGAATAAGCTTATTGACAGTCATTTGTTACAGAGATTAGAGAAAGACATGTGAATGGAGCACATCAGATTTTTGTAGTCGGCTTATCCTCCCCGTAGGTAGGACTTACAAGGGGATGCTAAGGGGCAGAATCCTGTCGAGGAACCAATGGCACGTAATCACAGAATGGAGAACCTGGAACGAGTAGCCAGGCATGAGCGTAAGAAAGTGGATGAAAAGAAGGTGGAATGAGTGGTTGGAGAAATCGGAGGATCCGGAGAAAAACCGCCCAGGCGCCGTTTCGTCCACCTCGAATCCCACATGCGGGCATTTGGGATCGAACCCAGGCCGCCTAGGTGGGAAGCAAACGGTATAAATACTCACTTACGGCGCCGCTCTTTAATATTCTTTCCATTTAAAACCAATGAAGTACAATATGGAAAACTGGAGCTGTTTGTTCAAATAAATATTTTACATATATAATTATAGTGAAATTATGTATTTTCTTTCAAAGTTTGTCTTAGTTTAGAGGTACATAATTTCACACACACACAACACACACACACATATATAGGTAAATTAAATTTCAAAGGCTTTTTGTCTTATATTTATCACATTTCAAAATTAACATGAACTGAAAGGAATACCAGCATTCCACTCAGATACGTTTACAGACTGCTGAAGCGAAGAATAAAGTGAGACCTTGTTTTGTCTTTTAAGCATGGTTTTAACAGTATATACACACGTTCAATTTCAGTTTTTCTAAGGTCAGACAGATACTCCAAGTCAAATTTGGATTTTCTTTGAAATACACTTTCTCAGTGCATAATAACTTGGTTAAAGTTAGGTTTTAAAGTGGGGTAGTACCACAAAGCATATAATATATTGAGCTTAAAGGCATATCTTATGCGTTGAAGTTGATACTCTTGCCCTAACATAGGCCGAAATGAAGACTAATAGAAACAATTATATTGTGTAGATTATAAGGTTTAGCTCAATTGGCACTTGAAATATAAAATCTTGCATCCTTTTTGTGACTTATATTAAAATAAAAGTCTGACGTGTTCCATTCACATGACTTTCTCTATATCTCTGTAACAAATTATTGTTAAAAATCTTATTCTTCTATCTACTTCATGCTAATCGAGATAATCATTATCAGAATTGCTTTCTTGTAAAAGAAGGGAAATAATTGAATTATTAGGCTAAACCGATAAGCAAATCTGTTAAAAGATGGTTGCCATGTGAATGAAGTCCTTTTCTTTGTATTGCCAAGAATTAATAAATTCCCGAATGTGAAACGTTGAAGTATTTTAAAACTGAAACTAATTATAAGGAATATCTAAAAAAATGGTCAAATCTACGAAAAAATGTATATGACATAAACTGTGTGCTTCAACAAGATTTATATATTTTGTGTAGTCAGTTTATATCTATGCCTTACGGTTTACTAGTTATGCAAAATCCAACAAAATTCATTCAGAATAAAGAGGTATTCAGAGGTTATTCCCAAAATATCCAAGATATATGCATTATATTTGTCGTTATATTAATCAAAATCGTTAGAGCCATCTTTGAGAAAATAAAACATTTTAAATTTCGAAAATTCTTCCAAGTAAAGCGTAGTTTGGGATCGGAGGATTTTCTTCAAAATCTTGTGTCGCATTCTTAGAAGATGCTATACCTATATACCAAATTTAGTATTTTATAGACGTTTCGTTTTTGAGTTACCGTGTTCACAGACACACGGACACACTGACACCGGAAACACAAGGACCTTTTTTGGATACAGGGGACTCTAAAACGTCTATTTCTGATGAAATCTCGACATAGATTTTTTTGGTACAATGCAATACTTTCTATATCCACCATATACATTGTACATACGGGCTAGAGAAAATAAACATGCACATATTGGCGTATTTATTCCCCTTTTAATATGAATCGTGACGCTTGTCATAGCATAATTTCCATTTAGTTAAATCAGCTGACGGGTGTAGTCCGGTTCGCTACACCATAGGAATGGCTGATGTGTGCCGTCAGCCTTTTACATATTAAATTATCAGTATCCGTATTGGTATTGTATATTATTTATGTATTATTATAATATATTGCTGGCAAGGCCATATTTACTATACAATTCCTAAATTTCGTCTCCAAACGGTAATGCTGGAAAACTGTATGATCAAAGACTTGAAGATCATTCGGTGTGGGCAGTTTCTCGATTGTTGTTTGTTTCATTAAAGGCAAATAACGGTGTTTAACTTCATGAGAGCTTGGATAGGAAACATGAACTGAGGGAAGTGTATGGCTTACCACGAGGTCGTAGATCGATGTAACTTACATGCTAATTGCTTTGTGGCGTCATCTTGCTGGGTCACACAGGATCATTAGCACTTCCATCAGAGTCACAGCGGGGCTCTGGTCACTGCTCTAGATGCGTTTGTCCGAGTTTCAGGCTTTCAAACAGCAATCGCGGCTACTATAACTTGCATCCCCAGTTCAAATTAATACCAACATTGAGTCCAAAATTCTGATATGTTGCATCCCAGGTGCAAATAACACCTAATTATGTTCAAAGTGCACATAAGTAGCAACTCAGCTATATTGTGTCCAAAGCTCATATAAGAAGCGTCACATGTAGAAGTTACATGTAAATTCTATCCAAATAGGATATCAGTTATTCACATATGAAAATAATACATAAATTGTGTTTAAAGAGCACAACAGTTTCGTCAAAGGTTAAAACAATAGGTACCTAAATTGTGTCCAAATTTACATCACAAGTAAAAATAACACTTAAATTGTGTCCAAAGCAACATATTGCGTAACAGGTGAAAAGAACACCTACATTTTGTCCAAAGCGCACATAAATTGCATAACAAGTGAAAATAACACACATATTGCGTGCTCCGTAAAAACAGCTCCTGAGTTGAGTTCAAAGCATACACAAGTTGCATCATAGGTGAAAAAGGCACACTAAATTGTGCCCAAAGGAATAAACTTTGTCACGGGTGAAATAACACCTAAACTGTGTCCAAAACGCACATAAATTTCATCACAAGTGAAAAGAACACACAAATTGTGTTCAAAGCACACATAAGATTGATGAAAATAACTCCTAAATTGTGTCCAAAGCGCGCATAAGTTGCGTCACAGGAGAAAACAACTTTTAAACTGAGCCCAAAGCGTACATAAGTTACGTCACTGATGAAAAAAAACACCTAAATTGAGCCTAAAGTGCATAAGTTGCATCGTAGGTGAAAATAGCTGATAAGTTGTGCCAAAAGTGCAAATTAGTAGTGTCTGCAAATAAAAGTAACATCCAAATTACATCCAAAACGCACATAAGATGCATCCCCAGGTAAAAACAACTAACCAAAACTCTGATGGGATACATTCACATGGCTTTCTATACTCTCTATCCCTTATTAGTGGGTAC
Source organism: Hymenopus coronatus (assembly GCA_030762935.1). NCBI lineage: Eukaryota > Metazoa > Arthropoda > Insecta > Mantodea > Hymenopodidae > Hymenopus > Hymenopus coronatus. Next base: position 123,957,485 of record CM060898.1, read on the forward strand.
ACAAAATATTTTTTTGAAAGTTAATTTAGTTGTATCTACTTCATTTTAATCGAGATAAAACTTTCTGAAATAGTTGCTATTCATTTTATTACTGATATAAAGGTGCAATGATCAAAAGTACCCCTTTGCGAAAATGGTTGCAATAGCGCAGAGCAGTGGTTAAGATAGAATGCAGAAAAAGTTCTAAAATGTCCTTTGCTTTTTAAATCCTCGATACGTACTTTTGGAATGCGCCTCGTTCCTGTTCCGGTTCCGTCCCGATTATTGTGAGCAAGCCTTCAGTGTCCTAAATCCCTCTTGTACATACCTAAAAGTGTAATATAATTATTTCTGCAAATGTTTATCCAAGTAATTTGAAGCAGAGGGAAACATACTGTTCTGTAAGAATTGTTTGTAGATTCTATAGTTTATTTTGTAAAACCTAAGTACACCCGTCTTGCTGGACGCAACTTATGGGCAGAAAAATTGTTACCCGGAAGTTGTCAGTAACCAGAAAGGAATATAATCTGCTTTAATATAACAGTTACTCGGACAACATGTTGACGATTTATTACTTTACGAATTTGGTTTGCTTGATCTATAACTTCCAGTTTCTTTACAAATAACTCACAATACTTTGAAATTGCTTCTTTTAACAATACAACGTTTTTATCAACTTAAATACTGACTAGAAAACAACAGATCTTCATCTGTAAGATATTGCTGCAATCATAGTTCCTCTGGGACAGAAGGGAACCAGTACCAGCATCATCCTGATCTGGGAAACTCCTACAACGTCTATCCAGCGGAGAACACCGGACAAGTAATATGCACTTGGCCAAGAATATTGTTGAATGTCTCTTGACATTTTATCTGGAAGATATGCTTGATGAAATCATAGTCCTCTTTGTCACGGAAGGGAGCCAATTCCAGGATCGCCCTGATCTGGGAAACTCTTACAACGTTTACCCAGCGGAGCACATCGGACAAGGTGTAATGAACCTGGCCGAGAATATTTTTGAACATCTCTTACATTTTGTCTGGAAGATATGTTTGATGCGATCATAGTTCCTCTTTGGCACGGAAGGGAGCCAATTCCAGGATCGCCCTGATCTGAGAAACTCCTACAACGTTTACCCAGCGGAGCACATCGGACAAGGTGATATGCACTTGTCCGAGAATATCGTTGAACATCTCTTGACATCTCTCCGACAGATAAACGCTGAAACTGGGCCTCACTATCTCCAAACCGGTCACTCCGTCTTCGCTGAGAACGGTGTTCATCACGTATCCAAGCTTTCCTCCGCCCATCAGGTTTCTCAGGTCCGCCTGGAAAACAACACTTGTTTTACATTTATATCACTTTCTTCACCAGAGTCAGAACGAAACATTCAATGCCATAGCCGGGATTTGAAGCACGTTCGTGCCGGAAGTTGCCATGGTATGGCTAGAGTAAACGAACGGAGATCGGAGATGTGTGGTTTAAATTTCGGCTATAGCATTGCATTTCGACTTTCTCTAGCGCATATGTACAAACTACATAGTTTTAAAAAACTGTCGGTATGTGGATCTCTCTCTCTCTTTCTCTGTGTGCGCATGGATAGCATAACTCAAAATCAAAAATACATTAAATACCAAACTTGGTATTTAAGTTCAGTAACTCCCAAGGATGCGATCTGAAGATTTTCAAGAAAATCCCCTCAAACCAAGCTGCCCTTTACATGGAACAATTTTAGAAAATTTTGATTTTCTCAAAAACGGCTGTAACAATTTTGGTTAAAATACTGTATATTAAGCATATTTACATGAAAAATAAAATACATGTCTGAAATTTACTGGGAACAGCTTCTGAAAACCTGTCATATTGGATCATTGTTGCACAGCTGGTCAATCGCATGAGATAAACAAAAACTTACTACACAAAAATGTAGATCACGCCGAAACACACAATATATACTTTACTTTGTTGTAGAGGTAGCCGTTTCCGAAATATTCCTGTTATTGGTTTCAATTTTAAACACTTTTCTCAGACAGTAAGTCGTCCGTGTTTCTTTTGTTTTACTCCTGTAATGCATAGAAGCGACCTTCAATTAAAATCACATGGCGACCACTTTTAAAACAATTGACTATCGCTTTAGCATAGTGCATTCTTTTATTTCCCTTCTACTTATAAGGAACTAAGTAATAAGAACATTCTGCTAATTCTTAGTCGATTAGCATTGTGTAGAAAGAAGAAATCATCTTTTGTAAGAAGTTTGTTTGTAGAACAGCAAGAGAAAGTCATGGCATTCAACACATCAGATTTTTCATTCTGAGTTTATCTTTGCAACGCCTATCTTACACACCTCCTATTGACGATGATTGGCTTAATACTTGACTAAACTATGAAACCCGAGGCTTACAGCACTTACAACATTGTAAGTCGCGGATGGGATGCACCTTCTCAAAACAACTTGAGGTCACTTCTTGGTTTACCACAAAAAAAAAAAAAGAAAAAAAAAAGCGCGAGTTAGTTGAACAATTTAATGTCGTGTCAGTATGTTGCCATGGAAGCTCAGTGGTTAGAGCAACCGTGCGGAGACCGAGAGATCCTTCCCAACTCCTGTCCTATACAGAGGAAGAAACAACTAATTAAGTATCCATTCGAAATTTTATTTTTCTGTTTACCTCAGTTTAGTTGAAATGCGCCTTTGCAGAAACAGTTATATTACACGTTTTGATATAGATACAAAGAGAATAGTGATAGTCAACTGTTTAAGTACTGGACGTTATATGATTAACCTTAAAAAGCACGGCATTTCCATGCACTCCTGAGAAACAACTGAATATCGAAAGGACCAGTATGGAATGTTAAGGCAGGGGAACTAAAAATAAAGGCGTGTACAACAAACCACTGCAAGAGCGAGAGAAAACATCTTTCGAATATTAAACTCTTAAGTATGAATGAAAACGAATGGGGATGTGTAGTTTAATATTATTGCAACTGTAACTATGATAATGCGAGGTGAGCGTGAGGCACTGTTTCGGTGGGAGTCTGAGCTGCGGCAGCCGGCCCGCGAACTGCCATGCAGTGGCCGCACTGTGAAAGAAAAGCATTGCACTTCTATGCATGCTTTCACTTTCATAATACAAACATTACTGGGCGGTTTTTTGAATTCCAGCGCAAGAAATATCAACAATGCCATCGCTGATGAAGCGAGTTTATATACTGTCTCTCTACTGACTGAAGATCACAGTAATTGTAATGTCAAGGATGACGAGGTGAGTTGGATACTGTCCCTCTAGCGGCAGGATATCCCAGGATGTTATGGCGTCCTGATGAGGTGACTTCAAAACTGTCCCTCTAGCAGCAGGTGTTCATATTTGATCACACATCAAACACAATGTGTGATGCGTTAATATTCAGCCAGTCAAGAAAGAAGAGAGCAAGCTTTCAATATTATTCATTACTGTGACGAGGGAGGCATGGAAAGGCTGGTTGTATTAGTTAGCAACACAATAATATCCCAGGGTTGTTGTTTACCTTTTCTTCCATAAACTATCACCGATCTTTCTAGATAAAGGTAGCTCTTTCTAAGAAGAGGTCAGTGACTACTTGCTCTTCCGAAAACTATCTTGGTACAGAACGCTATAACTTCAATATAGGCTCATAAGTCAACTATGACATCGTCCCAGTATTCTTATGTTCACATCCTATTACAACATCTTCTAACTATTGTATTTTTTCTAAAACCTCACGCATCTTTTAGTACCTCCTATCCACAAAATGTTAAATACTAAATTATTAAACCTAAACAGAAGACATTTGATCATGACATTCTCTATATTTTTAACTACATATTAAGTATAATTAAATTGCTATTATTTTTAGGCTTAATTTACCTGGTTGTGTGTCTAAAAGTAAAAATCTGATTTGTTCCATCCACACGACTTTCTCTACCTGTTCTGCAAACAAAGTATTCTTACAAAAGAATATATTTTTATCTGCATATGCAATGCCCCATTCACAAAGAGATGTAAGCGCAGACATAGTGTAAACACAAGACTGCACCCATGTTATTCAATGTAAGCATTCACATAGACACACGCAACACGCTACGCAATGCAATGCAACTCAAGAGTTTGTAAACTCAAACCTTGATCCTTGTATTGCATACATAGAGAAATAATTCTGCTTTCCTTTCGCTATGCTTTGCCTGCTGTACAACAGATGATCACAATGTGAGATTTTACAGGGCCTACTGTATATACGTGCTCTTCTATTTGGCCCTGCCGCGCCATCTTCCATTTCTCTCAAGAGGTTATGGCAATCTGCTTGCTATTCCTACTTTGATATAATGGATGTAGCAACTATCAGCGTTTAGATATCTTGGATCCCATAAATCGTAAGGCGCAAAGAGAGAATTCATAGTTGATTAAAATGTGCAGCTTTATCACTCCCTGCAGTCTCTATGCTTGCATCATTTTCAATATTTTTAGTTAAACAATTATTGTGACATCACTGCTGCGAGGGTCAGTTTTTAATATGTAGCTTTTATAGCCTATTTATTTATAAAATATAGTTGGTATTGCTGATTATGTTATTCAATTTGAAACTTGGAAGACATCCGCATGAACGCAATTTACAGCTCTAGAAACCCTCGCCAATTTCTTGTGTTAGACTTACGACTGCATTGTGAGTAGTCTTTCCTCGGCTTGCACTTATCCTGTATTATGTGTTCTCTTGTGCCTCATTGTGAATGCGACTTATAAGAACAGACTAAAGCGATAGTCAAAACTTTTAAAAAGCTGGTCGTTATGTGAAACATTGAAATTCGGTTCGCTTTGCATACCAAAAGATAAAACAAAAGAGAGATGAAAGGAAAGGTGACTTTCCGTTTGGGAAAAGTAGCTTAAAATGGAAGCCATTAACAAAAAATACGGTAAACTCTTAATATATATATTTTATTTGAACGAGATCTACATCCTTTGTGTCGTACGTTTTTGTATCTCTCTTACGGTTTACCAGTTATGCTAAATTTATTCAGAATGAAGAGGTCTTTAGACGGTATTCCCAAAAAATTTAAGACACATATTTAATTTGAGATTTAAATATCTTTAATATACGGTATGTTAATCAGAATCGTTATAGCTATTTTTGAGAAACAGAATTAAAAAAAATCCATTAAAGCGTAATTTGGAGAGGGAGGATTTTCTTAAAAATGTTCATGTCGCATCTTTGTCTTTTCGTTTTTGAGCTATGCCCCCCCCACACATACACTAACGCGCGCGCCTACCTTTTTCTAAAAATTCTTTTCCTGGACTCAGAGTAAATCTCAACATTGAAGTTTTAAGTGGAATACAATCTCTTCTCTTCCTACTATATGTACAGAAAGTAAAAATGTGCATTAACTTTCAAATTGAATGTTGTTTTAAAGGCAAAGTTTACACACAGTCATTAATTACTTGTATTTAAAAGAAATAACAGTTTAATATTAATTAGCGTTAAAATGAAGTTTATAAGCATTTTTCACACAACCCTATTTGAAACTCAAAAATGTCAATAAGAGAAAAATAATGTTAAAGTAAAAACAATAAGGCAAGAATAAGAGCTCAGGAGTATTATGAATTGATTTGATATAGCAATTTCAGACATGGTTCAGTGTTAAAATTCAGAATCTGGTTCTTAAGATGTTAATGCACAAGATTAAAAAAACAACAAAATAATGATTAATCACTTGTATTTAATAAAAATAGCCGTTTAATATTAATTCACGTTAAAATGAGGTTTCTATGTTGAATATTTTTCTTCACACAACCATATCTGAAGCTTTAAAATGTCAGTCGGAGAAAAATAACATTGAGGTAAACACAATAACAAAGATTAAGTTTCAAGAATATAATGAATTCAGAATCTGGCTCTTAAAATGCTAATGCACAAGACTTAAAACAAACAAACAAAAGTTTAGGATTTTAACTCACACCAAGCTATTCGGGCCTCTAAGTAATATCCAAATTTCTTTGAGGCATGCTTCACAGTTATACAGAAGGAAGATAACTTACCTGCACAGCCTGGATTGTGTAGGTGAGATTCACTTTTTGCATATACAGGAACTTATTAATGGATCCAATCTTCGCATATCCGGTGATATTCAAGTTAAACACTTTAAGTCTGCAACAAAAATCACCAGTTTAGTGGAAATACGAGGCCAAAAGTAAGTAGTGGTTTGGAAAAAAAGGTGTAAAGTATTTTTCACAACTACATTTATTTGTATTGAAAAGCATTCTTTAATTTACTTTCGACATAGTTGCCACCATTGTCAGGCATTTGTCGTAATGGGGAAGCAACATTTATATACCCTCTTCAAAGAAAGCTACCGCCAGTGAATTCAGCCACTGCTGAACACTTCATAAATTATTCTAATTGTGAACCCTATTTTCACCAATTGCCTCATTCACCTGTTAAACCAAACCGCTAGTGACAAAAGAAGGCCGTCCACTCCGTACTTCACCAAGAACAGTACATCATTGAATTGCCTAACCCATTTTCTCACCATTCCATCTGTGGTTACATTTTCACCGTGAACTTTTACAGGTTGACGATGCATTGCAGCTGGCTTAGCATTCCCACAGTCGACGGGTTCAGAAAGTGTCTTAAACATAAATACAATACGGTCCGGCTCTAATGGCGTTAGTGGATAGACTATGGACCAGAGAGACGAGTGCGCATGCGTGGAACTGCGACACCAGCGTTGTGGTGGTGGTAGAATGAAAGGGTACTTACTTTCCGAACACGCCTAATACTATATCGAGCAATACATGATCATAAAACGCCTAAAATACTGCCTAAGACTTTTTGTAATCTTAATAACCAAATAATTACTTCCGCAACTATTATACAGGGAGAAAGCTTGATCTAAATGAACAAATATTGAGATTCCTAATAACTGACAAAAACTCTTATGTGCTACATTCACATTGCTTTCTCAGGCCGCGCCGTGACCGAGTGATAAGACCACTTGCCTTTCACCTAGACGTCCCGGGGTCGATCCCAAGCAACCGCATGTGAGATTTGTGGTGGGCGGGTTTTCTCCTGGTTCTGCGGTTTCCTCCGCCATCACATTCCACTGGTGCTCCATCTTCATTCCATGTATCACCAGTGTCATCAACTGCGGTCCCACAAGTAGCATAAGCGGGCGTTAAACACTACCCAAGAAAACAACAACATAACTTTCTCTACCTATGCTACAGCAAAACATTCTCACAAAATTGTATTCTATCTACTTCATTCTTATCAAGATAAATGTTGGCAGAAACAGTTTTATTACGATATTATTTCCTTATACAATGGAAATAAGGAAATATTACAAGCTGAAACGATAGTCAAGTCTTTAAAAAGCCGATGGCTACGTGATATAATAGAAATGTGGAACTCTTGCTTAACCAAACTGGAAAAAAAGAATGTTATGTGTTCCATTTATATAACTTTCTCTAGCTGTGCCAAATACAAGCTATTCTTACAAAAGAATACTCTTGTATCTGTTTCATGCTAATCGAGATAAACATTTGCAGAATTGGTCTTATTGCTTGTTTCATTGTAAGCAGAAGAGAAATAAGGGAATGAATTATGCTAAAGCGATAATCAAATCTTTTAAAATCTGGTTGCTATGTGAAACGATTGAGGTTGGGTTTGCTTTACATGATCCCATGAGAAAAATTGTTGGTTTAAAACTGAAGCCAATAACAAGGAATATCTAGAAATATATACATCGGCCAACTCCACAAGTAAAACGTATATGATCTAAATTATGTGTTTTAACGAGATCTTCATGTTTTGAGTTTTGTCTATCTCTTACGGTTTAATCATTATACAGAATTCTATAAAACTCATCCAGAATACGTAAGTCTTAAGAGAATTCAAAATATAATTTGTTATTGTGATGTAATTATGTTTAATATAGGGCATTTAAATCAAAATCGTTAAAGCCATTAAAAAAATAAACATTTTCAAAACATTTTTCCATGTAAAGGTGTTTGTGGTGAAGCGATTTTCTTGAGAATCTTTGTGTCGCATCCTTGGAAGATACTGAACTTAAACACCAAGTTTGGCTCTTTTAACGGACTTTTCGTTTTTGAGTCATGCGCGCACACACACATACATACACATACAGAGCTACAGAGGGACGAAAAACAAATGAACCTTTTTCTAAAGTGCTTTTTTTAGGTTCAGGGACCTCAAAACGATATATTTCCATTGAAATCTCGATCCTGGTATCGAATTGTTGGGTAGGATATAATATCCTCTCTGCTTGCTATGTACGTACATAGTTCTCGGCGGAGGGTTGTAGGTGTATGTATGTATGTGTGCACTGCTGAGTGTAAGAATTTCAAGGCAACTCATTGCTTCAATATGAAACAGAAGACAGTCTACAACGGACACACTGCACACTGAAATGCATTAAAAATAAATACGCCTGGAAAGACATATCATGAGACGGTGTCTTTTCACTAACTTCACCCATGTGTTACACCTGTTTGTTATGCCTTAAATGTGTATTGGAGAGCCACGTTACCGAAGGGGAGGGGATGGACATGAAGCGTAACTTGCGACAAATAAAGTTTTGAGTTACTAACTGGTGATCCCTAAACTTTTTGGTTGGACAGCACTCCATCCCTCTCATCGGGCGTTAGAAAATATACTTATCTTTTCCTTGCACTAGCTACATATTAAGCTCTAATGCTAAGGCAATTCGCTCACATTGTGTACAAAATTAATACTCCGCTTGTACAGGTCAAACTGTTCTGAAGGAGCGTCGAGCGGGGTTGAGAGATGAAGGGGTGGATTGTCCAATCGATTTTTCTTTTCTTACTCGCATGATATGTTGTGCCAGAATGGCACCAAAAAAAATCATGGTGAGACCCGACTCCCCGCCAAACGTTTCTCATTTTCAGCAAAATTTCAAGCCAGGCGTATTTTTTTTTTTTTTGTCTTTGAGTGCACAGTAGAAGTTTATAAACCCTAGAGAGGAATAGCTCACCGCGTTAGTGAGCTTAGAGCTATCCTCTAGCAGGGGATAGCAGAGGTACTTTGCCCTTCATGGGCTAAAACAAACTATTATTATTATTATTATTATTATTATTATTATTATTATTATTATTATTAATATTAATAGAAACTTGGCAGCAGTGTAAGAGAAGAAAAGGACGGGGGCAATTAGTAACATGCATACGTTAGATGGAGAGAGAAAACTGTGGCCGAGTGATTAGACCAGCCGCCTCTCACCTACACGGTCCGATCTCAAGTGACCGCATGTGAGATTTGTGGTAGACAAAGCGGCGCAGGGATGGGTTTTCTCCGGGTTCTCCCGTTTCCCACCATCGCATTCAACCTATGCTCCATCTTCAATTCATGTATCATCATTGTCATCACCTGCGGTGTCGCCCTCCGTGGTGTAATGGTTACCATACTAACTTCATATACCCAAGGTCGCGGGTTCAAACCCGGCGGAGGACGATGGAATTTTTCGGGCGTAAAATTCCTTAGCATGGCTTTCTTCGGAAGGGAAGTAAAGCCGTGGGTCCCGTGTCGTAGATTTACGGCACGTAAAAGAACCTCAAGCCTGATAAGAAAGGCCTCTGAGCAAAATTAAGCGATCTTTCACGCCCAATATAGAATGGGACGCTGAGAACCAAAGCAGTTAAAGAGCGTCCATAAATAACAAGCCATTTCATTTCATCACCTGCGGCGCCAAAGTAGTGAAAGCTGGGGTTAAATAGTATAAAAAAAGAGCAAAGTATATATATTTTAAATTTGAGAGAAATTATAATAGAATATTTTCCAGCACCACTAATTTGTAAGTTATTTACTTTGCGTGCACGTTATTTTGTAACTGTTATGATAATGTAACTGTTACTTACACCATGAGTCCATTACCAAAGACAGGAAAGACGCGGCCGACTTTGCCGTCCAACTCGTAGTCAGCATACGCAGTGATTTGAGGGAATCCTATGTCGAAATGCAGCTCACGTCTTATCCATCTGATGTTCATTTTGTTGACGGTGTAGTCCGACAGATGGTGCAGCACCAAGTTGGTGAAGTTAGCTTCGATGCTGTAAAACACCTTCACTTCACTTACCCTCCTTAGCTATCTTATACATAATTATCATGCTAAGAATATTCCACGTCTCAGAAACAAGAAGAAAAATCTGATGTGTTACACTCACATGAATTTCTCGCTGCTCTACAAACAAAATTCTTACAAAAGATTATTCTTCTTTCTCCATCATGGTAATCGAGATAAACATTAGCAGAATGTTCTTATTACTTAGTTACTTATAAGTAGAATTTACGGAATGCACTAGACTAAAGTGATAGTCAAATGTTTTAAAAGCAACTGTTCTGCCATTGTCATTGCATATCGGCTCTTTACTTGGCCAAGAGTAGAACAAAAGAAAAACAGACACTTCCTGGCTGAGAAAAGTGTAAGTACTTTACAACTGAAACCAATAACAAGGAATATCTCGGAAACGGTTACCTTCACAACAAAAACATAAAGGACATAAATTGCAGTATTTGTGAAGTAAGCTTTTACCTGTCTCTTACGGGTTCGGAAAAATTCATCCAGAATAAAGAGGTCTTCAGAAGCTATTCCCAGAAAATTGAAGCTCATATTTTATTTGGGATGTAAGTATCTTTAATATACAGGATTTTAATCAATATCGTTAGAGCCACTTTTGAAAAATTCAACATTTCCGAAAATGTTTCCATGTAAAGGGTAGTTGTGGTGGTAGGGAGGATTTTCTTGAAACTTTTTCGTGTTGCATTCTTGGGAGGTACTAAAACGAAAAACGAACATTTTAAAACATTTTCCATGTAGACGGTGACTTGGTGTGAGGAGATTTTCTTGAAAATGTTCGTGTCGCATCTTTGGAAGATATAAAACTTAAATACGAAGTTTGGTATTTAACGCTCCTTTTGATTTTGAGCTAAGCTGCCCCCCCACACACACACACCACACAGACCAACATATATGCTTATCTAAAATGCTTTTTTTGGACTCAGGGGTCCTCAAAATATACATTTTCGTTGAAATCTCGGTATGGAATTTTTAAATTGTGTATTCCAATACTTCCTCTATACATTATGTACATAGTACGAGTAGAGATAGAAATAACATTGATAAGAAAAGTTTATACAGCCACTAATAAACGGCGAGGGTAGGAAAAACCATGCGGATGTATCGGATAAGATTTTTAGAGATGTTACTTAATTCTCTTGTATCCCATACTCGTATGTTACTGAGCGGGATAGTTCAGGCGTCTGTGGCCCGCTATCGGAAGGTCATAGGTTCGATTCTCGGCCTACACGAACCATCGGTTTGCTCGGGTAAACGGTCGACCGTCTCTATTGTCTATTTTAGTGTTGAAGAACCAGGCGACGATGTACGGCTGGATGGTGATTTGTGCATTGTAAAAGGTTATTCTGAAGTCATAGTTATCGGAAACACTCTTCCAGTTTCAGGGCTCTATCAGGGGCTCGTGATCAAAACATAGGGCGGCATAGGTAGCGTTTATAACTATAAACCAATACAGATTCCATCCAAACTTGTGGCCGTTGTCATCGAATCTCTCTTCTCATCCCTCCGTCCCTGACGTTACCTAAGTGGCAAAGGGCCATTTCCTGTGCTATGCCCCTGAATTCTGGGGTCACTTAAGTGTCAGCGGGCTACAAGGGCCTACATCCGGTGCTCCGCTCCAGAGTTCTGGGGTCCCCCGTTCGTGACTAGTCCTAGTCCTTCCCCCTTATCCTTCCCTCCCTATGATCTTGTAAGTAACAAAGGGCCACAAGGACCTACGTCCGGTGCTCTACCCTAGAGTCCTGGTGTCATGTAAGTGACAAAGGGCCACAAGGGCCTACATCCGGTGCTCCGCTCCAGAGATCTGGGGTTCCCCGTTCGTGACTAATCCTAGTCCTTCCCCCTTATCCTTCCCTCCCTGGGGTCACGTAAAGGGCAAAGGGTTACAAGACCTACGTCAGGTGTTCTGCCCCAGAGTGCTGGGGCTTCTTCCGTGACCAACCTCTGTTGTGCCTATAACGAAATGTGTAATGCAACAATTTTATAAATTTTTAGCTTAACCAAAATAGGGAGAGAAAGCTTTTGTAATATTAGTCTGCAATATAAACTAATAATACTGGTTAAAGAAAGTCATGTGAATATAACACTCTAATTTTAGTTAAATAATGTTAGGTATCTACGAAGTACACAAAAATAAAAGTACGAAGTACACAAGTTGACAAAGTTTTGAGAGAATATTCAAGGTATACATTTCATATCCCTTCAGTATTAGTCATATGCTAATTATAATGAAAGTCGTTGCGAGGAATTTTGGGAAAATAAAATTAATGACATTTCCACATGCAAAGCTTTTTAAGCCGGGGAAGATTTATTAAAATCTTTGTCTTGCATGTATGAAAGATGATCTTAAATACCAAGTATCGCGTGGAATATTTTAATTAATTACTCTAATATATAATAACTTATTTTTCTTCGAGACCAATTAAGATAAGAAAACAAACTAATGTACAGGCATGTTCGGAAAGTAGATGTCGGGAAAAAAGGCACATAATATTTGTTTTCATAACGTTTATTTGCACATGAAAGAGCATTCCTTAACCTATTTTTCTAAACAATTGCCACCATTGTTCAGGCATTTGTCTTAGCGGGGAGTCGACTTTTGCATGCTCTCTTCAAAGAAAAGCTGCCACCAGTGAAGATAGCCACTGCCGAACATCGTGTCTTCATCGCTGCCAAAGCGCCTTGCTCCGAACTCGCTTCAGGTTAAACAAAAAAGTGATAGAAGGTGCTTGATCGGGCTGTACGGCGGGTGATTGAACTCCTCCTAATCGAATTGTTGAATAAGGTTTTGTGTGACACCAGCAGCATGGAAACATGCGTTACCATGAAGCAGTACAATGCTTTGACTGAGCATTTCATGCCTTTTGTTTTGAATTATGCGCCGAAGGTTTCTCATTCACAGTATCCTACTGCATTAATGGTTGCAACACTGGGAAGGAACTCAAAAAGGAGAATAACCCCGTCTGTGCACATACTTTTTGTGCTGACAACGTTGTTTTGAGTTTTTTTATTTGGAGGTTCCTGTGTGCATCCAAACCATGGACAGTTGTTTTCATTATGGAGTGACATGACAAACCCAAATTTCATCACTGGTCATTATCTTGCTTAAGAAATCATCTCCTTCATCACTGTATCAGGTAAGAATTGTCAAAGCACTGTCCAGTCGTTTCGTGTTGTGAACATCCGTAAGCATCTTCGGAACTCAACGCAAACACAGTTTGCGATAATTTAAGCACGTTGTGACAATCTCATAATAAACAGTATTAAAATTTGTGAAAACACATCATAAAGCATTCTTATTGTGAATCATCTGTTTTCCCGAATTGCCAATTCACTTATTTAACAAAATCATCAGTGACAACAAAAGGCCGCATACTCCGTGCTTCGTCATGAATATTGGATCGTCCATCTTTGAATTGCCTCATCCACTTTCTCACCAATTCATCTGTCATTATAATCTGTACATCTGTACAAGTTGATGAATTTCAGCTGCTTTAATATTCCTTGGGTTCAAACACTGTTTCACGGAAAGCATTTCACAGTCGGCGGGGTCAAAAATTGTCTTAAACATTTAGAACGATCATCAACAACTGTAACCACAACATGATCCTACTGTAAAGGCGTCCATCAGTGGATTTACAATAAACCAGAAATGAGTGCGCGTGCGTGAAACTGCGATACAAGTGCTGTGGTGACGGTAAAACAAAATGGTACTTATTTTCTGGACACGCCCTCGAATTATGCTAGTAAAATAGTCTAATATAAAACATGTCAATATCTTTGATTGCTGATTACACAGTTCTGAATTTCATCTGACTTTAGATTTTCAGTTTTTTTGTGACATAATTAAGCTTAAATTGTTTGACTTTGAGAACTTAAATCATAAAGAAGAGGATGAATAAATCAAGAAGCTATATTTTAAATGTACTTACTCTCCAACCTCGTCGCTATCAATGATGAGCTGAGCGCGTGGCCGTGTATAGGGATCCATCGTGGGTATGTCAAGTCTTGGTTGTGGAGCTCTGAAATTGGGTGCCATCTCTTGAACAAGTCTTGCCACGACGGCATCGTCGGGATACTGCAGCTTCCCAAGGTGGCCCACTAGAAAAAAAACATTCCCAAATAATGATGTTATTTACAGAAGTGCAATACCATGCACTGAATGTGTGAAACCGTCCTTTCTCCTATCCGCAATTTACAGATGGCAGACATGGTCAAACTTGGTGTCTCAAGTCGACCAGTGGCATCTATTGTCAGACGCAGCTTGTGTAATTAACTTTCTTCATATAAACCCTCATTACATCCCTCCTAAGAGGACTCATTGGGTTCACTTTGGCCTAAGGATAATCAAATAAAACTGTGACGAACCTTATTATTATTGTTGTTATGTTGTTTATATAATACTGAAAATTGCAAAAATAGTAAAATAGTAAAACAAACTATTAATTTTCCATTTTATTTTTAGAATGTACTTAGTTCTGCTTTTTTCTGGATTACCCTCCTAATTTATAGGGCTGTCAAGGCATTCGCTTGGCTCAGAAGCATGTCGAAGAGTAATTAAACGTTATATCATAGCATAGTCAGGATGATTGGCCACTAAACACAGGTTATAGGCAAAGGTCTATTCTTTTCCTTAACATAAATTTGCCTCACCTTATATATTTGCATGTTTTATGAAAGTTTAGGTCTAAATAAAGCAGTTTTTAAGTGCCTAAAACACCTATTTTAGACATTTTATGCTAAATGTATTATGTCAGCAGTGTTAAAAGTAGAAAATTCTGTCAATGTTGTACAATTATAACACTCCAACGCAGCCAACTTTAGTTTATGCGTTCACGGCCTCATTTAAGTAGGCTATGAGTTTGAAAGTTCGTATCGATCTATAAAATGATGGATGATCTCAATGTCATGAACATGGAATCTGCTGAACCAGACGAAATTGCGTAAGCAGAGGAGAGAGCAAAATTACAACTGCTACACTGCCTCCGTTGTATAGAATGTTTTCGTTCTGTACGTGTAAGTCATCATGTTGTCGGCACTGATGCTAAGCAAGGCAACAACTAAATATCGCAGACCATTAAGTATGAACTCCGTGAAATAGGTAAAACAATCTATTTATAATTCTAATATGTATATACATATTGAGAACAGTCTGAAAAATGGTGTATGACACACATGTTAAAATTATTTTAGCTTCCTACTCGCAATTTAAAACACAATTTTTACTTTCTCTGCACATACTATATACATAGTGTATAGAGAAGTTATTGCATTCCACCCAACAATTCAATACAGAGATTTCACAGGAAATATACGTTTGAGGGTCCACTGTGAGTGTGTGTGTGTGTGTAGGTGTGCGTATATGTGTGTGTCTATGTGACCGTGTGTCAGTGAACACGATAACTCAAAAACGAAAAGTCGGTAGAATACCAAACTTGGTATTTTAGTTTAGTATCGTCCCACCCCAAACTACTCTTTACATGGAAAAAATCGAAAATTTTGATTTTCTCAAAAATGGCTCAATCGATTTTGATTAAAATCTCTTATATTTAAGATATTTATATGCCAAATAAATTTATGTCTACAATTTTCTAGGAATAGAATAGCCTCTAAAGACCTCTTTATGCTGGATGATTTTATTGAAATTTGCATAACTGGTAAACCGAAAGAGATAGACAAAAACTTTTTCACAAAAAATGTAGATCACGATAAAACACACAATATATGTCATATACATTTTTATCGTGGAGTTGATCGTTTTTGAGTTATTCCTAGTTATTGGTTTCAACTGTTAAAAAAATTATCCTTTTCTCATACAGGAATTTGTCAACAAAAGAACCTCCGTCACATAGCAACCAGCTTTTGACTATCACTTTAACCTATGGTTCTTCCTTATTTCTCTTCTACTTACATGGAAGCAAGTAATAAGACTGTTTCAGCTAATTTTTCTCAATTAGCATGAAATAAATAGAGGTATAAGCTTTTTAACAATAACTTGTTGCCGAAACGAAGAGAAAGTCATGTGAATGGAAGACATCAGATTTTTAAAAAGAGGTTCCTATGTGTATCCATGTGTC
The DNA here is from genome assembly GCA_030762935.1 of Hymenopus coronatus. NCBI lineage: Eukaryota > Metazoa > Arthropoda > Insecta > Mantodea > Hymenopodidae > Hymenopus > Hymenopus coronatus. Next base: position 123,973,656 of record CM060898.1, read on the forward strand.
TGTGTATCTGTGAACACGATAACTCAAAAACAAAAGTCGGTAAAATACCAAATTTGGTATATAAGTTTAGTATCTTGCAAAGTTATGCGACACGAAATTTTGAGGAAAATCCCCCCACCCCAAACTACTCCTTGCATTCTAAAAATGTCCGAACATTTTTAAATTTTGATTTAAAATATCCTATATTAAAGATATTTACATGACAAATAAAATGTACTGAAGACCTCTTTATTCTAGGTGAATTTTACTGCATTTTGCATAACTATTAAACCGGATGAGATAGACAAAAACTTACGATAAAAATATGTAGATATCGTTGAAACACACAATTTATATCTTATACACTTTTTTCGTGGAGTGACCACTTTTGAGATATTCCTTAAACTTTTCACTTACGGGAATTTGTCAACACCTACTAATGCAAAGAAACGGATTTCATCCACATGACAACCAGCTTTTAAAACATCTGACAATCGTGTTATCTCTAGTGTATTCCTTATTTACCTTTTGCTTTCAAAGAAACAAATTATAAGAAAACCCTTCCTAATGTTTATCTCGATGAGCATGAAATCGATAGAAGAATAAGTTTTTTTTAATAACTATTTGTTACAGAGATGTAGCGAAAGTCATGTGAATGGAACACATCAGATTTTTCTACCGATATGCCTTGAATAGGCGCCCCGTATCAGAGGTCTTTGACTTACCGTGCAGACCTACAAAAAATACCACATTTAAATTACATTTGTTTGCTATCGGCTTGAACACGCAACAAATATTCATCTGGGGGCCTTTCGCTGTCTAAATTGGCAGTTGACCCGGGTTCGATTTCCAGTAATCTCGTTGAGAAGCAGGTATGGATCTAATTAATCTAGTGAGGCTCTGGAAGCCAAGAGAAGCTGCTTCTGCAAAATTTAGGTCTAAGGATAACAAACTTCACTTAAGGGTTTTAACACCAACAATGTTTACCTTCTCTACATAGTGTATAGAAACGCTATTGTATTCCAAAAATTCAATACCAATATTGTTCCGAAAATATGTTTTGAGGTCTCGTGAGTTAAAAAAATAGAAAAAGGTCTGTTGGTGTGTTTGCCTGTAGACAGCATAGCTCAAAAACTAAAAAAAGTGTTAAATACCAAACTTGATATTGCAGTTTAGTATTTCCAAGGATACGACACGAGATTTTCAAAAAAATCTCCCCGCTCCCCGCACTCAAACTACCCTTTACATGGAAAATGTTTGGAAAATTTTCATTTTCTCAAAAATGGCTCTAACGATTTTGATTAAAATACCGTATTCTATAGATACATCGCGAATAATGGAATATACCCCGGAATATACTAAACTAAAATAGCAATTTTGGTATTTTACAGACTTTTCGTTTTTGAGCTATCGTGGTCACAGACACACGGACACACACACTCTCTCTCTCTCTCTCACTCTCTCTCTCTCTCACTCTCTCTCTCTCTCTCTCTCTCTCTCACACACACACACACACACACGGACCATTTTCTACAAATGTTGTTTTTGGATATAGGGGACTCTAAAACACATATTTCCGGTGAAATCTCGGTATAGAATATTTGGGTGCAATACACTATGTACATAGTACGTGTGGAGAAAGTAAAAAGGGACATAGCGATGCTTGAAAAGGCTGTATTGTTGACAACTTACCGATAACGTCCCTGGAGGTGCGGGCGAAGCCTGTTATGACGTCCAGTAATCTTGTTTTCCCTGATGTTTGGTTCTGACTAATGACATCTCCAAACATTGTCACCAGAAGTAGCACTATTCTCATCACTAGTCCCATTTTCAATCTGTGTAACAAATCAAACCATCATAAAAATCTGATGTGTTCCATTCACATGGCTTTCTCTACATCTCTGCAACAAATTGTAGTTAAAAAGCTTATGCTTCTATATACTTCGTGCTAATTAACAGAAATAGCCTTATTACTCGCTTGCTTGTAAGTAGAAGCGAAATGAGGGTGTTCCATAAGTTAAAATGATAGTCAAAAGCTGGTTGCTATGTAACTCAAGTATAAACAGGAGTTAAGAAATTCCTGTATGAGAAAAGTATACGTTTTTCAAAGGTAAAACAAAACACCAGGAATATCTTAAAAATGATCAACTCCACGAAAAAAATGTAAATGACATAAATTGTGTGTTTTATTGTGAGATATATTTTCTGTGTAGTAAGTTTTTCCCCATCTCTTACGGTTTAGCAATTATTAACAATTCCGTAAAATTCATCCAGAATAAATTAGTCTTCAGAGGCTATTCCCAGAAAATTCAAGATATACATTTTATTTGTCAGGTAAATATCTTTAATATGCGATATTTTAATCAAAATCGTTAGAGTCATTTTTAAGAAAATCAAAATATTCAAAAATATTTCCATGTAAAGGGTAGTTTGGGGTGGGGGGATTTTCTTGAAAATCCTCCTGTCGCATCCTTGAAAGATAAAAAACTGAAATACCAAGTTTGAGCTTTAACGGTCTTTTCGTTTTTGAGCTATGCTGCCCAAAGGCACATACACACACATTCACACACAGACAGGTAGACAGACAGACGCAACCACACATATTTTTCTAAAAATGCTGTTTTTGGATTCAGGGAGTCTCTAAACATGTATTTCCGGTGAAATATCGGTATCCAATTTTTGGGTACAATGCAATACATTCTCTACAGACTACGTACATGGTTCATATAGAGAAAGTAAAGGCATTTTCAGAAAATCTGATGTGTTCTATTCACATGACTCTGTCTACTTCTGTGTAACAAATTATTGTTAACAAGCTTATTCTTCTATTTACTTCATGCTAATCGAGATTACTCCCTTCCTTGTAAGAAGAAGTGAAATATGGGAGTATCTAGGGTTAAAGTGAAGTCAAAAGCTAGTTACTAGGTGACTGAAGTTCCTTTGTTTGTATGGATACGAGTTGACAAATTCCTGTATGAGAAAAGTACAAGTTTTTCAAAGCTGAAACCAAAAACAAGGAATTTCTCAAAATCATCAACTCCTTGAAAAAAAGCTATATAACATAAATTGTGTGTTTTAATGTGCTCTATGTTTTTTGTGTGGTAAGTTTTGGTCCATTTCTTACCGTTTAGCAGTTATGCAAAATTTCGGAAAATACATTCAAAATAAAGTAATCTTCAGAGGCTATTCCCAGAAAATTCAAGATATATATATTGTTTGTCTGGTAAATATCTTTAATATACGATATTTTAATCAAAATTATTAGAGCCATTTTGAGAAAATCAAAATTTTCGAAAAAAGTTCCACGTAAAGTGTAGTTGAGGATGGGGGAATTTTCTTGAAAATCTTCGTGTCGCATCCTTAGAAGATGCCAAACTTAAATACTAAGTTTGGTATTTAACGGTATTTTCGTCTTTGATCTATGCTATCCACAAACACACAGACACACACACACACACGGACCTTTTTCCAAAAATGCTTTCAACGGGAGCCAAAGCATGTATTTCCGGTGAAATCTCGGTATCGACATTTTGGGTGCAATACAATACCTTCTCTATACACTATGTACATAGTAAGTGTAGAGAAAGTAAACATCTAATGTGTTATATTCACATGACTTTCTCTACATCGCTGTAACAAATTATTGTTTAAAAGTACATTCTATCTACTTTATGATAGTCGAGATAAGCATTAGCAGAAATTGTCTATTACTTGCCTCCTTGTAAGCAGAAGGGAAATAAGAGAATACACTAAGCTAAAGCAATAGTCATATCTTTTAAAAGCTGATTGCCATGTGTTTGAAATCCGTTTCTTTGCAGGGCCAAGAGTTTATAACTTTGTATGTGAAAAATTTTTTAAGTATTTTAAATCTGAAACAAACAACGAAGAATATCTCAGAAATGGTCAATTCAACGAAATAAACATAAATGACATAAATTGTGTGTTTTAAAGTGCTCTACATTTTCTGTGTAGTAACTTTTTGTCCGTTTGTTACGGTTTGCTAGTTACGAAAAATTCAACAAAATTCATTCAGAATAAAGAGGTCTTTGGAAATTATTCCCAGGAAATTTAAGATATACATTTTATTTGCCATGTAGAAATTTTTAGTATACAGTCTTTTAATCAAAATCGTTTGAGTCAGTTTTGAGAAAGTCAAAATTTTTGAAAATTTTCCCATGTAAAGGTTAGTTTTAAGTGAGGGAATTTTTCTCAAAATCTTCGTTTCGCATCCCTGGAGGATACTTAACTTAAATACCAAGTTCAGTATTTTATCGACTTTTCGTTTTTGATTTATCGTGATCACAGACACGCGGACACACGGATACACACACAAACACACACGGACCTTTTTCTGAAAATGCTTTTTTTGGATACAGGCGACCCTAAAACATTATTTCCGATAAAATCTGGCTATCAAATGCAGTACCTTCTCTGTACACTAGTACATAGTACGTGTAGAGAAAGTTTTACATTCACATGACTTTCTCTACGTGTTAAGCAAACAAACTATTCTTACAAAAGGTTAATTTTGATATTCTGCATGCTATCAGGCTAAACATTAGGAGAAGAGGTATTATCACTTAATTCCTTATATGTAGAAGGGAAATAAGGGAATACACTAGGCTAAAACGACAATCAACTCTTTTAACGCCTGGTTACCATGCAAAACAATTGAAGTTCAGTTCTCTTTGCAATGCCAGGAGTAAATCAAAAGAGATAGGAAATGAAAAATGACTTCCCGTTTGAAAAAAATGTAGTTTAAAATTGAAATCAATGATATGAAATATCACGGAAACGTTTTTTTTTTAAAAAAGGAAATGTATATGAAATAAACTGCATGTTTTAACGATATCTATGGTAGTAAATTTTTGTTTATCTCTTATGGTTTACCAGCTATACAAAATTATTCAGAAAGAAGAGATGTTCACACATACACAAAATTCAAGTTATACACTTCATTTGTCATCTTAAATATAGGTATGGTATTTTAAACAAAATCGTTAGAGCCATTTTCTGAAAGCCAACATTTTCGAAAAATATCCTATGTAAAGGGTAGTTGGAGTGGGAGATTTTCCCAAAAATCTACATACGTGTGACTTTCTTGAAAGATGCTGAACTTGAATACCAAGTTTGGTATTTAACAGACTTTTCTGTTATGAGCTATGCTGTCCACGGACACACACACACACACACACACAGACACACACACTCACACATACGAGCACACAAGGACCTTTTTATAAAATTGCATTGTTGTATTTAGGGGTGTCTAAACATATATTTTCGGCGAAATATCAATAACAAATTTTTGGATGGAATATCTTGTCTACCAACTATGTTCATGTACTGGAGAAAGTATAAATCTGATGGGTAACATTCACAAGACACTCTGAATATTCAACAAGACATTCTCTAAAAAATCTGTTTTTCTAACTTGTTCACACTAATCCAGATAAACAATTGCACAAATGTTTTGAACAGACATTTCCTTGTCAGCACAAAGAATACACTGAACTTAAGCAATTGTCAAACCTTTTCAGAGCTGATCGTTACATGATAACATTGAAATTCCTTCTCTTTGCTTGTGCCAGGAGCAAGAAAACCGAATAGCAATCACCCCTTTTGAGAGAAGTACATGTAAGTGTTTTTAAACTGAAACCAATAACAAGGAATATGTCGAGAATGGTTAACTCTTAATGCTGCAAAAAGAACCTGACACAAATAGTGTGTGTATGTGTCTTTTTACTTTCTCTATAAGCACTATGTACATAGTGTACAGAGAATATATTGCACTCCACCCAAAAATTCAATACCGAGATTTCACCGGAAGTATATATTTTAGGGTCCTCTTTATCTAGAAAAAGCATTTTCGGAAAAAAGGTCCGTGTGTGTGTGTGAGTGTGAGTGTGTGTATGTGTGAACACGATAACTCAAAAACGAAAAGTCGGTAAAATACTAAACATGGTATTTAAGTTTAGTATCTTCCAGGGATGCGACACGAAGTTTTGAGAAAAATCCCCCCACCCCCAACTACCCTTTACATGGAACTTTTTTTGAAAAGGTTGATTTTTTCAAAAATGGCTCTAACGATTTTGATTAAAATATCGTATATTACAGCTATTTACCTGACAAATAAAATGTATATCTTGAATTTTCTGGGAATAGCCTCTGAAGACTACTTTATTCTCGGTCAATTTTACGGAATTTTGCATAACTGCTAAACCGTAAGAGATGAACAAAAACTTACTACACGAAAAATGCAGAGCACGTTAAAACTCACAATTTATGTTATATACATTTTTTTCTTGGAGTTCATCGTGTTTGAGACATTCCTTGTTTTTGGTTTCTGCTTTGAAGAAATTTATACTTTTCTCATACAGGAATTTGTCAACTGCTGTCCATACAAAGGTACTTCAGTCACATAGCAACCAGCTTTTGACTATCACTTTAACTTATGGTACTCCCTTATTTCACTTCTACTTACAAGGAAGCAAGTAATACGACTATTACTGCTAATTTTTTCTGATTAGCAGGAAGTAAATAGAAGTATAAGATTTTTAACAATAATTTGTTGCAGAGGTCATGTGGATGGAACACATCAGATTCTTTTTTTTTTTTTTAACGAGTTGTACGTTTTTGTGTAGTTAGATTTTGTCTATCTGTTACGGCTTGCAAGTTGCAAAAATCAACCAGAATAAAGAGAACTTTAGAGACTGTTTCCAGAAAATTCAATATATTTTATTTGTGATGTAAAATATCTTTTACATATAGTATTTTAATCAGAATCTGTTTAAGAACATTTTGAGACAATCTTAAATTGGAAAATCCTTCATACAAAGGTGAGCTTGGGGTGCGGGCATGATCCTAAAAATCTTCATGTCACATACTTGGAAGTTACTGAGCTTAAACATCAAGTGTATTTAACTGACATGTTGTTTTTGTTATGCTGTTCACGGACCACACAGACATACGGACATTTTTCTCAAAACTATTACTTTCTCTACTCGTAATATGTACATACTGAATAGAGAAGATACTGCATTGCACCCAAAAATTCGATATCGAGAATTCACCGGAAATATTCAATCAGCACTTTAACATACAAACAAATCTATGTACTTCGTAGGAATGAGTAATCGTTATGTAAAGAAATCAGTTTTTATGCCAGCGGGTAGGGAGAAAACGAGTAATTGACATAGCCAATAGGTGCCAAAAGGAGATTAACAGACATCAGCAAGCAGGAAATTGAATCGAGTTAAACCCTCTCTAGCTCTAGCAAACGAAATAAAACTGTATTGGGGTAAAGAAGTAAATATATTTCACTTAGGAGGAAAGGAAAGACCAGGATGATATGTTTAAGCTGGGAGGACACAGAAAATGACAGTTCTGGTAAGAGAAACTGTCCATCTGTGGTTTGGATGAATAGTGGCTACATATTTTGGTGGGATGTGCACAGTGGGATAACCAGCGAACTATTGAACCAAAAGAAAAATGTTTAAAGTCCTATTAGAAGGAGACTGGCATGTTGGGATCTACTGCCTGAATAGAAGAACTGGAAAAATATGAGCAAATTCCTGGTTAAAGTGCGCGAAGCCAATTCAATTTTGCAAGTTTGTATTTTCCCTTTCTTTTTCTTTAATTTTTTCTTTTGTTTCTTTTTGTCACCTTTAACTTGTATCTGAAATATGTATGCACGGTCAACAACCCATACAGTATGTGTTTATGTAATAACTTTAATAATTAGACATCAATAAAGATACATTACTTACCTAACAACCTGTCTGTCTTTATAGTAAAACTAATGTGGAGAATGCTAATAATATTGATTACATTAAATGCTGCTAATTGCATCTTCTTCACTAAAATAATGCCATGAAAGTTAAGTTTTCTACTGCTACGCCACTGATGAAGACTGTTGCTGTGACCGTACACTGTGTTGTGCAAGAAAGTGGAGTAAGGTTGTCGCGATGTTTCGCCTCCACTATAAATTCGTGGCCACTGATCTAAATGTAAGAGGTAGACATATTGAAAATATGTATGTCGACAAAAAGGCAGTTTTATTAATGCATTATTAAAACATTACGTATCATGCAGTTGCACAGAAGGTGAAGGAGTGAAGGTATAAAGACGAAGGGTGAAGTGGCGGGAAAGGGGATGTAGAGTGGAAAGGGACAGGGATGCAGAAACTGTAAGAGAGAGAGAGAGAGAAAGAGAGAGAGAGTGAACATACAGGAAGAGGGACAGAGTCGCAGAAAGACGGAGAGACAGATAGACAGACATAAAAATCTCCACAGTTTAAGGTAATAAAATGAACAGGCTTCCGAATTCCCTCAGTAAGGAATAAAATGTGGCCAGAGTTGTGAATACGAAATCGATAAACAAATGTCAAACGCTAGCATTCGGCTGTTCATAGCAATCGCCTAACATTGACCTTTGAGGTCTTCTAGCCAGAAATGTGTTGTTTTTAGAATAACAATCTCTAGGTCACAGAATTTATTTCCTACTATAAAAGATAAATCGTTGCTACAGATTGGAAATACCAGGATTTTCTACATGACCCTATTAAAACGCGTATTTTATTAAAGAAACAGAATTAGTTTATTCTCTAACTCAAAGTAAGAAATGAAATGGTGTTTTATTTATGGACGCTCTTTAACTGCTGTGGTTCTCAGCGTCCCATTCTATACTGGGCGTGAAATACCGCTTAATTTTGCTCAGAGGCCTCTCTATCAGGATTAAAGTTCTTTTACGTGCCGTAAATCTACGCCACGGGACCCACAACTTTACTTCCCTTCCGAAGGAAGCCATGCTAAGGGTTTTTACGCCCGAAAGAGGAAGTATTGTATTGCGCCCAAAATTCGATAACAAAGATTTCACCAGAAATATGTATTTTCAGATATCCTAAATGCGAAAAAAAAGTATTTTTAGAAAAATGTCCGTGTGTGTATCTTTCTGACTGTGTAAGCGTCTGTGTGTATGTGTGTGTGCCTATGGGCAGCATAACTCAAAAACGAAAAAACCGTTGAAAACCAAATTTGGTGTTTTTGGTATCTTTCAAGGATGCGACACGAATATTTCCTCCCCTAACTACCCTTTACATGGAACAAATTTCGAATTTTTTTTTCTCAGAAATGATTTTGATTAAAAGGTCTTATATTTAAGATATTTACATATATGTAAGATGTATATTTTCAATTTTCTGGTAACATACTCTGAAAACATGTTTATTCTGGATGATTTTTCGCCCAACTGTTAAACCATAAGAGATAGACAAAATATTACCATACAAAAAATGCAGATCTCGTTAAAACACACAATTTAAGTCCTGTGCATTTTTTCGTGGACTTGACACTTTTTGAGATATTCCTTGTTATTAGTTTGAGCTTTAAAATACTTATATTTTTCTCATACGGGAATTTTTAAACTCCTGTCCATACAGCCAAAGGTACATGGCAACCAGCTTTTAAATATTTAACTATCGGTATGCTTATGGTACTCCCTTATTTTCCTTCTACATACAATGAAACAAGTAATACTTTTTCTAGATTAGCATTAATAAACGGAAGAATAAGCTTTTTAACAATAATTTATTGTAGAGATGTAGAGAAAGTCATGTGAATGGAACACACTCCTGATTAAGACTCTAATCAAGGACCACACTACTGAACTAGTTACATACATGTGAACTTCTCCATGCCTTCTTTTTCACCTTTGCATCTCTTCTATGAAATATTTTACTTTCTCTACACGTACTATGTAGTACATAATGTATACAGAAAGCATTGTATTCCACTCAAAATTTAGATACCAAGATTTCATACATGTTTTAAGAAGTCTCGAGTCCAAAAAAAAAAAAAAAAACATTTTTAGAAAAAGGGCCTTATGTGTCTGTGAACAGCATAGCTCAAAAACGTAAAGTCGGTTAAATATCAAACTTGGTATTTAAGTTCAGTATCTTCCAAGGATGCAACACGAACGTTTTTAGGAAAATCTCCCCCACCCCTGACTACCTTTTACATGGAAAAGTCTTCGAAATGCTGATTTCAAAACGATTTTGATTAGAATACCATCCAGCTCCTGTCCTACACATGGCTTGTATGAAAAATAATTATATTAACACATTTCTTGAAAATCTCCGTGCTGCATCCTTGGAAGATACCGTACTTAAATACTAAGTTTGGTATTTAACGGACTTTTCGTTTTTGAGTTATGCTGCTCATAGGTACATATATATACACACACAGACTTTTTTTTCGATATCCCAAAACATGTATCTCTGGTGAAACCATTTTTTTTGTGGAAAATTAAAATTAAAAAAAATCTGATGCGTTCCATTCACAATGACTTTCTTTATATCTCTGCAACAAATTATTCTTAAAATGCTTATTCTTCTATTTAATTTATGGTAATCGAGAAAAAAATAGCAACAATGGTCTTATTACTTGCTTCCTTGTAACTAGAAGAGAAATAAGGGAATACCTTAGGCTAAAGAGATAGTCAAATGTTTTAAAAGCTGGTTGCTATGTGTATGAAATTTCTTTGTTTGTATGGCCAGGAGTAAAGAAATTCCCGTATGAGAAAAGTTGAAGTATCCTAATACTGAAACAAATAACAAGGATATCTAAAAACGGTCAAATGTACGAAAGAAAGTATATAACATTAATTTAGTGTTTTAGTGAGCTGTACATTTTTGACAAGCAAGTTTTTGCCTATCTGTTACGGTTTACCAGTTAAGCTAAATCCCACATAGCTCATCCAGAATAAAGACGAATTCAGAAGCTATTACCAGAAAATTCAAGATATATATTTTATTTATCATATAAATATCTTTAATAATCGTTAGCCATTTTTGAAAAAATCAAAGTTTTCCAAAATTTTTACCAGGTAAAGGTTAGTTGGGGTGGGGGATTTTCTTGAAAATCTTAAATACCAAATTTGGTATTTAACGGTATTTTTGTTTTTGAGCTATGCTGCCTACAGACTCAGACACTCTCACACACACACACACCACACACACTCACATTCACACACACACACTGTGACCTACACACAGAGACACACGCGTGGATATTTTTCTAAAATTGCTTTTTTTGGCTTCAGGGGTCTAAGAACATTTTATATTGCCCGTAAAATCTCGGCATCGAATTTTTGGGTGCAATGCAGTATCCCCTCTGTATACTATGTACATAGTACGTTGTAATCAGCCTATTTATATACTCTCACACATATTTTGTAATGAATATTTAGTTCATGGTACGTGGTCGTAGGAAGTGGCCAATCCAGTATATTGGCGCGTAAAGTATATTGGAGCTCATTATCTCTGCATTTTAATGGTTTATTTTATCACACGAACATGCAATTGTTTTACTAAATTTATCGCACCCACGTGCATTTGTTTTCTCTCTGAACTAATGCTCGTCTCATAATAATGGTATCAGTGTGCAGTGACATTCCCGACATAATGGCGGAAGTTCAAAAAGTTTAGGAAAAGGGTCTAATAGGCATATTAATTGAAAATTCAAATTCGCAGAGTACTAAAAACAACAGAGAGAGTGTGTGAAACCAGTTCAGCGAATTCTATAAGCAACGGTGCCATGATTTATGATATGAACATCAAGTTGCAGTGATTGCGGTGCAAATATATGTCAAGATAAATGAGATTTTAGGAATATTATTCTTCGTGTCCATATAGGCTAATCATTGTTATTGTATTTACGAAATAGTCTTATTAAATATAATATTACTTATGATGCTATCTAGAATTAACGATTCGTGCTGTTTACTTGCGTACAAACTGACAAAGTGAATTTAATAGATGCTTTACACTAACGAACGCACCTAAAAGCGCCCAGAGTTCCTTCAATTTCCTGATCCCAATAAAGCTTTGCCGCTTGCAGTGAGCGAATAACATCTGACGATCTGCGAAAACAAAAGACAGGAGCCTGGAGTAATTAATACGTATAAAGTGGGCTTAGATTGTCCAGAGGACATAATGGAGACGGAAAACAGCTGCTACTTACGTGGTCCTGTTGCACGAATGACTTTATCCTTCACTCGAGAGATGAATCACTTCTGTCAAGTTGACTCTGGTGCGGCGCTCTGTTGTAGCTAAAAGCTTACATCAGTAAAGGTCCGAACACAGGAGGCGATGCGAATTACCTTCTTTACGCAGACAGGCAACTGGCCAACTGGCACACAGCGAAAGTTTCTGCAGCAATGCGAGGGAATAGTGAAGAAACATCGCGACCTTTGTGACACAGGCAAGGAGGGAGGAAGTTAACTCTTGTAGCTTGCGTCGTCGTTATCAGTTACGATGTCACTTCGTCGCTTCTAGATTGTATTTGTTTCTAATGGACATTTGACGTTCGTTACCCTTTCCCTAACCACTATCATTTATTACTTTCTCTTCTACGTAGACTCTTATTTGCAGCAAGTGGAGCAGAAGAAGTTCTATATTCCACCCAAATTTCGATGTTGAGACATCAACGCAAACACATGTTACTCTTAACCTAAAAAATCATTCACATAACTTTCTCTATCTGTTCCATATACAAACTATTCATACAAAATATTATTCTTTTATCTAAGCATGCTAATCGTGATAAACATTAGCAGAATTGGTCTTATTACTTGCTTCCTTGTGAGTGGAAGGGAAATAAGGCAATTTATTAAGCCCAAAGCAATAATCAAATGTTTTATAATCTGGTCGGTGTAAAACAAATGAGGTTTGGTTTACTTTGCATGGTCCCGTTTGAGTAAAGTTAAAATTAAAACCAATAACTCAAGATATCTAAAAATAGCCATTCCTACAAGAAAAATGCATATGACTCGAATTACATGTTTTAGTGACAATAGTGTTTACAATTTTTGTGTAGTAAATTTTTTTCTATCTCTTACGATTGAATCGTTATGCAGAATTCTGCAAAATTTATCCAAAATAGAGAGGTTTTCAGAGGCTATTTCTAGAAAATTCAAAATACACCTTTTATTTTTTGGGTAAATATCTTTAATATATGGTATTTTAATCAAAATCTTTGGACCTATTTTTGAGAAAAACAAAATTTTAAAAAATCCTTCCATGTAAAGGATAGTTCATAGTGAAGGAGTTTCTTGAAAATCTTCGTGTCGCACGCTTGAAAGAGACTAAACATAAATACCAAGTTTGGTATTTAACGGTCTTTTCGTGTTTGAGTTAGCTGTCCAGAGACATACACACGGAACTTTTTCTAAAAAGTTTTTTTTTTCGGACTCAATGTACGTTTGTACATTGTATGTACATTGTATGTACAAACTTTCTAGAGAGAGTAAAAATCATCTTGAGATAAATCTTTGTGTGCATTTGTCTGTGTGTGTCTGTAAACAGCATAACTACACAAATCTGAAGTATTACACTCACATTTCTTACTCTACCTGTTCAGCAAACAAACTATTTTTACACAATATTGTTTTTATCTATATAAAGCTAATCGAACAAACATTAGCAGATATTTCTTTATTACTTGCTTCTATGTAAGATGCAAGGCCATAAGGGGATACATTAAACTAAACGATAGTAAAATCATATAAAAGCTGGGTGCTATGTGATACAGTTGAAATTCGGTTCCCTTTGCATGGCCAAACTAAAACAAAAGAGATATAAAACGAGTGACAACTTCCCTCTTGAGAAAAGTGTTAAATATTTTAAAATTCAAACCAAAAACATGGAATATCTCAGAAATGGTTAACTCCAAAAAAGAGATGACCTAAACTGTGTGTTTTAACGAGATCTACAATTGAAACATTAACATGGGAAAGGCAGTAACTCTCAAAAACATTTTAGAGGAGCCGAAAAAAACAGGTTTGACAAAATTGTGAAGCAGATTATTGTAAGACCTGGTGAAAAATCAAGGATCAATACTTATTAGTTAAGCACGCAAAACTAGACTATTTGTATACTTCAGGCGCTAAATTGTCAAACAAAACTTATGAAAAATCACTGTACACCTTTTTGTATGTTTACACACAAATCAAGCACAATTTTTACAATAAAATTTATATTTTACATCCCAATAGTCCAACATGTTTAATACGTCCTTTTTACTTTCTCTACACGTACTAAGTACATAGTGTGTAGAGAAGGTATTGTATTGCACCCAAACATTTAATTCTGAGATTTCACCGGAAATATATGTTTTAGGTCCCCCTGAATTCAAAAAACGAATTTTTGGAAAAAAGGTCTGTGTGTCTGCTTGTGTGTGTGTCTGTGGACAGCATAGCTCAACATCGAAAAGACCGTTAAATACCAAACTTGGTATTTAAGTTCGGTATCTTCCTAGGTTGCGCCATGAAGATTTTCAAGAAAATCCCCGCACGCCCAACTACCCTTTACATGGAACATTTTTCAAAAATTTTGATTTTCTCAAAAATGACTCTAACGATTTTGATTAAAATATCGCATATTAAAGATATTTACCTGACCAATAAAATGTATATCTTGTATTTTCTGGGAATAGCCTCTCAAGACTACTTTATTCTGAATAAATTTTACGGGATTTTGAACAACTGCTAAACCGTAAGAGATGGACAAATATGACACAAAAAATGTAGAGCACGGTAAAACACACAATTTTCGTGGAGTTGATTGTTTTTGAGATATTCCTTGTTTTTGGTTTCAGATTTGGAAAACTTATTACTTTTATCATACAGGAATTTATCAACTGCTGTCCATACAAAGGAACCTCAGTGACACGGCAACCAGCTTTTGACTATCACTTTAACGTATTCCACTCCCTTATTTCACTTCTTCTTACAAGGAAGCAAGTAATAAGACTATTTGTTATAATTTTTTTCTCGATTTTCTCGATTAACAATAATTTGTTGCAGAGATGTGTAAAAATTCATGTGAGTGTAACACAAAAGACTTTTTTTTACTTTTTCAGCACGTACTATGTACATAGTGTATAGAGAAGGTATTGTATTGCACCCAAAATTCGGTACCGATATTTCACCGGAAGTATATGTTTTAGGGTCCACTGTATCTAAAAAAAGCATTTTCAGAAAAATGTCCGTGTGTCTGTGAACACGATAACTCAAAAACGAAAATCGGTAAAATACCAAACTTGGTATTTAAGTTTAGTATCTTCCAGGGATGCGACACGAAGATTTTGAGAAAAATCTCCCACTCCAAACAACCTTTACATGGAACTTTTTTCGAAAATTTGGATTTTTTCAAAAATGTCTCTAGTGATTTTGATTAAAATAGCATATATTAAAGATATCTACCTGACAAATAGAATGTATTTCTTGTATTTGCTTCTAGTTACAAGGAAGCAAGTAATAAGTCTATTTCTGTTAATTTTTCTCGATTAGCATGAAGTAAATAGAAACATAAATTTTTTAACTATAATTTGTTGCAGAGATGTAGAGAAGGTCATGTGAATGGAACACATAAGATTTTATATCCATGAGATATTTAATTTATATTTTATGAAAAAAATTATACAAAAATATCTCTAGCTCCAATTAGTAGCTAACATGGTCAATAGAAGCAAGATGGTAATTATTGACTATGAATATTCAGTATTGTTTGTATATTTTTACTTTCTCTACATTGAACATGGTATATGGGTAGAGAAGGGTGCACTTCATCCAAACATTCTATACCGACATTTTACTGAAGATACACGTTTTAGGGTCCCCTGTATCCAAACAAAATATACAAAATTATCCGTGTGTGTAAACACAACTCAAAAACGAAAAACCAGTAAAAATTTAGTATCTTTCAAGAATACGGCACGAAGATTATGAGGTAAATCCCTCAGCCCAAACTATCTTTTATATGAAAACATGTCGAAAATTGTGATTCTCTCATAAATGGCTCTTAAAATTCTGATTAAAATATCATATATTAAATATGTTTATATGACAAATAAAACGTATAAGATGACTTTTCTAGAAACGGTCACTGAAAACCTCTTTATTCTGAATGAGTTTGGCTGAATTTTACATAAGTGGTAAACCGTAAGACAGAAAACGTGAATTGTTTACAACACATAATTTATATCATATATACTTTTCGTGAAGTTTCCCATTTTTGAGATGCTCTTTGTTATTGGTTTCAGTTTTATAATAGTTAAACTTTTTACATAAGGGAATATGTCAACTTTATATGGCGATAAAAAGAAATGAATTTCATCCACATTGCAACCAGCTTTTAAAATATTTGACTATCACTTTAGTCTAGTGTATTCCCTTATTTCCCGAGAACTTACAAGAAAGCAAAGTATAAGACCATTTCTCTTAATGTTTTTCTTAATTAGAATTAAGTGGATAGAATAATAAGCTTTTCAGCAATAATTTGTTACTGAGATGTAGAGAAAGTCACGTGAATGGAACTCATGGGATATTTTTAGTAAGGCTTTAAGCAATATTACGTTTCATTAATTTTGTTTTTCACACAAGCCGTTTATATAACACAGTTGGATAAGTAGAATCAGACAGGAAAATGCAATGCCATTGCCGGGATTTGAACCACGATTTCTCGGTCTCTGGCCGGTTGTTCTAACCTCTAAGCTATCAAGGCAACATTTGTTTTCTTCACAGAAACCGTGTGTGGCATACATTAATTGGGGTCCGACCGATTCCCTCCCAAAAATGTGGTTCAGATTACCTTGCAAAGGGGGCACAGTTATTTTCCCTCCAAATTTTCTATTTTTCAAGTAGAGTATATTCCGATTCCATCCATGGCTTAACACTTTACACAGACATCGGACTGTCAAGGATATTAACCGAAATAACCAATCAACACCATTAGTGTGTTTAAAAGCATTTTCATTATTCAATTTCCAGAAGCACATACTTTGTAAGAAATGACAGAGAAGTATTGCAATGGACTGATTTGTCCATTATCTAATTGTTTAATTTTGTTCTCAAAATAGTTCCTTCTTGATATATGTCCTTTTAGTATTGACTGCCTGGACAGCGGAAGAATTTATTTTAATTTTGGTATCTGTCTGTACTTTGGATAAAACATCTAAAAACACAAATATGTTGGGGTGTGATGTGTAAAAGCAATTGTTGAATTTTGCGTGGAAACTTTCTCACGCGTTCGTCGTTGGAAATCTCGACTATCGACTTGGGCAGTAAGTATTACCAGCACAAAACTGAGGACAGAGTCGACGTGCAGGAGGGAATCGGAATATTTAATTCCATCAGTATCTTTTCGGCGCAAAGGGAATCGGTGTGTTTACAATTACTACTTCGGAGGGAATCGAGGAAAAAATTTGACCGCGGGAGGGAGTAGACAGTCACCCTATTAATTGACCTAAAAATTCGCTAAACTTGAATCCCGGGACTTAAAGTACTTACAACATTGTAAGTCGCCATTTGGGGTTGTCATCTCAAAATAACTTGAGATTACCATGTGGTTTACCGAGATATATGAAAGTCAGTTGAGGAATTTAATAGTTTGCTAACATCTTGCCAGGTTAGCTCAGTGGTTAGAGAAACCGGCTAGAGAACGCAGTTCCGCGGTTCAAATTCCAGCTACGTATTGAGTTTTTCAGTCTGAGTCTACCTATCCAATATTATATTTACTTCTTCAATTTGACGATAAGTATAGCTATTGTATGAAAAAAAAAAAGTGTTACATGTTCCACTCACATGACTTTTCCTACATCTCTGTAAACTTATTGTTAATAAGCTTTATTATTCTACCTACTCCATGCTATTCGGGATTAACATTAGCAGGATGTTCTTATTACTTAGTTCCTTATAAGTAGAAAAGAAATAACGGAATACACTAGTAAAATGCTTTAAAAATATGGTTGCTATGAGATTGAAATCCGTTTCTTTACGTGGCCAGGAGCTGATAAGTTCCCGTATGAGAAAAATTAACCACTACCAAGGAAAATCTAGAAAACGGTCAGCTACAAGAAAAAAATGTAAATAACACAAATTGTGTATTTTATGAACTTATACATTTTTAGTAAGCTTTTATCTATCTCTTACAGTTTACCAGTCTCGTAAAATTTAGAAAAGCTCATCCACAACAAAGAGTTCTGCAAAGGCTATTACCAGATAATTTAAGATATAGTTTATTTGTCATGTAAATATCTTAACTGTATAATATTTCAATCAAAATCGTTAGGACCATTTTTTAGAAAAACAAAATTTTAAAATTCTTTGCATTCAAAGTATATTTAGGGGTGGGGGAATTTTCCTGAAAATCTTCGTGTCGCATCCTTGGAAGATACTAAACCTAAATATTAAGTTTGTTATTTAACGGACTTTTCATTTTTGAGCTATGCTGTCCACAGTCATACATAGATACACATGGACATTGTTATAAAAATGTTTTATTTTTGGATTCAGGGGGCCACAAAACATGTAATTCCGGTGAAATATCGGTATCAAATTTTAGAGGGGCAATACAATATCTTCTCTGTACATTATGAACATAGTACGTGTACAGAAATTAATAATAAGTAAGCTCTTATTGTTTTGTCATTTAAAACACATAGCAATTTAATATATATTTCCAGGTTTGCAAACTAACAATTGTACTGCGCCACTGCTTCAATAGAGGGAAACTACGTAGCGTCAAAGGACTGCATTCCCCTTCTTTATGGGATGTGACCCGCATTTGCTCGTACTTGATCTAAGCAAATATAAGTATTTGTCGAGTTCCTACAGTGGCGTATCGAATGTTTTAGGATTACTATGGTCATCAGAGAACGCAATCTTTCCCTTCATGCTGTCCATCATGCTGAAAGACCCCAGCAGTTGACAGGTCCTTAAAACCTTTGAAACACTGTATGAGTTGAACACAGGGGAAGGAGAAAGTAAAAACTTTTAGAAAGCCTGCAGTTGGCGGGAGTATAGTTGATGATTAAACGTGCCCGTTGGGAGCGTCAAACTTGCGTGGTGAGAGAAAAAAGGCATACCACGAGATAGCAGCACTTGGAAGTTAAAATTTACTTTCCTAACTCTGTGAAGGCAAACGGTAGATATGATGAAAAGGCATGCAACCTGCAACTCGTTTTCAACTGAAACGTTGAGCTTAATCACAGACTGAAAAAAATTCTGATTTGCTACATTCACATGACTTTCTATACACCTGTGTAACAAATTATTGTTAATTATTCTATCTACTTCATTCTAATCTAGATAACATTAGTAGAAACGGTATTATTCCTTAGTTCCTTATAAGTAGAAGGAAAATTAGAGAATACGCTAGACTAAACCGACATTCGAATGTTTTAAAATGTGGTTCCTATGGGGTTGAAATCCGTTTGTTTACATGGCCAGGTGTCGACAAGTTCCCGTATTTTAAAATTGAAACCAATAAGAAGGAATATCTCAAAAACAATGAACTCCATGAAAAAGTATAAATGGCATAAATTATGTGTTTTAACGAGATATGCATTTTTTGTGTGCTAAGTTGTATGTAGTCTATCCCTTAGGTTTGTCAGTTATACAAAATTCAATAAAAATCATCCAGAATAAAGAGGGCTTCAGAGGCCATTACCAAGATAAATACTTTATTTTTCATCTAAATATCTTAATCATAGGAGATTTTAATCAAAATCGTTAGAGCCATTTTTGAGAAAATTAAAAATTGCTATATTTTTCCCATATAAAGGATAGTTGGGGTTAGGGAGAGTTTGTTTAAAATCTTCGTGTCACATCCTTGGAATATACTGAACTTAAATATCAAATTTGGTATTTAACGAACTTTTCATTTTTGAGAATCAGGGTATCGAATTTTTGAGTGCAATACAATACCTTCTCTATACACTATGTAGGTACATAGTACTCATACATAAAGCTAGTCAGCCTCCGTGGTGTAATGGTTACCAAGCTAACTTCATATATCCAAGGTCGCGGGTTCAAACCCGGCGGAGGACGATGGCTTTTTTCGAGCGTAAAATTCTTAGAATGGCTTCCTTTGGAAGGGAAGTAAAGCCGTTGGTACCGTGTCGTAGATTTACGGCACGTAAAAGAACCTCAAGCCTAATAGAGAGGCCTCTGAACAAAATTAAGCGGTCTTTCACGCCCAATATAGAAGGGGAAGCTGAGAACCTCAGCAGATAAAGAGCGTCCAAAAATAAAACACAAATTGCATTTATTTGCATAAAGTAAAAATGACGATAGTAAATAACTAGTTTTACTTTCACTACCGCGTACATAGAATCATCTAAAATTTCAAAATAAATATTTCACTATACATGTCCGTTTTGAGGTATCCTGAAGTCATTAAAACCCTTTGGAAGCAGATTTACATGTGCAAATATAATAGAATATGTTATTCTGATGGTTCTTGACGATCGAAGGGCAAAGAAACGTCAAATTAAAGACTGTCAAGGACATACGCTTTACTTTTCCTTTAATTTATTACATACTGACACTCGTTAATTTCTTCGACTCCAGCTACTTCTGTAACCAGCAACGGATATATGCACCGAGCTATGGTCGAGCTTCTGCTTGATGTGAGCTTTCGTGGCAATGGGAATTTACGCGATCGAGTATTCGTATCAAAGCGCTGTTGACAGGTTATTGCTGCAATGTGTTAGGGCAAACAAATGAGTTTCATTTGTCATCTTACTCAGCTTTTAACTTTGTTTCTCGTACGTTACAGTCAACATTTTTACTTTCTCTAGTCCGTATGTACAGCGTACATAGTGGATAGAGAAGGTATTGTATTCCATCCAAAAATTTGATTTCGAGATTTCACCGGAAATGTGTTTTGGGGTCCCCTGAGTCCGACAAAAACATTTTTAGAAAAAGGTCCCTGTGTATATATATGGACGGAATAGCTCAAAAACGAAAAGACTGTTAAGTACCAAACTTAGTATTTAGGTGTATGCGCGTGTGTTTGAGCATGTGTGTGTGTGTGTACCGCGTCTTTTTTTTTTTGTTGGTAGTGTTTAGGTGTATGCGCGTGTGTTTGAGCATGTGTGTGTGTGTGTACCGCGTCTTTTTTTTTTTGTTGGTAGTGTTTAACGCCCGCTTTAACTACTTATAGCACAGCAGGCGGTGACACTGGTGATACATGAATGATGATGGAGCACCGGTGGAATGCGATGGCGGGAAAACCGGAGTACTCTGAGAAAACCCGCCCCAGCGCCGCTTTGTCCACTGTATCGCGTCTGTGAACAGTAGCTCAAAAACAAAAATACTGTAAAATACCAAACTTGGTATTTAAGAATGTTTTCAAGAAACCTTCTTTACCTCAAAGTACTCCTTACAACGAAAAGTTTTTGAATATTTTTATCAAAAATGGCTCTAACGATTTTGATTAAAACACTGTATATTAAAGGTATTTACATTGCAGATAATATGTATGTATTGAATTTTCTGGAAATAGCTTCCGAAGACCAGAGCGTGTACAATGTACATACAGGATAGAGAAGGTAATATATTCCACCCAAAATCGATGTCGAGATTTTACAGAAAATATGTGTTTTGAGATCCCATGAATCCGAAAGAAGCATTTTTAGAAAAAAAAAGTCCATGTGTGTCTGTGGCCATAGTATTCTAAAAAACGAGAAGTCCGTTAAATATCAAACTTGGTATTTCAGTTCGGTATCTTCCAAGAATGCGACACGAAGGTTTTAAAGAAAATCTCTCTACCCCAATTACCCTTTATATGCAAATTTTTCGAAAATTTTGATTTTCTCAAAAATGACTAACGATGACTAAGATATTTTCATAACAAACGAAATGTATATGTTGAATTTTCTGAAAACAGACTTTGAAGACCTCTTCATTCTAGGTGACATTTGTATAATTTTCATATAACTGGTAAACAGTAAGGGATAGATAAAACTACACAAAAGATGTAGATGTCATTAAAACAAATAATGTACGCTTTTACTGTAGACAATGTTTTTTGTCGTCTCTCATTTATTTACTCTTAGCAAGCAAAGCTTTCAATTGTTTCTTCGCGACCGGCTTTTAAAAGATTTGACTACCGCTTTAGCATGCGTATTCCCTTCATTCCCTTATTTCCCTTCTACTTAAAAAGAAGCAAGCAATAAGATAACTTCTAGATCTCGACTAAAGTGATGTAAATAAAAGAGTAATATTTTGTAAGAAACGTATGTATTTGGAACTGCTACCTCTTGAGTGGAACACATCAGAGTTTTTCTTTTATTTCGCTTTTAAAGCGATCCCACCGCGACGGTAAGGTACCTCGTTTGGATTGTAGCACTTTAAGGTTTCATCCCCGTTCCATACGACTCTCGCTTATAAAGTATTCGCTGAGTGTCTCACATATATTGAAATAAAATTAATTACAATAGAAACGTCAAGTGTAATAAATACTTACTGCACCAGTTTTAGTTGCCTATAGCGGAAATAATAATGTTGGTGCGTCTTATAAGAAGCGGTATAATAATGAATAGGTCAGGAAACACACGTATAACATAATGAGTATTCTATACTATTATTAAGTATGTTTGTTGTGCGCATTGTTACCTGGAATGCAGAAGATTCAAGTTGTTCAACACCCAACTGCATAATTTATCCACTACGTATATTGTCGTTTTTATTTGTATTTAAAAGATTTCTGTATCAAGGCCCACAAACATATCACCACCATCTATAATTACCACTATGGAAAACTAAGGTTGGTGCAGTAAAAACTGATTACACCTGACATTTCCACCGTAATTCATTCTATTTCAATATCATGAGACACTGCGCATGTACCTAGTTAGCAACAAGCAGATGGCGTTAAAAGGCCATCCAGACCAGCTGCACTGCTACTGTAGTCAGATTGCAAAGTGCAACTAGCCTTCTAAGGTCTCATGTCCTCAAGCCATTCTTACCACTTCTGCGACAGGCAGATGGGGTTAGGGGTGCCTTCCAGTTCACTGTCTAGATGGCAGCACACTCACAATTACCATCTATTTTCAGATTCACTATTTTTTTTTTGTACCTTAACATCCTTTAGGCCGCGCCGTGTTTGACTGGTTAGACCACTCGCCTCCATCTAGGCGGCCTGGGTTCGATCCCAAGCGTCTGCATGTGGGGTTCGTGGTGGACGAAACGGTGTCTGGGCGGGTTTTCTCCAGATCCTCCGGTTTCCCCCACCACTTATTCCACCAATTGCTCCATCATCACCTTTCCAATCATCAATTTCGCTTACATTTCATATCATCCACTTCCTCGTGTTCATGGCTGACTACGGGCCGACCCCTTGAACCAGGTTCTCCATTCTGTGGCTTCGTGTTGTAGGCTCCCCAACAGGCTTTTGACACCTAGGCATTGGCTTATAAGTCATAAGGATGTGTCAGTCTCACAAATACGGGGAGGGTAAGCCGATTACGAAACGAAACGTCCTTTAACCTAGTTGGTCATATCGGACTTGAATGAAATTGGTGAAATGTTGCTCAAATGATCTTGGGATCCACGAAGCTTAAAGTCACTCGACATTCGTCTTCTCAGAATAAGGGGAAATCTCGACAAAATCTTATCAGGGTAACTCACCATAAAAAATGGCGTGTTATTTAGGGACGCTCTTTAACTACTATGGTTCTCAGCGTCCCATTCTAAACTGGGCGTGAAAGACCGCTTAATTTTGCTCAGACACCTCTCTATCAGGCTTGAGATTCTTTTACGTGCCGTAAATATACGGCACAGGACCAACGGCTTTACTTCCCTTCCGAAGGAAGCCATGGTAAGGATTTTTACACCAGAAAAAATCCATCGTCCTCCGCCGAGTTTTTTTAGCCGGTCCCCATGGCCAGGCTCGCTAAAGCGTCTCGCTTTGGTGCTTCGTGAGCAGGGGATCGTGGGTTCGAGTCCCGCCTTGGGCATGGGTGTTATATGTTTGTGCAATGTGTATATGTTTGTAAAGGAACAGTAAAACCAGTAATCAGTAATACCTACGGGGCAAATGTAAATGGGGATACAGCGCCTGATCAGACTCCGGTACTGTTTAAAAAAAAAAAAGTTTGCACCCGCGGCCTTGGGCATATGAAGTTAGCATGGTAACCATTACACCACGGAGGGTGACCTCACTCTAAGAGAAATTCGAACCCGGGCCCTGTTGAATGTGAAGCAGACACGCTACCACCACACTACCCAGGCGGGCTAATGTTTTGCTGTTGTTTTAGAGTAAAGTGGAACTTTGGGTGGTGGTATAGATATCCAATGCGGCATTTACCTTGGCGACTAAGGGAAAACACGAAAACACTTCAGCCAGATTGGTTAGCCCAAGGGATTTGAACCCAGAACCTCCTGAATTCGAGTCTCAGATGTTACCACTCTGTTTGCTAATCTTCGTTCCACGCGGTAAGTTTGTATCTCAGAGAAAGCGAACCAAGTGTGTTGGTTGTGAACGGGACATTATCTTTTCCGGTTTGCATCGTCACAAAACAATTTGCTTGTGGACTATGCCCCGAGATTTCAGGACTACCAACATGAGTAATGTGACACCAAGAGTCAATAAAACCCCTCGTTTAACAGAAAAACAACTAATTAACAGAGAAAAAGAAAAAGAATACATGTGATAACTTGGGTGAATGACTCCTGTCACATATTTCTAGTGAAGTACTCGAGTTGACCTTTAACCCTTTATGAAGTGACAAGTCAGATCTGTTTCTTGATAACGAAACACAGAGCTTCCATTTGCTGCTGTTTTCGGGATAAATTGGAGCATTAAATTCGCTAACGTATACAGGCTTTCTCTAGCACATATGTACAACATAGCTAGTAAGTAGAGAAGGTATTGTATAATACCTAAAACTCGATGATACTAAAATACATGATTTGAAGACCGCTGAATAATAAAACATTTTTAGAAAAGGTCAAATGTGTGTGAAAGTGAGAAGACAGAGAAAAAGAGAGTGAGAATGAGTCTGTGGACAGTATAACTGAAAAACGGAAAGTTGGTGAATACAAAACTTGGTATTTAAGTATCGCATCTTTCAAGTATGTGATACGAAGATTTTAAGGAAAATTCCATCACCCCATCAATCCCTTAGATGGATCATTTTAGTTTTCAAATAACTATTTTTATTAAAGATGTGTTTATGAAAAACGAAATGTATTACTTGCATTTTCTGGTGTTAGATGCTGAAGACCTCTTTATTCTGGGTGACGTTTGTATAACTGATAAATTGTAAGAAATAAACCATATCTTACTACACTAAAATATAGATCTCGTCATAACATATAATTTATGTTGTATACATATTTTTGTGTAGTTAGCCCATTCCGAGATATTTCTTTATATTGGTTTCAGTTTTAAACTACTTAAACTTTCTCAATGGGAAGCTATTTTTCGTTTCATATCTCTTTTGTTTTACTCCTGATCGTACTTGTTTCACATAACGACCAGATTTTAAAAGATTTTGCTGTCGCTATAGCTTAGTGTATTCCCCTATTTCCCTTCTACTTATAAGGAAGCTAGTAATTAGGAAATTTTCCTAATGTTTATCTAGATTAGCTTCATGTAGATAAAACTTTGCTTTCAGAACAGGTTGAGAAGTAGTGTGAATGGAACACATCAGATTTTTAAACTCTACGATTGATCCATCTAAATTTCTCAATAGAGTACTTCTAAAATCACTGGTGCCGTAAATTAATTGCATAACGAAATTGCACCAGAAATAGACGTTTTGAGACGCCCTGATAGAAACATTTAGGAAAAACTCTTTTCCTCTCCTCTGTGTGTATATATGTATATGAAAAAAGTGCTAAAATATGCAGGATGTTTAAAAAATACGGGGCATAATTTCAGGTATGTATTTCCCACATGAAGACAATCAAAATAGTTCATTATAACATGCGTCCGGAAATGCTTCATTTCCGAGTTATGGCCTTTACAACATTGAAAGTCCCACCTGTAGACAATCAAAATAGTTCATGTCCGGAAATGCTTCATTTCCGAGTTATGGCCTTCACAACATTGGAATTCACTGGAACGTTTTTCTTTCCGCAGGTCTTTGCCGTCAAAGGAGACATTAGGAGGGCGCTCTGATAGTTCATTCTGAGGAAGGTTACATTCAGTGTTCTTTAGGCGTTAAGACTGTGCGACATGTATTCAAATCAAGAGGTGGCAGAGATACACTTCATGTACGGTAAGGCGGACGGCAATGCTGCGCTGGCTCGTCGTTTGTACCAGGAGAGGTACCCACAGCGACAATGTCCAGATCGGAAGACATTTGTACGTCTCCATTCCCGTCTGTGCGAGTATGGAACATTCACCTCTCCTGGTTTGGGAAGCGGACGACCAAGATCTACAACTCCAGAAGTGCAGGAGGAGATTCTGGAGGCTGTGGACAGGACTCCTTCTATCAGCACACGACGGTTAGCGTTACAAGTCAATGTTCCTCATACGACTGTCTGGAGACTGTTGAACGAGTATCAATTGTATCCTTATCATTTGCAACGTGTACAGGCCCTGTCACCAGCAGATTACCCTGCACGAGTTAGGTTCTGTCAGTGGTTCTTGCACCAGTGTGGTGTAAATCCGAACTTTTCTGCCGTCGTATTATTTACAGATGAAGCACAGTTCACAAGAGATGGCTTAACAAATTTCCACAATCAGCATGTATGGTCGCATGAAAACCCACGTGCAACTGTTGTATGTCATCACCAGGTGCGGTTCTCCCTCAACATGTGGACCGGTATCATTGGTGATCGATTAGTTGGACCCCATGTACTTGTAAACAGACTTACGGGGCAGGCGTACACAAACTTCCTGGAAAACACTATACCCGACGTTTTCGAAGACACTCCACTGATCAATCATCAACACATTCACTTCTTGCATGATGGCGCTCCTGCACACTTCAGTCTTACGGCTCGCCGGTACTTGGATCGAAGGTTTCCTGATCGATGGATAGGTAGAGGTGGCCCAATTGCTTGGCCTCCACGCTCACCTGATCTGAACCCTCTCGATTTCTACTTGTGGGGCCATTTAAAATCATTGGTTTATTCGTCTCCGGTGCCAGATTTGGAATCCCTTCGGAATCGAATTGTGGCAAGTTGTGAGGACATACGCAATACTCCTG
Organism: Hymenopus coronatus; assembly: GCA_030762935.1. Taxonomy (NCBI): domain Eukaryota; kingdom Metazoa; phylum Arthropoda; class Insecta; order Mantodea; family Hymenopodidae; genus Hymenopus; species Hymenopus coronatus. The sequence goes on from CM060898.1 coordinate 124,000,640, forward strand.
GAGTTTGGGATAGTGTTCGCAGGTCAATGAGACATCGATGTGAGGTCTGTATTCAAGCAGGAGGTGGACATTTTGAACATCTTCTGTAATGACAACAACCTGCGGAAAGAAAAACGTTCCAGTGAATTTCAATGTTGTGAAGGCCATAACTCGGAAATGCATTTCCAGACACATGTTATAATGAACTAATTTGATTGTCTACATGTGGGAAATACATACCTGAAACTATGCCCCGTAATTTTGAAACACCTGTATACGTATCATAACTTTCTGCAGCAGAATATTATAATAAAAGTTGATTCTTCTAACTGTATCATTCTAGTCGAGATAAACATTGGAAGAAATAGTTTTATTACATATTTCCTTGTAGATACAACAGGAATAAAGTAACACATCAGGCTAATGCGATAGTTAAACCTATTAAGAGCTGTTCGTTATGTTATGGATTTGAAATCCATTCTCCTTGCATGCCCAGAATAAATGGGGGAAAAAAAATGAAAATGTCCCATTTGAGAAAAGTATTGGACAATTTAAACCAATTAGATGGAATATACTGCATGTGGTTAACTCCACAAACTGATTGTTCCATTCACATGATTTTCTCTAGCTGTTTCACAAACTAAAGATCTTTTTTATCTGCATCATGATAAACATTTGTCTTATTGCTTGCTTCTTTTTAAATAGATATGAATTAAGGGAATGCACAACCTAAGCGACAGTGAAATATTTTAAAAGTAGATCGCTATGTGAACAATTGAAATTCAGTTCTCTTAGTCTGCTAGGAGTAAACAAAGGAGAGGCGAAAAGTTTAACCTTAAAACTAAACGAATAAAACAAAATATCTCAAAAACAAGTTTAGGAAAAAAAATATATAACATAAATTGTGTGTTTTAACTAGATCTACATTATTTGTCCAGTAAGTTTATGTCTACCTCTTACGGTTTACTAGTTATACTAAAGTTATACATTAACCACTCAGAATGAAGAGGTCTTCAGGGGCTTATCCCAGAATTCTCAAAATGTTGTTTCGTTTGTCATCAAAGTATCTTAAACAGGTGACATTTTAATAAAAATCGTTACTATCATTTTAGAGGAAATGAAAATTTTCGGAAAATGCTCCATGTAAAGGGTAACTGGGGTGGGAAATTCTCTTGAAAAGCTTCATGTTCTATCCTTTGAAGATATTGAGCTTAAATACCAAGGTTTTGTAACTAACCGAATTTTCGTTTTTGAACTATGTTGCTCACACACACACACACACACACACACACACACACACACACACACGGACGTGTTTCTATTTTTTTTTTTTTTTGACTCAGGGAGTCTGAAAACATGCACTTCCGGTGATTTCTCCGCAAGACAATTTTTGGTTAGAATGCAATATCTTCTATACTCACGATATATCTACATCGTACATACGTGCTAGAGAAACAAATCTGATGTGTAACACTCACAAGTCTTTCTCTAGCTGCTCTAAAAACAAACTTCTTACAAAAGATTATTTTTCATTCTACACAATGCTAAGCGAGATAAACATTAGGAGAGGTTTCTCATTACTTAGTTCCGTATAGGTAGAAGGGAACTAAAGGAATGCGCTATGCTAAATTGATAGTCAAATGTTTTAAAAGCTGTCGTTTTGCGATTGTCATTGCAAATCGCTTCTTTGCTTGGTAAGGAGCAGAACAAAAGAAACACGACACTTCCTGGCTGAGAAAAGCATTAGTATTTTACAACTGAAAACTAATGACAAAGAATATCTCGGAAAGGTTACCACCACACAAAAACGAAAAGGACAAAAAGGTGTGTTTAGACGAGATCTATATTTTTCGTGTAGTAAGATTTTGTCTATCTCTTACGGTTACGCAAAATTCAGCAAAATTCATTCAGAATAAAGTGGTCTCAGAGGCTATTCCCAGAAAATTCAAAAATGCATTTTATTTGCTATATAACTATCTTTAATATAAGGTATTTAAATCAAAATCATTAGAGTCAGTTTTGAGAAAATCAAAATTTTCGATATTTTATATATATGTTTATATATATATATATGTAAAGGGTAGTTTGGGGCGTGGGAATCTTTCTCAAAATCTTGGTGTTGCATCCCTGAAGGATACTAAACTTAAATACCAAGTTTGGTATTTTACCGATTTGTCGTTTTTGAGTTATCGTGTTCACAGACTCACGGACGCACACACACGGGCCTTTTTCTGAAATTACTTTTTTTGGATACAGGGGACTCTAAAACGTGTATTGCCGATGAAATATCGGTATCGAATTTTTGAGTGGAATGCAATACCTTCTGTATACATTATGTACATAGTTCGTGTAGAGAAAATTATAAAACTGTTTTTCACAAAAGTGGGCTGCATTAACGAGTTCTATATTTTTCGTGTAGTAAGATTAGTCTATAGGTTGTGGTTTACCAATTATGTAGGTTATTAAAGTGGAGGGCCTCTGAAGCTATTATTTTAGAATTCACATACACACACAAACACACACACACACAGATTTAATTTGTGATGAAAATATCTGTGAAAGGTATAAGATTTTAATCAAACTCTTTAGAGTCATTTTTGACAAAATAGAAAATCTCCATGTGAAGGAAGTTTGAGTTGTGGGAATTTTGTTAGAAATCTTCGTATCACATATTTGAGGCACACTTGTATTTAACCGATTTTTCGTTTTTGAGTTATGCTGTTCAGAGACAGATACACTATTGCACATGCATGCTCATGCACGCACTCGCACGCATACACGTGGGCGCATACACACACGCATGAACCTTTTTCTAAGCATCTAATATGTTCCATTCACAAGACTTTCTCTACCTATTCTGCAACAAATTATTCTTACAAAATTTAATCTCTACTGCATGCTACTCAAGATAAAAATTAACAGGAATAGTCCTATTGTTTATTTCCAGGAGGTGCAAGAGTAATAAGGGAATACATCTGGCTAAAGCCATAGCTAAACACATTAAAACTGGTCGTTAATTAATAACTTTTGAGACTCTGTTATCTTTGATGGTCATGGGTGGAAATAAAAAAGTATATAAAATAAATAAATGCCGTTCCCATTTGAGATAAGTGTCAATGTTAAGGAAGTTAACCCAATAACAAGAAATATCTAATATATCGCGGACATAAATTGTGTTTTAACAAAATCTACATTTTTTTGTAGTAAGATTTTGCCTTATAGTTTAACAGTCAGTTAAAAGTCATCCAGAATGAAGAGGAATTCAGAGGCTATTCCCAGGAAGTCCAACATATCATCTAATTCGTCATGAATTCTTTAATATATGGTATTTTAATAAAACTCATTAGAGTCATTTTTGAGAAAATCGAAAATTTCGAAATTGTTTCCATATAAAAGGTAGTTTGGGCTGGGAGGATTTTCCTCCAAATCTTCTGTCGTCTCCTTGGAAGACACGTAACTTAATCACAGAGTTTGATATTTAAGTGACTTTTCATTTTTGAGTTGTGCTGTCCACATAACGTAAATACACGCACACATAGGACCATTTTCTAAATTTTTTTTTTTGATTCAGGGTTTCTCAAAACACGTATTGCCGGTAAAATCTTGGTATTAAATTTTTGGGGAAATACAATACCTTATATACCTACTATTTACATTTTACATAGTACTAGAGAAAGTCATAAAAGAAAACACGTCCATTAAAAGTAGACTGTGGGGCAGAACTTTCTTGTAAATCTCAAATAATGAGGCTTTTCGCTTTTGTCAGGTTGTTCTCTCTGTCTCACACGCGTACACACAGATGTGCACGCAATTCTTTTTCAGATCGTTTAATAATGGACCTCAAAACATGTATTAAGGTGATTTTTGGTTATAATGTTTTCTATGAGAATATAATATCTCCTCTGCCTACTTTAATTAAGTGGCAGAGAAAGTAAAAACCCTGATAAGATTATAGCAGATAAAAAACGATATACAAAAGAACAAATAAAACCTATCCAAGGAAGATAATAGAATTGAATAATAAAATTTAAAGAAAACAAATGAATTAGGAAATGGAGAAGCATGTACGTATTTATTTACGTCAAGTCTATGACGCTTATGTGCCGGAAGTTTATTTCAAGATCTTCCGATAGTGGCAAGGTTACGCATAATGTGAGTTCAAGTTTATCAAACTCGCGTTGTTTTGTTTTTCGTCATGTTCATACACCGTCCTCCTCGATGCTTCAAAGTCGTTTTACTTTCTCTATGCATACTATGTACATAATATTTTTTGAATTCCTCTGAATCCAAAAAAAAAAAGGCATTTTTGGAAAAAGGTCCGTGTGTGCATGTGTGCGTGTGTCTGTGGACAGATAGCTTAAAAAAGAAAATATCGTTAAATACCAAACGTGGTATTTAAGTTTGATATCTCCCAAGGATGCGACACGAAGATTTACAAGAAAATCCCGCAGTCCAAACTACGCTTTACATGGAAAAAATTTCTAAAATGTTGATTTATTTTTATTTTTTTAGATTCATGGGGACTCAAAACACATACTTCCATCTCAATGAAATTTCGATATAATATTTTTGGATGAATGTAATATTTTCACTACGTATTATACATAGTAGAGATAATAAGAACAGCAAGGTATAAGTGCATATTTCAAAATTCAAGCCAATTATAATATCTCTGAAGCTGATAATGGCACAAACATTTTGTTATTTAAAATTAGTGCTTTATTGATATCTAATTTTTTGGGTATTATGATTTTGTCTATGGCTTACAGTTGCAAGTGAGACAAAACGCATTCAAAATGGAAAGAACATTATGTTATTCGAGAAACTTCACTATACGCATTTTATTTGTGAGTCAAATATTTAAAGACAAATATTCTTCTAACCAATAGTTTTTTGAGAAAATTAAAACTTGGAAAAAAAACCAACAATTTTTTTATTGGAGTCTCAAAACACGGAATCTCGTTCTTGGCTCAATGGGTGGAATGTAATTCTTTCTCTATCTACTATTGGAAAACAGTAGAGAAGGTACGATAAAAATAGTACGATCGTAAAAATAACAACAAAAGAGAGGGGATGTTCATTTCAGAATATTAGTCTTCCAAAATTACGACATCTGAAGTGTTCAATGAATTCCAGAAAACACAATGTGCTAATGTGTTTGAAATGTAAGACTATCACAATACGATTAATTTTATTTTCTGTTAGAGTGTGGAGTATACAAAGGGGGAGGGGGACCCCTCGTGAACTCCAATCTTCGAAGATCTATTGTGGCCATTACCCCTCAGATTAGATTAGATATGATTATCGGGAAGGAGGCGGTGAAGGAATCCTGAAGGCCACAGGCCACGGGGAGACATACCACACAGACGCGCGGAAGTCCCTAACATTTATTATCTCGAAGGCCCGTCCCATATCTGGAGCTGCCCCGAGAGAGCGATTAACGAGTCATTGAAGTAAGGAAACCCTCTGGTGTTCACGGGGAATACTCTTTCATTGGAGAAAGCTTCCAAACCATCTGTCCGGTACTACCATACGCAGGAAACCTGAAGTACACCTGAAACATCAGAAGGAAACGAAATGAAAGGGAAAAGAGAGAAAGGAAGTCGTGGTAGGTGGGAAAGCAACCTAGAAGTCGCCTACCGATGAAGCTAAAACCACAAAATACTCTAAGACAAGGAGACTTATTAAAGGAATCGAACTCGGAACTTCCCTAACGCCAACTTCACACTTTACAAGGAGTAATATTATTTGTTACCATAGGTGAACAACAGTTGAACATTTTGGTTCTGCGCAGGCGCGCCTGGCGTTAGGGAGAATGTTGCCTCCATTGCGTACCTTCTTCCTCCACTAGGCGCGCGTGCAAAATAATGAGCACGTTCCTCTTACGGAGAATGGTTTGTGCGCGACACTAGATACAGGTTGACTCGACAGCGAACATAGGTGGGTAGACAGGTAAACAATTAAGGACAGTGCACTCAAAAGAAGTACTACTGCTAACGCACATTTTACTCTTTGCCGTAATGTGTCAGAGCTAGATTGTAACGGAATGCTGCATGTTTCCTTTTCAAACTGTACACTTTACTTGATTTGTTTACGTTGGAAGTCAACACAGACACCGGACACACAGCTTGTAACGTCTACGTATATGCGTCCTGACGATAAACCGCACCCTCTCATGTTTAATGAGTAACTGGCTGGCGGGTAGTAAGGCAGAAGAAACTGACAGGGAGTATGGTTTGGAGAGAACATAAGTTAGGGAAGAAATCCGTCAAGCAGCAATGGTAAATTCCCTTTCTGTTCTCAGCTGTACAGCTATAACTGGTTTACCCAACGTTGCACCAATGAGTTTTTAAAGTTCAATTGTGAATTAATTTAACCTGCCTGCTCCCTTTCCTTTTTTTATGCATTTATTGTACCATGCCCGAGAGGGTTTTATACTTATACTCGTCATTTCGTACAGTCCCTGCAATTCCAAATAACGGATGAAAAATCTCTTGATATTTACAGAAAGGAATGTGAAACATGGGAAAAACTCCTTAACCCTTCCACCAACTGTCTTCCAACTTCTCGAAACATCGAGTAGACTATAAGTTTCTACGCTTGGGTGCTGAAAAAATCCTTGGACGGAATGGTTGAGATAATTATATTAGGTTAAATTTTAAACTTTTTTGGTATCACATTTATTCAACAGCTACATAACTTTCACCTTGTGCAGAAATCCCTAACATATACAATGATGATTCTGCATAACCAAGTCAAAAAACATACTCTGGTGAGACCATTAATTAGCTTCCCTATAAAAACCATTATTAGTTATTAATTATTTTTCAATGTAAAGCTAAAAGAGTACAAATGTATGTATTTAACAAATTAAGCTGGAGAAGAAATAGAAAGCTGACGCCAAGAGAGTAGAAGGGGGTGAGAAGCACTTTTGTTAGAAAGGTTTCTTTTGACCAGTCAGGTACAATCGAGTTACAACGGGGTAAACCTTAAAATTCGGAAGACGGTAATTCTTCATTGTACAAGACATGTCACGTGAGATTTGCATTGCACCCTGGGAAGAGAAAATTGACTTTTGGGTAATGTTTACGTCAATCGCGCGGCCTTTCTGTCCAATCAGAAAGAGGCCGCCATGACGGTATTTTTAGTATATAAAAGAGCCCAAGGAGGCACATCGGGGCTGTCTGTTAATATCTGCTGTCTGTTGTTATGTGTCTGTCGCTGTCGTGCTGTTAGTTGTCGGGCTGAACGTAACTTCTTCACACAAAGTTAAACACTGTAACGTGAAACGAAAGCTTAGTAGTCTCCAGTGCTCTAAGTATCTTTAAAGTTTGTGACGTGTGTTAAAGTATATTGTATAACGCAGAATTAAGGAAGAAGAAGAAGAAGGAACTATAATTACGTGTGATCAGCCAAGTGTTAAAGTTCATAACATGTGTACAAGTTAGGATAATTGTAAAGCAAAAATGCTTATCTCGCTTCTCCTAGTAAAAAATAAACTCCAGGAAAGTTACATAAGTTTTAATTATTATAAGATCACTCCCTGAACTCCCCCCATTAGCTGCACCTCCCCGAGAGAGTCAACCATCGTGCAGCCTGAGCAACGCCGAGGCAAAATTCAACGGTAGTAGATTCACCTCACCAAGTCTACTCAAAGGTAGTGGAGTGAGTCTTGCCAACGTCATCAATCTGGGCTCGAAGCAGAGAACTCAGCATCTGGTGTTTTGAGTGTGGGGATAAGGCCACCACCCAGGGCACCCAACGTCTCAGCACTGGAATGATAAAGAAAAATAATCTTCTCAGTTAACATAGAATATCGGTCCACTGACTCCTAACGTTAAAGGCTTTCTCTGTTTTTACTTATTATTCAGCACGTTCTGATAACGAATTTATAAATACAAAGGAAACACAAGAAACTTTTCTTACATGAGGATTACATTCCTAGATTTACAACAAAAGGCTATTCAGAAGTTTCATTATATACACATCTGCAGTATTTGATAAATGGTAGTTAAAGAAACAAATATAACAGAGGATCGATTGTTCATCTTTGCTTTCTCTACTGAGTGCATAGTACATAGGTAGAGTAAGTATTGCATTTCACCCAAAAATTCTATACCAAGATTTCACTGCAAATACATGATTAAAACATTTAGAAAAAGGCCCATGTGTGTATGTGTGTGTGTCCGTGAACACGATAACTCAAAAACGAAAAATCCATCAAATACCAAACTCGATATTGAAGTTCAGCATCTTATAAGGATGTGACAGGAAGATTTTAACAAATTTCCCTGAATTCATACTACCCTTTACACGGAAAACTTTTCAAAAATGTAATTTTCTCTAACAAATTTTGATTAAAATACTAACAATAAAGACACCTGTATGACAAATAAAATGTATATCGCGAATTTTCTGGGAAAAGGTAAGAGGTAGACAAAAGGTAGCTACACAAAAAATGCAGAGCTCGTTAAAGTACACAATTTATGTTATATACAATTTTTTTTAGTGTTAACCATTTACGAGATATTCCTTGTTATTAGTTTCATGCAAAGAGAGCGTATTGCAATCGCATAGCAGCCAGGTTTTAAAAGATTTGACTGTCGCCAGATCCTAGTGTGTTTGCTAATTATCCTTCTACTTATAAGGAACCAGTAATAAGATCGTTTCTGGTAATATTTATCTTGATTGGCGTGAAATAGAAGAATAAGGTTTTTAACAATAATTTATAGATATGTTTATTCATTCTTGTGAATGAAACACATCATATTTTTAAATTCTGGCTTTTGTTTGCCAAATTTACATATCCTTATAACTACATTCCTTACAATAAATTGCCGCCGGCATTTTACTTTCTATAGTACGAATGTAAAATGTACATAGCAGATAGAAGATATATTGTATTCTTCCCAAAACTTCGACACCGATATTTTACTGGAATTACATTAGAAGTATGTCTATATGTCTATATATGCCTGTGTATATATAGACACACAGGCAGCATAGCTCAAAAACGAAAAGTCGGTTAGAAACCAAAGTTGGTTGTTTAAGTTCTGTATATTCGAAGGATACATTTACATTGAACATTTTTAGAAAATTTTGATTTTCTCAAAAATGGCTCTAAGGATTTTAATTAAAACACCATATGCTTAATATATTTTCATGACAAGCGAAATGTATATCTTGAATTTTCTGGGAATAATCTCTGAGGACCTCTTCACTTTGGATGACTATTGTAAAACTTTTGCACAACTGGTAAACCGCAAGAGATAGATAAAACCGTAAAATTATTTAAACACACAATTTATGTCATATATATTTTGCTTATAGGGTTAACCAATTCCGAGATATTCCGTGTCATTGGTTTAAATTTTAAGCTGCTTAAATTGTTTTTTCAAACAAGAGGACATCTTTTTTTCGTCACAATTTTGTTTACTCCTAAGCAAGCAAATAGAACCAAATTTCAATTCTTCACACAACGACTAGCTTTTAAAAGATTTGATATCACTTTGGACTAGTGTATTCCCTTATTTCCCTTATATTTACAAGGAAGCAAGTAATGAGGCAAATTTTGTTTTATTTATCTCAATTAGTAAGATGTAGATAAAATAATAGTCTTTTATAATGAAAGTTTTTTTTTTGCGTAACAGCTAGAAAAAGTCATGTTGATTTTTATAAGTAATTGCAAGGAATTCTGTAAAGCAAATATTATATTCTGTGGTGTAGCATCTACTATCACTACTCAATGGCATTTTCAATTAAACCCTTCGTTGCAAGCACGTTCCTTTATATTGTATCTTCAACATGTTCATATTCAAGTACAAGGACCTTGTACATTTCTTTTTATCTTCAGACATTTATGAAATAAATTAGATGTTTTATAGTTCCATGCCCGTCAAAACAAATTAGGCTTTTCGATGGTGAAGGCTTTATTCAAATAGTTGGACTGATTTTATTGGGATTACTCTACACGTACAATATTTTTCTTTTCATAATATTAACAGCATTTAACCTTGCGCAAGTCTTTTTACTTTCTCTACATGTTCTATGTACATAGTGAATCCAAAAAAAAGTATTTCTAGGAAAAGGTCCGTGTGTCCGTTTGTCCATGTGTTTGTGAACACGATAATTCAAAAACGAAAAGTGGGGAAAATACCAAACTTGGTATTTAAGTTTGGTATCTTCCAAGGATGGAAAACGACGATTTTCAAAAAAATCCCCCTACCCCAACTATCCTTTGCATGAAAAACATTCGAAAATTTTGATTTTCTCAAATGGCTATATCGCTTTTTATTAAAGTACCTATATTAAAGATATTTACACGACAAATAACATGTATATCTTGAATTTTCTGAGAATAGTCTCTGAAAAAATCTTTATTCTGAATGAATTTTGCTGGATTTTGCATAGTTAGTAAACTGTAAGCGATACACAAAAACTAACAGCATAAGAAATGTAGATCTCGTTGAAACACACAATTTATGTCATATATATTTTTTTCGTGGAGTTGTCTATCTTTGAGATATTCCTTGTTATTAGTTTCAGGTTTAAAATGCTTAAAAGTTTTCACATACGGGAATTTGTGAACCCCTGGCAATGCAAAGAAGCGGAATTCAGCAACATAACAAATAGCTTTTAAAATATTTGATTTTCGTTTTAGTCAAGTGTATTCGCCTATTTTCCTTCTAATTAAAAAAAAAACATTTCTGCTTATGTTTATCTCGATTAGCATGAAGTAGATAGAAGACAAACACAAGTTTTTAACAATAATTTGTTACAGAGATGTAGAGAAAGTCAAGGGAATGGAACACATCCGATTTTTTATAAATATACCTAGAAAGTACTGTTTTTTATATTCTTTTAATCGCTTGAGGCAGCATTTTAAGTTCACAAGAGAGAGAAAATAAAAAAATGGAATCAGTATCATTATACTTGACCCCTAAAAGACCTTTGTATTGCATAATTTATTTTTTATTATGCTGTTAGATTGCCCGCTGATGTAATGTGTTTTGGGCTTTATTTGTGAAACGTTACTCAAACTTTTTTTTACTACCTCAGCAGTGTTTTTTTTTTATAATTGTTTCATTTGTACAACCCTCCTTTAAATTTTATAGTCATATCGGGGGCTTTGACTTGAGAAACGACTGCTGCTATTTATCTCGCTGAACTGTACGTCTCTTAGCATTGGTTTTTCGATTTTATAATATTAAACACACATTCATTCGCTCTCACATTCACGCTTCCAAATTCTGTGGGGAATAACGAATGAACGATTCCCGGAAGGAATCGAACTTGGGACCTCTGGATGAGAAACCAGAACGCTGACCACTTGACCGCAGAGGCAGTTCTCAGCAGTGTTGAAACACTCAGAAAATATGCTTTGAGAACGCTCCTTATTTTGCAACTCAATGGATCAAGACACCCCAAAAGCTCTTTTAATAACCCTCAAGAAAATAAGCTTGCTGTATATCCTTTTGTACTGTAATCCATTTTATCACTCCAGAATAATAACAAAACGTTTTAAAATCATGTTTATAATTAAGAACTCAGGAAAATCTTTTATTGTCGGTACACGTTTAGTAAATTTGGGAAGTCCTGAAAGCCACACACAAATCAAAGTAGAGATTTCAGGAAGTATATTTTTAAGCATCCTGAACTCAAAAAAGTGTTTTTAGCAAACTTCCTCTCCCTCCCTCCCTCCCTCCCTCCCTCACTCACTCTCTCTGTGTCTGAGCATAACTCAAACAGTAAGGTCGCAAAATACCAAATTTTATAATTAACTTCAGCAACTTTCAGGGATGCGACATGAAGATTTTTAGGAATATCATCCCATCCCAAACTACTTTTCACAAGTAACAGTTTTGAAGACATTTGATTCTCTGTAAAGTGGCTCTAACGTTTAAGATTAAAAAACCGTTTTCTTCACAAATGAAATGAAGGTATATTTTAAATTTTCTTCGAATAGCCTCTGAAATCCCCTTAATTATGAATGGCCTTTACATAATTGGTAAGAAAAAAATGTAAAGCTCATAAAAACACACAATTTATGTCAATTTGTTTTACTTAACCATTTTCGAGATATTCCTTGTTATTCGTTAGAATAATTTGTCAATACTTAAACCCTTAAAGTGTTCTCAAATGGAAAGTCGATATTCTCTCTCCCTTTTTTTTATTTATTTATTTATTATTATTATTATTATTATTATTTTTAGGTTTATCGCTTGTCATTCACACAGAATGGAATCTCGCTCTTATAAGGTTTGAATAAGTGTATCCCCCCTATTCTCATTTTATCTGCAAGGACATGCAGTAAGACTGTTTCTGCAAATGTTCACCTCGATTAAATAAAGTAGATAGAGGAATCGGCTTTTAAAAGAATAGTATGTTGAAGAATCGGTAGAGAAGATAATGCGAATTTAATACTTTGATGTTTTTAAGTCTTGTATCTATTCAAATGTCTCTGGCGATGCCATGGACATTTTAAGGCCAACATATAGAGCCCCGCTTTTAAATATCTGGCTATCGATTCAGTTTCCTGCACTTTAATTGCACCTACGACCAAAAGTATAATGCCTATATCTAATAACATGAAGTAGATAGGAACAAATCTAATGTGTTCCATTCCAATAACTTTTTCTACCTGTTCCACAAACAAAACTTTTCTTACAAAAGATTATTCTTTCATCTACAGTATGCTAAATTGGTCTTATTACTTGCTTTCTTGTGAGTAGAAGGAAAATAAGGGAATGCACTAGACTAAAACGATAGTCAAACATTTAAAAGTCAATCGCCAGGTGAAACAATTGGAATTCGGTTCTCTTTACTTCCTAAGAGTAAACAAAAGAGAGACGAAAAGAAAAATGTCTTCCCGTTTGAGAAAAGTTTAAGTACTCATAACTGAAAGTGGAAACCAAAAACTCGGAATATCTCGAAAATGGTAAACTACAAAAAATGAATATGACATAAATTGTGCATTTTATCGAAATCCATATTTGCGTAGTAAGTAATATTTTTTTCTTCTACGGTTTACCAGTTATGCAGAAGTTATACAAAGATCATCCGGAATGAAGAAGTCTTCAGAGGCTATCGTAGAAAATTTAAGATATACATTTCGTTTCTCAGGAAAATATCTTAAACGGCACTTTAATAAAACTCTGATATGTACCATTCACATGACTTTCTCTACATCTTTGCAACAAATTATTATTAAAAAGCTCATACTTCTATTTACTTCATTCTAATCCGAAAAAAATTGCAGAAATAGTCTTATTACTTGCTTCCTTGTAAGTAGAAGCGAAATAAGGGAGTACCATAGGTTAAAGTGAAAGTCAAAAGCTGGTTGCCATGTCACTGAAGTTCCTTTGTTTATATGGACAGCAGTTGACAAATTCCTGTATGAGAAAAGTGTAAGTTTTTCATAGCGGAAACCAAAAACAAGGAATGTCTCAAAAACGATCAACTGTACGAAAAAAATGTATATACCATAAATTATGTGTTTAAACATGCTCTACACGTTTTATGTAGTAAGTTTTTGTCCATCTCTTATGGTTTAACAGTTATTCAAAATTCCGTAAAATTCATCCAGAATAAACTACTCATCAGAGGCTATTCCTAGAAAATTCAAGATATACATTTTATTTGTCTGGTAAATGCCTTTAATATATGATATTTAATCAACATCGTTAGAGCCATTTTTAAGAAAATCGAAATTTTCGAAAAAGTTCCATGTAAAGGGTAGTTTGGGTGGGGGGATTTTTCTCATAACCTTCGTGTCGCATCCCTGAAAGATACTAAACTTAAATACCAAGTTTGGTATTTTACCGACTTTTCGTTTTTGAGTAATCGTGTTCAGAGACACACGGACACACGGATACACTGACACACGTATACACGGACACACACACGGACCTTTTTCTGAAAATACATTTTTGGATACAGGGGACCTTTAAACATATATTTCCGGTGAAATCTCGGTATCGAATTTTTTGGTGGAGTGCAATACATTCTCTATACACTATGTGCATAGTGCCTATAGAGAAAGTAAAAATTGTTAGAGCCTTTTTTGAGAAAATCAAAACTTTCGAAAAATGTTCTATATAAAGGGTAGTTGAGGGTGGGGATTTTCTTGAAAATCTTCATATAGCATTCTTGGAAGATACTGAACTTAAATAAAGTATTAAAATTATTTTATCAGATTCAGGGGTCTCAAACCAGTATTTCCGGTGAGATATCGGTATGAACTTTTAATTGGAATAAGATACCCTCTACATCCACTATGTACATTGTAAATACCTGCAAGGGAAAGTAACAAGCTTTTGCAAAATTTTAAATTCCTACTTTCTCTGTATAATGTATAGAGAAGGTAATGTATTGTACCCAACAATTCGACACCGAGATTTCACCAGAAATATGTGTTTTGGGACCCGTGAATCCAAAAAAGGCATTTTTAGAAAAAGGTCCGTGTGCGTCTGTGTGTGGCTTTGGGCAGGATAGCTCAAAAACGAAAAACTCCGTTAAATACCAAACTTGATATTTAAACTCAGTATCTCCTAAGGATACGACACGAAGATTTTCAAGAAAATCACCACACCCTCAACTACCCTTTACATGGAAAAAGTTTTAAAATATTTAATTTTTTCAAAAAGGGCTCTATCGATTTTAATTAAAACGTGGTATACTAAAGTATATATATATATATATATATATATATATATATATATATATATATATATATACGTGGTATATTTACACCATGAATAAAATGTATATCTTGAATTTTCTTGGAATAACCTCTGAAGACATTTTTATTCTGGATGAATTTTGCGGAATTTTGCATAACTGGTAAACCATAAGAGACAAACAAAAACTTATCAAACAAAAATGTAGATCTCGTTAAAACACACAATTTATGCTGTATACATTTTTTCTTGGAGTGGTCCGTTTTTACTTTCTCTATATGTACTATGTACATAGTGTATAGAGAAGGTATTGAATTGCACCCAAAAATCGATACCGAGATTTCACCGGAAATATATGTTTGAGACCCCCTGAACCCAAAAAAGCATTTTTAGAAAAATGTCGTGTGTTTTTCTGTCTGTCTGTGTGTGTTTGTGGGCAGCATAGCCCAAAAATGAAAAGACCGTTAAAAACATACTTGGTATTTAGGTTTGGTATCTTCCAAGGATGCAGATATGTAGAGAAAGCCATGTGATTGGATCACAATAGATTTTGGAGTATATTTTGTCATTGGTTTCAGATTTCAAATATAATTTTCTCATACGGGAACTTGTCTACTCCTGGCCACGCAAATAATCAAATTTAATCCCGTAGTAACCTCATTTTAAAACATTTGACTGTCGGTTTAGCCTAGTGTGTTCGCTTATTTTCCTTATACTTATAAATGAACTAAGTAACAAGACTGTTTCTGCTAATGTTTATCTTGATTAGCATGAAATAGATAGATGAATAAGCTTATTAACAATAATTTGTTACAGAGATGTTGGTAACTCATTCTAAGCCAGATTCGAACTCACGACCTTTAGAAGGTAAGGCTGGGCGCTATCCCAACGCTATAGAGGCGCACCAAGGGTAATTTATAGATTTTGATTTTTCAGCGTAAAGATTACATTAGAAGAATTTATTTATTTCGAAGTTTAAGAGCTTAGATTGCAAATTATGTTGGATTATTAATTTATAAAACATATTTTTGTTGAAATGTTGGCTATATTGGACCATGTAAATTAATTTTATGGCTTTAAACACCGGGTAACACATGCCTGCGCATTCATTATTTTGCCTTGACAAATGATGGGTTCCTATTTTCATCCGGCAACTGTTTCGTGTATTCCCATGTTAAGAAACCAGTGACATGGGTCATGCTTACGTCATAGCTAGCCCTGACGGAATTAGCTCTACATCGTGATTATTAAATGACAACAAACATGTGAGGCACAGGCTGCGAAACGAACAAATTAAATTTTCATGACTGGGTGCCTGATGTCGAGAATGTCAGGGGGTAAATCACTGTTAGCACCCCACTCCCGTAAACTACTCTCTTATGCAACGTTTGCACACCTGTGCGCGCTAATTTCGTACAGACAACTCTCCAGGTTTGAATAATGCCACAGTACCTAAATCTTAACCAAGTCGAGCTCAAGTTATTAAAGGTGTAGTGTAAACTAGCCTTGATCATGCGCACGTCGTCTTGCCTTTGGGAAACCAATTATAAGACACAAAGAAGATTTTCTATTTACAAGGCGGTTTCCTGTTGCTAGCGTCGCCTAGAATCTCTCGTGTTTACAGTAAACAAATCACTGTCGATATGTTTCTAAACAACGAATCTACTACCACTGAAAGCCAAGGAAGTATCGCATTCCACTCAAATATTCACTACTGATACGCTCATTTTTACTTTCTCTACACGTACTATGTACATATGTATGCAGAAGGTATTGTACTGCACCCAAAAATTCGGTACGGACATGTCATCGGAAATAAATGCTTTGAGATCCCCTGAATCCAATTTTTTTTTTTTTGGAAGAAGGTCCGTGTTTGTATCTGTGTTTGTATGTGTGAGTATGTGTGTGTGTCTGTGGACAGTATAGCTCTAAAACGAAAAGTCCGTTAAATATCAAACTTGGTATTTAAGTTCAGTATTTTCCAAGGATACGATACAAAGATTTTGAAGCAAATCCCCCCAACCGCAACTCTTTTCATGGACAAATTTTCGAAAATTTTAATTTTCTCAAAAATAGTTCTAACGATTTAGATTAAAATATCGTAAATCAAAGCTATTTACCCGACAAATAAAATGTATATCTGAATTTTCTGGGAATAGCCTCTGAAGACTACTTTATCTTGGATGAATTTTACGGAATTTTATAACCGTACCGGTAATAAGAGATAGTCATTAACTTACTTAACAGAAAATGTAGATCTGGTTAAAACACACAATTTATACACTATACATTTTTTCGTGGAGTGGATAGCTTTTGACGCTCCTTGTTATTAGTTTCAGCTTTAAAATACTTATACTTTTCTCATACGGGAATTTGTCAACTCCTGTCCACACAAACAAAGGAACTTCAAACACACAGCAACCAGCTGTTGTCTCATACTTTAGCCTATGCTACTTCCTTATTTCCCTTCTAATTTCATGGAAGCAAGTAATAAGGCTATTTCTGCTAATGTTTTCTCGATTAGCATGAAGTAAAAAAGAAGCATACGCTTTTTAACGATAATTTGTTTCAAAGATGTGGAGAAAGTTTTGTGAATGGAACACATCAGCTTTTTAATATATTATATTTAATTGAGTAAGAGGCAATGCTGCACCAGTTTCAGCAATCAATATTAGGGGCAAGATGTCGAAATGCTTACATAGATGTGTCCTCCTAAAGCAATACAGGCATAAAATGGGCTTTGCTATAAAAGCTCCTTTAACTAGTCACAAGAACCTTGTTCATCTGAGCTGCTGACGTTGTTACACGTACTGAGCGACGTCCAACGAATGGGCCTAGTTTTATTTAAAAAGCGTAAATTGCGAGAACTACGATGTTCGGGTGAGTTGAATCCCTTTGGTTCCCAAGCCTCACCCCTAACCGCCCGTTATTTCTTAAAATTAAAGGCCCTGTGTCTCCTCGCATCTTTGCATATTTATTTACGAATCTTTCTAATCAAAGGTACAACTTCTGCACCTCAAAGCCTGAGGCCACCTGCTTCCCTCTCGCAGGCGCGAAACTCTACTTTTGAAACTCCTACCCCTTGTATGCGTAGTACAGGGGTGATTAGTACCCCACGATGTATATGCTACAATATCGATGTTTCAGATCTCATATTTGTTTCTCTGGCACGTACAAAGTAGGTAGAAAAGGATTGCATTCAAACAAAAATTCAATTCCCAGATTTAATTGGAAATACATGTAAACATCTTAATGCTATAAACGATGAGCTTAATGTTAGTTTAATTGATTTTTACACACAAGCCATGTGTAGGACAGAAGTTGTGTGGATAGAGTCAGACTGAAAAATACAATGTCATAGTCGGGACTTGAGCTACAGATCTCCCAGTCTTTAGCCGGTTGCTCTAAAGTACTTAAGGGTTGCTCTAAAGTATTCGGGACTTAAAGTACTTACGGCATTGTAAGTCGCAATGGGGTTATGCCATCTCAAAATACTTTAAGATCACCTTGTGGTTTGCCTGGAAACATCCGAGTCAATTGAAGAATCTGATGTCCTGCCAGTATGTTGCAATGATAGACAGGTGGTTAGAGCAATCGGTTAGAAACCGGGATATCCATTGTTCAAATCCCAGCTTGACAAGGAATTTTTAAGTCTGAATCCAATAGCTTAACCTTGTTTCTTATAAGCCTGCCCCGATATTATGTATCTTTACGCGTATCTTCTCCTTTCTCTTGATTGGCTAAGTGCATCTTTGAATGGCGTATACAAACTCTATGCTGTGCAATGACTGGCGATAAAAGCGATATAAACACTCCGTCATGATAGATGTATGTAAGTAGTTCGTCATCTGAGAGGCAGGTTTAAAACGAAATATGCTCCTAATGCGAACATATTAATAAAGATTTACACATATCTTAGATACTGTAACAGATGCCTTTATTGACTCAAATAATAGTTAAAATAAAGCTTCAAATTCACTACGGCAAGTAATTCACTCGACAGTTTATGGTTGCACGCCTTCCACGGCTCGTGCTTCATTGCATGCCTAACACTCCGTCACTCAGGACTCAGTACAACACTCACTGCAATTCTTCCTCCTTTTGTAGTGAGAAAATGACGTCACAGACTTTCTGGAAGCTTGTCGAAGGTACTGGAAACAGAAGCTTGGATAACCATCTCCAATATCGGGATGAATCATGATGTGAGAAGGATCCTGTTTCGGCGACGCATTGTTTACGCATCCAACTGCGATGTCTCATATTCCAACTCCACCGCCGCATACCAGAGTGAACATGAGAGCGATCACAAACCGGACGTATTGCCACAACACATTAACTTTGTTACATAAAATATGCGTTTCATGTAGCTATGAAAATATAAATCGGACAATGCCTTTCAAACATATAAATAATAATAAATAACCAAGTAAATAAAGAAATACTTTCCACCGACCAGCCATTTATTCCACCACAGCAGTCAATGAGAGGTAACTAGTCAAGTGACTAGTAAGATATACGTAGCAAAGATATGTGGGACAAACTCTAAGTGAATTTATTTCTATTTTACAGTGTGACATTGTGTAATCTTCGTTGTTAACGATGAAAATTGAACAAAACAAACTTCGTAAGCTTATACTAGTAACAAGACTCTGAATTGTTTTAATTTAAATGTATTTAAACTAAAGAAAATATTTATTTTTCTATGTGTTTTAATAACTTTTTGATAAAGGTATTTAAGTTTAAAATAGAGTTAGAATTAAACAAATTTACTCTCTATACTTAATAGTAATGCAGAGAAAAGGTAGGTCTAGCATTCCACCCTAAAATGAGATACCGAGATTTCACCGGAAATACACGTTTTAGCCCCTTATATATAATAATTTTTAGAAAAGGGTCATTTGAGTGGTATGTGCGTGTCCGTGTTTCTATGAACACAATAACTCAAAAACGAAAAGACGGTAAAATAACATAATTGGTGTTCTTTAGTATTTTCCAAGGATACGATACGAACATTTTTAGGAGAATCCCCTCGCCATAAACTACCCTTTTAATGTAAAAATTTGGAAAATTTGATTTTCTCAAAAGTGGCTCTAGCTGTTTTGATTAAAATGCCATATATAAAGATTTATAGAAAAAAAAATACACGTATATGTTGCATATTTTGTGATTGGCTTTTGAAGATTTCTTCATTCTGGATTCATTTTGCACAACTGGTAAATCGTAAGAAACAAATTTAAAGAAAATGTAGATCTCGTTAAAGCACACAATTTATGCCATATACATATTTTTGTAGACTTAACGTTTCCGATATACACCTTACTATTGGTTACAATTTTAAGGTACATAAACTTTTTTCATACGGGAGGCTTTTTTCGTTTTATCTCTTTTGTTTTACTTCTGGCAGTGCAAAAAAGGAAACCGAAATACAGTTGTTTAACATAGCGACTGAATTTTTAATATATTTGGCTATCGCTTTAACCTACTGTATTCCCTTATTTCCCTTCTACTTACAAGGAACTTATACTACCATTTCTGCTAATTTGTATCTCGACTAACATTATGTAGAGAAAGGAACAATGTAGAAATGACAGATGACTTCACTGGATAGCAGCTGAGTTAGAATGGAATAAAAGAAATCCAAGCTTTCGACTATCTTGACTCAGTTCCCAGAGTCGAAAGCTTGGATTTCTTTGATTCCAATCTAACTTGGCTGCTATCCAGTGAAGTCATCTGTAATAATCAACACCAAGAAAGTTTCAAATATTTAATGTAAAAATGGTTTGCAGAGAAAGTCAAGTGGGTGGAACCAGAATTTTGTTGTTGACCCTATTTCCTAGTTGCACTTGTTGGAATGCTTGCTCTCTGTGTCCCATTTACGGACTTCAGTTAAGTGTTTTAACATTTGTCACGTCATAATTATTACACGGCTACAAGGAGGAGAGGATTACAACATTCAGGAATTGGCAACACTGGGCTACAGTAGCTGCTCAAAACAATGAATTGGCTTATTTACAATCTGGCCTGTTTAATTTTACATTACTCGTTTATTTTAATGCCTGATAATTATCTCTCTAAAATAACTATTCATTTAATAGTACAGTAATACCGCTATCAATATTAAATAGTTTATTTTGCAAACTTATTTATCAGACTTATTCCCGAGCCAGGTGACTAAGGTGTTTCGTCTGAGACTGACTTTCAGGATGGTTGCGATCGACTCCCACGGCCGACTTCTCTGACCCATGGGTTTTTTTGAGAGTTTTTACTAGCCTCTAAACAAATGTTGGGGAAGTTTGTTCACTCTCCCGAACTTCGATCTCTTCATTTCATCTTCGTTAAATCTAACCGGTCTCTTTCAGGGTTGTAAGTGTACACGAGAACTGAGTCCTTCCGTGGTGGCGATTTAGCTCTGGAAATACAGCTCTCGGCGGCGGGATAGCATTGGGAATCGTCTGTATAACCAGGGATTTTGGTCTGATCTGAGACGCGAGCTACTAGCGCTCCCCACTTCGGGATGAAGAACTGATTTGAGTATGTTAGGGACTCTCCACGGTGGCTCTTTCTCCACTGTTCAGGCTACGCACGCCTTTTGAGATTACTATCTTCTCATCGTATCTTCCTGGGTCTGACGTACAATAAGCCACTGGCTGTACACCCTTCGACATCACACACATATACACACACAGACTTATCCGTAAGCTCAGTTGCCCCTTGTTTTTACTGCCGGTCTGGCTAACTCAGTTGGATCTTCTGATTCCAACGTACAGGATCCAAAACCTGCCCAGATCGATGTTTTAAGTGTCAGTAGATTTACAGGCACTTTAATAAACACCTGCGGAACGAAGCCCCGGAACACCGGCGGGGCTGATATGATGCTGACGATTGACAGCGTTGTTACAAGAAAATATTTGTTTACTTTCTCTTAGTACATAGGTAGAGGAGGCATGGCATTCCGCCAAAAATTCAATAGTAAGAGTTCACTGGAAATATATGCTTTAAGATTTTTGTTACACCGTATCTAAAAAAAAAATTAGAAAAAAGTCCGTGTCTTTGAACACGATAACTCAAAAACGAAAAGTCGGTTAATAACTACAGTTGATGTTTAGGTTCAGCATCTTCCAAATATGCGACAAGAAGATTTTCAAGAAAATTCCCCCACTCCCAACAAATCTTTACATTGACAAGTTTTCGAACATTTTGATTTTCTCAAAAACGTATCTAACGACTTGATTAGAAGTTATTTATTACAAATAAAATTTATATATTGGGAATAGCCTCTGAATTCTTCTTCATTGTGAATGACTTTTGCGTAGCTACTAAGGGAGACAAAAAGTCACTATATAAAATGTAGATCTCATTAAAACATATAACTTATATCATATACATTTCTTGTGAAGTTAACCATTTCTGAGATATTCCTTATTATAAGTTTCAAGTTTAAGATACTTAAAACTTCTCTCATACGGGAATTTGTCAACTCCTGTGCATGCAAATTAAACTGAATTTCAATTACATAGTAACCTATTTTTACTTTTTGTACACGTACTATGTACATAGTGTATAGAGAAGGTATTGCATTCCACCCAAAATTCGATACCGAAATTTCACCGGAAATATTTGTTTTGGGTCCCCCTGATACCAAAAAAAATTTTTTTTAGGAAAACGTCCATGTGTGTCCGTGAGGCTGTGGATGTGGACAGCATAGCTCAAAAACGAAAAGACCTTGAATACCAAACTTGTATTTAAGTTCAGTATATTCCAAGGATGTGACACGAAAATTTTCAAGAAAACCCCTAACTACCCTTTACATGGACAACATTTTTGGAAATTTTGATTTTTTCAAAAATGGCTCTAACGATCTGATTAAAATATCGTATATTAAAGATATTTACCCGATTAATAAAATGCATATCTTGAAATTTGTGGGAATAGTCTCTGAATACTACTTTATTCTGGATGAATTTTACGGAATTTTGCACAACTGGCAAACCGTAAGAGATGGACAAAAACTTACTTAACAGAACATATAGAGCTCGCTAAAACACACAATATGTGTTAAATACATTTTTTTTTCGCGGATTGGAAGGTTTTTGAGATAGTCCTTGTTATTGGTTTCATCTTTAAAATACTTATACTTTTCTCATACGGGAATCTGTCAACTGCTGTCCGTACAAACAAAGGAACTTCAGTCACATAGCAAGCAGCTTTTGACTATCACTTTAAGCTATGGTATTTTGCTTCTACTTACAAGGAATAAGACTATTTATGCTAATTTTTTCTGGATTATCATGAAGTAAAAAGAAACATACGCTTTTTAACAATAATTTGTTGTAGAGATGTAGAGAAAGTCATGTCGATAGAACACATCTGTTTTTTTTTAAATTCTTTTTTATGAAGCTGATAAACATCCCATCATTAAGAATCAGTAAGTCTATGATCCAGGTAAATCATGTGAGACGGCCCTCTTCCATTTAGTGAAGAAGGTGAAGAGGGTGATATATACAAATAGATAGCTTCCTTGATATTGAGCGAGTTTTTAGTAATGCTCTCTTCAAATCAATGACTTGCGGTAAAAAAACATGGGGTAGAAGAAACACTATGTATGTGGATAAGAACTATTTTTACTTTCTCTACACGTAACGTGTACATAGTGTATAGAGACGGTATTGCACTGCATCCAAAAATTCGATACCGAGATTTCACCGTAAAGACATGTTTTAGGATCTCTTGAATCCAAAGAAAGCATTTTTGGAAAAAAGGTCCATGTGTGTGTGGACAGCATAGCACAAAGATGAAAATAACGTTAAGTACCAAACTAGGTATTTAAGTTTGGATTCTTCCAAGGATTCGACACGAAGATTTTCAAGAAAATCCCCCCTCAAATTCAATAATATTCTTCCATAAACTTCAAAAATCATTAATCCTAACATTCCATAAATTATTATTCAAACTAGCCTTTATATGGAAAAAAATTCGTAACATTTTACTGTCTCAAAAATGACTAAGGATTTTGATTAAATTTTCTTATATTTAAGATATGTATATGCCAAATAAACTGTATATCTTGAATTTTCTGGATATAGCCTTTAAAGACTTCTTTATTCTGAGTGATTTTTATTGAATTTAACGTAACTGGTAAACCGTAAGAGACAGACAAAAGCTTACTACACAAAAAATATAAATCATGATAAAACACACAATTTATGTCATATACATTTTTTGTGCAGTAAGTTGCTTTCGAGATATTCCTTGTTATTGATTTCACTTTTAAAATACTTAAACTTTTTTCATACGGGAACTTGTCAACGCTTGGCCACGTAAAGAAACCGTTATTAGAGAGGAGCCCATATACTGGTACAGTGTGATGAATGGTTACAAAATATGGTCTCAGGAAGCCATACTGAAGCTTTGGACAATGTACAATCAATCCCGGTCATGTGGATACCTAGGGACTGCACACGACAAAATTATAATTTCGATGGACCTTTCAAGGTAATTATTGGAGGGCGAGAGGAGTGCAAAAACGTCAAAACACACGATTTATGTCATTTATTTTATGTTGTGGAGGTAACCGTTTCCGAGATATTCCTTGTTATTGGTTACAGTTGTGAGGTACTTATATTTTTCTCACAGATAAGTGTCCATTTTTCTTTTGTTTTACTCCTGGCCGAGCAAAGAAGCGATTTGCAATGATAATTGCATAACGACAGCTTTTAAAACATTTGACTATGGTTTTAAGCTAGTGTATTCCCTTATTTTCTTCCTACTTTTAAGGAACTAAGTAATAAGAACATTCTGCTAATGATTATCTCGATTAGCAAGGTACAGAAAGAAGAATAATCTAATGTAAGAAGTTTGTAGAACGGCTAGAGAAAGTCATGTGAGTGTAACACATCAGATTTTTAAACATTTGACTGTAAGTTTAGCCTAGTCTATTCCCTTATTTCCCTTCTACTTATAAGGAACTAAGTAAAATATAATTTCTGCTAATGTTTATATTAATAACATGGTGTAAATAGAAGAACAAACTGTTTAAGAACAAATTATTACAGAGACGTAGAAAACACTGTGTGAAGGAACACATATTTTTTTTTCTCTATTGATGTTAGAAAGCAATAAAAAACTAAAATGCAAGTATATTATTACAAATTTCTGTAGCAAAAAAGCAAAATTTAGTCATAATAAATGCACACTTTCTTGGAATAATGAACTTGTGACGTGACAATGCCAGGAAACATGAATGAACAAATTTCTCACCAAGGCTGTGTTGAGACTTGTTCCCTTGTCTGCGATTTTGGTTTGCGGAGGGAAATCCGGCAAAGGAGCTTACCCAGAGTTCCCCTCCTTGTTATTCTTTGGTCCTTCCTGATTTCCACTCTGCATAGATTTATCTCAGGACACAAGGACACTCACAGGCCACACGTTTCTTGTTCGCCACTTGCAGGGGTTTCAACAACGCTATTTTTGTTTTACGATGTGGTAACATGGTAATGGTCCAGCTTAGAGGGCACTTGTGTGAAGGAAAAGTTTGTATAAGATACAGTAAAACCTCATTTATATGCTTTCAAAGACAATAATAATGCATACAAGAGATAAAAAATCTGATGTGTTCCATTCAAATGACTTTCTCTACATCTCTGTAACAAAGTATTATTAAAAAAAACTTATTCCTCTGTCTACTTCATGATAATCAAGCACAATACTAACAGAATGTTTTCTTGTAAGTAGAAGGGAAATAATGGAATAAATTAGGCTAAACCGATAGTTAAATCAAAAGCTGGTTGTCATGTGGATAAAATCCATTTCTTTGCATTGGGAGTTGACAAATGCACGAACTGAAACCGATAACAAGGAATATCTTAATAATGTGCAACTCCATGAAAAAAATTTATATGACAAAGTTTGTCTTTAAACGAGATCTACCTTTTTTGTGGAGTAAGATTTGTCTATCTCTTACGGTTTATTAGTTATGCAAAATCCAACAAAATACATCCAGAATAAAGGGGTCTTCAGAGGCTATTCACAAATAATTCAAAATATACATTTATTTGTCATGTAAATATTTTTAACATACGGCATTTGAACCAAAATCGTAAGAACCATTTTTGAAAAAATAAAAAATTTCGAAACATTTTCCATATAAATGTTAATTTGGGGTGGAGGGATTTTCCACAAAATCTTTGTGTTGCATCCTTGGCAGATATTAAACTTGTATACCAAGTTTGATATTTTTCCGACTTTTCGTTTTTGAGTTATCGTGACACAAGGACACACAAACACCAACTTTTTTTTAAAAAATCTGATGTTTTTCATTCACAGGATTTTCTCTATATCTCCGCAATAAATTATTGTTAAAAAGTTAATGCTTCTATTGACTTCATGCTAATTGAGAAAAATTAGTAGAAGTAGTCACATTACTTGTTTCCTTGTAAGTGGAAGCGAAATAAGGGAGTACCATAGGTTAAAGTGATAGTCAAAAGCTGGTTGCTAGGTGACTGAAGTTTCTTTGTCTAAATGGACAGGAGTGGACAAATTCCTGTATGAGAAAAGTATGCTTTTTCAAATTGAAACCAATAACAAGGAATACCCCAAAAATGATCAACTCCACGAAAAAAATGTGTATGACATAAAGTGTGTGTTTTATCGTGATCTAAATTTTTTGTGTCGTAAGTTTTTGTCTCTCACGGTTTTCCAGCTATACAAAATTCCGTAAAATTCATCCAGAATAAAGTAGTCTTCAAAGGCTATTACCAGAAAATTCAAGATATGCATTTCATTTGTCAGGTAAATATCTTTAATATACGAAATTTTAATCAAAATCCTTAGAGCCATTTTTGAGAAATACAAAATGCTCGAACTTTTTTCCATGTAAAGGGTCGTTGGGTGTGGGGTTATTTTCTTGAAAATCTTCGTGTCGCATCTTTGGAAGATATCAAACTTAAATACCTAGTTTGGTATTTAACGGTCTTTTGTCTTTGAGTTTTGCTGCCCACCGACCCCCCCCCCCCACACACACACATACATATACACACAGACACATACACAGTAAGACAGACACACATACGGACATTTTTCTAAAAATGCTTTTTTGGATTCAGGGGGACCCAAAACATGTATTTCCAGTGAAATCTCAGTATCGATTTTTTGGGCGCATTGCAATACCTTCTCTTTACACTATGTACATAGTACGTGTAGAGAAAGTAAAAATGTTTTTTTTTTACCCTAAAACGTCTATTTCCGGTGAAATCTCGGTATGGAATTTTTGGATAACATAGAATACCTTCTGTAGCCACTATATATATTGTATATATGGGCTAGAGAAAGTAAATGCATTTTAGAAAGTTGTGCGTACCTTGTGTTTGAAATAATATAAAAATCAAAATAAAGTCTTGAATCAGTACCAAACTTTGTATTTAAGTTCAGTAGAGATACGAAGGCTTTTAAGAAAATCATTCTCACTCCAAACTACCCTTAACTTGGAAAATTTTCCTTTTGTTTCTAAAAAATGCCTATAACGACTTTGATTAAAATACATCTGCTGGTTTTATGGGAGTAATCAGTGGGGTAGTGTTTAACGCCCGCTTTAACTACTAATGGCACCGCAGGCGGTGACACTGATGATACATGAATGATGATGGAGCACCGGTGCAATGCGATGGAGGGGAAAACGGGAGTACCCGGAGAAAACCCGCCCCAGCTCCGCTTTGTCCACCACAAATCTCACATGCGGTCGCTTGGGATCAAACCCCGGCCGTCTAGGTGAGAGGCGAGTGGTCTAACCAACTATACAAAAATACAGATCTCATTAAAACACTGGTTAGTTACATAAATTTGAATTTGGGTTAACCATACCCAAGATAAGATTGGTTGTTAATTGTGAGTTTTAAACACATAAATGTGGTTACAGGTAAGGGTACCCCCGCAATCAGGGATAGCACCGCAAGTTGGCCACATACTGCTATTGCCGTGAAGGGGTGGCGGATTGAGGGGAGAAACTCGAAGGGAGACCAGATGCGGTTGACGTGGGGTGTAAAAAATGGACGGGATTTCTAACGTTTCCAGTTTCAACACATCTGTCACGACATCCACAAGTCCCGAGTCAGCTAGGGTCCTTCGAGAGCGCTCGGGGCAGCCATGATTCACCTAGGGAAATACATCTCCACCGTCCAGCCACAACTCACCGAAAACTCACGCCTGGTCCTAGAACCCTGAATAGATGACAATAAAGAGGTTTTGGGCATTGGAAATGACGGCAAAGAAAGCCTAGTAGAAGAGGAGTGCGAGTTGCACGCTTTCTCTAACACAAAAAAAAAATGAATGTATATAGTAGCTAGAGAAGATATTGTATTCCAATCAAAAATTCTCTACCGAGGTTTTACTGGAAATACAATTTTGAGAATCCCTGAATCCTAAAAGTTAATTTGGAAAAAACTCCGTGTGTGTATAGATGTGGGATATCAATTCGAATACCTTTTATAACGAAAAGTAAACTTAGCATACTCATATTACTTTTTCTCTTTATATATTAGGTAGAGAAGTTATTGTATTACACCCAAAAATTAAATTTTCGAAATTTCACCGGAAATATATACAAAAAAAAACTAATAAAAATGGTATCCTTAGAAACATCCGTGTGTTTGTTTGTAAATAGCATAACTCAAAGAAGTATTAATTATGTTTCTTGGAAGATATTAAACTTATATCCAAGTTTGATACTTTTCTGACTTTTCGTTATCGTGTTCCAGGTTCTTCATTTTGTGGTTTAGTGTCGTTGGCTCCCCGACAGACTTCTGATCCCTTGGCATCCACTTGCAAGTCCTAAGTCAAACGTGTGTGTTTGTGTGTCTGTAAATAGCGTAACTCAAAGGAGTATTTTTTTTTTTTTTTTTTGAAACAGTAACGGAGTCTGATCAGGACTCCGGTACTGTATCCCTATTTACATTTTCCCCCGTAGGTTTTACTGATTACTGGTTTACTGGTTTTACTATTTCTTTTACAAACATATACACATTGCACAAACATATAACACCCATGCCCAAGGCGAGACGCAAACCCACGATCCCCTGCCCACGAAGCACCAAAGCGAGACGCTTTAGCGAGCGTGGCCATGGGGACCGGCTGTTTGGTGTCTTCCAAAGATGCTACACGAAGATTTTAAAGAAAACTTTCCATCTCCATTACTCTTTACATGGAATGTTTTTGGGAATATTAAAATTTGTCAAAAATGGCTCTTCTGCTCTTGATTAAAGCATCATAATGTTAAGAATATGTTCCTGACGAATATAATGTATAATAGGAATTTTCAGGAATCATCAGCGCAATCTTTTTCATTCAGAGGAATAGCTAGTGTGCGTCAAGCAATGGAGGAAAACTTGCCAAAAAATGTACATCTCTTTAAAGCATACAATCTATTTCAACTAACTTTTTGTGACATAAGCCGTTTGAATTTTCAATACATTATTAATCTTTGGTGTGCTCCCAGGTTTCAGCTGTTTCAAGTGGATGTATGAAACCAGAATGGAATCTTAAGGCTATCATACAGGGTCTTGTTCGATAATATTTGATTGTCGCTATTCTATTTATGCATGCAGCCAAAATTGTAATATAGCTATTTCTGCAAATGTTTATCTTGATTAGCATGGAGTATAAAAATCTGACGTGTTCCATTCAGTGGCTTCCTCAGCATCTCAGTAGAAAATTATTATTAATTTGCATAGTCTTCTAGCTACTTCGGGCTAATGGGCATAAAACATTAACAGAAATGGTCTTATTACTTGCTTCCTTGTAAGTAGAGGGAATACACTAGGCTAAAGCAATAGTCAAATCTTTTTAAAAGTTGGTTACCATGTGGTTGAAATTCGTTTCTTTACATGGCCAGGAGTTTACAAATTTCTGTATCAGAAAAGTTAAAGTATTTGAAAACTGTAACCAATAACAAGGATGATCTCGCAAATGGTCAACTCCACACGCAAAATTGTATATGATATAAATTGTGTGTTTTAATGAGCTCTACATTTTGTGTGTAGTAATTTTTTGTCTATCGCTTCCTTATATCGTTATGTAAAGGTCATCTCGAATTAAGAAGTCTTTAGAGGCTATTCCCAGAAAATTCAAGATACGCATTTTATCTGCAATGTAAATATTTTTAATACAAATTATTTTGTATTGAATTAATAATTGTTTTTTCATACAAGCCTTGTGAGGACAGGAGTTGAATATTTCAGTCTAACTCTAACTATCCAACTTCTGTCCTCACACAGCTTGTGTGAAAAAAAAAAAAAATTAAATCAATACAAATTGACCAAAATAGTTGGCTATACTGTGGGTCCTGGGACTTAAAGTACTTACAACATTGTAAGTCACCATTGGGGTTGTCATCTCAAAATAATTTGAAAACACATGGTAGTTTATCGGGAAACGTGCAAGTCTGTTGAGAAATTTAATGCTCTACCGGTATGTAGCCATGGTAGCTCAGTGGTAGTGTAACCGGCTAGAGACGGGAAAATCCATGGTTCAAACCCCGGCTATGGCATTGAATTTTTCAATCTGACTCTACCTATCCACTAAGTATTTTAACCACATTCGTTAGAACCATTGTTGAGAAAATCAGAATTTTCGAAATTTTTACCATATGGGGAGATTTTGGTGATATTAGGTGGGGTTGTTTTCCTTTAGATGTTCGTGTCGCGTCCTTGAAAGATACTAAACTTAAATACCAAGTTTGGTATTTTACCATCTTGTTGTTTTTGAGTCATCGAGTTCATAGACACACAGACACATAGACTAACGTTTTGTAAATATGCTTTTGGATAAAGGGGGCCCTAAAACTGTATTCCTGGTGAAATCTCGGTACCAACTTTTTGGGTACAATGTAATACGTTCTCTATCTACTACGTGCATAGATGCGTGCTTAAGAAAGTAAAACTAACCTTTTATAAGGTTGTATAGCCACGATTGTATGGAGCATTTTCTACTTAAATTAAACTTAAGTAACAATAATACATTTAAATTTATTCCAATGAGTAAAAGTGTTGTTTAAAATAAACGATGTAGGGTAGAAAAAGCCATGTAAATGTAACATGCTATTTTCAAGCCTTCAGACATCATTCACCTTCAAATTTACAGAACTTTTGGAAGGAGATAAAAACAATAAAGAGTAACTGTGAAATGGAACACAGGAATTTTAGATTCAGAAGTTAGTACGAGTGGAAAGGCATTTTTACCTTATACGCACTATGAGCATAGTGTATGGAGAAGGTACTGTATTGCACTCAAAAATTCGATATCTAAATTTCACCGGAAATATAGGATCACCTGTATCCAAAAATATCTAATTTACTCCATTCACATGACTTTCTCTACATCATTGTAACCAACTATTATTATAAAGCTTATGCTTCTATTTACTACATGCTAATCGAGAAAAAATTAGCAGAAATTGTCTTATTATTTGCTTTCTTGTAAGTAGAAGCAAAATAAGGGAGTACCAGAGCTTAAAGTCATAGACAAAATCTGGTTGCTATGTGACTGAAGTTCCTGTGTTTATATGGACAGGAAATGACAAATTCCTGTATGAGAAAAGGATAAGTTTATCAAAGCTGAAACCAAAAACAAGGAATATCCAAAAAAAAAAAAACGATCAACTCCACGAAAAAATGTTTATTAAATAAATTGTCTTTTAACGTGCTATACATTTTGGTGTGGTAAGTTTTTGTCCATATCTTACGGTTTAGCAGTTATGTAAAATTCCGTGAAATTGATCCAGAATAAAGTAGCCTTCAGAGGCTATTCCCAGAAAATTCAAGATATTCATTTTATTTGTCTGATAAATATCTTTAATATACGATATTTTTTATCAAAATCATCAGATCCATTTTTAAGAAAATCAAAATATTCCTTGTAACGGGTAGTTGAGGGTGGGGGGATTTTCTTGAAAATATTCGTGTCGCATCCTTGGAAGACACCAATCTTAAATACCAAGTTTGGTATTCAAAGGTCTTTTCGTTTTTGAGCTATGCTGTCCTTACACGCACACACACAGACACACACGCGCACATATATACCTTTTTCTCAAAATGCTTTTTTTGAATTTAGGGGGACCCAAAACATGTATTTCCGGTGAAGTCTCGGTATTGAAATTTTGGGTGGAATGCAATACCTTCTCAGTATACATAGTATGTGTAGAGAAAGTAAGAAGCATTTTTAGGAAAAGGTCCGTGTGTGTCCAGCTGTCCGTGTTTTCGTGTGTCTGTGAACACGATAATTAAAAACGAAACTTGATATTTAAGTTTAATATATTAAATTTAATATACTCTAGGGATGCTACACGAAGATTTTGAGAAAAATCCCCCTACCACAAACCACGCTCTACTTGGAAACATTTCGAAAATTTAGATTTTTTCAAAAATGGCTCTAACGATTTTGATTAAAATACCGTTTATGAAAGTTATATGACAAATGAAATGTATATCTTGAATTTACTGGGAATAGCCTTTGAAGATCTCTTTATTCTAAAGGTATTTTGCTGAATTTTGCGTAACTATTTAAATATTAAGAGATAGAGAAAAACTTATTCCAAAAAAATTAGATCACGTTAAAACACACAAGAATTGGCCATTTCTGAGATATTCCCTGTTATTTGTTTCAGGCCTAAAATACTTTTACTTTTCTCACGCGGTAAGATGTAAACTCCTAGCACTGCATAGAAACGAATTTCAAACACAAGGCAACCAGCTTTTAAAATATTTGACTATCATTTTAGCCTAGTGTATTCCATTATTACTTTCTCTACACGTACTAGTACATAATATATAGAGAAGGTATTTAATGCACCCAAAAATTCGATACTGAGATTTCACCGGAAATACATGTTTTGGGTCCCCCTGAGTCCAAAAAAAAAAGTATTTTCAGAAAAAGGTGCATGTGCGTGCGTGGGTGTGTCTGTGGGCAGCATAGCTCAAAAACGAAAAGACCGTTGATACCAAACTTGGTATTTAAATTTGGTATCTTCCAAGGATGCGACATGAAGATTTCAAGAAAATTCCCTCACCCCCAACTACCCTTTAAATAGAACTTTTTTCGGAGATTTTGATTTTTTTAAAAATGACTCTTAACGATTTTGATTAAAATATATTATATTAAAGATATTTACCTTACAAATAAAATTTAGATCTTGAGTTTTCTTGGAAAAGCCTCTGAAGACTTCTTTATTCTGGATGCATTTTACGGAATTCTGCATGACTACTAAGATGAACGAAACCTTACCACAGAAGAAATGTAGAGCACTTTAAAACACACAATTTATGTTATATATATTATTTTCGTGCAGTTCATCCTTTTTAGGATATTCATTGTTTTTGATTTCAGTTTTGAAAGACTTATACTTTTCTCACACAGGAATGTGTCAACTTGTGTCCATACAAACAAAGGAACTTCAGTCACATAGCAACCAGCTTTTGACTATCACTTTAACCTATGGTACTCCCTTATTTCGCTTCAAATTACAAGGAAGCAAGTATTAAGAGCTATTTCTGCTATTTTTTCTCGATTAGCATGAAGTAACTAGAAGCTTAAGCTTTCTAACAATAATTTGCTGCAGAGAGGTAGAGAAAGTTATGTGAATGGAACACATCAATTTTTTTTCTACTGCTTACAAGGAAGCAAGTTTTAAGACAAGTTCTGATAATGTCTATCTTGATTAGCATAAATTAGGTATAAGAATATACTTTTTAACCATAATTTGCTACAGCGATTTAGTGAAAGTCATGTGAATGGAACATATAAGATTTTTAGACAAATGTTCATGAGTGTGTCTATTTGTATGCGAGTTTCTGTGGGCTACATGGCTCAAAAAACGAAAAGTCCGTTAAATACTAAACTTGGTATTTAAATTCAGTATCTTCCAAGAAGATTTTCAAGAGAATCTCCCTAACTACCCTTTACCTGGAAAACATTTCAAAATGTTTGAATTTTCTCAAAAATGCCTGTAACGATTTTAATTAAAAAGTAGTATATTAAAGATATTTACCTTACAAATAAAATGTATATCTTGAATTTTCTGGAAATAGCTTCTGAAGACATCTTTATCCTGCACGAATTTTGCGGAATTTTTCATAATTAGTAAACCGTAATAGATAGACAAAAATTTACTTAATAGAAAATGTAAAACTATTTAAAACACATAATTTATGATATATATAGCTTTTCCGTGATGTTGGTCTTTATTGGTTTGAGCTATAAAATCCTTATACTTTTCTCATACAGGAATTTGTCAGTTCAGTCACATAGCAACCAGCTTTTGGCTTTCCCTTTAACCTATGGTACTCCCTTATTACCCTTCTACTTACACGGAAGCAAGTTATAAGACGATTTCTGGTAGTTTTTTCTCGATTAGCATGAAGTAGTAGCAATTTAGCAATAATTTGTTGTAGAGGTATAGAGAAGGTCATGTGAACGGAGCACATCAGATGTTTACAAAGCGTATTGGCATATGACAATTTAGATCATTTGGACACAGTTCAAGACATTCAATTTAATGCGACTGTGTAGATAATGTTATCTTTGAGGTCAAAATGTCAAGAACCATTTTGCAAACTAAACATTCTCGTGTAAAGTCTGACGTTAAGATTGTTAACCTACTCTACAGTAATACGGCAGTGCAGTGCGAGATGGCTACTCGCACCCAAGTTCGATTCCTGGTGACTGCCTATTCTCACTCATTGGATTGTCGTGTTTTCCGCGGGATCGATAGGCGAAGTCTGGGATGATTTCTGATGTAAATAACCTTAATATACGGTATTTCAATTAAAATCATTAGAGTTGTTTTTGAGGATTTTCCATGTAAAGCATGGTATGGTGTGGGGGAATACTCTTGAACTTCTTGGGTCACTTCCTTCAAAGATTTTTGTTTTTGGTAGTGAGCTTACCCTCTCAACAGTTAGGACTGACACCCCCCTAGGTCTTACAAGTGGATGCCGAGGGATGAGAAGCCTGTCGAGGAGCCAACGGCATGAAACCACAGAAAGGAGAACCTGGAGCGAAACGTCGGCCCGTAGCCAGGCATGAGCGTGAGGAAGTGGATGATATGAAAGGCAAGCGATATAGATGATAGGAAAGATGATGTCGCAAACGGTGGAATGAGTGACGGGAGAAACCGGAGAACCCGGAGAAAAGCTGTCCAGACGCCGCTACGTGCGGGCGCTTGGGATCGAACCCTAGCTGAAAGGCAAGCTCCCTAACCACTCGGCCACTGCGCCGTCACTCTTTGAAAGATACTAAACTTAAATACTTAGTTTGGTATTTAACCGTATTTGCGTTTTGGGGGCTATGCTCTGCACACCCACCAATACTTTTTCAAAAGGTTATGTCTTCCATGCACGTGTCTTTTTCTACTGGTTCCTCAAACATTCTTGTAAAAGATTCTTTTATCTAAACAAAGTTAATTGAGCGAAATATTAGCAGAAATTTATAATTTATTTCTTCCAAGCAGAAGAGAAATAATGTAATACGCTAGGCTGAAGCGATGGTCAGATCTTTTAAAAGCTGAAGCTCGGTTCGCTTTGCAGGGCAAACAGTAAAACAAAGGTGTTTTCCCGTTTGAGAAAAGTTAGGTAATTTAAAATTGAAACCAATAAAAAGGAATATCTCGGAATATTCGGCTCTCCACAGGTAATAATGACATGGATTTAGATCTGGAGAGTGAGGTAAGTGTTCTGACATAACAAACATCTTGTAGTGCAAGGGGAGAGCGATTTTCTTAGACTTGATGCCATGACGACGCCTACCATGTCCAGTTTGTTTACTCATACAACTTCTGGCCGTCCATATTTGCCTTTGTCTACCAGGAACCCAGTCTCTTTAAATGTTTATAATAAGCTGTCAATGTATTATTTTTCTATTTGTCTATTACTCTACCAATCTTGTTATTTGTTGGTAACGATGGCATTAGGACATTTCTGAACAATTCAAGTTGACCATTACCACGTGGCTCCGAGCAAAACGTAACAAGTTCCCGCATGAGAAAAGTTTTAAGTATTGTAAAACTGATATATATATAAAACAAGGAATATCTCGAAAACAAAAAGTGTAGGTATATGACATAAATTGTGTGTTTTATCGAGATCTACATTTTTTTGTGTAGTAAGCTTTTTTCAGTCTCTTACGGTTTACCAGTTATGCAAAATTCAGTAAAAATCATCCATAATAAAGAGATCTTTAGAGGATATTCCCAGAAAATATAATATATAGTTTTATTTGGCATGTAAATATCTTAAATATAAGAGCTTTTAATCAAAATCGTTAGAACCATTTTTCAGAAAATGAAAAATTTCGAGATTCTTTCCATGTAAAGGGTAGTTTGAACATTTTTCGTGTCACATGCTTGGAAGATACTGAACTTAAATATCAAGTTTGGTATTTAACGGACTTTTCTTTACACATATGCACAAACACACACACACACACGGGCATATTCCTAAAAATGCTTTTTTTTTTGGCTTCAGGGAATCTCAAAACATACATTACGGTGAAATCTTCGTACCGAAATTTTGGGTGCAATACAATACCTTGTCTATACACTATGTACATAGTACTGTAGAGAAAGTAAAACACAGTTTGTGTTGTAGTATACACCATAATAACTTCATATGCCGCTGGTGAGTGGGATAGCTCAGGCGACATTATCTATGGCCCGATTTTGGAGCTCCAAGGTTCGATTCCCAATGACCGCCTACACTTACCCATGGAATTTAGTGATTTCGCTGGGTCGTCAAGCGAATGGTGGGTGATTCATCTTCTATCATGACTGCTCTGCCTCATTTCCTGTATACATCATTCCCTTTTCATGTCTGAAGGACCTGGCGACGATGTTTTGCGGGTTGCAGTTGGGCGGTGGCTTGCGCTCATTAAAGCTTTCTTCTAGACGTCTTTGAGGCATCCTCCCGGTCAATACTTGCCTGCGGTATGCTTCGGGTGGGGCGCTTTCTCACAATGCCACCGTGGGTTCGGGTCTTGTAAGAGTGCGTTAGGGAAACGTTAGGAACCTCGACAATATTTGTGCCCGCGTCGGGTCCGACCGTCATCTCTCCATCCCAAGGTCACACAAGTCGTCAAGGATCACGATGTTTTACATGAGCTGCTCCAATGGTTGTGGGCCACATCTGAGAAAATCCTAAACTCAGTCACATAATGGTATTCTACCATTTCAAACAACATGATCCAGGCTACCACAGAGCAAGGTATTCAAGATGAACTGGTATAACTGGGTTTTTAGAAACATTACGTACATATCATTAAAAGGTAACTGCTCTTTAATCTTACTAAAATAAGCTTAGGTACGGTTGAGGGTTAAATGGAGGGAGAAGAGGAAGAGAAGTGTATGTTTTATGCAGAAAGCAACTTGGTCTGCGGATTGATACGTGCCTAAGGTTTTAATTAACTCTGCAGAATTCTTAAGTACGAGTGTAATATCCTAATGAACTGAGAGGAGAAAATTAATTTTGTCGCCATGTATTCTGGCCTCTTCAAATAAGCACCAACCTTAAAGGGGCTTATTATATCACAGGTTTGAGCTGAAGCGAGTATTTTACGAAGGCTGCTCACATAAATAATTACGAAATAGTAATTATACTAAAGGCCTACAGCAAATGAAACGGAAATTCACCCTCCACCTCTTCAGATCGACGTTTAAATGCATACTTGTTCTTTCTCTGCACGTATTATGTATACTTATAAAGAAGGTATCGCATTCTATCAAAAATTCGATATAGAGATTTCAATGAAGATACATGTTAAGACTCCCTGAGTTAAAGACAAATGTAAGCTCAGCGTGTGTCTGTCTGTCTTAAAAAAATGAAATGGCGTTTTATTTATGGACGCTCTTTAACTGCTGTGGTTCTCAGCGTCCCATTCTATATTGGGCGTGAAGGATCGCTTAAATTTGCTCAGAGGCCTCTCAATCAGGCTTGAGGTTTTTTTACGTGCAATAAATCTACGACACGGGACCCACGGCTTTACTTCCCTTCCGAAGGAAACCATGCTAAGGATTTTTACGCCCGAAAAAATCCATCGTCCTCCGCCGGGTTTTAACCCGCGACCTTGGGTATATGAAGTTAGCATGGTAACCATTACACCACGGAGGGCGACTGTCTGTGTGTGCGTGTGCGTGAGTAACAAAAATATGCAGAGCATGTTAAAACATAATTTATGTTGGAGGTTGCACAAAATAAAGTTTTAAGAATTATTCACAGTGGCGTCTGGTATACCACAACTAAACAAATCCACGAGTTGTCTGTACCTTGCTTGCGAGAATTCATTTCACATCATATACAAGTTTTTTTAACTGAGTTCAAATCAGCAGTACAATGTTAATCAATACATAAGATACAAGACACCAACGAGTCTTAAACTGATTAATAACCTGTCCTAAATTTTTATTAACTTTGCATGATGTCATTTATGTACTGCTTGTCAGTCCCATACTATTATCACTGTAAGAAGCATGTTAAACAAAATCTGATGTGTTCCATTCACATGACTTTCTCTATATCTCTGTAACAAATTGTTGTAATAAGCTTATTCTTTTATTTATTGCATGCTAATCGAGAAAAATAAGCACAAATAGTCTTATTTCTTGCTTTATTGTAAGTAGAAGCGAAATAAGGGAGTACCATAGACTAAAGTGAAAGCCAAAAGCTGATTGCTATGTGACTGATGTTCCTTTGTTTGTATGGACACGAGTTGGCAAATTCCTGTATGAGAAAAGTATAAGTTTTTCAAAGCTGAAACCAAAAATAAGGAATATCTCAAAAACGATCAACTCCACGCAAAAAATGTATGTAATATAAATTGTGTGTTTTAACGTGCTCTACATTTTTTGTGTGTTAAGATTTTGTCCATCTCTTACGGTTTAGTAGTTATGTAAAATTCATCCAGAATAAAGTAATCTTCAGAAGCTATTCCCAGAAAATTCAAGATATACAGTTTATTTGTGATGTAAATGGCTTTAATTACGGTATTTTAATCAGAATCATTAGAGTCGTTTTTGGGAAAAGCGCAATTTCAAACATTTTCCCACGTCTTTGGTTCGTTTGGGATGGGGGATTTTCTTGAAAATGTTCGTATTCTTGGAAGATTCCAAACTGAAATAGCAAGTTTGGTATTTAACGGTCTTTTAGTTTTTGAGCTATGCTGTCCAAAGACACACACGGATCGTATTCTAAAAATATTTTTTTTTATCACCCAGGGGCCTCCAAACGTATATTTCCGGCGAAATTTTGGTATCCAATTTCTGGGTGGAATGCATTACTTCCTCTATACGCTGTGCACATAGTACGGGTACAGAAAGTAATAAAGGTTTGTGTCAAGGGCTGGCAATGGCTATCGGAGCAGCTTTGAATCAAAATGCCGAACGTTTATCCCTAATAGTTTACGTCATTCATGGGTGAACCTATCATGTATGCTCACAGGGTGGAAATGCTACGGTTTTGCTGAAGCAAGTCTTGCGCTCAGCAAATTACATTTTTTGGCCTGTCGGAATTAGTATAGATAAATTGGTATTATTGTAGTAAACATCGCGGCAAGGTCATAACTTAATTTTGTTCAAATTGTTTGGTCTAAATCCACTATAAATGTAACAACATTGGTTTAAAACTTTAGTCGAATGTATGATATTAATCAAGAATTTCGGTCGAAGAATATTGCGATAATTACCATTGTATTCCGAGCCCAAGGAACACGCCCCCTGTTGTCATAGTTCCGGTGTCATAAGCACATAATTTGATAGTAATTATTTCTCACCAAAGATGGTAAATGTGCGAATTAAAAGATATTTCTTATAAACCGAGTAGGTTGCCATTTTGTCTACGAATTGCCTTCACCCAAGGTTCTCAACGGTCTTTCCAAGTAAGTATACCTCACTTAATCACTTAAATAAGTACACTAACTAGTGAAACACATTTCCCTTTCCTTGATTTTGCTTCTGCTATTAGAGAGACTACAATAAACACAACACACGTATTGATCATTATAGTGGTTTAAAACTAATAATCTAAATTTACTGCTTAATTAAACATTTAACACCACAAAATCACTGAAAGAAGCATACCAACCTATATTGAAACTCATTTTCCTTTCCTTGTTTTTGCTTCTGCTATTCGAGAAACTACAACAAACACCACACACGTATTGACCATTATACTGGTTTAAAACTTACAGTCTAAATTTGCTGCTTAATTGAACATTTAACACCACAAAATCTTATTTTTATGTGCAGACTGAAACCACACAAGACATGCTCATCTAAAAAGTGTAGTGACTAGGTATGGTGGCTTCACCTACCTCAATACACAAGAATAGGGCATTTCCCATCTAACCTCTCTCTCTCTATCTGTGTGTATACCGAACTTCCGCAACGACATCTTCTATCGTATAGGGGAAGGTCAAGAACCACTTCTGGTTAATGAACCTGTAAATGCCCATGCTTGCTATACGAGGAAAATAGTGCGCAAACTCAGATTCTGACAGCCTATCCTAAAGTTGATATGCTTCAATTCCTTATTGAAGTGCTCACTACTATGCGTGACAACGTACCGGACTGTAAAGGTCTGTGTTGCATATCGCAAGAGGAACTTAATTCACTCCTTTTATTGTTGTTATAAGACCAACACAAGCAGGTTATAAATTATTTACTTAAATATTTATTTTCCAAACTTCACAGGCACATCGCTTTAATAGAGAAACAGTTTCGAGATCAAGTTAACAAATTTGAATAACTTGAACTTCATCAAGTGGTTTTATTGTTCCCTGTGATCATATCTATAATGTCCTGTAGAGTTAGGCCAGAGAGTGCCTCATTTCCTATTTGTATCACCATTTTGTTGATTTCTGGCATTATATCTGGCTTCATTTCCTCCCACAAATCAGGGGCTACTTCGCTGATAATCTCGTTTACCAGGTCACTAAGTTCTCCTCCACCCAGCAGTCCCGTTATATTCGTCTGTAAAAATAGAAATAAACAAAGGTAAATAAATTTAATAATACTGGACTCCAAAAAGTATAAATAACTTGTTTAAAAATTCTTTCTTTCTCTGTTTACCATTCTCGTATGTAGGACTTTCACCACCCCAGGACTTACAAGCCAGCGCCTGGGGTCAAACGCCTGTTGAGGTGTAGAGGTTTATGGACCCGAGAGAAGCCAGGATGGACGATCAGCCCAATGCCTGGTATGAAAGTGAAGAAGTGGATGTTATGAAATGATGATTATGGAGCAGTTGGAGAAATGAATGACAGGGGAAATCGGAAAATCCGTAATAATCCCGTTCAGACACCACTTTGTCCATAACAAATCCCTGGGAAAAAATCCGGGCCGCCAAGGTGGGAGGCGATGGGTCTAACCAATCGGTCACGGAGCCTCACTTTTTTAAAAAAAAATCTGATGTGTTCCTTCACATGACTTTCTCTACATTGCTGTAAAAATTATTGCTAAAAAGCATATTCTTATAACTACTTTTTGATAATCGGGATAAACATTAGCAGAAACTGTCTTAATTACTTGCTTCTGTTTAAGTTGAAGAAAAATAGGGGAATACACAAGGGTAAAGCGATAATCAAATCTTTTAAAAGCTGGTTGCCATGTGGATGAAATCCGTTTCTATGCAGCGCCAGGAGTTTACAACTTTAAGTGTGGAAAAAAGTTTAATTTAAATCTGAAACAAATAACAAGGGATATCTCAGAAATGGTTAGTTCAACGAAAAAACCGAGTATGACATAAATTGTGTGTTTTAATGTGATCTACATTTTTTGTGTAGTGTGATTTCGTCTAAATTCAGTAACATTCATTCAAAATAAAGAGGTCTTTAGAGGCTATTCCCAAAAAATTCAAGATATACATTTTATTTGCCATATAAATATCTTTAATATACGGTATTTTAATCAAAATCATTACAGCCTTTTTTGAGAAAATCAACGTTTTGGAAATGTTTTCCATGTAAGGGGTAGTTTGGGGGGGATTTTTCTCAAAATCTTCGTGTCGCATCCCTGGAAGCTATTTAACTTAAATACCAAGTTTGGTATTTTACCAACTTTTCTTTTTTGAGTTCTCGTGTTCACAGACACACACACACGGACCTTTTTCTGAAAATATTTCTTTTGGATACTAGGGGTCCTAGAACGTGTATTTCCAGTGAAATTTCGGAATAGAATTGTTGGGTGGAATGCAATACCTTCTTTATACACTATGTAAATAGTACGTGTAGAGAAAGTAATAAGTAGCATAATTACCAACTTTTTAATATAAGTTTAATATCTCCAAAACTCGTAACACGAAGATTATTAAGAATATTCCTCCAACTAGAAAGAAGGGTAAAGGTGTAAACTATGGAGAATGTCACCTAGCGCACTGCATCTAATACCTCTAAAAGAATTGGGTGAGGTACAGGAACGATAGGAAGACACAGGCTGCAGGTAGACAGGCCATCGGAGATGCGCGGAAGTCCCTAATATTTCCAAGCACCATAACCTGTCAAACTGTCTGGCTGTCAAGGATGTGCAAGCGACCCGTCGACCTGGTGGCCATCTAGAATCCACGGGGAAAAATATTGCCATTGAATATTCCTCCGCGCCATCTGCTCGCACTTCCATACACCACGAAGCTGGACAAACGGAATAAAGGGGAAATGATGGGAAAAAGGAATCGTGTTTAATGAAAAATCACCTTAGCGTCCGCCAGCGACCCAGAAGTCATGAAAAAAACGTGGGTCAGAGTAGGAGATCGCAGGGGATCGAATCTGGAACCCAACGACACATTACCACGGCGACACCGCGTTCAGTTCAACTACACTTTTCATCAATATGTATCATTATTTTTATTTTCTCGAAAACGGATCTAAAGATATTGATTAAATTAGTGCATATTAAAGATAAATAAAAGGTATATCTGGAACTTTCTAGGAATGAGCTGTAAACTTCTCTTGATTCAGAAACAATTTTGCATAGCTAAAATCGCAACAGTGAGGTAGATTTAGTAGTACAAACAGAAATTGAATAAATCTAAATTCTAGTGTGGAAATTTGGTAAATAGAATTAAGAATTCTCAAAGATACATATCATGAAACTACAATAGAAGTTTGACAAGCAAATAGTGGCTGACAGGGCTAACAAGTTTATGGAAAAGATAGGAATACAACGTAGAGTTTTGTATGGCTGCTAAAGTATATAACGGATATTATGCTATTTGTTAAATTTATGTTAAAGGCCATTTTATTTAAGTATGTAATATCTGCGAAATCTTTACAGTTGTTCGTGTACTCCTTTTATTAGTGAAATATTTAACCCTTAAAACAGACGATAAATAATTAT
The DNA here is from genome assembly GCA_030762935.1 of Hymenopus coronatus. Classification (NCBI taxonomy): domain Eukaryota; kingdom Metazoa; phylum Arthropoda; class Insecta; order Mantodea; family Hymenopodidae; genus Hymenopus; species Hymenopus coronatus. The sequence goes on from CM060898.1 coordinate 124,043,651, forward strand.
ATGACATTAAAAGAGCCAATAGGTTAAAGCAGAAACCTCGCAGGCACAATATAAAAAGTATTATTTATCGTTCCGAATAGCAATACCATTATATTTATATATATATGAGGTACGTACAGAAAGTAAGTTCCGTTTGGTAATAAAATTAAATTGTGTACAGATACGAATAATTATTTATTACACAAAATTCTAAAACTTTTTAAACTACTTTTCCACATAACTGCCAAAATTTTGCAGGCATTTGTCATAGCGTGGCACAAGTTTTTGGATACCCTCTTCATAGAAGTTTGCCGCCTGTGTCTTCAAAATGTTGGTACCCAACGTGGGCAAAGTTTAAGAAATTTCAGTTTTTCGGTAACAATTTAATGAATTAGTGATCGTGAGCTTTGAGGAAATTCCATAGCGAGAACACTAATTGTAAACTTGCGGTTTTCCTGGATCTTGTCATCAATCGCGTGAACCAGTTCTTCTGTAACCAAAGATGGACGCCCACTTCGTTCTTCATCGTGCACTTCACTACGTCCTTCATTGAACTTCTCACCATTGAATCACTCATCGCATGTTGTCCGTAAACTTCGCAAATGTGCCGATAAATTTCAATTGGTTTCACTTTCCTAGCATTCAGAAAACGAATCACAGATTGTGATTTCACAAGCAGCGGGATTTTGAATCAACACCGACATTGTAAACAAGCACAACAAGGCATATGTGGCTGACAGCGATCTCAAAATGGCGTACGTTTCTTCTCCTTGATACGGAGTGCCTACCGCGCATGTGCGGAACTGCGATCGCAGCGCTGCAGCGGAGATAAATTGAAACGGAACTTATTTTCTGGACGTACGTCGTAGATAGGTATTATTCTTGTTTGTTGCCATATAACCACAGTAAATATAAATACATATTTGATTTCATAGTGTGCTTCAATCCTGAACACTAGTAATTTGACTTCACTGTTCCGAATTGGACTCACTTAACTGATTACGTCGCGTATATAGGTTTTGATGTCTTCGTGTTATTGTGAATTAACAGATATAAATTAACTATCGAATACTAAGCGGATTACGTAGGAATTATAATATTCATATAACAAGATGAATCACAAAAATATACTCACGATTTGCTACGTATAGGCAATAAATGACTTAAATTAACCATCCTTATACACATCTCTTGCAGTTGGTGTTCTCCACAAAATCTCGAAATCCGATGTATTAGAAGAATCTCATATTTATATCAAACGAGAACTAATTACTTATAACGTACAAAATCCCATCCTATAGAGCCGATATACAAACTCTATTCAAAATTGGCACCCCAATCTTTCTACAAATTGGTGCTCCAACGTTCAAGCCGTAATTTAAAATCTTTTTCAGCCATAAGGAATACACAAAAACTTACTGTTAAATTCACACGACTTTCTCTCTCGCTCTCTCTGTTCGGCAACAAACTATTCTTACAAAAGCCCATTCCTCTGTCTAGTTCAGTTAATTAAGATATACATTAACAGAAATGGTATGTTTATAGGTTCATAGGAAAAAATGAAATACCTCGGCTAAAACAATAATCACATCTTTCAAGATATGGTCGCTATATGATGACCATGAAATTCCGTTATCTTGGCATAACCAGGATACAAGAAATATCTCGGAAATGGTTAACTCCGTAAAAGACGTATTTGGGATAAATATTTTCTCTTACGGTTTACCAGCTATACAAAAAGACATCAGATGCTATTCTCAGAAAGTTCAAGAAACGCAATTTATTTGTCTCAAATTGTTTTAAACAAAAGTTTTAAGCAACATCAATAGGGTGAATTTTGAGAACGTCAACATTTTCTAAAAATATTTCATGTAAACTGTTGTTTGCGGGGGGCTTCCTTGAAGATTTCTAATCGCATCCTTAAACGATGTTGAACTTAATTACCAAATTTGTAATCAAATGTAAATTTTATTTTTGAGTCATGTGTTTACATACACACACATACCCCACACACACACTATGCATAACCTTTATTCCTGATTTTTTTTTTTAATTTTACAGGGTACCTCAAAGCGATACAATTCAACCAACAATACATAGACATCATTTGGCCATTCTTTCCGCTTGTCCAATGTGCCAAGCCCCGGATTCGCACGAACATCCACTCTTGGAATGTTCAGGCAGAGGGTTGATATGGACATGGCAATTGGACAGATGTCGGGAGTGGACTGGTGACAACTGGCAGCCTTCAGCAACAGATATTTTGCACCTGAATTTTCCCTGGACGTGTCCTGCATTGTGGAGAGATCATATTGGGACCCATGCTTGGCTTAGACACGCCAGATGACCGTGTGGTTCCAGTGTTTTGTGTAAAACTCCTGGTCTTCCCGAAATAAATAAAGTTCCTAGCTCCCTAAAAGAATAAATAACACAAAAAAAGTGCAGTCTCTCGATAATTCAGAAGCAATTATAGGTATACCGCGACACTGGATTCAGCCCTCTGTTCTTACAACAGTACTGACAACTTTTGAATATTATTCTTTATATATTAAACAGTAGAAATCGTGAAATGGCGAAACTTGAAGTTAAAAGATAAAAAAAAAAAAAAAAAAAAAATGCATACCTGTACTTTCGGCGAAATCCCGATATAGAATTTTTGGGTCGAATACAATACTTCTCCTGCTGTGTATAGTATTGAAAGTAAAATTATTGCAAACAGGTACTCCGCAAGCACCGAATGAGGGAACAGTGTAATTCTTCTAGTGAATAATATTAGTACATTTATGTTATTGGTGATTGGTTAAATGACCTACAATACATTTGCATTTGTGCTCACAGAGGTCGAAGGTAAAGCAGGAACAAAATATCAGCAAGATTCCCTTGATAAACTTCCGAGTTCCTCTAAATTCTGGACCCACGAATGCTTTTGAAATAACTGCGCTGCTATACCAGGTGTCGCAACTTCCCCGTATTTGGTGTGTGCAGATATTCCTTGGTGCGTTAAAAGAGTTGCAGAACTCAAGGGGGTAATTTCAATTTAAAACCCGGTCTGATGAACTGAGGATGCCTAACTTCGTTTTACCCCTCGCAATGATCATGTCCCTCTCACCGTCCCGCTGATAACCAAGACGGGGAGAGCGAAGGCCACTTTGCCGGTTCCTCATCCTCATTTACCAATATATCTGTCTTTGCCATTGCAGCATGGAAAACCAAGCATCCAAGATCGAACGCACAGTGATTCTGCTCACACAGCGAGCAGAACACTGGGTGTCCTAGCCGATCAAAACGTCCAAGTATTTCCTAACCCCTAAGGGGGTTATTCTCCAGATTTGGTTCCTTGTTACTTTTTGTTTTTCCCCAAACAAAAGAAAAGCTGCATGGTGGCCACTTCTCATCACATGGAGAGGCAGTTGGGGCTGCACAGAGGTTGTGAGCAACCTTTCAAAAGAAGCTTAGTCAGATACATTTTCAAAGTGGTTTGAACGGATGTAGAAGTGATTTCATCATAATGGAGAAACTTTGAAAAGATGAACAAGTTTTAACTCAATTGTAAAATATTTATGGCTAAAAACTTTCGGAATGACCCACGTAGCACCCTTTCCGGTAACATCGGAGTTTTGGGGCTTGTGGGTTGAGATGAGAGGCGTCGGATGTTTTCAATCCCATTATGGAACTCGTCCTTACTAATGGAACCGACATGCGCCGGTTTAACAGCATCGGATTGTTGAAGATGGGTTCTGGGTTCAATTCTAGTTCAAAAGTGCATGAATCTTCTCTCAGGCGTGGTGGTATACACCTCGACTGTTCTTTCTATTTTCCCTCCACCTTTTGGCCATTAATGCTGCCTGCGTACACACACACACACACACACACACACACACACACACACACACACACACACACACTTATTGTTGTTTTATAAGCCGCGTACTTTATTATGAACTTGTTAATAAATTATACGGTACATTAGCAACCTCGCTTATGCATTTTTAATATTTTAACTCGACGTTCTCAACAAACGTATATTTACGGACTTCCAGCTTACGAGTAATGACGAGCTTTTCTCACTGCGAGTGTTATTGCTGACTTTCAAATATATCTCGAAGTTTCCTTAACTAACTGGAACTTTTTCACTGCGGATGGGTTGACTGGCCAACCCTTGTTACCTGACCATTCTTTTCCTTCGAGGCCTCACTGCCACCCTTGCGGTTTGTCGCATTCCTTTGCTTCCAAAAATTTCTTGTAATATAAGAACGATATTTATTTTCTTAAGGAGGAGTGCTGGGCGAAATTTAGGTTTTCCACAATTTTGACCTAAAAACTTTGCTTTTGGTTCACACAGATACATAAAAATAAAGTGTTCTATTGAGTATCATTTCTCTAACTCAAATGGTTTTTGAGTTATTAAAAGTTTGGTTTAAAATATATGTATTTTTCCATACATATTTTGTCTTTTTTTTTAGTAAACTGAATAAACATTTTTTGAAATACCATGGACGCATGTACAGGTTGCACAGAATCGACCTACGAATTGAGAGTGCTGTAGAAGGGGCCTAGATAAACATGTCTCTTTTGCCAAATGTCAAAGTTAAAGAGTGTTTTCTGGATCGCACATCAGTGGCTGTAATTTAGAAGAACCTGAACATGGGTACTCTATTTTCATTCGGAACGCATCGTTTTTATGACTGCTGTTTAAAGAATGCAGTATGGTGCACAATAATCAAACATTTAAAACTATTGTACTTGCTATTTTTGCAAAATTGCCTGTTCTTTGCACACCACTTCTTTCGGTTGATTTCAGTTCATATGCAGTTAGCTAGAGCAGTTCGCTTTAACATACTGGTGGGTATAGGCACTATGTACATAGTGTATAGAGAATGTATTGCACTCCGCCAAAAAATTCGATACGGAGATTTCACCGGAAATATATGTTTTAGGGTCCCCTGTATCTAAAAAAAATATTTTCAGAAAAAGGTCCGCGTGTGTGTGTATCCGTGTGTCCGTGTGTCCGTGTGTCTGTGAACACGATAACTCAAAAACGAAAAGTCGGTAAAATACCAAACTTGGTATTTAAGTTTAGTATCTTACAGGAATGCGACACGAAGGTTTTGAGAAAAATCCCCCCACCCCAAACTACCCTTTACATGGAACTTTTTTCGAAAATTTTGATTTTCTCAAAAATGGCTCTAACGATTTTGTTTAAAATATCAAATATTGAAGACATTTACCTAAGATATAAAATGTATATCTTGAATTTTCTGGGAATAGCCTCTGAAGAGTAGTTTATTCTGGATGAATTTTACGGAATTTTGAATAACTGCTAAACCATAAGAGATGGACAATAACTTACTTCACAAAAATGTGTGATCGTTTTTGAGACATTCCTTGTTTTTGGTTTCTGCTATGAAAAACTTACACTTTTCTCATACAGGAATTTGTCAACTGCTATCCATACAAACAAAGGAACTTCAATGACATAGCAGCCAGCTTTTCATTATCACTTTAACCTATGGTACTCCCTATTTCGCTTCTGTTTATAAGGAAGCAAGTAATATGGCTATTTCTGCTAATTGTATACTGATTAGCATGAAGTAAATAGAAAAATAAACTTTTTAAGAATACTTTGTTGCTGAGGTATAGAGAAAGTTATGTGAATGGAACACATCAGATTTTTTTTTTTAGTTTTATTGTTTTTCTCAAAGAGGTGCCCATTTCACCAACACTAATACGCTTCGTTTGAGGTTAAGACGATAAACTTTGCAGGACAAATTACTTTCAAGAGACTGAATGAAATTTTCGTAGCGTTCAATATCCAACGCAGTAATCCTTTGTCAAGGAATGTGCGTAGATTTATTTAAGAAAACAATTAGGTTTGTTGAAAACAGTTACGTAATGAAATGTAAAAACTAATCTATGGTTTTATTTTTGAAATAAAAGAAACCTCTGCTATTGCTAGCCTTTGTCTATCCCGTTTCAACCCCTTCGGCGTTCTGCTTCGTAGGTGGAACCTCTGCAAGAATGTTGCAGGTCATCACATCTAACAATTCTTCTGGTAGCCTGTTAAATGTTATACTTCGGATATTGTATTACTTCACATAGTCTGTTTTTATTTTCCTTTTATGCAGACATGAAAAGGTAGAAGCACTTTCCTTTATAGCTACTTAGTTCTCAACTAATTTTATTTGAGTACTTGTTTTACTATGAAGTTGATTGTTCACTTTGTGTTTCATTTGAAGTTAATTTGACACAATATTGATATTGTTTCGTGAATTGTGAACTGTGTTTATAATTGCAATGTGTACGTACATAACACATCCATTTGTGATACACTGTATTTTAGAAATTCACCAGAAAGGTACGGAGAAGTGCACCCTTTCAGGTGTTAAATGCAATTATTGTTATTGAAACCTAGATGCTTATCGTACACTTATTTTGTTTGTCAATGCAAATAAATCATATTCAGTGTATAGAAAAATATAAACAACTCATAATAGCATTAATTTAAAAAGGAGGCAACATAAAAACAAATATACCTACGGAGACTTGAACTTGCAGCTCACTGAATCTTAAACCGATATTCACACACTAACCATAGCGCTAATTAATGCCACTGAATCCAATGACATTTTGATCAGGGGCTGTTAATCTTTAATACATTGTATGCTGTAGCAAGCAATTTAGAAACCTATTGGTTCTCTATCTGAAATGATTTATCTTGAACTCCTCTACTATCCTGCCAAGTTGTACGGTTGATTTATGGGACAACCTATATAAAAGCTTCAAGTATTGGAGTTTTTATATCTCATTATAAGCGAGAAAAAAGTTTATATCCATGGTAAAAGCAACATTTGCAGCTTTTTAGTTTCCTCACAGATTTTATCCTTTATTACAAAAAGCAATGCTTTTATAAAAATCCCTTAATGGTTCGCATTAAGTTTTGAACGTAGAAATCTCTAAAAATGTAAGTGTATAAAATGGCTTTTAAAGTTTCGATGCAATTGTACAAGAAATTTGACCTTCAGATTTCCGTCCTTCCGTCCAAGATCTGGCAGACTCGTGGTGAACCTAGGTATAGTTTCTGTGTACCCATCGTGGGACATTTATAAATGCAGATGTTTAAATATAACGTAATAAAAGCAAATTAGGGACCTCAAGGGACTTTGTGTACATGTACTTGATGTGTTAATTTAATTGTTTTTCACACAAGCCGTGTGTAGGACCGGAGTTGAGTAGGTAGAGTCAGACTGAAGAATTCAATGCCATAGCCGGGATTTGAACCACGGATCTCTCGGTCTCTAGCCGGTAGCTCTACCCACTGAGTTACCATGGCAACATGCCGGAAACGCATTACATTTCTCAACTGACTCGCATATTCCCAAGGTGAAGTCAAATTCTTTTGAGATGAGATACTCCAGAGCGGCACCGTGGCTGACTGGTTAGCCCGCTCGCCTCCCACCTAGGTGGCCCAGTTCCATCCCTTATATGGAATTTGTTAATAATGAAGTGGCGTCTGGGCGGGTTTTCTCTGGGTTTTCCGATTCCCCTGCCTCTCATTCCATCAACTTCTACATCATCACCTTTCCTATCATCCATTTAATATAATGCAGTTCCTCACGCTCATGCCTGGCCACGGGCCGACCACTCGTTCCAGGTTCTCCATCCTGTGGTTTCGTGCCGTTGGCTCCCAGACAGGCTTCTGACCTCTAGGCATCCGCTTGTAAGTCCTAGGGGGGTGTCAGTCCTAACAGTACGGGAAGAGTAAGCCGGCTATGAAAAAAAAAAAAAAAAGTCATTTCGACTTACGATGTCGTTAGCACTTTAAGTCCCGGGCTTCATAGTTTAGCCAACTACTAAATTAGTGTTAGTTTAATTGTTTTTTTCACTGAAGCTGAGCGTAGGACGTTGCTATGGTAGCTCAGTGGTTAGAGAGACCGGCTAGAGATTAAGATCCGTGGTTCAAATCCCGACTATGGAATTAAAGTTTTCAATCTGACTATACCTACTTTAATGTGTCTGGTATTTTTAGCCACAAAAGAACAAAAAAAGCATATTTTTACCGAAAATGGTTGTAATTTCACCAATAGCCCCCTTAGCAATATTATTGCTATCATTATCATTACTATAGTGATCATAATACGATTCGCTACACAAAACTGACTCAGTGCTGGCGCTGGTGTTATCCAGATATAGTTGCCCTTTGGGTCTCATTCCTCAACCCTTCCTCCCTGGGATCACGTAACTCACTAAGGGCTTACAAACCCCGGTGCTCTGCCACAGTGCCTGTGAGTCACTCCAATCCAATGAGCGGATGAAAATAGGATTCCTCGGCAACGACACTTCTAAAACTTTGAATGTAGGTTCATCGCCATTCCCACCAAATTTTCTGCTCCTCTGGTCACGAGCTTACCTTGACGGCTCCAATAGAAATATCCATATCGACATCCTTGAGAAAGACGTAGGAACCGTTGATGCCAATAAGGATGTCGCCGCCAATACTCAGGTTCATTACACTGGCGCTGCAACCAAAAACGAAAACATAAATGACTTGGAATCTGTGGCTAAATTTAAAGATTAGAAAACATTAAGAAACACACTGGATCCTAGGGACATCTTTTCTGTCCAAATTTGTATTAATGTTGTTAAGAGAAAATTAACGTTAATATGTATTAGGTAATATAAACACTTAAGCAATTTGGATAAATATCTCATAAATGAAAAGCAAAGTTTATCTAATGAGCATACACATTATGAAAATTTTAAATTTCAACACTTCAACATCCTATATTATTAAAAGAATTTATAATACATATATACTGGAATAGACAGAAAGACAACCAGATACGTACGAAGGGAGTTCAATAAGTTCCCTAGAAATAGATAGAAAAACAATTTTTTTTTGTAATTTGTAGTTTTACTTCTTTATTTTCAAGATAATTTTCGTTTAGCTCAACACACTTTTCTCAGCGTTTCTCCAACTATTTAAGGTCTTCTAAAAAGTAATATATTGGAAGGTCCTCAAAATATGCCTCTGTTTGGGAGATAAACTCTTCGACGTGAATCGTTTACCGCCGAGCCACTCTTTAAGCTTGGAAATGAAAAAAAAAAACACTATAGGCCAAATCTGGTGAATACGGTGGATGTTGTAGTAATTCGAACCTAAATTCTTCAATTTTTGCCATTGAAACTGCGTTGATGTGTACCCTTGTATTATCTTATTGGAAAAGAATATTTTTCTTTTACAGATGAGGGTGTTTTTTTCTTTCTTGATTGCTCTGTTAAAACGGTGCAATAACGATGCATAATCCTCTCCATTTATCGTTCTTCCTCTCTGAAAGTAATCATTCAGATGATTCCGGCTGAATCCCAAAAAACCGAGGCCATCATCTTGTCTGCAGATTTGAGCACCTTTGGCTTCTTCAGAGCCGGTTCACCTTTTAAAACCCACTGTTTCGACTGTACTTTTGTCTCTTGGGTGTAGCAGTGTATCCATGTTTCATCCACAGTTATGTATCGACACAAAAAAAATATGTCAGGATTGTGGCGGAAAGGAGTAAAACCAGTTTCCGAATCCATCACACGATTGCGTTTATTCTCCATTGGGAGCAAACGCGGCAGCCATCTTGCCGAGACCTATGTCAGACCTAATTTTTGGTGCACAATTGAGAACACTGTTCCTTATGATACGCCTGTGACCCCCATTATTTCGCGAACTTTGATTTGTCGATCACTCAAAACTACATACTGAATTTTGTCAATCAATTCGGAGGAAGTCACTTCTACTGGAAGTCCGGAACGATATTTATCATTTGTGGATATACGGCCATGTTTAAATCATTTATTCAATTGCAAATGGTTGAAAATGCAGAGGCAGATGTGCCATGAACTTCATCCAACTCGGCTTTTATCTCTTTCAATAGAAAAATAGAAACGTTTAATCACCGTACGAAACTCGTTTTGTGTGTGTGTGGTATTTTTTATCTTTCTAAAGAAGCACACAAGATTGTTGATTCAGTCGCTTTTGACAATAAAACTAGTAATGGATATAGGTGAAACTTTAACTGTCATCTAGTAAGAGACGACGGTTACTAAATACGAACCTTTTTCGATGCTACAAGTGTGATTTCTTGGACTTTCTAAGGAGTCATTATGAACGCCCCTAGTACGATGATTATCAAGGAAATACTCCCAACTACAATTTTGATGGAAAATGTCGTCTATACATTTAAATTTCTGAACAATTTGCAGTAAAATACTATATGTTTTAAGGTATTTTGATCATGAGACATTCTCTTTATAGATAATAAGATTACCTTCAAGCAGGCAAGTAGAACAAACTTATGGGATATATTAGAAAACAAAGGATAGCGATAACTTAATAAATGTAACTAGAAATTCATATTTAAAAATTAACATTAGAATAAACAAACGAGAACCAGTAACGATTTCAAAAGGAGTTAGACAAGGTTACCTAATACCAACAATTCCTTTTACTTTTGTACTCATTGCTATATACTCGTACGTATATAGTAGTAGGTAGAGAACGTATTGCATTTCACCCAAAAACTGCATACCGAGATTTCATCGGAAATAAATGTTTTAAAGACCTCTGAATTAAAAGAATTACTTTCTCTACCGAGTGCTGTGTGCATACATAGTAAATAGAGAACATACTGTACTCCACCTACGATTTCAGCGGGAATACCAGTTTTGAGGGCCTCTGAGTAAAAAAATAGAAAAAAAAATGTCCGTGTGTGTTGGTTTTGGACAACATAGTTCGCTACACAACAATTTTGTCATTTAACCTTATTTTCTTCCAGGAATGCGATACGAAAATATTCAAGAACATTCTGCCAACCGAAACTATCCTTTATATGCAACAATTTTTGCAAATTTTGTTTTTCTGAAAAATAACTGCGACGATTTTAATTTAAGTGCCACATATTAAGCATATTTATATAAGAAATAAAATGTAATGTACATGGAAGAATACTCTTTCGTAATAATAGTTCGTTTCCAGAATAGGTAGAGAAAGTCGGGTAAATCTCCCTGCGCAGGCATACATTATTGTTGGCTATATTGTTCGCTGCCGTCGTGAGAGACGGACGTGTGTGTTGTTTGCTCCGGGTCTGCTGACTTTACCGAGGTCAAAACATGACCACCGAGAGTTGTAAACGGTGTCGCTCGAAAGTGGTCAATGGGAAAACAAAGTGCCGTGATTGTGAGTACATTTTTCATCCAAGTTGTGCGAAATTAAGTAATGTGCAGATACTAGAAGAAAATGTAGTGAAATGTTGTGACAGTGGTAAAGGTTTCAACTACGGTGACACTGACAAAATAGTGGATTTAACTGGAGATGAGATCAGTCGTTCAACGCTCTGATAATAGTAACAACATTGACACAAGAATAATTAAGTATATTCTGACTCAGAAGAATGAAATGATTAATGAACTGCGAGGAAAATTGGTCATTTTGACTAAACAAGTTGAACTTCTATCAGCACGTGTGGTGGATCAAAGAGAACGGCTTGCAAACGTCGAACAAGTACCAGCCGTTATCGCTGAAGCTGAACAGAATTTTGAACAGTACAACAGCATTCCAACTGTGGAAATATCAAGTGAAGTGTCTAGTGGTAGTGAAAAAGTGCAACAGACTATGCAAATAGTGGGCGAATGATTGCGCAACTTCGCAACAAATTAATTATAAAAATGGACTGAAGTAGTGAAGAAAAAAAGAAATAAAGCAGACTCAAAACCTGTACTATGCGATGCTAATCCTATTAATAAACTAAGAGTGGTTCCGAAACAGCCAAGGAAGAAGGCTGTGTTTGTAAGTAGGTTAGCCCCCGAGTTACTGAAGTAGAGTTAATGGATTACGTAAAAAGCTATAAGATAAAATCGGCAAAAGTAACAAAATTGAAAACTGAATACGATACCTATGCATCCTTTCACATTGAAATTGACGAAGAAAAATTTAATGAGCTGTTCAATGAGCAGTTTTGGCCTGTAGGTGCATTTGTTAGCGAATTTTTGGATAAACTTAGGCAGGAGCAAATTTTAGGTTTTAAAATACCGGAAAATTCGTCCAAATGACTCAGTTCTCACATAAAAGATTTTGAAATTGAATATTTTTAGCTTAAACATTCAATCATTGAGAAATAAACTTAATGAACTTGACGCATTTCTATCCACGGCCAGTTATAACGTACTTTTAATTAGTGAACATTGGTTATGTGAAAATGAAATGCAGCTGTATAATTTTAACAAATACTTTGTTGCAAGCTATTTTTGCAGGTAACGTATCTTACATGGCGGTGTTTGTGTGTTTTTAACAAATAGTGTAAAGGGACATTCAGTGAGAAAGGTTAATGACCAATCAGTGGAATTTCATGCGGAATTCGCGGCAGTCAAATTGGAAGAAATAAACACTGCAATAGTTTCATGCTACCGCTCACCCAATGGAGATTTTAATATTTTTATTGAAAGGCTAGTTGAAGTATTGGAAATTCTTTTAGTTAATATGGAACGAAGGTAATTCTTGGTGGAGATTTTAACATTGATATAAATATACGTTGTTCCTTTGTTAACCAACTAAGTAATATTTTAACTCAACATGGTTTTTTAATTGTAAACAGTGCTCGTACACGTAATGACGCATGTATAGATAATATTTTTAAAAATTTGCACACTTCTGAATTTACTTGTAGTGTCTTTGATCCTGTACTTTCTGATCATATGGGAATTAGGTTTTAAATACATTTTTCAGAATTAAGGAGTAAACCAACTATTTCAAGAGAGATTAGATTAATATCTCAGAGCGCAATAAGTAAATTCTTAAATTGTTTGAGTACCACAGATTGGAGTTTGTATTTGTATAACTATGAGGTGTGCTTAAATTTTAATGCTATGTTTGATATTTTATTATATTTTTATGACTTATGTTTTAAAACTGTCAAGGTTTGTCAGCAGTCAAATAGATCAATTCCTAATTCTTGGTTCACTCCTCTCCTTAAGTTAATGCGTGAGCATGTGGTAATGTTGCATAAAATAAATAACACCTATAAAACTGAAAACAGTAGACAAATGTATTTAACTGCTAGAAAGGTATACAAAACAAAGCTTTCTGCAACTAGAGTAACGTATAATGAGTTTTTAATAAATAACTCTGGCAATAAATGTAAAACAAGCATGAGACATAATTACTAAGGTGGCAGGGAGGAATATTAATAAACCCGAATTAATATAACAGCAGAGCAATTTAACACCTACTTTGTTCAGTCTGTTTCTGAAATAATAAAAAAGACAAAAAGTACACATAAGTCTGCTATTGACTTTTTAAATAATATGACAGATCATTCTGAAAGTTTTACTTGGAAGGAAGTGACGCTTGAAGAGGTTTACAAAAAAATTATGAAATTTAGTAACTCAAGGAGTTAGGATTACTACGATTTTTCTAATTATTTATTAAAATTAAGTGTTTCTTATTTATTGGATCCCTTAGTAGTTATTGTTAACCAATGTTTTAACCAAGGTAAGTTTCCCGACCCCTTGAAAATATTTTAAGTTATTCCTGTTCACAAATAGGGAAACAGACAAGAAGTCTCTAACTATAGGCCGGTATCCCTGGTGCCAGTTATATCTAAAGTAATTGAAACTGTAATTTTAAAACAGTTAGTTACACGTTTTGAAACTAACAGAATATTATGTGATGAGCAATATGGTTTTAGGCCCAACAGATCTACTATTTTGGGTACTGAAGCCCATATAAATGAAGTACTGTATTCTTTTGAAAACAAGCAGAATGTAGCAGCGTGTTTATGTGACCTTAGTAAAGCTTTTGACTGTTTATCCCACGATCTGTTGCTAAAAATTAGAATATTATGGAATAAAAAATAAAGAACTGTCCCTAATTCAATCATAGCTTAGCAATAGAAAGCTATCGGTCTCAATTAATGACCAAATATCTACTTTTTGAGATGTAACTACGGGAGTGCCTCAAGGATCTATTCTGGGTCTTTTTCTTTTCATTGTTGCTGTTAATGACTTGCCCGCTGCTACTCCAGGTAAAGTGATCTCTTATGCAGATGACACCACTGTGCTAAATATTATTTCTGCAAATTCTTTAGATGAAATTTCTGATTGGTTTGACCCAAATGGCTTGCATATGAATAAAGAAAAACACAAACTATGTTATAAAAGATAAACAAAGTACAGAGCAAAAGGATAAACTTCTTGGAATATGGCTGGACAACAAGCTTTCCTGGAAATTCCACATAATGCAAATATGCAAAAAAATTGTCAAATGTTTTATTTATTTTAAGAAGACTTAGGATGTGTGTTTCCATTAGCACTTTATTGACTGTTTATTATAGTTTATTTCATTGCCATTTAAACTATGGTATTTTGCTCTGGTGTAGCAGTGGGGAAGCCAATCAAGTATTTTTGTTCCAGAAGAAGGCTCTCAGAATAATAAGAAATTGTAATTCTCGCCAACATTATGTACCTATTTTAAAGAATTTGGAAGTTTAACTGTGTCATCTTTGTATGTATTTGCATGCTTGAATTTTATTCATCTCCAAAAGACAGATGAGTTACTTTTTTCTGATATACATCACCATTATACAAGGTGTAGAAATAATATGGTACCTCCTAAATTTCGGTTACAGAAATCTGTTAACTCTCATCTCTATCTTGGAGTGAAATTGTATAATAAACTACCTGTAAATTTAAGACAAATTGCAAATGCAAATTCTTTTAAAATTAGTGTAAAAACAGAGTTAAGGAACTTAATTTTTACAATACAAGAGTATTTAAATATAGATGCATTTTAATGACTTGCTGACGAAACCTATTGCATTGTATGTATGCCAAATTGTGAAATAAATTATCATTACACACACACACTTACGAACATTTTTCTAATTTTTTTTCTGGATTCAAGGGGTCTCAAAATATCGAGGGAAGAAGAAGGAAAACAAAACCTAAAGAACAATGGATGCAGCAAGAATGAATTGCACAAAAACGGAATAACAGATGTAAGAGACAGTACTTAGTAGAGGAATAACCTTTCTTTAGATTGAAGGATAGTAGTAATAGTGGCAATAGTAGCAGTAGTAATAGTGGTGGTGATAATGATAGTGGTGATAGCAATAGCGTACCGGAGGGGCTTCCAAACGTCAGCAATTGAATGTCTTTTTGTGCATCGAACCCTGGAGGAAAGATGAGACGAGCTTAATTTCAGAGGGCGGCCAACATCCAGACAGGGAGAGAGCCACCGTGGATGGTCCCTAACAGTTCACAAGCAGTTCTTCATCTCCACATGGGTTGAAGGATATCTATTGTATTGTAGAAAAACTGTAGTAAAAATTCAGTGTTAAATCCACATGGCTTTATATAACTTCTGTCGTTTATTACTTGGTATACAAACTAACCTTACGTAAGATTAATTATCTATCTAATTGATTTTAATTGAAATAAATCTTTGCAGAAATAGCTACAATTCAATTTCATTTCACATACAAAAGAAATACCGCAATAGTCAAATGTTTAGGAACTAGATATCTTAACATTCAGTACTGTTTGTGTGGAATTGGGAGAAACAACTGAATGCAGAAAGGAATTGTAAAGAATAAGTACTCAATAATTCAAGCCATTTATAACGATATCTTGGAAATGATCTATGGCAGAAAAAAATATTTTGGAATAAGTTTGTATTTGGATCTACCTTTTTGTATAGTTCATTTTCATATATCCCTTAACATTTATCGGTTAGACAAGCGAAATTGCTTCCGAATATAAAGGAATTCATATGGAAATTCAAGATTTACATTTTAATTGTCATATGGATACGGTATTTTAATTAAAATATTTAGAGCCATTTTTGAGAGAATCGAAAAGTTCAAAAAATCATTAATGGAAAGGGTAGTCTGATGCAGGGAAGCTTTTCTGAAAATATTTGTTCTCATCCCTGAAGTATACTGATCTTAAAAATCAAATTTGGTACTTAGCTGAGTCTTTGTTTCTGAATTATGCTATTCTCAGACACATGGGCCCTATATAAAAAAATCTGATGTTTTCCATCCATATGACTTTCTCTATATCCTGTAACAAATTTTAGTTAAAAAATTTATTCTTCTATTTACTTCATGCTAATCGAGATAAAATTAGCCGACATGTTCTTATTATTTGTTTTCTTGTAAGTCGAAGGGAAATAAGGGAGTACCATGGACTAAATCGATAGTCAAATATTTTAAACGCTGGTTGCTATGTGATTGAAGTTCCTTTGTTTGTATGGCCAAGAGTTGACACATTCCCGTGTGAGAAAAGTATTACATATTCTAAACGTGACACCAATAACAAGCAATATCTCAAAAGCGGTCAACTATACGAAAAGATGTACATAACACAAATTGTATATATTAAAGTGAGTTTTTGTCTATTTCTTACCGTTTACTCGTTCAGAGTGAATAGGGCTTCAGACACTATTCAAGATGTACATTTCATTTGTAGTGCTAATATTTTTAATATACAGTATTGTAATCAAAATCGTTAGGGACATTTTTGAGAAAATCAAAATTTTAGACTTTTTTCCATGTAAAGGGTAGTAAGGGGTGGGGGAATTTTTCTCAAAATCTTTGTGTCGCATCTGTGGAAGATAGTAAACTTAAATACCATGTTTGATATTTTACCAACTTTTCGTTTTTGGGCTATCCGTGTTCACAGAAACAAGGACACACACAGACACGGATATTTTTCTGAAAATCCTTTTTTTCTTTTGGTTAGAGGGGATCCTAAAACGTGTATTGCTGGTGAAATCTCGGTACCAAAATTTTGGTTGGAGTGTAATACCTTCTCTATACACTATATACAAAGTACGTGTAGATAAAACCCGGCGGAGGATGATGGATTTTTTCGGGTGTAAAAATCCTTAGCATGGCTTCCTTCGGAAGGGAAGTAAAGCCGTTGGTCCCGTGCCGTATATTTATGGCACGTAAAAGAATCTCAAGCTTGATAGAGAGGCCTCTGAGCAACACTAAGCGATATTTCACGCACAGTATAGAATGAGACGCTGAGAACCACACCAGTTAAACAGCGCCCATAAATAACACCTATTTTTTACATGTAGAGAAAGTAAAAATGCTTTCTGTTTTTTGGATTCAGCGGTTCCTAGAACATATTTCCTATGAAATCTTAGTACGAATGTTTGGGTAGAATGCAACTCCCCCCCCCCTACTGAGCGTGTGTAGTAGAAAAATCTGATGTGTTCCATTCACATGACTTTCTCTATATCTCTGTAAATTATTATTGGTAGTAAGCTTATCTTTTATTTATTTCATGCTAATCGAGAAAAATCAGCAGAAATAGTCTTATTTCTCGCTGTATTGTAAGCAGAAGCGAAATAAGGGAGTAGCATAGGTTAAAGTGAAAGCCATAAGCTGGTTGCTATGTGACTGATGTTCCTTTGTTTGTTTGGACAGGAATTGACAAATTCCTGTATGAGAAAATTATAAGTTTTTCAAAGCTGAAACCAAGAAAAAGAAATATCTCAAAAACGATCAACTCCACGAAAAAAATGTTTGTAACATAAATTGTGTGTTTTAACGTGCTCTACATTTTTTGTGGGTTAAGTTTTTGTCCATCTCTTACGGTTTGGTAGGTAGGAAAAATTCATTCAGAATAAACTAGTCTTCAGAGGCTATTCCCAGAAAATTCAAAATATACATTTTATTTGTCAGGTAAATTACTTTAACATACGATATTTTAATCAAAATCGTTATAGGCATTTTTTAGAAAATCAAAATTTTCGAAAAATGTTACACGTAAAGGGTAGTTTTGGGTGGGGGTTTTTTTCTCAAAATCTTCGTGTCGCATCCCTGGAAGATACTAAACTTAAATACCAAGTTTGGTATTTTACCGACTTTTCGTTTTTGAGTTATGGTGTTACAGACACACGGACACACACACGGACCTTTTTCTGAAAATACTTTTTATGGATACAGGGGACCCTAAAACATATCTTTCCGGTGAAATCTCGGTATCGACATTTTTGGTGGAGTGCAATACATTCTCTATACGCTATGTACATGGTGCGTATAGAGAAAGTAAAAAGTACAGCTATTTGTACATCCTTCTCGGTGAGAAGCATTACAGGAAAGTTTCTGTAAATGTCCACATTACCCAAAAACGGTGAAAGGCTGTGCATCAAACGTCAGGGCGAAACCACCTGAAGCCTGCAGAAATAAAACATGAAGTTTTATCCCCCTGACCATTAAGAGCTGAAGCTGGTCTCATGCATAAAACAACACACGGAGTTCAGTGTGTAACGCACATCTTCCGGAAACCGGAACTGGTGTGACAATTTGTATCGTATGCTTTCTGTTCCCTAGCAATGATGTTTGCGGATCGTCTCTTGTTTAAACTCCGAGTATGTTTAATTAAAGCAATTTACAAAAACGGCTTCCTCTGTGATCCAGTGGTTAGCATGCTGACCAGCTATTTCAGATATTATACAGTAAGCAGAGGAAACATCTGATGTGTTCCATTCACATGACTTTCTATACATCCCCGTAAAACATTATTGTTAAAATATGATGTGTTACACTCATATGACTTTCTCTAGCTGTTCTACAAACTTCCTAAATAAGATTATTCTTTTTTCTACACCTTGCTAATCGAGGTACTCATTAGCACAATGTTCCTATTACTTAGTTCCTTATAAGTAGGAATAAAATAGGGGAATACACTAGGCTAAACCAATAGTCAAATGTTTTAAAAGCTGTCGTTATGCGATTGTGATTAAAAATCCCTTCTTTTCTTGGCCAGGAGTAGAACAAAAGAAAACCGCACACTCCCGTCTGAGAAAAGTATAAGTACTTCACAACTGAAACTAATAACAATGAATACCTCAAAAACTGTAAGCTCCATGAGAAAAATGAATATGAATAACTTGTGTATTTTAACAAGACCTACATTTTTGTATAGTAAGCTTTTGTCTACCTTTTACGGTTTACTAGTTATGCCAAATGAAGCAAAATTCATCCAGAATAAACAGGTCTTTAGAAGCTATTCCCAGAAAATTCAAGATATACATATTATTTTTCAGCTAAATATCTTTAATATACGATATTTTAATCAACATCGTTAGAATCATTTTTGAGAAAATCAAAATTTTCGAAAAAAGTTCCATGTAAAGGGTAGTTTGGGGTGTGGAGATTTTTCTCAAAATCATGTCGCATCCCTGGAAGATACTAAACTTAAATACCAAGTTTGGTGCTTTAATGAATTTTCGTTTTTGAGTTATCGTGTTCACAGACACACGGACACACACACACACACACACACACACACACACACACGGACGTTTTTGTGAAAATGCTTTTTTTTTTGGATACAGGGAGCCCTAAAACATATATTTCCGGTGAAATCTCGGTATCGAATTTTTGGGTGGAATACAATACTTCTCTATCCCTATGTACATTGTACATACGGGACAAGAGAAAGTAAGAACCATATTCTTCTATTTCATGCTAATCAGGATACAACAAATTAGTAGAAATGGCCTTAAACTTTCTTCCTTGTAAGTAGAAGAGAAATAAGGGAATACGATAGGATAAAGAGACAATCAAATCTTTTACAAGCTGGTAGTCTTGTAAATGAAACGCGTTCTTTTGCATAACCAGGAGCGCTAAAAATATCCGTAAGAGAAAAGTTCAAGTTTTTAAGACCGAAACTAACAAGTAATATCTCGGGAATGGTCATCTCCACGAAAAAATGTATATGACATAAACTGTGTATTTTAACGAGATCAACCGTTTTTGTGATATAAGTTCTTGTCCATTTCTAACGGCTTACTAGTTATGCAAAGTTCAACAAAATTAATCCAGAATAAAGATGTCTTCAAATGCTATTCCCAGAAAACTCAAGATATACATTTTATTAGTCAGATAAATATCTTTAATGTACAATATTTTAATCAAAACGCTCCATGTTAAGGGTAGTTTGGGGTGGGAGATTTTACTCAAAATCTTCGTATCGCATCCCTGGAAAATACTAATTTTAAATACCAAGTTTGGTATTTTACGATTATTCGTTACCGTGTTCACTGACACAAGGACACACACACATGGACCTTTTTCTGAAAATGCTTTTTTTGGATACAGAGGACCTTAAAATCATATATTTCCGGTGATATCTCGGTATCGATTTTAGGTGGAGTACAATACCTTCTCTATACACTATGTACATAATACGTGTTGAGGAAGTAAAAAGGGATGCTTCTCTGTGTTTCTCTCTGTCTGTAGACTAACTAAAACACGAAAAATGGGATAAATAGTAAACCTAGTATTTAAGTTTAGTACTCTCAAATAATGCGACGCGAGGATTTTCAGGAAAATCCCTCAGCCTACAACCATCCACTAAATGGGACATATTTCGAAGTGTTCGATTTTATAAATAATTACCCTCTCGGTTTTAGTCAAATTGCCACATAATTAAGTTGTTTGCTTGGCAAGTTAAATGTAATTTGAGCACCATGGCCATGGGCACTGAAGTCCTCTTCGTTCTGAATGACTTTAACATAATTAGTTCACCGTAAGAGATAGACAAAGACTTACTAAAACAAAAATGTGGATCTCATTAAAACGTACATTGTAGTTTTTTTTTCGTAGAGCTAGTCATTTCAGAGATATTCCCTGTTATTGATTGCAGTTTTAAAATTCTTAAAAGTGTTCTCAATCGGAAAGTTCTTGCCCGATTTCACATCTTCTTTGTTTTACTCCAGGCCAACAACCGCACAGTAATAGCTTTTAAAATATTTGACTTTCGCTTTAGAGTATGTATTTCCCTTCTATTTATAAGTAACTAAATAATAAGAACATTTGTAACAATAGTTAGCATTATGTTGATAAAAGAATAACTTTTTTTAAGTTGCTCGTAAAATAGATCGAGAAAATCATATGAAAGGAACATATAAGATTTTTAGAGAAGAATCCATTGTTTGTGTGTGTGTGTGTTTGTGAACAGTATAGCTCAGAAAAGAAAAGTCGGTTAAAAACCAAACTTGTTAATTAAATTCAGCATTTTCCAAGAACGCGAAACGAAAATTTTCAGGAAAATCCTCCCACTATAAACTAGTCCTTACATAGAATATTCTTTAAGAAAATTGTTATTTTATCAAAATGTTTCCACTAATTTTGATTAACGCACAATATGTTTAAGATATCTTTATGATACATGAAATGTATTTCTTTAATTTTCTGGGAACGGTCTCTGAATGTCTGTTCATTCTGGTCGACTTTTGTATAATTGGTAAATCGAAGGAGATACACAAAATGTAAAGATCATTGCCTCTAAAACTGTGAAATTTACAAAAAGAAAATGACAATATCAGTTTTAGATAATGCGGTTTAATTTTTCAATAACAAGGAATATCTTTGGAACGGTTAGCTCTACAGGAAAAAATGTAAGTGACATAAATTGTGTGTTTTAATGAGGTTTATATTTTTTGTATACCAAGTTTTTGTCTCTTATGGTTTACAAGCTACGAAAAGGTCGTCCGGAATGAAGATGTTTCAGAGACTAATCTCAGACAATTCAAGATATATATTCCGTATGTCTTGAAAATATCTTAAAACTATATTTTAATCAAAAGTTTCATAGGCAGTTTTGAGAAACTTAAAATTTTCGAAAACTTTCCATGTAAAGGGTAGTTGGGAAAGGGGATTATCTTGCAAATCTTCGTGTCATCAGATACTGCACTGAACACAGACACACACAAACCCACATATACGCATACACACATAAGACACACAGACACAGAATGGACATTTTTTCTTTCTCTACACGCACTTTATACGTAGTATATAGAGAAGTGTATTCCACCCAAAAATTCGATACCGAGATTTCACCTAAAATATATGTTTTCAAGTTCCCTGAGTCCGAAAAAAAAAAAAAAAAGAATAGAAAAAGTCCATGTATCCGTGTGTGTGTCAGTGGACAGCATAGCTCAAAAACTGTTAAATACCAAAGTTGGCATTTAAGTTTGTTATTTTGCAATAATTCTATAAGAAGATTTTCAAGAAAATACTCCACCACAAACTACCGTTTACAGGGAAAAATTTTTGATAATTTTCTTTTTCTCCAAAATGGATATAACGAATTTGACTAAAATACGGTCTATTAAAGATATTTATATCACAAATAAACTGTATATTTTGAGTTTTCTGGGCATAGGTTCTGAAGACCTTGCCATTCTGGATGAGTTTTGCAAAATTTTGCATAACGGTTAAACCGTAAGAGATAGACAAGAACTTAGCACACAGAATTGTAAATTTCGTTAAAACACCTAATTTATGGCATATACACTTTCTATATAGATCTGATCGTTTCTGTCATATTCCTTGTTATTGGTTTCAATTTTAAACTACTTTAGCTTTTCTCAAACTGGAAGCGACGTTTCGTTTTTTCTCTCTGGTTTTACTGCAGGCCATGCAAAGCGAGGCGAACTTCATTTGTTTCACATAGGACCAGCTTCTAAAAAACTTTGATTCAATTTAGCCTTTTGTATTTCCGTGTGCTCCTACGTACTTACAAGGAAGCAAGCAATAAGGACATTTCTGGTAAGTTTACCTTGATTAGCATGTTTTAGATAAAAGAATGATCTTTTGTGAGGGAAGTTGTTTGTATAACAGCTAGAGAAAGTCATGTGAATGTAACACATCAGAATTTTTTTTATCCACGACATCTCAAAACATGTAATTTCGGTGAAATCTCGGTATCCAATTTTTGTGTGGAATGCAATATCTTCTCTCAACTATGTGCATTTTACATACGTGCTAGAGAAACTATTTATATGTCTCTGCTGCCAGTTCCCGCCAGTACAACCCACACACAGTTGTTTTTAGGTTGAATCCACCTGTATCTGTTGCATGCTAAAGTAATGTTATTGATTTCAGCTTTAAAATACTTAAACTTTCTCATACGGGAACTTGTCAACTCCTGACCACACAAAGAAACACATTTCAAATCCATAGCAACCACATTTTAAAACATTTGACTATCGGTTTAACCTAATGTGTTCCCTTATTTCCCTTCTTATAAAGGAACTAAGTAATAAGACCGTTTCTGCTAATGTTTTAGCATTCCATAGATAGAAGAATATGCTTATTAACAATAGTTTGTTACAGAGATGCAGAGAAAGTGTAGTGAATGGAGCACGCTAGACTTTTTTTTTTTTTTTTAATAGTATTTCCATCAAATTTTCTCAATTCACCTGGTCAAAAGCTTTTGCTTATTCCTTAACGACTAGAAGGTTCTCTCTCTCTCTCATTATAACCTTTAGGATTCCAATTGCATCTTTTATATTTCATCTACCCTGAATCCCACTTTGTTTTCTGTAACGTCTTCCATTCTAATCTGCAATCTTTTAGCTGTTCCTAAGTGAGATGTTAAGCTACAGGTCTTGTTCTGCTGTTTCTTCTTCTTCTTCTTCTTCTTCTTCTTCTTCTTCTTCTTCTTCTTCTTCTTCTTCTTCTTCTTCTTCAGTACAACCATAGTAATCTGCAAGAAATCTTTGGGTCATAATTCCATTGATGGGTCCGGTCAGCTTCCTCATCCATTTATACTATTTTTTTTTTCAGTAGATCCGCTGGTATGCCATTATTTCCTTT
This sequence comes from Hymenopus coronatus, assembly GCA_030762935.1. Lineage (NCBI taxonomy): Eukaryota > Metazoa > Arthropoda > Insecta > Mantodea > Hymenopodidae > Hymenopus > Hymenopus coronatus. The sequence goes on from CM060898.1 coordinate 124,067,293, forward strand.
GGGTTTTCTTATGTTAATATTTTATAGCGTTTTTCAGTTCATTCTTCAAGATGCTTTCTCAATTAATTCTTCATCCTACAGTACTTCTGGTTCTATCTCAATTTCTTGTTGATGATGTCTCGGTGCAAAATTCTTCTATATAAGTCTCCGATGTTTTAAGAATATTTTCTTTATTTGTATCAAAGTTCTTATGTGTATCTTACGTTACAAAACTCCTTGTTCATTTAGCCTCTTAACATTCCAATTCCATTTATTTCTGACACATTACGTCATATTTCCTTGCGTTGATGCTCCTTAACTTCTAACAAATTTCTTTAACGAATTTTTAATTTGATTTTAGTCATTATTGGCTCCTATATACTCACTCTACAATTTTGGTAATTTTTTATTTTATTCTTTCGCCCATCTTTGTTAAGATCTCTTGTGTTACCTTTTCAGCTATCTTCTGCCATGTATCGAACAAAACACTTTGTATACCTTTCCACTCATTTTAAACAGTTATGACATCATTGTGTATTAAAAAGTAATTATTTGATATATTCTTTGTCGTTTTACAATTTCTGTAAGTTTCTTTTTGAATTTATATTAAATCATTTCCTTAACCTCTTCATGCCTTGTCCCTAAGCCTGATAAAAAACAAATTTTTGTGCTATATTGAAGTTGCATTTGGAATAGTCTTCACATATTCCATAATGCCCCCAAGTCTCTGTATGAGTAGTATATAGCCAATCATCAAGTATAGATTTGAGTTTTCTCTACTTTTTCCGTATCTAGCCAATTTGGTACATATTAATATCCCAAGTGCTTTTCCATGCCCACAGTTAATTTTTCTCTGAGCGTATCAATATCTACTCAATCTGGTGCTTATTAATATCTTCAGGGCCTTTCCATGTCTACAATTGAGTTCTCTCTTCTCGCATCTACAATTTAGTTTTTCTCTTCTTGAATCTGTATCTAGTCAATCTGGTACATATTAACAGTTCCAGGCTTCTTCATATCTACAATTTAGTTTTTCTCTTCTTGAATCTGTATCTAGTCAATCTGGTACATATTAACAATTCCAGGTTTCTTCATATCTACAGTTTAGTTTTTCTCTTCTTGAATCTGTATCTAGTCAATCTGGTACATATTAACAGTTCCAGGCTTCTTCATATCTACAATTTAGTTTTTCTCTTCTTGAATCTGTATGTAGTCAATCTGGTACATATTAACATTTCAGGGCTTCTTCATATCTACAATTTAGTTTTTCTCTTCTTGAATCTGTATCTAGTCAATCTGGTACATATTAACATTTCCAGGCTTCTTCATATCTACAATTTAGTTTTTCTCTTCTTGAATCTGTATGTAGTCAATCTGGTACATATTAACATTTCCAGACTTCTTCATATCTACAATTTAGTTTTTCTCTTCTTGAATCTGTATCTAGTCAATCTGGTACATATTAACATTTCCAGGCTTCTTCATATCTGTGATTTCGTTTTTCTCTTCTTGAATCTGTATCTAGTCAATCTGGTACATATTAACATTTCCAGGCTTCTTCATATCTACAATTTAGTTTTTCTCTTCTTGAATCTGTATCTAGTCAATCTGGTACATATTAACATTTCAGGGCTTCTTCATATCTACAGTTTAGTTTTTCTCTTCTTGAATCTGTATCTAGTCAATCTGGTACATATTAACATTTCCAGGCTTCTTCATATCTACAATTTAGTTTTTCTCTTCTTGAATCTGTATCTAGTCAATCTGGTACATATTAACATTTCAGGGCTTCTTCATATCTACAGTTTAGTTTTTCTCTTCTTGAATCTGTATCTAGTCAATCTGGTACATATTAACATTTCCAGGCTTCTTCATATCTACAATTTAGTTTTTCTCTTCTTGAATCTGTATCTAGTCAATCTGATACATATTAACATTTCCAGGCTTCTTCATATCTACAATTTAGTTTTTCTCTTCTTGAATCTGTATCTAGTCAATCTGGTACATATTAACATTTCCAGGCTTCTTCATATCTACAGTTTAGTTTTTCTCTTCTTGAATCTGTATCTAGTCAATCTGGTACATATTAACATTTCCAGGCTTCTTCATATCTACAATTTAGTTTTTCTCTTCTTGAATCTGTATCTAGTCAATCTGGTACATATTAACATTTCAGGGCTTCTTCATATCTACAGTTTAGTTTTTCTCTTCTTGAATCTGTATCTAGTCAATCTGGTACATATTAACATTTCCAGGCTTCTTCATATCTACAATTTAGTTTTTCTCTTCTTGAATCTGTATCTAGTCAATCTGATACATATTAACATTTCCAGGCTTCTTCATATCTACAATTTAGTTTTTCTCTTCTTGAATCTGTATCTAGTCAATCTGGTACATATTAACATTTCCAGACTTCTTCATATCTACAATTTAGTTTTTCTCTTCTTGAATCTGTATCTAGTCAATCTGGTACATATTAACATTTCCAGGCTTCTTCATATCTACGATTTAGTTTTTCTCTTCCTGAATCTGTATCCAGGACTTCTTCATGTGCACGATCTGGTTTTTCTTTTCTTGTATCATTGTCTAGTTAATCTGGTACTTACTAATATCCTCAGCACTTTTCCATGTCCACAACTTGGATTTTCCTTCTTGTTTGAGTATCTAGTTATTCTGGTACTTACTAATATCTCCAGGACCTTTCCATGTGTGTAATTTTAGATTTCCCTTATTGTATCAGTATTTAGTTAATCTGGTACTTACTAATATCTCCAGAATATTTCTATATCTTCTATTTGGGGTTTTATCTTCTTGACTCAGTATCTAGTTTATCTGGTACATATTAATATCTCCAGGACTTTTCCATGTTCACAATTTGGTTTTCCCTTCTTGTAGGAGTATCTAGTTAATCTGTTACTTACTAATATCTCCAGGACTTCTTTATGTCTAAAATTTGTTTTTATCTTCTTGTGTTATTGCCAACTTATATTGATAACAGACATTAAAATGCCTATTTCCTTTGTTATTTCGCTTACCTAATCCGCAAGCACCAGCATTATCCTTCTCATATCTTTCTATAAATGATCTGTTGACACTCACTTTATCTCTTCCCCCTTGGTACAGCATTTTACCTGTGTCTTCATACACTTTATCATCTTCTGCATCACCGTGGTCTGAAGTCGACATATGCACATGTGCTAACAACATTTCCACTGGAGCTACGCTTATTTTTGCAAACAACCACATGACTAACACCCTGCAATTCTGTCAAACTGTTCACTTGTTTATTCTTCATTATTATAAATGAATAAATTTATTTTCACTTAATAATACAGTTAGTTCTATAATACTATTTTGAATCTCATCGCCATACAGATAAAATACAATGGTATAATACTAAATATTTGCGACTTCTCCCGAGTTGGTGTTTAACCTAGTGGGCCGGATAGTTTCAACCTTGTGGTTATTTAACTATCAAGCCAACGTACAACGCCAAATTACCTTGATCTCTATATTTAATTATGTCTCTATCCGATCTAAATCCCAATTTATTTATTTGTTTTCTTCAACTATTTTCTTTTAAGCTTGCCCAGATAATTCCCAAACTCCAAGATTTCGTGCCTACCTTTCATATTCACCAACTCCCCCCTTCCCCATCTTTGTTGGTAAATTAGACCAATTTTCGATCCGTAGTTTTGCTCTCATTTCTTTAGTTTCTACATATTCTAGAATGACATGCCAATAGTTGCCTTGCACTCCACACATCGGTCATCCTCTAGATTTAAAGCTCCTTTTGAACCTTTCAACTCCACTACCTCTTTCTGTTCAGGCACATTCAGATCCGTCCCCCATCCACTTGCCACCTTTATCTCTATCCCATATTCTTTAACTCCCTGTATATTCTAATTGATTTTCTGTTGCTGAAACTGCCTGTTATCTCCTGCATTTTCATAGAATCAATTCTTTGTTTAACTTCTTTCCAAAATCCACTTTATTTGCTCACTCTATCCTGAAACACCATACGATATTTTCCAAGATTTCGTTAAATTTGTTAAGCCACCGGTTTCTCTCTCCCATATTTTCTCTTGTGCCACTAGACAATGTTTCAAGATATATTACACTTACATTCTTGATCCTGAACCAATATTTCAGAATTTTCCATTAATTTTTCTTTACTCTATTCTGCGTAGTTCAACTTGTACAAGTACAACCCCATTTGGTGAGATTTTAGACAGCCCCAAAATTTGTTTACAAAAGTTCCTGCGAATCAAATCTACAATTGGCCATCCCTCCTCAAAGTCCAAACATCATTTTAGCCTATACCACTGCCCCATATATTTTCTCCAAACACATTATATGCATTTTTCTGGTACTTTGTGCCTACCGGCACTAATAGCTAACAAAACTAAACTTTCTTTTGTTAAAGTCTTCGTTTTTGCTTCTAAGCTTTGCTTTGCCTCAAGTAGTCAAATGTATTAACTACCTCCTTTCTGTCTCCTGAACATCATTTTTCATTGATATGAGCATGCTTACATTCTTGTATACCTTTATTTTTTATTTCCGAATATTTATTTTTAGTCCCCACTTCTTACAGAATTTCATATTGCTTCTGTTGATTTGCTAGACCAAGGTTAGTAATTAATACCACTACTAAATCATCGACAAATAGAAGTCCTGGGATCTCAACATTTTAAACTGTGGCATGTGGATGTTGTTCTAATAGGTCATTAATGAATAGGTTAAACAACATAGAACTTAACTTAACCCCTTACCTAAGACTATTTTGTTCAGTTATTTTCAGTCAACTTATGCCATGTAATCTTAATATTAGTATTAGTTTTCATAGTATAAATTTTGCAATGCTTTAATGATAGTATCACATACCCCTGTTCCGTTCAATTTTGGTCATAGTGCATTGTGGCTAATTGTATCAAACGCCTTTTCAAAGTCAACAAACTGCATCGACATTCTCTTATTTTTCCTAAAATCTGCTTGATATACTGATAATTTTTTTTTTTTTTTTTTATGCTGTGCCCAATTTTGTAAATTTCTGCCAACATGCTAGTGTGTAGCTTTCCTAAGACCGACAATTTGGCTAATTATTTTATAATTCGCTGATTTATTTATAACTTTTTCCTTTAAATATTAGTGGGTGAAACATAAAACCGCGGTTGACATTCACCGACAGCTGGTAGAGGTTTATGGAGAGATTGTAATGTCTCGCCAGCATGTCGCAGAATAGTGTCAAAAGTTTGCGACCGGTAGAGAAAACGTCATCGAGGAGAATCACAGTGACCAACCCAGCAGGTCATCCGCAAATTAGAACGTAGCTCGCGCAGAGGAGCTGATTCAAGTCAACAGGAGGATCACGTTACTACATATGACGGTAGAACTGGAATGTATTTTGAAAGTATTCATAACGATATTCTGCAGTGCCTGAAAGCTTGTTCCCAAAGGGTTCCACGAAATCTGTCCAGCCAACACAAGGAGAAGCGCATGGGGGCAAGTCTGCAACTTTTCCAACGGTTCTCCAAGAGGGAAACAGTTTTCTTCGTCGCGATTTCACGGGTGACGAAATGTAGATCCACTACAATACCCCTGCAGTAAACGATCGTCAATTGACTGGAAACACCCATCTTCTTAACACAAGGTAGCGTTATCTGCCGGGAAGGTTATGACCACAGTGTTTCGGCAGCGCGGGCGACATACTCGTGGAGTATTTGGAAAGGGTGCATACGGTGACCGCTGACCGACACTGCAAGATCAAGACACGATTGCGCAAAGCAATAAGAAGGAAATGGCCAGGACTCTTCACCCAGAGTGTAATCTTCCTTCACTACAACGCGCGACCTCAGACAGCCCAGAAGACCACCAGACTGTTGAAGCAATTTCGCTCGGATATCATCGGCCACCCTCGTTTCAGCCCAGATCTCGCTCCAAGCGACTTTAAACTTTTCCTCACTTGAAGGAACACATAGGAGGCCGACGATTTGCTTCAGATGAGGAGGTGCAACACGTCACGAAAACATGGCTGTACACACAAGGACAGGATTTTTACCAGGAGGGAATATTCAAACTGATCCCACAAAGTGACAAGTGCCTCAATTGATATGGAGACTGTGTGGAAAAATAACCTAATGTATTTACTATCAGAAGGATGTATTATTTGTACAAAATGGAATATACTCGTGTCTCTACAGGCTTTGTAACCTTAGTTTCTGATCATCCTTTTCTAACCACGATTCTACAATGACATTCATCATTATACCTACATCTCTTTCAGCACAATTTCCACCTGAACAGATTACTGCTTAACTACCGGGAAATTACACCTTCTAGTTTATTACGGATAGAACGTAGAATAGCATAAGCCACTTTACACTGTTGGTCCAGCTCACATAACTTAAACCCGTTATATTCTTTCCGCATTAGTCTACATTTATTATTAAGTTTTCTAATTTTGCTTTGTGTTTTAATGTCCTGAAATTCCATGTTCATATGTAAACTCCCTGGACGTGCTGGATTTTTTTACCAATTATTAATTGTGGAACTGTAACGGTCAGAATTGTTATAAATTTGTCATCCGCTGAAGCTTTATAAAGAACACATTAAATTAATTTGCCTTTTGAAGTACATTTTTTGTATCACTATGGGTGGGGACTGATTTTCGACTGTTTTACATTAGATTTTTGCGCGTGTTGCTTAGAATGGATGCTGGCAGAAAGTAAATGTTACTAAAATATTGTTTGATACTTACTCGATAGAGCCTTCACCAAAAATTGTCAGCATATCGGCGACTGTGCCATTCATCCAGTAGTGCTCTGCAAATGCGTGTATTCCAAAAAAGAAGAGGCCGAAACTTATGTTCTGCTTAAATAAATCAAATGTTGCCAGATCCACATTGTAATTTGATAATCCTGTCACATTTAATTCGTCGATTGTAGCATTCAATCTGTGAAACGAAAACAACGTTGTTAGTTAAACATGCAAATATCATGTAAGACAGTTGTATAAAACGTTTAGTGGACTTAAATTGTTAAATATGTAATATTATTTAGTTTCTAAGTAGTATAGGGTTGCGCAGATATAAATAACGCGCCTTCCATTTGAATTCAAATAAGATATTTCAGATGTGTATTAACAAAAAGTTGTAAGTTAAAATTGATTCCCAAAATTAAATCTATATTTACGGAAACCCGCTATGTTTTCGGGCAGACAGTGCAATCCAAAAATGTGTTTTAAAAATGGCGTGTACAGAATGTGAAACGGGAAAGGATTCTCTCATTTCGGACTCCAGGCTGTGCTGTAAATGCGAGAAAAAAATAAAAAAAGACTAAACGTTGAAGTTGCCGCCATTCGTATGAGAACTTTTATATCAGTTGTACCTGAATATGGTTGCATGTGCACAGCTGTGTGTACCTACTGCAGGGAGCCAATTACAATATCTTAATTAAATGATGACTTCATTTAAGCAATTTGTGTGTATGTATTTACTCTATGCTGGCTGGGCCACTTCTCTCTGCGTCACCCGTTATATAATAATTTGGCTAACCTGCGAGTGAACATTTTCATGAGTTGAATACGTTTGTGCAATACTCTCCTTTTAAACTTTAATGTCAACCGGCGCAGAAAACGCGCCCTGCCTGACGCGGGAAAATAAGCCAGATTTCCTAAGATATATGGAATAAGTCAGAAAACGCGGAAAAAGTCAGAGGTGATTCATGTTCCTTTTTTTAGCGTTTCTGCGCAGTGCAACAATAAACGTTTAAGGCTGCCTAAGGTCAAATGCAGATAAAACTTGTAGAAATTATAAGTTTTAACAATGAGGTACAGTGCGCTGCTCTGTTAAAAATATCGTTCTCTCAGCTTTGATTTTCTTGTAGTTTTCAAAATATTGGCTAACCATCGGTAGAAATACTAAAATGCGGTATTTTCAGCATCAAATTAAAATTTTAGGTAAGAATTGGCATCTACTGTACAGATAGAAAGCTAAATTTGGATTTTCAAAATTAAAGAATTGCTTAGAAATTAATTAGGTAGCTATAAACCACTTAGATTCACATTTTACTATATCAAAACAAAAAATAGCATTAAGGGCTGTTGTGCAACCTCCACAATACCTACGCTACCTTTTCAAAAAGTCACAATGAGCCTCGTTATATTTGGTTTCTACGATAGCTACTCAGAGGCTCTAATGTAAATATTTAAGACAATAAAGTAAAGATGCCATTTGAAATGATCTAATGAGCCATAAATACTTAAATATTCTAGCTGCTGTTACCTCGTTTCCTATATCAGAACGTAACATCTGCAGATTAAAATGTCCTTTCTAAGCATTTTACATGTTTTATATTTCTTTAACATTTGCTCCCAAAGAGATACCATTTATAAGCTAAATTAAAACATCCAACGAATTATGAAAAACGTAACTAAAAATTTTAAATCAAATATAAAACTGAAAGTTAGCTATATCCTCTGCTTCATTTATTACGGACTTCTAGAACCCATAAGAAAATTTTATTTTTTATTTACAATTAAACAAAATCAAAAATTAATTCAATTCCTTAAATAAATTCACTCTGAAATTTACTCTTCTCTTTTATTTTAAAAGAATAAGCTACGCAAATAAAATGTAAGTAATGACACAACATACCTTTAAAGAATTTCCCATTACAGTGATCCTCGTGTTTAGTAATTTAAATAAATTTTGTTTTCTTTTCTTTTCAAAATGTACTTATCATAAAAGTAACTATTTATACACTGTTCCAGTACAAAGTTATGTTCTCCCTCCAAAATCCTGGTACCCCGAAGATTGCCGGTGTCAGAAGAAATAGAAGTGTTTACTATTTCTTGTTCTTATGCACTTTTGACACAATTCTTCTATAATGATACTAGTGCCCTCCTTTCCTGCTTTCTTCCCCACATTTTATGCTGTCTACTCATTCAGCTCTTCCTGTAGAATGCATAATTTTGTTTAAAATTAGGTTGCAATTATTTTCTTGCTCTTCGCCACAGCGTCAAGTATAAAATGAAAGAGGAAAGCACGAAGAAGAGTTGGAGCCGCTTCACCACCATCCGCCGAACTCACTTGGCGCAGCAACCAACACGTCGTCGCAGTCACAGTCATCTACGTCGCACACACATCTCGATCTCTCAAGCTGCTGCGTTTGAGGTATGGTGCTGGGAGTTTGATAGAATGGGTTTGACAATATTGCCCGGAACAGTTGGTCTTCTCTCACGAAGGCAACGGTATCCTTAGCGCTGCAACCTGCCCTGCCGCCACACGCTACTCTTACTGTGGCAACAGCATCACACAACCATTCACAAGCCACGACTAATACTCCGCCCCGTGTACTATGTTAATTGCAGTAGCACCGGTCCCTACATAGACCAGGAGGCGTACCTCAGTAACTCCCGCCCGCAGACGCTAGCAGAGCACTTGCAGTATATACAATTCCACCACCCAGAAACACAGATGCCATCATACCCATCACCATCGCTCCGCCGCCACTTACTTGCAGCCTCAACACCGATATTCAGATGGCCATACACGAGAGCAGCACATCCCTGTACAATCTACATACCAGACATCTCAAAACACCATCCTACTACAAGAGCTACTAGAGGCCGTACAGTTCAGTGCCTCTCGCAACCTCCCATAAGGATCAACAGTCACCCACACGAGCTTCATGGACGAAATCCAAGACCTCCATGCTGAGATCCTGAATCTGTCAAAGCAACCCTCCACATTGAAAGAACACCTGAACACAACATTCACCGACACCACCAACGCGATACAAGAGATTCAGCAGAGCACTATAGCCAACATTATCGTCTATACTAAGGGTCTGACAGATGACGACAGACACACAGATAAAACCTCTCCGCAGAGTTACACAATGTTGGAAGGATACTCATTGGCTACATGTTGTGATTATCCTAACGCCAGTAAAGTCATTCCTACTGACACATCATGATACGCATGTTGATGTCAGGGTCTAAGCCCGACATTGGGCTATACCACCCTGCAATATACTGCCAATGATGACCACCCTTAATCTCTGGGTGCGCAATGCACTACTGGACATACTTTTCTCCCTTGGAAATAATACATTGTACAATCACAGAACAAAATAGCTTTTCACCAGTACCACGGAACACTCTCCTGTTATATCGCTCAGTTAAGTCCCTCAAGCTCTGATACACATTCTTCCTCTTCAACTTTCCTCGGGTTTTTGAACCCGGCTCTTCATGTCTGAGGTATTTGGGGTGAATCCTAAACAGCGTATCCGAATGCAATTCTTCGGAATATACTAAAGGCAAACGTTTCACTGCTGTAATCTTTAAACCCTGTTGACGATCCAGTTCTGCAACTCGAGCTCATCAAAGAAAATTCTGAACAGCGTGTCTCGATGCACATTTGTGGAATCTAATAAAAGCAAGGGTTCCACTGCTGCAATATGTACACCCTGTTGACATTCTGTTCTGTATTTCTGAGATCATCAGGGTAAATCCTGAACGCGTGTCTCGATGTAGATCTGTGGAGCCAACTGAGGAAAAGACACCCTGTTTCCATCTGTGAACCTTCACGTGATGGAACCAGGCATCAGCTGACGGAGGACCACAACATGGTGAGGCAGCACAAATTTTTGGAATATATTTTTCACTTTGGCTGTAATAATATTCTCAAACGTTGATGTCATGCTTTTTCCTTTTACTTTCTCTACACGTAATATGTACATAGTGTAAAGAGGAGGTACTGGATTGCACCCAAAAAGTCGATATATATATGCATATTTCGTGGAGTTGACGGTTTTCGAGATATTTCTTGTTTTTCTTGCTTAACGACCTTTAACCTGGTTGGTCATGTCGGACGATGGATGAAAATTAGTGAAATGATCTCGGGATCCATAGAGCTTAAAGTTACTCGACATTCGTCTTCTCCGGATAAGGGAAAACCCCCCAAAAAACCTTATCCGGGTAACTCACCCTAGCGAGATTCGATCGAACTCGCGACCTGTTGTATGTGAGGCAGGGCAATATTTCTTGATATTGGTTTCAGTTTTAAAATACGTATACTTTTCTTATACGGGAGCTAGTCAACTTCTGACCTCGCAAAGAAATGGATTTCAGTCTAATAGCAACTGCATTTTAAAGCATTGACTGTCGATTTAGCTTAGTGTATTTCCTTATTATTATTTTTTTTTTGTAGTATATGTTTTGTAAACATACTTAAATATACAATCAAAATATCCATATCAGCTTTTTTGCTTAACAGTTCACCATCTAATTGCAAATTACTTTAGATTTGCGTCTCGTGGAGCAATTTGAATATTACATGTTCAACAAATCTGATGTTTTTTACAAAGTCGAACATTTCGAAAAATCTTACAGAGAGCAGTTTGGGGTTCGGGAATTTTTCTGAAATCATCCCTGTTACTTCTTTATAAGATAATGAGCATATATGCCAAATTTGGTACTCTACCACTTGTCGTTTTTGAGTTATACTGTTTGAAGTCATAGAGACAGACACCCGCCGTACCTTTTTCTAAACATGTTTTCTTTGAATTAAGCGGTCCTCATAACATGCATTTTCGATGACATTTCTGTATCGAATTTTTGGGTGGAATGCCATACTTTCTCTATCTATTTTGTGTACTACATGGTAGAGAAAGTAAATGAAACAATTACTGAATATCAGGGAAGAGGGAAACACCTCGCTCTTCGACCCAATGCTGGTCTTTTATGCTTGCCGCGCTAGGAGGAACGGATGAAATAAAAGAATCCTAGGAGACTAAAGACCACGGAATAAGCCAGCCAACAGAGGGGCGATGAAGTTTCTAACGACTCCATGCTTGATGGCCTAACCTCATTTGAGAGAAGACTTCCCTCTGGCAGAACCGGGGAAAGCCTGAGGCGGCTCAGAGAACGTTGCCCCTACCAGGGCCGAGAATAACTTTCCAACTATAGCATCCGCACCATCTGTCCGACACTACGCAGCCCCTAATTCTACTTGAAACATGAAAGGGAAAGCGAAGTTACGAGAAATGAGGGAAAGGAAATTCGCAAAAAAGTTAGACTTGTCAACTGGGGAAAGCCACCAAAACCAATAGCCGAAGTGACCATCGTCATGAATCGAAATCAGGACATCTCGAATGCGAACCTTGGACTTTGCCGCAGTGCCTTATCGTTCGGTATCGATCAAATACACGGGCAACCTAAATCTCTGAATTAGTTTACAAATATCCAATATCAACATTCTGAAATCAAAAAATGAAAATACGAGTGGAAAGTACAGAGTATGTGCTCCATTCATATACTGTTCTCGATCTATTCTGTAACAAACTATTCCTAAGGACGCTTATTCTTTACATAGTCATGCTAATCAGATAAACGTTTGAAGAAATCATTTTATCGAATTTTCTTATAGATTCAAGGGTATCATGGAGTACACTACCCTAAACCGACACTCAAGTATTTTAAGAGTTGGTCATTATGTGAAAGAATAAAAATGTAGTTATAATTGAAAAGTAAGCATTATCGTCTCCTGTTATTAAATGCATAAAATTAAGTACCTTATGCAGAAATATTTTATATAAACATTTAAAACATAATATGTTAGAATAATATGTATAAAAGAAAATGTAAATAGTAGTTCTCTTAGTTATAAATAAATATATCGGCATGCAGAGTTATTAAATAAATATAACAATATTTAAGGAAAATTAAGTTGTTATTGCATAATAATTAATCAAATAAAATATTGATATAAATAGTAGTATAAAGAAATATAGTTAAATATAAATAAAACATGGCTATTTATACACATAATAATTAATTTATAACAAAATATTTATTGCAATTAATGCGTGGCGTGTAATTTTAATAATGGCAACGCTGCTGTATAAGCGAAACGAGACGGAGTTAATTTGTTGTCAGTTCTACCACATGTTAATGTATGTCTGATCTTCCCCACCCTATAAATCGATTCTTCCGCCGCACTCATAACGCATACGCAGTGAAGAGCTGAAGTTAGTCTCCCGTTAGTGTCCGCTCTAAACGGTTGTGTTTCGTCATGCGCACAAAGCAAGAACAGCGATCTTGGCTGAAAATTGAATTAGCCCGTGGTCATACAGCACAACAATGTCATGATGGTATTGTCGAAGCATATAGAGAGGAGGCGTTACCATGCAGAACTGTGACAAAATGGCTTCGAGCTTTCAACGAATGATGTGACCACGTAGCAAACTTGCCTGGGCTAGGCCGTCCGAGTGGTGGTGAAGAGGATGTGCATGCTGTCTCTGCGGTATTAGACATTGTCGACAACAGACGGTTCGTAAGCTAGTCCAGGAGATAGGAAAATCGCATATGACTGTGTTTCGTATTCTAAAGAAACGCTTAAAAATGAGAAGAGTTGCATCTCGGTGGGATATTTGGTATTTGACTGAGGCACAGTGATGGCTATGGTATGACGCCTCTCAAACTCACTGTAACCCTCCCATCATTTTGTAAAATAATGCATAGGGCATGTAAAACACCCTATAGCTGATCTGTACCGTCGTTGCGGATAGGAAGTGCTTTTGCATCCACCACTTTCACTGGACTTAGTCGCTGTGGTTATGACTTAATTCCAAATATGAAGGAACCCCTTCATGAGTTGTTTCTGCACTGCTGACGATATTCTGCAGGCAATAGGGCGGACCATCAGAAACATGTACAGAGCAGAATCTGCTATAAGAATACTACACCTTCCACATCAGTGGTAACGAGTTGTAGACAATGCTGATTACTGCATTGAAGGACTCTATAAATTTCTATATCACCTATAGATTTGTAATAAATAAAAGCTGCCACTATTCAAGTTACAACCTATGTTTATACTTTACTTACCAGTACCTTTCGCTGGATACCACTTGCAGAGTTGCTGGCTCTCCAGTAATATTCTTGTTTAGTTTGTTTATTTTACCACATTTCAATTACACTTTCTCATTTTTACTTTCTCTATACGTACATAGTGTATAGAGAAGGTACTGCACCCAAAATTTGATACGGAGATTTCACCGGAAATGCAAGTTTTGGGTCCCTCTGAATCCAAAAAAGCATTTTCAGAAAAAGGTCCGTGTATGCGTGTGTGTGTGTGTGTGTGTCTGTGGACAGCATAGCTCAAAAACGAAAAGACCATTAAATACCAAACTTGGTATTTAAGTTTGGTATCTTCCAAGGATGCGACACTAAGCTTTTCAAGAAAATCCCCAAACCGCCAAATACCCTTCATGGAACTTTTTTAGAAAATTTTGAGTTTCTTAAAAATTGCTCTAACGATTTTGATTAAAATATCGTGTATTACAGATATTTATCTCACAAATAAAATGTATATCTTGAATTTTCTGGGAATAGCCTCTGAACACCACTTTATTCTGGATCAATTTTACGGAATTTTGCATAGCTGCTAAACCGTAAGAGATGGATAAAAACTTACCACACAAAAAATGTAGAGCCCTTAAAACACACAATGTATGTTATATTCATTTTTTTGGTTGAGTTGACCGTTTTTAGATATTCCTTGTTTTAGGTTTCAGCTTTAAAAAACTTATACTTTTCTCATACAGGTGTCAATTTCTGTCCATACAAACAATAATAAGACTACATCTACTAATATTTATCTCGATTAGCATGAAGTAAATAGAAGAATAAGCTTTTTAACAATAATTTGTTACAGAGATGAAGAGAAAGTAATGTGAATGGAACACATCAGATCTTTTTCTATTCTAATTTTTAGTTTCTCTGCACATACTATGTACATGGTGTATAGAGAAGGGATACCATTCCACCCAAAAATTCGATACCGAGATTTCACCGGAAATAGACGCTTTAGGGTCTCCTGTATCCAAAAAAAAAGAAAAGGATTTTCAGAAAAAAGGTCCTTGTGTGTGTGTGTAAACCATGTGTATGTGAACACGATAACTCGAAAACGAAAAGTCGGTAAAATACCAAATTTACTATTTAAGTTTACTATCTTTCAGGGGTGCGAAACGAGGATTTTGAGAAAAATCCCCCACCCCCAAACTACCCTTACATGGAACAAATTCGAAAAGTTTGATTTTCTCAAAAATGGCTGTAAAGATTTTGATTAAAATACCGGATATTAAAAATAATATGGCAAATAAAATGTGTATCTTGAAATTTCTGAGAATAACCTAAAGACCTCTTTATACTGAATGAATTTTGCTGGTCAAAAAAAAAAAAAAAACAAAAAAAAAAAGCATAGATCACGTTAAAGCACACAATTTGTGTTATATACGTTTTTTGTGGTATTGACCATATCTGAGATATTTCTTATTATTTGTTTCAGATTTAAAATATTTAAACCTTTCTCACTCTTTTCTCCTGAAAACGGATTTGTGCATGGTAATTAGCTTTTAAAAGGTTTGATTCTCACAATAGTCTAGTGTGGTCCCTTATTTTCCTCCTACTTACAAGGAGGCAAGTAATTAAGACAATTTCTGCTAATTTTCATCTCTCTTGTCATGCAGTATATACAAGAATATGCTTTTTAGCAATAATGTGTTACAGTGATGTAGAGAAAGCCATGTGAATGGAACACATCAGAATTTGTATTTGTTGATTTCATATCTCAATGTTACTTTTATACTTTTGTTAAATATGTGAACAAATTAAATAACAGATAAATTACTGTTATGTTTGGTTTTTAATCAAATTAAGGCTTAACTATATGCCCCAGGTACTGGGGTACTATAATCTGATTTTGTTTAGTTTATTTAGCTCACTGCAGTACGGCCACAAGGCGGTCATCACATCAGTTAATTACAGCAAGGATCATAAGTGCATCAGCAAAGTCTAGTATAAAGACTTGATTTCCCTTCATTACCGTAACGCAGCAGCAGCCGTAAAAAGGATTATTACAGCCTTAATGGCAATCCTGCTACTTATCAAGCAGTGCATTAACGGTTAGTAAGATTCAGGGTTTATAGTGCTTAACTGTGGATTTATCTTTTGAGAAATTTCAATACAGTTTGGGTAAATATCAACCAAAATTATGGTTGCCTCATTTTTCTTCACTTTTTACGAGCACGTGATAGATAATTTAATTAATATCAGTTGTTTAAAATAATGCTAAAATAGATATTTAAGATTTTATTTTTATTTCCTCTACACGTACTATTTGTTTTGCATTCTACGCTAAAAGTATATACTGAGATTCCATCGAAAATACATGTTATAGAGTATCAAAAGTAACATTTTTGAAAAAGGTCCGTGTGTATGTCCGTGAGTGTGAACAGGATAACTCAAAAACGAAAAGTTGGTAAAATACCAAACTTAGTATTTAGGTTAAGTATTTTCCAAGAATATGCCACAAAGACTTTGAGAAAAATCACTCCATCCCAAACTACCGTTTACATGAAGAAATTTCGAAAATTTTGATTGTCTCAAAAATAGCTCTAACAATTTTGATTAAAATATACATTGAATTATCTGGGAACAGCCTCTGAAGACGTCTTTATTCTGGATGATTTTTATGAATTTTGCATAACTGATAAACCGTAAGAGATAGACAAACATTACTACACAAAAAATGTAGATCTCGTTCAAACACACAACTTTTGATATTCACATTTTTTCGGAGAGTTATCCATTTCCGAGATATTTCTTGTTATTGGTCTCAATTTTAAAATACTTAAAACTTTTCATATACGGGAATTTGTCAACTTCTGGCAGTGCCAAAAAAGTACATATTTCACCCATATGGCAACCAACTTTTAAAAAAATATGACCCACTTGTGCCAAGTATATTGCCTTATTTCCCTTCTACTTACTCGGAAGCAAGTAATAATGTCTATCTCGATTAGCATGAAGTAGATAAAACAATAAGTTTTTTTTAACAATAATTTGTCACCAAGATGTAGAGAAAGTCATGTGCATGGAACACATCAGATTTTTAATTAATGGATTCGCAAATGCTTATAACAGTTTCTTAAACAACCTGTCGATATTCTGTGATGCACTGCTGCATAAAGAGACGACTTGTTATAAGTGTACAAACAACTTTCAACTTTCGTTGTCTCAAAACGGTAGATCTTCAGTTACTTAGTTCTAGTAGTAAACTCTCGATGTAACAATACATTATACACTTCTACATCATTTTTGTGACTAAATTCAACGAAGCATTGCGTTAAAGGTAACTTATTATTGAGAACATGGAGAACTAGTAATTATAGCGGTACCCTATGGATGGTCGGCCATATTTTGGGAAGGTAAAATATACTATCAATCCGTCTTTGTTATAGGAAGTTTAGACAGTATATGTCTTGTCCCGGAGAAAAGAATTATTCAGAAGGGAAATATAAATCAGAGCTAAGAATATAAATTATATTAAGAAGAGAAAATATAAATGTACAGTGAAAATGGGAAGGGTAGAAAGAGTTTTAACACGTGTAAGTCACGAGCTCGGGGTACAAGATCCCGTTACTACCGTTAGGGTAGAGCGCTGACCCGAAGGAAAGGGGTGAGAATGCCCTGTACGAGGGAACTAACGGGACAGCAAACAATGTTATCTGTTCAGGCGACACTGTTTAAAGCACTTGGTTGAACGACCTCTGCTCAACCAAGATGTGATATTTAGAATCCGAGGTGGAGTCGCACAGGCTACCTTTTAATTGTGAGCACTAGACCAAGATGTGATATTTGAGCGCGTGGTGTAACCCTTAATTGTGACGGAAGTAAGTGATTTTAAGACCGATCATAGTACGAGACATATCACTGCATCAAACTAATAAGTAATAAAAGTCGCGTGCGGGTAAAGTATAACGTCACAGTAGAAAATTAAGAAGTACACACGTGTGTTCGACGGCGGATAAAGGCCGGACTAAAGCACTTGTGTCTCACCACTAACTGAAAGAGTTTCCATGCTAATAAAAACCCTGAGCTAAGCCACCCACAAACCCACACCATTCCCACTAACCATAACCTGCACCCCGGATACGAACCAGTACCGCCCCAAAGTACACTGGCAGAATGTGGGGCTGAATTGCACCAACATAAATAGCCGTATTCTATTATGCGCTAATTAAAAGTAAGTACGAAGAGTCAGAGATATTAAAATACAGGAAGAAATAGAACAGATAAAGTGGGAGATGTGTGGGAAAAATTCCTTGCATAGGATATTTTGGAAAGGAGCAGAATTAAGACTAGAAAGATAAGATAAACTCTTCAAGTGACTGAGGCCTAAAAGCGCAATTTTTAAGATAGCGCTACACACGAATGATTTATTAGATATGAAAAAGCAATTTTGACACAATTTAATAGGTAATGTGGTATAACAAATGGTTATGAGTATTTGGATAAAGTAAACAAGTGATTAATTTAATTGTTTTCTCACAGAAACCGTGTGCTGGACAGAAGTTGAATATTTAGAGTCAGTCTGAAAAATTGAATGCCAATCCTGGGTCTTGAAGTTCTTACGACATTATAAGTCGCCATTGGGGTTGTCACCTCAAAATAATTTGAGATCACCTTGTGATTTACCGGAAAATATGCGAGTCAGTTGAGGAATTTAATGTTATACCGGCATGTTGCCATGGTAGCTCAAAGGTAGAGCAAGCGGCTAGAGACCGGGAGATCCGTGGTTCAAATATCGGCTATGACATTGCATTTTCAGTCCAACAAGAGATTATTTCTGATGACTATTACGTTCATGACACGTGATTGTAGGAAGTGGGCAATTCAGTACATTGGCGTGTAAAATACCAGCCAATCGGATCTCATTATCTTTGCATTTTCATCGTTTGTTTTATCACAGCTACATGTAAATGCTTTTCTAAATTTATCGCATTCAGATGCATTAGTTTTTTCCTCTGAATATCAGTGTGCAGTGATATTCCCGTACATAGTGGCAAAAGTTTCAATATGTATATTCATTGGAATCATGCTTTACTAAGCCAAAATAATTGAATGTAGCGGTACAAAGAGATCTGAAATTTATGATATGGTCATCAAGTTGCAGTGTTTTCGGTGCAAATATACGTCAAGATAAATGGGATTTTAGGAATATTATTCTTCGTGTTTATATATGCTAATCATGGCTATTTTATATACAAAATAGTCTTATTAAATACAACTCGAGCTTCAATTTATCGATAAAAATTAGAGCTCTCGTTATATTACTTATAAAAAAATATTCGATTGTAGATTGCCGTGTACAGTTACAGCTAATTATTACATTTACGATTTGGTATTTAGTACTACTGTGCGACAACTCCTATACACTGCACAGATTTCAAAGAAAGGCTAAAATGTAATTTATGCTAACACTCGGCCATTTTTTGCTATCTGAATCGCCTAGAGGAAGAAGTGCATTAATGGTGGTCCGACTGGCGGAAAACCCTGTCACATTCATTCTTCACTGCCTATTACTCCTTCAGTATCATTTATTTGTTGGTTGTTACCAGTTGTACTTGTTTTCTGGCAGTGAAACATGGAAAATATGCTGACATCTTTCATCGTCCTTACTTCGCTGGCTTTCGTATTGTTCCAAGCGGGTGTTGGGAAACGAGGGAAAACTTTGCAATCAGAGATTGAGATTAGGCAGTTAAGGATTGCCAACTGCCATGTGCAATGTATTGCTATCTCTTTCTACTTACCATATTTCAAGTTAAAGCAACAGAGTAAAAGAATAAAACACTTTGACTGGAAGCCTTTTGAAAGTGTAAATTCCTTTCAAGAAAAGTTACTATTAAAGCCAGATACTGAGAACAATAGGGGTTTCTGGGTAAAGTACTTGAACCCTCGACCATTGAGTACTACATATTTTGTATCATACTTTCAAAACATTCAAAATTTTCCAATTTATTTATAATATTTGTATTATTTGTTGGCCCTAAAAAGCGCTAATAGTGGGATTTGGAAGCAGTAAATTGGATAAAATCATGCAGTATTAATATGGAACGTCCAGGGACTTGACAAATAGAGCACAATGAAGGGAATAGCGTTATAATTGGGAGCATAATCACCGGGTTTTCTGACTTTTTGGCAGTACAACAGTGGAAAGCTCCTTGAGGATATATAAAACAGTGTGGAGGAAAGAAAATTACATGGAGACATGCAATAAACAAGGACGAGAAGGACTCGCATGAGTAAGAATAGGCGTCAGGAACTTGTAAAATAAGGCACGAAGAATGAAGCAAAATGGCTTTCGTTAGCTATTATATTGCGATCAAATAAAGATAGGAGAGAATACATTTGGCAAAAGGAAAGGAAAAGTGGATGGGAAAACTTAATTAGAAGGATTTTGAATGAAAAAGGAGGAAAAATATAAAAACTACAGAAGTGGTAAGATCAGAGAATAATGGTTAAGAAAGGCTAAGAAGCAGAAAGAACTAGAAGAAGATGAAATATGTAGTAGAATAGTGTACAACGGAGACCCAGGATCATCAATACACAGAAAGAATAAATTGTGTGTATTGAGACCATGAAATCATTAGCACTAGCAACCAGCCAATGTGTTAAAACAGCAAGATAGTTCAACATTTTCAGATATTATGTAGATTAATTGAATTATGTAATGTTGATTATTTCGGTCATTACGCGCTACTTTTTATGCAAGGCAGTCAACAATGTCAACATTAATATTATAGCTATAAACATCGTATACAGCTACACATGAATGTAATCAGGAAAACATCAATGCGATTAATAGCATCTATATAAACCACTGGGACATTCAATAAGTCCTTAGAAAATCCAAGAAATTGCACTCGTAGAATCGAAAAAAGTTTGTATTTAGAAACTGTCGTCTCTTATTAGATGACAGTTACATTTTTAGCAATATCCGCCACGTGGTTTCGTTGCCATAGGCGATTGAATCAACATTCTTGTGCTTATTTAGAAAGAAAAAAAAAACAGCTTCGTGCGGTGACTAAACACTTCTATTTAAAAGACATACTGAAAGAGATAAAAGCCGAGTTGGATAAAGTTCTTGGCAAATCTGCTCCTGCGTGTGCACCAATTTACATTTGAATTTAAACGTGGTTGTACATCCACAACATCGTCCACTAGAAACGACTCCCTCCGAAATGTTTGCCGAAATCCAGGATATGGGTTTGAGTGACAAACGAATTTAAGTTCAGATACAGCAGAGGCCATAGGCATATTACAAGGTTTCAGTGTTCTCAATTTTGCACCAAAAATTAAGTCTGACTGACAAAGGTCTCGGCAAGATTGGTGCCGCGTTTGCTTTCAATGGAGAATAAACGCAGTTGTGTGATCAACTCTGAAGCTGGTTTGGCATTTTTCCGTAGGAATCTTGAGAGTTTTTGCATCAATACATAACTGTGTATCCAACATGGATACACTACTACACTCCAGAGACTACAACAGTACAATCGAAACAGTGGGGTTTGAAAGGCTAACCGGCTCCGAAGAACGCAAAGGTGGTGAAGTCTGCAGACAAGGTGACGGCTTCAGTTTTTTGTGATGCACACGGATTCATCTACTTTGATCAATTTGAGACTATTAGTTAGCCTCATAATAGTAATAATAATAATAATAATAATAATAATAATTGCTTCCTTTGTGTAAGTCACGTTCGAGTTTAGTATAAGGGGAAACCACAGTTTAAAGCACACAAGGGGACTTCTTTTTTATATTCGTGGTATCACGTGATTATTATGACGCATTCTGGGAGATTTGCAATGGTTTTTGGGTAACGATGGTGTCAGTTTGGTGGACCTTCCAACCAATCAGAAAGAAGCCACTATGACACCGTTTTTTGTATATAAGAAGTAAGGTTTGGCACATCGAGGTCGTTTTGCTAAGAATTCGCCCGTGAGAGAGGCAATGACGTTTTGTTAAGAATTTGCCCATGAGAGAGGCAACGTTGTCGGATGTTAAGAGTTCGCCCGTGTGTGGGGAAAGGTCGTTTGTTAAGAAGTTCGCGAAGTAAGTTTATTATAATAAGAAACTGTATGTGAAGTAAAGTAACGTCGCTCAACTCTTGAACAGTTGGCTCGTGATTAGGTGAGAGTGAATTGTGCCATGTACTCAACTAAAACAGTGTAATTGAAAGTACTTGTGAGTAAGTGTTAAAGAACACCAGTCAGCAGTATAAAAGTGTATAACCAGGTGCTTGTCTTCAAAACTCCTTTAGAATAAACATCAGTAAAAGGTTACAAGAGTTTTCTTAACAATTACAAGATAACTCCTACAACTCCTCCTACTAGCCAAATCCACGCCTGGAACAATCAATGTTCATGCAAGACTGAGCAACACCGTGGCAACTCATCCCAGAAGAGCTTCAGTACCAGGTACGTGAGTGTAGTGGATTTGATTGGAAGTGACACTTAGTCACGCTGCACATAAGCACCCAAAGGGAGGTGTAAAATCAACAAACTAATATACTCCCGCATATGGCACATGACGTGCACCACTAACAAGCATCGAAATCTCCGCGGCCACTTACAGAAATGATGAATGATACATGGGCAATATTATGCATCGTTATTGTAGAATTAAGGTAAGGAAGGAGTATAAACTGTCAAGGTCGGCATATAGCGGCGCGCTTTTAAGCATATGAGTTACCTTTACTTGGCTGTCGTAATGATGGAGTTGGATTGTAATTATTGCTCTCAACACTGCAACCTAAGGCTTTGTTGCATTATTTCCTATCACTATTGATGTATTTAATAGTACTATTACTTCAATAGAAGGCAGCAGTTTGTTAACTAAGGTTTCTTTAGGAGAGTCATCATTTTGGTTTTAAAAACCCAAAATGTCATATCTTTTTCCACCCAGAACTTCAAAATTTTCTGTGTTAGAAACCCTGCATACATACTCTAAAGATTCCCATTGTATGGATCCCATCAAGAGCCCGGTTATCAGGTATGTTGAAACAAAATATGTCTTCAGTAAGCGAGAAAGATTATGGTTATTCCAGTCTGCTATGGTTCTTCGAACAGAGTTTAAAGGTATACCAAAAACTGGTTCAGGTACAGTAAATGTTTGTGCAGATGCCAGGTTATCTGCTTTTTCATTGCCCAGAATTCCCTCATGTCCAGACACCCAACCAAGATTAACCTTGTTATCTTTTGTCAATTGCATAACATTTAAAAATCGTCATCCATGGTGATATGGTTACCATGCTAGGCGCTAAACCCAATATTGCGGGCTCAAGCCTTCCGGAGGGTGATGGACTTTTTTGAAATCTAAAAACCTTAGATTCCTTCGGAAGGGAATTAAAATCAGTGGTCTCGTGTAGCGCTTATTTTCACATAAAAGAATCCCATACTTTGAAAGAGAAAACTTTGAGCAAAATTCTGACAATTCACGTCCGCAAATCCTGATTTCCACCTACAGTGCCATTTGTGGGCGGCTCGTCACCATTGCACACAGCGGCGAACTCACGAACTAAAAGTTCAAATCAGATCACGAAAACATCTTATTCAAGTTAGGATTTACAGGAAATAACAGACTATAATGTTTATGAGCAGTTATGGACTAAGATTCAACGAGTATGGAATTTTTAACGCAGCCTGAGAAAATGCAAATAGAGCTTCCTTTGTAGCACTTTAAAATATTCTCCCTAACACAGGTTTCAACTTCTTAAACTTCAACTTGAAATACAGTAATATTATGACGAAGAGCACCAAAAAAAATCATGTGGTGCTTGCTTATGAATTGCAGCATCAGATCTATTGTCCATTCTGTTTTCTGTATCTCTCTTGTAGATAGCTAAAACGAAATGTGAAATGAAACCATTTATTAAGTTTCTTAAAAAGATTATGTTGATTATTTTAGGTTCCATTCACATGAATAACTCTAACTGTTCCATAAACAAGGTTTCCTTACAAAAGTTTATTCCTTTATCTACATATACAAATCCAGATCAATATTGCTAGTAGTCTTGTTATATGCTTCTTTGCAAGTAGAGGTGGAATACACTAGGGTAAAGCGATTGTAAGATATTTTAAAACCCGTTGCTAAGTGAATCAATTGAAATTTGGTTCTCTTTTCTTACTAGGAGTAAACAAAAGTCAGACGAAAAGAAGAATGTCTCCCGTTTGAGAAAACTTTTAAGTACCTTAAAACTGCAACCAAATACCTCGGAATATCTTGAAACCTCTACAAAACCAAATGTATGTACGTCTCTTACGCTTTACCAGTTATGTAATAGTTATACAACATTCATCCAGTATGAAGTGGTCTTCAAAGGCTATTCCTAGAACATTCAAGATATACATTTCGTTTGCAATGAAAATGTCTTAACTATATGACATAATAAAGATAGTTAGAGACAGTTTTGGAAAATCAAACTTTTCAAAAAATGCACTACATAAAGGGAGAATATAATGGAATATCTTCGTGTGTCATCCTTGGAAGGTACTGAACTTAAATATCAAGTTTGGTATTTTGTTTATTCTGCCCACAGATACACGCACACGGACATGTTTCTAAAAATGCTCTTTTTGATTCAGGGGTGTCAAACATGTATTTCTGGCGAAATTTCAGTATCGAAATTTTGGGTGGAATATAGTATCGTTCCAATGCATTATGTACATTGTACATACGTTCTAGAGAAAATGTTAAGTTTCTGTAAGAATCATTTGTGAAAAACGTATAAAAATAAGGTATAATGAATAGAGCAGTCATGGAGCAGTGCTACTTACAGAATTTCCTCTTCATTAAGTTCCAAATCCAAATGCTCCTGAACAAATGGGTCTAAGGGTGGGATACCCCACTCTGCTGAGCCGTTTATCATCATACCCTTGAGACTTTCCAGGAATTCCTTGAGTTTATCATCCATAAATCCTCTCAGCAACAGGTCCTTTATTTCAGCCACTGGCAACATATCAACAAATGAACATCGTGTACATTTTGTATCCAGAGCCATGGTTATTTACCAGTCAGATACAGGAAGACCACCTTTGACGTCACAGACAGAGTCAAGTGATGATACCTTATACTTATCACTATTTAAAACTTATTACATTTATTTTGTGTGATACCCCTTTCTAATAATCTGAAACGGTCTGAAAATATTGGATAAGTTTAAGAAAAAGACTCCAAGTAAATTGTAAAATGAAAATTACAAATGAAGAATGGAGGAAGAAAAAGTATGAAGCGCGTATTGGAGTTAGGAGATGAGGAGGTTAGCGGATAAGGAGCTGGATGATAGATGGGTGAATTGGGAGCAAAAGAAGTTTGCAGCATGCAATGGGAGGTGGGAATGGAGGATCCAGGGCACCTTAGTGGTAGAGTAGTGGGTAAGGGGGGAGATGAGAAATACAAGGAGAAATATTTCGCTATTGTCTCTGCTTTGCTGAAGAAACCGGATCCAGCTTCATTTCATGTCATTTCACAAAAATTTACTCACTTATTTAAACCAATCTGTCAATGTTTATTCTTCCATTCTACATTACGTTAAACGAGATAAACATTTATGGAAATTGGCTTATTACATATTTCCTTGTAAATACTAGTGGATTAGGGGGATACATTAGTATAAATAAACACTCAAAACTTTAAAGAGCAGGTAACTATGTGACTTTTTTGAAATTCTGTTCTCTTAGTATGCCAAGAGCGCTTTTCATTTCAGAAAAACATTAACTTTAATTTTAACAAACAAACAAGCAAAGAAAAAACAATAAATCATAAGAAGTGGACAAAAAAATTAATGTCATCCTTCACATGACTTTCTGTAGCTGATCCAAAAACAAACATCTACATCATGCTAATCGAGATAAAAATTAGCAGAAGTTGTGTTATTACTTGCTTCCTTGTAAGTAGAAGGGAAATAAGGGAGTACACTAGGCCAAAGCAAGCTAAAAAAAATGGTTGAAGAAAATAAATGAATATGAGAATCTAGACTGGATAGAGCCATAACTAAATATAGAGCTGGAGGTAATCTCTAGATGGAAGTGGGCCTAATGGTTGAATAACTGCACGGTTAAAGCTATTCGGACCAGTTGGTTAAAGAGCAACTCGGGAGGAATCACTATGGTCAAGAGATTGTAAAATAGTATTATAGAACTAATTGTATTAAGTGGAAATAAATGAAGTTTATGCACACCGAAAAGGTAGAGGATATCATTGAATTTAGTACACTAGATTTTTTAATTAATAATTTTCTTTGATTTTGAAAATGGCTAAGTAAAGGAACAAATAAACCACCTAGAAACAGTATCTTGGTGAACTTCTATATCTTAAAGATTTAAACACATTTGGAGCCTCAGGGCCAAAAAAGCCCCCTTTTTAATGTTGCTTGTAGTGAGTTCAATTTACCCCAGATACATCATAATGCCTTAATATAGCAAGTTTGTTTTAAAATTGTATGCGAAATTAAGAGTTCAGGCAGAAGGTGGTAAAGTGACAAAGATGTTGACAGACAAAATCAAACAAACAACATTGTACACTATACGTATATCTTGGGAATTTCTAATGGCACAAATTAGCTTTTTTAATTTAAATTGCAGATTTTAATAAGCTTTACTTTTTGTCTTATCTATTATGGGGTACTAGTTTTACAACATTGTACAGAAATGGTTGCAAACAGACTATTCCCAGAGAATTAATGATACTTATCTATTCCTTAAAGTAGTGTATCTTAATCAAATTCGTTTGACTTATTTTGAGAAATTGAAAATTTATAAAGTGCTCCAGTAAAGGGTTGTTCATGGTAAGAGACATTCATGAAGATTTTCATGTAGGACCTTTGAAAAATGCTGAAGCTAAATATCTAGCAGGCGGGTCGTTTACTCAAACTGCATTTTTGCATTAGGGATTCCAAAACATTTATTTTAGGTGACATCTTGGCACCGAATGTTCTGTTAGATTAGAGTGCTTGCTACATTTACTGTAAGCATTTATTACAGTTAGTAATAAAATGTGATTATCCAATGTAACTAGGATTTAAGAATAGTTTTATATGAATGGCGATTTTATCAGGGGTAGTGAAAGCCAGTGAATGTAGTATATCTAATTTTTCAGAAAGGCATTATGCTAAACAATAGATTATAGCTATAAGTTTTTGTTTTTTATTTTCATTTTTTGGCAGAACCACAGTATGAAGTATTTTAAATCAAATAACAATTACATTTTTCTTTAAATACCTTGCTGGTCACGAGGTAAAGCCAGGAAGATTTCCTTGAAGTCGGTGTTTCGATCTTCTGCCGCAGCGCAGAGCGCCATCATGGCTGACAACGACAGCACCAACAGCAGTCTCATGGTTACGGCTGCAAAAGGAACATATTATACTAATATTATAAGTAGTGAAAAATTACGAACTTAAACTTTTTTATACTGCAATCTTGAAGATTGCATTTTAATGATTTCTTCACCATTCTTCCCAACGTACATGAAACCAACCATCTGTTTACATAACAGAAGAAAATGTTACATTTCAGATAGAGGAGACAGATTTCAGTGTTGCTAACAGCATGAGAAGAGCATTTATTGCTGAAACAGCTACAATGGCAATGGACCGGGATCAGTTAGAAGCAAACTCCAGAGTCTTGAGTGATGAGTTTCTTGGGTTGATTACTTTAACTTTTGATGAAGTGCTGGACAAGGTACAGCACACAAGAGGATTGCACCAGTGATGATTTCTGTACTGATCAGTTAGAAGCAACTCCAGAGTCTTGAGTGATGAGTTTCTTGGGTTGATTACTTTAACTTTTGATGAAGTGCTGGACAAGGTACAGCACACAAGAGGATTGCACCAGTGATGATTTCTGTACTGATCAGTTAGAAGCGAACTCCAGAGTCTTGAGTGATGAGTTTCTTGGGTTGATTACTTTAACTTTTGATGAAGTGCTGGACAAGGTACAGCACACAAGAGGATTGCACCAGTGATGATTTCTGTACTGATCAGTTAGAAGCGAACTCCAGAGTCTTGAGTGATGAGTTTCTAGGGTTGATTACTTTAACTTTTGATGAAGTGCTGGACAAGATACAGCACACAAGGGGATTGCACCAGTGATGATTTCTGTACTGATCAGTTAGAAGCGAACTCCAGAGTCTTGAGTGATGAGTTTCTTGGGTTGATTACTTTAACTTTTGATGAAGTGCTGGACAAGGTACAGCACACAAGAGGATTGCACCAGTGATGATTTCTGTACTGATCAGTTAGAAGCGAACTCCAGAGTCTTGAGTGATGAGTTTCTAGGGTTGATTACTTTAACTTTTGATGAAGTGCTGGACAAGATACAGCACACAAGGGGATTGCACCAGTGATGATTTCTGTACTGATCAGTTAGAAGCGAACTCCAGAGTCTTGAGTGATGAGTTTCTTGGGTTGATTACTTTAACTTTTGATGAAGTGCTGGACAAGGTACAGCACACAAGAGGATTGCACCAGTGATGATTTCTGTACTGATCAGTTAGAAGCGAACTCCAGAGTCTTGAGTGATGAGTTTCTTGGGTTGATTACTTTAACTTTTGATGAAGTGCTGGACAAGGTACAGCACACAAGAGGATTGCACCAGTGATGATTTCTGTACTGATCAGTTAGAAGCGAACTCCAGAGTCTTGAGTGATGAGTTTCTAGGGTTGATTACTTTAACTTTTGATGAAGTGCTGGACAAGATACAGCACACAAGGGGATTGCACCAGTGATGATTTCTGTACTGATCAGTTAGAAGCGAACTCCAGAGTCTTGAGTGATGAGTTTCTTGGGTTGATTACTTTAACTTTTGATGAAGTGCTGGACAAGGTACAGCACACAAGAGGATTGCACCAGTGATGATTTCTGTACTGATCAGTTAGAAGCGAACTCCAGAGTCTTGAGTGATGAGTTTCTTGGGTTGATTACTTTAACTTTTGATGAAGTGCTGGACAAGGTACAGCACACAAGAGGATTGCACCAGTGATGATTTCTGTACTGATCAGTTAGAAGCGAACTCCAGAGTCTTGAGTGATGAGTTTCTAGGGTTGATTACTTTAACTTTTGATGAAGTGCTGGACAAGATACAGCACACAAGGGGATTGCACCAGTGATGATTTCTGTACTGATCAGTTAGAAGCGAACTCCAGAGTCTTGAGTGATGAGTTTCTTGGGTTGATTACTTTAACTTTTGATGAAGTGCTGGACAAGGTACAGCACACAAGAGGATTGCACCAGTGATGATTTCTGTACTGATCAGTTAGAAGCGAACTCCAGAGTCTTGAGTGATGAGTTTCTTGGGTTGATTACTTTAACTTTTGATGAAGTGCTGGACAAGGTACAGCACACAAGAGGATTGCACCAGTGATGATTTCTGTACTGATCAGTTAGAAGCGAACTCCAGAGTCTTGAGTGATGAGTTTCTAGGGTTGATTACTTTAACTTTTGATGAAGTGCTGGACAAGATACAGCACACAAGGGGATTGCACCAGTGATGATTTCTGTACTGATCAGTTAGAAGCGAACTCCAGAGTCTTGAGTGATGAGTTTCTTGGGTTGATTACTTTAACTTTTGATGAAGTGCTGGACAAGGTACAGCACACAAGAGGATTGCACCAGTGATGATTTCTGTACTGATCAGTTAGAAGCGAACTCCAGAGACTTGAGTGATGAGTTTCTTGGGTTGATTACTTTAACTTTTGATGAAGTGCTGGACAAGGTACAGCACACAAGAGGATTGCACCAGTGATGATTTCTGTACTGATCAGTTAGAAGCGAACTCCAGAGTCTTGAGTGATGAGTTTCTTGGGTTGATTACTTTAACTTTTGATGAAGTGCTGGACAAGGTACAGCACACAAGAGGATTGCACCAGTGATGATTTCTGTACTGATCAGTTAGAAGCGAACTCCAGAGTCTTGAGTGATGAGTTTCTTGGGTTGATTACTTTAACTTTTGATGAAGTGCTGGACAAGGTACAGCACACAAGGGGATTGCACCAGTGATGATTTCTGTACTGATCGCAGCGTAGAATTCACATTAGATGTGAAATACACAGATGATTAGAGAAAACTTCTGACAACAGCTGGTTTAAAATCAAGTGACCACAGGGTAGTTCCAATAACATCAAGATAAAGCAAGTGAATATGGAGAAACTGATGGCATATTGATCATTAAACTCCGGAAAGGACAAGAGCTAAAATTAAGGGCGTATGCCAATAAAGACTTTGGCAAGGAACACGCAAAATGGAATCCAACAGCTGGAGTATGTTTCGAATATGATCCAGACAATTCAATGAGGCATACTCTTTATCCAAAACTTGATGAATGACCTAAAAGTAAATATACAGAGCTGGAGGATGATTCCCAATATAAAGCACCGCACAACTGGGAAGCAAAGCCCAAACAAAACAAAACAAAAAAAAATTATAGAGCATTACTATCTGCAAATATAGTGATTATGGGTATTGCTGTTTTAAAAACAAGCTCTCTTACAGGTAAATGCAGCTTGGTCATGAACTGATGTTCTTACTATTACATACCTTATTACCTGTAGAAGGACAAGAACGGGAGCAGTGCTGTTCTGAAGCTCAATATGCTTATAAACAAATAAAACTCTTACATTTTTCACTATATAAGTTCTGTCTGTTCTTAGTCATCCTAAATATTTTTATATTATTTGTAATATACCACAGTATTTCATTTCAAAAACAGAAAAACAAACAAAAAAACAACAAAACATGGCCTATAAGACAGGTTGTAATTTCAAATCTAAATGAATGAGAGGCTTTTGAATTTGTTATTCCTCAGAGAATATGATGAAAAACCAAAGTCAATTCTATTTTATTGTACCCAATATACATGGAGTATAAAATATTTGATACTGACCTCTATGGCAGATAAATAAGACAGTGTGTTATATTTTGTTTATACACTCTTGTCCAGATTGCAATATTTCGTAATTCCTTGTAACTCCTAAGTAGGTCACAGGGCATCTTTATGATCTTTCCGTGATCGGATTTTCTAGTTCGTGAGTTCGCCGCTGTGCGCCATGGTTTCAAGGAACCAGATCGTTGCCCACTAATAGCACTATAGGATGAGATCACTGCTTGCGGGCGCGAAATGGCGGCATTTTGCCCAGAAATAGGGTTCTTTTACGTGAAAATAAATATTACACGGGACCACCGGATTTACTTCCCTTACGAAGGAAGCCATGCTAAGGAATTTCGCCCTCCACCAGGTTTGAACCTGCAATTTTTGGTTTTAGAGACTAACGTGGCAAACATTATACCACGGAGGGCGACATACAGTGCAATGCCTGTAGATAAATAAACTGTAGACTCATTTATTATATTCCTGTACTTGACAGTTCCTATAGCTTCAAGTATTGTTGGCTATTTTGTGCTTCCAACGTTGCCAGGTAAACAACAATCTATAATGCACTTTTCTATCGTGTCTCAAGCCGCACTTCAAATCCTGTATAAACAATTAGATTGAAATGTACGTAAATAAGTACAAATACGAGGTATATTTTTCTTAAGGTCCAATCGGTCACGAAATTAAAACCACGTTGAAAATAAGATGAAACTTTGCGCAGGCAGTGGCTCAAGTGTGACCGTTGATCACGTCGCGGTGTGTGTGTGTCAGTTGTAGCGTGCAATGAGCAAGTAAACATGCATGGAACAATAGCTTCGCCCGCCAAATGTGAAGTGCATACTGTAATTAGATTTCTTCTTGCGGAAGGGTGAAATTCACCGACTAATGAGTAATGTGTACGGTGAAATATTCATGAGTAACAGCAAAGTGCGGCGATGGTGCAGGAACTTTGATGCAGTGCGTACAGACGTTCATGATGCAGGCGGTCAGGGCAGGAAGCGAATGTCAAGCAATGATGATCTCGTTCAGCGAGTGGATCAGGTGATTCGAGAAAATTGTCGGTTCACAATTTCTGTGTTGCATTAGTCGTTCCCAAAACTTTCAAGACCAGCTCTCACATTAATTTGGCGGGCGACTCTTTTGTTCCTCACATGATTACTTGCTCACTGCGCGCTTACAACTAACATATACAACGCGACGCGATCAACGGTCAAACTCAGATACTGTGATTTTCATTTCGCGACCGATGGACCTAGAAAAAAAATCTGATGCGTTCCTTTCACATGACTTTCTCTACATCTCTGCAACAAATTATTGTTAAAAAGCTTATACTTCTATTTACTACATTTTAATCGACAAAAAAATAGCATAAATAGTTTTATTACTTGCTTCCTTGTAAGTAGAAGGAAAATAAGGGAGTACTATAGTCTAAACTGAAAACCATAAACTGGTTGCTATGTGACTGAAGTTCCTTTGTTTGTATGGACAGGAATTTGTATGAGAAAAGTATACTTTTTTCAAAACTGAAAAAAAAAAAAAAAAAAAAGGAATATGTAAAAACCATCAACTCCACGAATAAAATATACATGACATAAATTGTGTTTTTTAATGTGCTCTACATTTTCTGTGTGTTAAGTTTTTGTCCATCTCTTACGGTTTAGCAGTTATGCAAAATTCCGTAAAATTCTTCCAGAATAAAGTAGTCTTCAGAGGGTATTCCAGAAAATTCAAGATATACATTTTATTTGTCAGGTGAATATATTTAATGTTTGACATTTTAATCAAAATCGTTAGAGCCATTTTTAAGAAAATGAACATTTTCGGAAAAAGTTCCATGTAAAGGGTAGCTGGGGTGGGGGATTTTCTTGAAAATCTTCGTATCGCATCCTTGGAAGATACAAAACTTAAATACCAAGTTTGGTATTTAACGGTCGTTTCGTTTTAGAGCTATGCTGTCCACAGACACACACATACACACGGACCTTTATTAAAAATGCTTTTTTTTGGATTCAGGGGGACCCAAAACATGTATTTCCGGTGAAATCTCGGTATCGAATTTTTGGGTGCATTACAATACCTTCTCTATACACTATGTACATGGTATGTGTAGAAAAAGTAATAACCCCGTATATAAATATATATATACTGAAGCACGTGGTTGGAAATAGTCTGATCCGGTACCAGAGCTGCTTCCAGCTCCGTTTCCGCAATAAGGAACAATACTTTAAATAATAATTTGTAAGCTGACAAATCTATTTTTAACTCATTTTATGTAAAATTTTGTATGTAAATAGTTTTAAAAGTGTATCACGTAGGTAATTTTATTAGAACAATGAATTTAGGCAATATAATCAATTTTACTTTCTTTGCACGTACTATGTGCATAGTGTATAGAGAAGGTATTGTATTCCATCCAAAAATTCGATACTGAGATTTCAACAGAAATACAGGTTTTTAGGTCCGCTGTATCCAAAAGAAAGCATTTTTAGAAATAGGTCCGTGTGTCTGTGAACACCATAGCTCAAAACGAAGAGTCCGTAAAATTCCAAACTGGGAGTTTATTATCTCCCGAGGATGAGATTAAAATATTTTGAAGAACTTCCCCCCTTCCCTATTTGATTTTTATCAAAAATCATTCCAACGATTTTGATTGAAATATCGTGTATTAAAGATATTTACATGAAAAACAAAATGTATATCTTAAATTTTCTGGGAATAGCCTCTGAAGGTGTCTTTATTTTGGCTGAATTTTGCTTGAGTTTGCATAATTAGTAAACCATAAGCGATGGACGAAAACCTACCACACAAAAAATGTAGATCTCAATTTATGTTTTCGTGGAGTTGGAAAATATTTATGTACTCCCGGTTATTGGTTTTAGTTTTAAAATAATTGAAATTTTCACATATGCAACTTTATCGAACTCCTGGCAATGCAAAGAGATGGATTTCATCCACATCGCAAACGACTTTTAGAAATTTGACTACCATTTTAGCCTAGTGCAGGCATGCTATATTTTTTGTGCTTCACAGTAATAAAGCTTGTTGTTTAATTTCTCATAAGCAGCTAACAGTGCTTTCACAGTATAATATTAGAAAACACTTTAATAACTGTAATGCTGCGCGTAAATGCAATAAACTAGAAGTGGATTTCTTAAACCAGCAATCAAAGCACAACCATCCAGGTTCCAACGAGGTCTTAAATGAACAACAAAACTAGAACGATTCAGTCATCAGATTGCTACGTGCAAGTTACAAGATGGCTAGATTAATAGCTGAAACAAATGAGCCCTTCACAGAAGAGAGTTAATTAAAAAGTGCCTCGTTAATGTTGCAGAGGAAATTTGTTCTGACATGGTAGAGGTATTTAAAAACATACCTTTAGGACGAACCACAGTGACATCAAGAATATCAGCTACGATTGCTAACGTAGAAGATCAGCTGAAAATTAAAATAAATGGACTTACTTCGTACTCATTGATTCTGGATGAGTATTCTTTTTATTTATTTTTTTTCTATTCTTTTTTTAATTTTTTTATTCATGACTGGAATGCTCAAGGCGTTTGTTCATTTTTGATCATTTATGACTTAAGTGATCAAAAGTGAAATTCTCTAGCCAACACTATATCCAGAATCGGAAACTAAGCGCGCCTAAGTTATACTTTCTCTAAGCTTTGTTGTTGTTGTTTTTTATAACTATAAAGCACAAGTTTGCATACAAGTATAGTAAATATGCAAATGCACATGCAACAAACAGCATTGCTGTAATACCATAGGTTATATGAATCATAAATAAACATATAAGTACCATTTCTATGGGTATGTGAAATGCAACTTTTTTTTTTTTCATTTATGTTATTCTTTGTAAGTGTTTATGTTATAGGTAAGGAAGGATTTGATGCAGGAAAATTTCAAGTGTGTATTATTTTTAGGAGCCATGGTTGGAAAGGGGCGGTCTGGCGTTTCTGGATCAGTTTGCATCTCTCAGTGTAGACAAATTGCCTAAGTTTGGTCAGGGTTCAATCCGCGGGGTTGTCCAACGTCTGTAACCATATAAAGGTGTCCATTAACAGCCAAATAAGGGAATTGTGCAATGGGGGATTCAGCTTTGGCAGATTCAGATGTAAAAAGTCGATTGGTGGAGGGTTCCAACCGCCAGGTATCCAATTGCGACATTTTCCCAAAACCCAAGTCCATATGGCTGCTTTACCAGAATATTCGAGCAAGCGATGTGGAAGGGAAGTATTCAAACCTCAAAAAATCGCTCAGCTAGCAGTATATATCAGAGGTATTGACTGTGAACTTAGTATATTCAAAGAGTTTCTGGACCTCGTGGTTCACTTCAGGAACATACTCATGGGGAAGATATATTTGACGAATTTACATGATAGCGTGTCAGTATGAATTATCCTGGGAAAAGCTGGTGTCAATCACAATGGATATTTTATAGTGTTTAACGCCCAATTTTACTACTTGTGGCACCGCAGACGACGTACTGGTGATACATGGAGTGAAAATGGAGTACCTGTGGAATGCAAAAGTGGGGGAAACCGGAGAACCCGGGAAAAACCCGCACTTGCGCCACTTTGTTCCATCACAAATCTCACATACAGTAGCTTGGGATCGAACCGGGCCGTCTAGGTCTAACCACTCGGCCACGGCGCGGCCAGTCACAATAAATGGTACACACTCCATGTCAGGTTATCGTACAGGTTATGCTGAGAGTCTCATGCCATTTTTGGAGGACATTGATCTCTTTCGGAGCTCTGTGAGCATAATGTACTGTATTGTTCATAGAGAAGACTTGTTTGCTCAGGGATAAACTTTAGAGAAAGTAATGTCTGTGGTAGTGAAGGCTGTAAATTTAATAAATCGCACTCTTTGCGTCATAGGCCTTTTCAACAATATCTGGCCAATATTGGTTCAAGTTATCCAGACCCAACATATTACAACCAGGTTAGATGGTTAAGGAGGGAAATATGCTTAATCGTTTTTTTAGTCTCCGTGAGGAAATCGCTGCATTCTTGAGAGAACAAGGTGTTATAATTCCGCAGCTTTCTGACCACAATGGGTTTAGCACCTGATCCTTATGACCGACCTGTGTGGTCACTTAAACTGCCTCAGTTCTACAACGGAAAAAGCGGTTAATCATCCACATTATAGATGCAATACAACACTTTATACATAATTTGAAAGTTTGGAAGGATCAACTCTAAAATGGAGATCTAAGTTCTTTTTCATATTTGAAGCCTGTCTTCAATAAAAGAGTCAACGTAAGTTCTAAATGGCATAACATGGATACAAAACGAAGATTTTCAAGAAATTCCCCACCCCAAACTACTCTTTACAAGAAAAATGTTTCGAAAGTTTTGATTTTCTCAAAAAAATATTGTATATTGAAGATATTTACATAAAAAAGGTAATCTTTAATTTTCTGGTAATATTTTTTGAAGATTATTTACTTTGAATGTATTTTGCTGAATTTTGCTTAAGTGATAAACCGAAAGAGATCAACAAAAAGTGTATATCTTATTAAAACACACAATTTATGTCCTATTCATTTTTTTTTCGTGAAGTTGACTATATTGAGATATTCTTTGTTTTGGTTGCAGTTTCAAAATAAAACTTTTCTAATATGAGAATTTGTAAACTCCTGGCCATGCAAAGAAACGGACTTCAACCACATAGGAACTCGCTTTTTAAAGATTTGACTATCGCTTTAGCCTATTGCATTCTCTTATTTCCCTTCTATTTACAAGAGAGCAACCAATAAGACCATTTCTGTTAATGTTTATTTTGATTGGCGTGAAGTAGATAGAACAAACATTTTAAACGTTGTAAAGAAAGTCATGTGAATGGTACACATCAGATATTTTGTTTTATAGATACTATCTTTTTTATCAATTTCCATGACGAAAAACAGTTGATTATTGACTGTTTTTATCGTTTGTGTTTGAAGGAGGGAAAGATGTGAACTAAGGTCGCTAATTGTTCCGCCGAAGAGGAGTACTTCACTTGGTATTAACTCTACTGCATCCGCTCTAAGAAACACACTGTTGTATTAGTACTTGCTACACTTGCACGTTCATATGCATTCATTATGCGATAATTGGTACATTTCAGGGATAGCATCTTCGGAACCGATAGCGGGACAGAATCGGAGTTGGCGTACCATGGTATATAGTTGTGTTTACAATGAAGTGTGTACTTAGTGGTACTGTTAGAAGGAAAACGGGGCAGTGGTTGCCTGGTAGACTGTGGTGTTTTTACTAGCAGTGGAAGGCATTGAGGTGGGGGTAAACATAAATACCACTGATTTATGGGAACTAGGACGTTGAATTGCAGTTACACAAGTCATCAACATCATTATCTGTTTCATTTTTTTTTCTCATGATACCTAGATTACAATGCACAACATATATTCATAACGTCGCTAATGTGAATCGTCTCTGATTGGCACGTAAACAGACTTTATATTGTGAAAAACTTCGCTGCAAATCACAGGATAAGATTGGAGCGAAACAGAAATAAGACACATCATCGACTATTGCGTAAGATACTCCATCAGCATTTATTTCCGCAGCAACACCTCGCAGCACATTTCATATTTCACGCATTATTGAGTATCCGCCATTTTTTTTTCCAAACAGTGTCTTCACTTTCTTTTTCACACAGTCTAAAACAGGTGTTACGGATTTCTGATTAATTGCTTGCACAAGTTCATCGACAGCTTTCGGGGCTCGGAGCATTTCAATGTTCGATGCTTCCAAATATGTTTTTGCATATATATATATATATATATATATATATATATATATGCAAAATTTTTCTGTATGAATTGCAAATCTTCATGCAATTTATTTGTAGCAAGAGATTTTATAATTTTGATTGAAGGGCATAAAACAGTATTGTAATATACACTATAGTATACTACTGCGCTGAGACACGTTATTACATGTTGTTTACATACGGCGCGTGCAATCGCCATAGCATGTCCGTCTCTACTCGGTAGATATGTAACTGGTATCCGCATGTGTCCCGCTAACAGTGCTAAAGGTGATATTTCTACTGATTTATTCCCAAATAACAGTGAAATCATCCATTAGCACACTTTAAAAGTAAGTAACAAAAAGGAAAAAATTGATATCATCCATTCACATAACTGTCTCTAGCTGTTTCATATATAAACTGCTCTCTTATTGTATCTAGATTATGCTATTCGAGATAAACATTAACAGAATCGGTCTTACTGCTTGCTTCCTTTTAAGTAGAAAGGAAATAAAGGAATACGTTAGGCTAAATCGATTGTTAAATCTTTTAAAGTTGGTCACTATTTCAAATAATTAAGGTTCGGTTTTCTTTGCATGGTCATGTTTGAGAAAAGTTAGGTACTTTAAAATTAAAAACAATTACAAGAAATATCTCGAAAACGCCAAATTCTACAAGAAAAACATATGACAAATTAAGTTTATCAACGAGATCTACATCTTTTGCTTAGTAAGTATTTGTCTATCTCTTACGGTTTAACCGTTTAACAAATTCTGCAAAACTCGTTCAGGATAAAGACGTCTTCAGAAGCTATTCCCATAAAATTCAAAATATACATTTTGTTTGGGATGTAAATATCTTTAATATACGTGTTTTAATTAAATTTGTTAGAGTCATTTTTGAGTAAACTTCGCCCTCCGTGGTGTAATGGTTACCATTCTAACTTCATATACCCAAGGCCGTGGGTAAAGCCGTAGATCCCGTCGTAGATTTACGGCACGTAAAACAAGCTCAAGCCTAATAGAGAGGCATCTGAGCAAAATTACGCGATCTTTCACGCTCAGTATACAATGGGACGCTAAGAATCACAACAGTTAAAGAGCGTCCATAAGTAAAACGCCATTTCATTCTCTTTTTGAGAAAAACACAATTTTAAATACTTGTACATGTAAAGGCTACTTAGTGATGTGGGATTTTCTTTAAATCTTCATGTCGCATTCTTGGAAGATACTAAACATGAATATTAAGTTAAATACGGATATATACGGATCTTATTCTAAAAAATGTATTTTCGCACTTCAAAACATATATTTACGGTACAATCTCGACTCGATTTTGAGTGAAATACATAATACCTTCTCTAGCTACTATGAACATTGTAAGTGCATATATGTAGAGAAAGTAAAGATGATCTATCTTCTCTACTCTTAAGCTGAGTAATGGTCAGGGGCCAATACGTGCGGACACGTACTTTGGGCCTGTCTATTGTCAGTGCAAGCATCAAATGTTTCTCTTGTTTTGGTAGGAATATTGTGTAATGCTGCTACTATCTAGTAGCCTTGAATTCAATAGCCTGGTGAAGTTTAAAATTATGCACAGAGCCACCGAACACCAGGAATGCTGTCTTATGATCGCTTTAGGAAGTCTAAAATGTAAAAGTTTTCGTCTTTTTTATTATTATTATTACTATTATTGTTATTATATTTAGAATTATTATTTATTTGTCACTTCTAGTAACAAGAACAAAGTTTCAGCGGCGGGTGTATAGTTACGAGTCGTTTACCAATGGCACTTCATTAGCTGATATAGCACAGCAACCGCCAACGACGGTAGCGTTACGTATTTTTCTGTTTAATAGTTTCATTTGCATGGCAAGCTTCATGTGGGAATGAACCATGGCGCACTACTTGTACACCGATATATCTTATCACGGAGGAAGGCAGGAGAGTCTTTATCAACAACGCTACTCTAACAGACGTCACCCAGCTCACAGTATCTTTCCAGTATTGGAGAGGCGTTTAAATAAAACAGGCATCTTAAACATTCGCGACACACCCTACACCAATTCGCTGCCACATAACCAGACAATGTATAAAATGTATCGAAGTTCCTTACAGCCACCTTAGGACTTGCAGTACATTAAAACGTTATGCGTTTACTCCCAGTATTTCAGTTTTCTGCTTTACGCTTTCCTATCCTCCAATTTAGTCCTTTCCATATCTCAGCGACAGTAGGTAAATAAAGATGCAAGGCCCATGTATTTTATGAAACTCTAACCTCCAATTGGAGTTTCAAGACTATTCCATTTATAAAATGTATAAATAACTAGCTATCGATTAACTTTCTAAACTCCATATTCAATTGATATCTTCATTTACCTTTCCAGTTGTTTGTGAAGCTATTGTAAATGATCAACATAGTTTATACTTATTCTCCCTTTACTCCTTATCTACTATTCCAAATAATCGACGAACAATCTCCCAATATTCACAGAAAAGCAGTAAACCATCGGCGGAACGTTCTGGCTTCCTTAACCTCCCCAGACAGTCTTAAAAGGATCTGGAAATTCTGCAGAGGCTATAATTATTCTTTGGCTGTGGAAAAATTCCTATAAGGAATGGTCGAATAGTTTTTTTTTTTAGATAATTAGAGCACATTATATTTTAAAACTTGTTGCCATTTTTTTAGCTCATGGTGATTTCATGAAATAAAAGCTACATAACTTCCACTTTATGTAGAAATCCTTATCATAGGTATGCAATGAAATTAGAGTTCACACTCTCAAGCTACCAAGTTAATCTCTTAGAAAAAGACACACAGACTGTGACCACCAAGAAAATAACCTCAGTTTAAATGTAAAGTATCGGTTCACTAATTTCTAATGTTGGAATTTTCTCATTTTATTCATTAACTCTAACGAGGTTGATTGAAACATAAAATTAAGAAAATACAGAAAAAAAGTTACATGAGAGTTATTACTGTTTTTTGCTCAGGAGAATGTCTCCGTCCTTGAACTGCAGTTGTGCAGAGGAGTGGGGAGTTTTTTGGTACGAAGCAAATAGTGTAACACCAACAATTCAAAATTATTGTCAACAACTGCAGGATAATATATCCTATTCTGTGGTTATACGGTGTGGTTACGCGAGTCTCCAATAATCGTAATAAAATTCAGTAGTTTTATAGATAACCTTCGAAATATTTATTTATATAAGTTACTTTTGAAGGTACATGTAAAAAGTTAGGGTAAGAGAGAACAACAATAGAACACTATCTGATGTTTAATTCTGTCAATCACAAGGTCATAGCTAGTCTCCCGAGTCACTTACAGTAGTAGATTATGACATGCACGAACCTCAGTATATCTATGTATTGATTAGAAAAAAATGCTACTCAGAGATTTAGACACTCTTTCACTAAATACACATCTGCAGTATTTAGTAAGCCCACTTCTACTTTTTCTACTTTATGTATTTTACATGTACTATATAAATAGTGTATAGAGAAGATATTGCACTCCATCCAAAAATTCGATGCAGAGATTTCACCGGAAATATATGTTTTAGTGTCTTCTGTATAAAAAAAATTGTAGAAAAAGGCCCATGTGTGAGTGTGAGTGTGTGTGGTGTGTGTGTGTGCCCGTGTGAACACGATAACCCAAAAACGAAAAGTGGGTAAAATACCCTACTTGGTATTTAATTTTAGTATCTTTCAGGGATACGACACGAAGATTTTGAGTAATATGCCCTCACCCCAAACTACTCCTTACATTGAAAACATTTGGTAAATTTTGCTTTTCTCAAAAATGGCTCTAACGATTTTAATTAAAATACCTTATTTTAAAGATATGTATATCACAAATAAAATGCATATCTTGAATTTTCTGGGAATAGTCTATGAAGACCTCTTTATTCTGAATGAATTCTGCTGAATTTTGCTTAACTGGTAAACCGTAAGAGATAGGCAAAACAATACAAGACATGTAGATCACGTTAAAACACACAATTTATGTCACATACGTTTTTTGTTCGTGGAATTGACCGTTTCTGAGGTATTCCTTTTAATTTTTTCAGATTCAAAATACCTAAGTTTTTCTCACACGGTTAGTTATAAAATCCTGGCCCTGCATAGAAACGGATTTTAACCACATGGCAACCAGCTTTTAAAGTATTTGACATCAGTTTAACCTAGTGTATTCCCGGATTTTCCTTCTTGTTATATGGAAGCAAGTCATTCATTTCTGCTAATGTTTATCTTGATTATCATAAAGTAGAGAGAAAAATATGGTTTTTAACAATATTTTGTTAAGCGATGTAGAGAAAGTCATGTGAATGGAAAACATCAGATTTTTTAAACTCTGCTTCAGTTTTCTGCTGTAATATATCACGGGCACTCCTTGCAATTTGTAACTGGTATTTATCATTTTATTACAAGAAACTCTGTGCAACAAGTTTTTTTTTATTCCGTCGAACACCAGCAGCTATTTTCAACAAGCCGGTCATCCGTTCTGCACGAATGTTCTTTAACGAAGGTACAACCTTTAGTAAACAGATCAGCAATTACTTTACATTATGATAGGAAACAGATCGTTTTCCCTACATTTCATTTCCAGAGTACTGTTGACTGCAACATCTTGCGCAGAAAGAATCTTATTACGTGCTTCCTTGTAAGGAGAAAGGAAGCAAGAGAAACACAAGTCGTGTCGCTAGGCGACTGCCTTTGAAATCTTCCCATGGCCAAGAGTAACACAAAAGAGATATGGAACAGATAAGGGCTTCCCGTTTGAGAAAAGTTTAAGTCTTTTAAAACGGAAGAAATAATAGAGAATATGTCGGAAATGGTTAGCTCTACCAAAAATATATATGACCTAAACTGTTTGTGTTAGTGAGTTCTACATTTTTGTGCAGTAAGAATTTGTTATCTCTTGCGGTTTACCACTAGAGCAAAAGTCATTGAGAATGAAGAGGTCTTCAGAGACTATTACAAGAAATTAAAAACATGTATTTTATTTGCCTCTAAATAGCTTTAATATTTGGTATTTTGATCAAAATCGTTAAAGCCATTTCTTAAAAAATGGAACATTTTAGAAATATTCTATGTATAGAGTAGTTTGGGTGATGAGATTTTCTTGAAAATCTTTGTGTTGTATCCTTGAAAGATATTGCACTTATATACCAAGTTTGGTATTTGACAGTCATTTCATTTTTGAGTTATCATGTTCACAGACACATGGTCACACGAACACACACGAACCTTTTTCTAAAATATTTCTGGATACAGGAGACCCTAGAACGGTATTTCAGATGAAATCACAGTATTGAATTTTTCGGTGGAGCACAATATTCTCTCTGCAAACTATGTACACAGTGTGGGTAGAGAAAGTAAAATCACTCATCCAGTTTTGACAGTTTCTTCAGCATTGAAAAGTGTAATTTGTTCTAATGGATATGTAAATGTAAAGCATCTTATAGTTTAGCTTCATAAATTATTAACATATTTGAAAGTGATTATAAAGCTATTGTACTTTAAATCCCCCTCCACCCCAAACTACCCTTTACATGGATAAAGTTTCGAAAATTTTTAGTATAATGTTCTAAGGAGGTGACAAAAAGATTTTTAGAAAATTTCCCCCACCCCAAACTAGCCTTTACATGGATAACGCTTCAAAAATGTTGATTAATATGTTCTAATGTTGCGACAAAAAGATTTTGAGAAAAGTTCTCCCACCACAAACTAGCCTTTACATGGAAAAAAAGATAGAAAGTTTTGATTTTCTCAAAAAATGACTCGAACTATTTTGATTAAAATACCGCATATTAAAATATTTAGATAAAAATAAAGTCTATATTTTGAATTTTCTGGTGATAACCGCTGAAGACCTGTTTTATCTCATGAATTTTGCTGAATTATGCATAACTGGTAAACCATTAAGAGATACACTAAAACTTGCAACACAAAACATTTAGATCTCGTTAAAGCCCATAATTTATGTCATATACATTTTTATCGTGAAGTTGGCCATTTTTGAGGTATTCCTTGTTATTTATTGGTTTCAGTTTTAAATATTGAAAGTTTTCTCATGCGGGAATTTGTAAACTTCAAGCCATGCAACGAAACGGATTTCAACCACATGGCAACCAGCTTTTAATATATTTGACTATCGCTTTAGCCTAGCGTATTCACTTATTTCCCCATTACATACAACAAAGTAACTAATAAGAGTATTTGTGCTAGTATTTATCTCGAATAGCATGAGGTTTATAGAAGAATAATCTTTTAAAGAATAATTTGTTACAGAGATGCAGAGAAAGTCATGTGAATGGAACACATCAAAATTTCTGCGATTAACCTACATACTGCACATACTCACACGCACACATACACACACACACACACACATAATTTTGTTTCCTTATATAATGAGTACAGCTTACTTCACTGTTTATAGCTTTCACCACGAAACACGACAGATAAATACCTGTTTTGAAGGACGATGTATCATCAGATGATCTCCTGTGAAATGTTTGCCAATCACCTTGGCACGACTTTTATAATCAGCAGGAGAGGAGTAAACCAGGGACGAAAGAATTAATATTGACTATTTCTTCGGCGTAGATATCGGCAAGATAACATGAAATTATTAATCCACTTAAAGATAAAGACATACTTCAAGTCTCAGATATTACAGCTTTAAGTGTGAAGCTCAATAAAGTAATGGCTATATTAAATGATAAGTATGCAAATCTAAAATCTTATCTTCTCTACCAATTCTGTAACAATTATTCTTACGGTAGCTTATTATTTCTATCTACTTCATGTAAATCAAAATAAACATTAACAGAACAGTGCTTACTTCCTTGTAGGTAGAAAGGAAACTAGGCTAAAGCGATACTCAATTCTTTTAAGAACTGGTCGCGATGTGACGACTTGTAGTTCGTTTCTCTTTGCATGACTAGGAGAA
The DNA here is from genome assembly GCA_030762935.1 of Hymenopus coronatus. Lineage (NCBI taxonomy): Eukaryota > Metazoa > Arthropoda > Insecta > Mantodea > Hymenopodidae > Hymenopus > Hymenopus coronatus. The sequence continues at coordinate 124,111,759 of CM060898.1, forward strand.
AACATGAATGACAACTTGTTATTTGATGGACAACACAGATGACCCAACTGTTCCGTATTTGACGTGTGCAGATATCCCTTCGTGTATTAAAAGGGCTGCTGAACTTGATGAGATTATTCCATTTAAAACCGGTCTGTGGTTTCACCCCTCTTGCTTTTCATTGGAGACGGTGAGCGAATCGCGCTCATTGAGAGGGGTAAACGAAGATCACCCATACCAGGATCCCTCTGTCCGGCTTTAGTTTTGAATTTGCCCCGTTGAGTTCTGCACTCTTTTAACGCACGAAGGGACATCTGCGCAACTCAAATACGGGGCATTTGCGGCACCTGGTTTGAATTTGAAAATGTAAAGCAATAAGGAATGTATCGGAAATGGTTAACTTTACGGAAACTTGTATTTTATATAGATTGTGTGCTTTAACGAGATCTATAGATTCTGTGCAGTAAGGTTTTGTCTACCTCTTTTACCAGTTATATAAAAGTCATCCAGAATGAAAAGGACTTCAGAGGATATTCCCATAAAATTCAAATTATACATTTAAATAGTTAAGACATTTTGAGAAACAATTTGAAAAATGTTCAATGTACAGAATAGTTTGTGATGGGAAATTTCTGAAAATCTTCAAGTCTTATCCTTGAAAGATGCTAAATATAAATATCAAGTTTGGTATTTAACGGAGGTTTCTTTCTGAGTCACAAACACAAACATACAGACACGCACACACACGTACACCCAAACTATTGTTTTAAAATGTATTTTTTCGATTCAAGGAACCTTAAGAGTATATTTTCAGCGAAATGACAACATGGAATTTTTGCAATATAATACCTACTTCCCCTGATTACTATATATAGTTTGATAAAGTATAAAAGTGTTTAACGAAATTTACAGTTAGTGCCTTACGGTTTGGTCGTCTCCTTAGCGCGGTGGTAGCACAGCTGCTTACCAAGCGGGAGACCTGGGTTTGATTCCCAGTACCGGCGTGGGGATTTTCCCCCACTGGGAGACCTGGATCGGGGTGCACTCAGCCTCGTCGGTCCCTGAGGGGCCAATTGAAGAGCTACTTGATGGAGAAGTAGCGGCTCCAGGTCATGAGGACCGCATTAACCGGCCAGGAGGGATTCGAGGCGCTGACCAAGACTCGCCCTCAAATACTGCACCCCATCCATGACGTCTGTCATGGACCGAGATAGGTGACGCAGCGGCCGGGTGGTAGGCCTAGGTTCCTTGTAAGCTGTCGTGCCATGAAGTTATTATCTTACGGTTTAGAATTATACAAAATTTACTCTGACATCAACTAAGGAATTGGATTTTTTTCTGCTGGAGTCCTGCGAATTCCATTCAAAGACGATTCTTATATTACCACTTTACCTCCTTAGTAGTTTTTTTTATGGTGTTTAACACCTGCTTTTACTACAAATGGCAGCGCAGGCGATGACACTCATGATACATGGAATGAAGATGGAGAACCGGTGGAATGCGATGGCGGGGGAAACCCGATAACCCGGAGAAAACCCGCTCCTACACCGCTTTGTCCACCACAAATTCCACAGGCGGTCACTTGGGATTAAGGTGAGAGGAAAGTGGACTTTACCACTGGGCCCCGGCGCGGCCTTCTTAGTAGGTGACCAATCAATTTCCATTTTCTGAACTTGATTTCTCTCTGACCTGCTTTATTCCACAAGTGTACATTTGATAGCTACCGAAGTCACCATATCGCAACAATATTCCTCAGACATCGATTTGTAAAAAAACTTGCAATTTCTTTTCGATTTCTTATGTTGTAAACGTATAGCAATGTGGTTTTTATGTTTGCCTTCAATAATCGAGTTCGAGTTTTGAGTCAGTCTGTTTAGATAAACAATTGTATGAAGGTACATGTCACTTTCTTGGTTCCTTCATCAACGTCTTTATCTGAGGAATCTTGTCCACTCCCGAATCAAAGAAAAGAAATACCAAAGAGACCTCTATGTGATTCGTGTCAATAAAACAGTGTAACTCAAAACAATCGGATAAGTTGGTATTTAAGTTGAGTATTTTCCAAGATTGCAACACGAGACTTTTGAGGCTTTTCAAGAAAATCCCCGAAACATTTTCACTTTCTCTACACGTATATATAGTGTAAAGAGAAGGTATTGTATTGCACCAAAAACTCGATAGTGAGATTTCACCGGAAATACATGTTTTGGGTCCCCCTGAATTAAAGAAAAGCATTTTCAGAAAAAAGGTCGGTGTGTGTGTCTATGGACAGCATAGCTTAAAAACGAAAAGACCGTTAATATATCAAACTTTGTATTTAAGAAGGTATCTCCCAAGAATGCAACAAAGAAAATCCCCCCACCCCAAACTACTCTTTACATGGAAAAAATTTCGAAAATGTTGAAACGGCCATAGGAATTTTGATTAAAGTCTCTTATATTTAACATATTTGCATGACAAATAAATTGTATATCTTGAGTTTTCTGGAAATAGTCTCTGAAGACCTGTTTATTCTGGATGATTTTTATTGAATTTCGATTCCTGGTTAACCGTAAGAGATAGAAAAAAACTTATTATACAAAAAATGTGGATCACAATAAAACACACAACTTATGTCATACACATTGTTTTCGTGGAGTTGGCCGTTTTCGAGATATTCCTTGTTATTGATTTTACTTTTAATATAACACTTTTTTCATACAGGAACTTGTCAGATACTGGCTACGCAAAGAGACGGATTTCAATCCCATAGCAACCACGTTTTAAAACATTTGACTGACGGTTTAGCCTAGTGTATTCTCTTATTTCCCTTCTACTTATAAAGGAACTTAGTGATAAGAGCGTTTCTGCTACTGCTTTAGCGTTAACTAGAGAGAAGAATAAGCTAATTAAATATAATTTGTTACAGAGATGTAAAGAAAGTCATGTGAATGGAGCACATCTGATTTTTTCGAACATTTTTGGGAAAGAAATTAGTTTCTCAAAAATAGTTCTTACATTTTGATTAATACAGCAGATGTTTAAGATATATTCTGATTAACGAAATGTGCCCTTTGAATTGTATGGGAATAGCCTCTGAAGACCTGTTCATTCTGGATGAGCTTTTCATAAGTGGTAAACCGTAAGAGATAGTCAAAACTTTTACTGTACACAAAGCATAGCTTGCAAGATTGAACGTCTATAGAATTATAATGTACAGACACATTACTGCAGCCTCCATTTCAGTGTTTTAAATGTGCATTGTAGGAAATAAATTTACTTGTCGGGTATACGAAGTGTTTAATCAGGAAAAGAACAAAGAAAGAGTTACTAAAGTGGCGCTTTACTCTTGAAAGCTAGGAGTTTATCTGTTGCGATAAATTATCTGTTTACCAGGAGATTATCTATATCCATCAGCGTTTATCTTGCAAACAAAATTCCCACCGTTCTTCTGTTGCAAAAATGTTCGCTAGCGGTTGTTTTATGTTTGTCAGAGCTTTGGGCCTCGCCTCCACTTGAGCTACTGCGTAACCGGGGATTAATTAAATTAATGCTTCCATTGCACACAACAATCTCATGTTCTACATTTGCGAACTATTTCCTCTCTACTTCATGGTAATTGGCATAAACGTTTCACAAACAAAAAAGCTACAAGATGAATACAATGGACTAAAGCGACAATAAGACCTTTAAAATTGTGGTGTGTTCCATGGAGACTTTCACTACATCTCTGCAACAAATTATTGTTAAAAGACTTATTCTTCTGTTTACTTCATGCTAATCGAGAAAAAATTAGCAGAAATCGTCTTAGTACATGCTTCCATGTAAGTAGAAGGGAAATAAAGGAGTACCATAGGTTAAAGTGATAGTCAAAAGCTGGTTGCTAGATGACTGAAGCTCCTTTGTTTGTATGGACACGAGTTGACAAATGCACTATGAGAAAATGGACAGAAATGACAGACTATTTTATAGCTGAAACCAAAAACAAAGAATATCTCAAAATCGATCAACTCCACGATAAAAATGTATGTAACATAAATTGTGTGTTTTAACGAGTTCTACATTTTTTATTCTATAAGTTTTTTTCTATCTCTTACGGTTTACCAGTTATGCAAAATTCATCCAGAATAAAGAGATCTTTAGACCCTATTCCCAGAAAATTCAAAATATACATTTTATTTGTCATGTAAACATCTTTAATATATGGTATTTTAATCATAATTGATATAGCCATTTTTTGAGAGGATCAAAATTTTCGAAATTTTTCCTATGTAAAGGATAGTTTGGGGTAGGGGGATTTTTCTCAAAAGCTTCGTGTCGCATCTCTGGAAGATACTAAACTTATATACCAATTTTGGTATTTTATCGACCTTTCATTTTTGAGTTATCGTGTTCAGAGTCTCACGGACACACATACATTCGGACCTTTTTCTATTAGTGCTTTCTTTTGGATACAGGGGATCCTAAACGTATATTTCCGGTAAAATATCGGTATCGAATTTTTGGGTGGAATGCAATATCTTCTCCATACACTATGTACATAGCACGTATAGAGAAAGTAAAAACAATTAAAATGCAGAGATTCCGATTGGTTTGAATTTTACGCGCCAATGTACTGGATTGGCCTTTTCCTACGATCACGTACCATGAACGAAATAGTCGATATAAATATCCAGCTACAAGTGTCGCGCTTCATATAAAAAAAAAAAGCTGATGTGTTCCATTCACATTACTTTTTCCACATCTCGGCAACAAATTATTATATTTACTTCATCTAATCAAGAAAAAGTAAGCAGAAATAGTCTTATTACTTGTTTCCTTGTTAATGGAAGCGAAATAAGGGAGTACCATAGCTTAAAGTGATAGTCAAAAGCTCGTTACTATATGACTGAAGTTTCTTTGTTTGTACGGACAGGAGTTGACAAATTCCTAAATGAGAAAAGTATGTTTTGCAGAGCTGAAACGAAAAACAAAGAATATCTCAAATACAATCAATTCCAAGAAAAAAATGTATATAATATAAATTGTGTGTTTTAAAGTGCTCTACATTTTTTGTGTTTTAAGTTTTCGTCCATTTCTTACGGTTTAGCAGTTATGCAAAATTCTGTAAAATTGATCCAGAATAAAGTAGTCTTCAGAGGCTGTTCCCAGAAAATTCATGATATACATTTTATTTGTCAGCTAAATATCTTTAATATATGCTATTTTAATCAAAATCGTTACAGCCATTTTTAAGAAAATAAAAATTTTCGAAAAAAATGTTCCATATAAAGGGTAGTTGGGAGTGGTAGGATTTTCTTGAAAATCTTCGTGTCGCATTCTTGGAAGATACCAAAGTTAATACCAAGGTCTTTTCGTTTTTGAGCTATGCTGCCTACAGACACACACACACACACATACACACAGACATATAGACAAACAGACAGATACACACACGGACATTTTTCTAAAAATGCTTTTTTTGGATTCAGGCAGTCTCAAAACATATATTTCCGGTGAAATCTCGGTATCAAATTTTTGGGTGCAATGCAATACCTTCTCTATACACTATGTACATAGAACGTATAGAGAAAATAATAAGTAAAACGATAAGATTTCACCAATATAAAGCAAACTGTTCAAGAGTGGCTGCAGACATCTTTAAATACTAAGTTTTCTGTAACACAATTATAAATTTAGGCTGATTCTCGTTATCAAATTGTTACAAATTATGTAATTTTCGATATAAATAACATTTGATATACCTCTGCTGGATAAGTCACCCTCCGTTGTCTGGGGATAACATGCTAACCTCTGGTTCTCAAGTTTTAGGGTTCGAGGGCAAGGGCGAGAATTTTCTACTTTCTCTACACGTACCATTCCGAGGGCTCGATCGAATTTCCCGTATCCGGTATAACGGAAACGTCGTCCGCCGTGGCGAATGGCTTATATGATTCAATTAAAACAATCGCAACATAAAACTAGAAATCAAAACTAAGATGAAGATTGTAAAAGTAATTGTAGATTCTTTAGGCCTTTGGCTTCAGAAGGCGCATACTTCTTTGCTGAAATTTAGACTCAAGAATGGCTCCACGGTTTAGTCCTCTTGGAGCACCCAAAACGGATCAGCACTGCTGATTATGCACTGCTACGGAAATTTGAGCCAATCATGAAAGAATGAAAACATCGATCTTCTTCAGCCACCACTGGTTGTACCTTGGCCTGATTATAGCTAAAAAATGTGAAAACGGAATATGGTAATCCCCTTCTGTTGGGCAAGGATGGTGATTTGGTACCTTTCTTTGATATTCCTGATATACTAAGCTCTTCAAAGGTCGTTTTCCGGAACTTAAGGGGCTTGATGGTCTTTGTGAGGAAAAAGTTGGTGCGGCTAACCTTACCTCTCTTACGGTAATCTCTACGGGTGAAGGTATTGGGACACTGAGCGTTTATCCCTCAAAATCACTTCTTCACAGTCTCTAGAGAATATTAGTCGCAGACTATCCAATCTAAGATTTAGGCCAGAAATACGGTAGATTGTAGATTCGCCTTCCGTTACCTGCAGGGTGTGAATTCGAAAATCCTTTAGTACATATTTCTGAACTTTGGTTTCATTATGCTGCTGCATGTTCCTTGACAACCGCACTTTGGGCTTGTTTGAGTCTCAACCGGGACCCTTATAGCAGGCTGCTTGTTTCGCCAAGATATTCGAGCTGTTATTATTTCTCTTGGAGAAAGGACATATGATCTATTGAAAGAAGTTAAAAACAGGTGAACTTATAAAGTCTTGGAGTTTAAATAAGATCCATCAGGACGTCTCGTGCAGTTGAGATGCTCCTGACCTTTAAAGACGAACAGCACGACATGTTCGCGATCAATGAAAAGCTTGCTAACATTCCCAGGATTGACGCTTCGGAGGTACCAGAGGCAGTTTACCGTGTTATAGGCGAAGACAATACGGCTCTCCAAGTGAAGTGTATGCGACCAACGATGACTGAAAGACAGTGTGCTGCTCTACGTTAAAAAACACGTTTCGCACAAACTTCTCCATCTATTTATTGATTGATGCTCTTGCAAAAAACAAGAACGCGTTTCCATACTACACTGCTTCTACATCATGTCTGCATGTCATTTGCCTGCAACCTATACCAATGACCGTTATTCCTTAATATGTGCTCAGCAGGGCTGTAGATTAGGTATGCATAACTCCCCAAATACCACAAGATGGTCCTCGACGCACGTTTACGACGCGCCTCGGCGTTTAATATCATGTAATGGCGGACAACAGTAAGAAAGATGTCTGACTACTGTTTATCTATCTGGACGCTTCTTTAGCCATACATCCAAGGTAATATTAACAGAGAAGAGAAACCATGCACGTCGTGACGCAAATGGCTTTAGAATAGCTGTTTAGGCCTGTTCATATTGGTTGAACCAGGACATGAAATCGTCAAGGGTCAGGGTACAATGATAGTTGGAGCTCAGTCCGAGGTCACGAAAATGTCGGATTGAGGTTCGGTGCACACAGAGTATAACTATGGGGTGATGCATTAAGAATAGTCTGCACAGCCCGTTCCAAAATGTGTTTTACTGTTGCACTGCCTGGCCTCGTTCACTTTCTGCTAGTAGATAAATCAGAGAACACTAAAAGAGAGATTAAAAGACACCGAAAATACGAAAGGGTATGCGTTCGACACTGAACTAACTTGTGGATGACTGAACCATATTTTGAGTGACAGGAGCAGATCGATTCTTGTAATTTACCACAATTAATTCTGAGTGAGTTTTGTTGATTTATGTTCATTGTCTTTTTAAAAGCTTTGCACATTATCTTGGACTTTTTGCATCAAGCTTTATACTTTTATTTGTAAAAGCACAAGTCATATATTTACTAATTATATTGTGAACAATTGTTTTATTGTGTTTTTTATGAATTAGAACGATGCATATACTGTCAATGATGAAATGAGTTATTTTTGGATCAGATTATACCTCAACTTGTGCATGTTTACGCTACAAGCCCCACCCCATTACCCTTTCTTTATACCGATGACTGCTTTGTGTGTTCGTAACTGTGTGCGCTTCGGAACGCACTACTGTTAATAACCTTGATGCTATTTTATGAATCTGTAGAAACGTCATTTAGTTCTGCATATCGGATGATGATAGTCTTGTATGGCTGAAGACTTCATCCGTAGTCATCTGGGGATAAACATTTAGGAACCTTTTTGATGCTAAACATAGGGATGCAAAATCCCAGGCAAACAAAGTTATAAACACCGTCAGCCTTATCAAGGAAAAGGGGCAAATCTACTAAATTACTTCTTAGATATTTGGCCATTTTGTCATTCTGAAGCAAACAACGCCAGTGGCATACTTTGTAGGTATGCGTAAAGCTAAGAGCCACAATGCTCATGTATCAAGAAATTTTACTGCTGGATCCTATTAGTTCTTAGAAAGTATGAATGTTGGCGGTGTAATTATTCAGCATTTAGGATTTAAATGTTTTTCAAGTATGTTACATCAAAATTTGACCACTAATATCTGATTTTTCTGCTTCAAATTGCTAGTATGTGATGGGAACTCCATACTTTGTGAAAGTTTTTTTATTTGTATGGTACTGCAATTCTGAATTTTGTTGCTTGTATGATTGGTTGACATTAAATATATTTTAATATGTATGTTTTGAATAATTGATTGAACTGTAACATATTTCAGGATTTTGTCATTCGTGATCCTTATTGTGAATATGAATATCTGTTAGTATTTGTGATGTGTTTAACAATTTTCAGAGCTGTTTAAGTACAATATACAGTCGTGATGACGTGATGCATATATGCATGTTTAAGTATGTTTGGAGACCTGAATATAATGAAAGAATGTGAATTTTTGTTTTGTTTCATAAGGTAGATAACTATGTGCTAAAAACCTGAAACCACACTGAATTTTTCGTAAATTATTCCCCACTGTGGGGCTGCCCACGACACGAAAAGTAAATCGCCATATACACTCTTTACGCAGCCTTTTCAAAAACTGCATTTATTGAAGCAAACATGATGCAGTATGTTATTATGAATGCCGACTTCCACGGCTGTCTCCACACGTATGCTGTTGCACGTCAGTCTTTTATAGTATTCGACAGACGAGTACGTAGATATGATTTTGATCTACGCAGAAGCAAGAACAAATGCACAAGCGACTAAGCTTGAGAGATATCCGAATAGATGACAACCAACAGCACCTTCCAGAATGTTGAAAGGCGTCTGCGTGTAACAGCTTCACTTGCAAGAATGCCTCCTGTTTGACACGCATCAGCAACATCGGGTATTAATGCAGATGCTGTTTTGAACGCCATCCAGGACAATCCGCACTCTAGTACACGAGAAGTAGCTCAGAAGGTGAACATCAGCCGGTCTTCTGTAGTGCGAATATAGAATACTAATAAGCTTCATCCTTATAATTTGCACTTACACCAAACACTTCACGGATTTCGAAGCTCGAGTAGCCTTTAGTGAATTGTTGCTGGAGTGAGTAGCAAATGATGTGGGATTCATATCTAGGATGCTGTTTTTTGACGAATCAAGATTCCACAACAATGGAACCGTAAATCGCCACAATATGCACTATTGAAGTGTTGATAATTCTCATTGGGTAAAGGAGGCAGCATTCCAAGAGCAATGGGAGTGAATGTCTGGTGTGGAATCTTGAGAGACCACCTTGTTGAACCATTATTCTTCGAGGGGCATCTAACAGGAGCACGCTACCTGGATTTCCTCCGTAATGAACTACCCTTATTATTAGAGAAAGTGTCACTGCAGGAGCGAATGACGACATGGTTTCAACACGATGGCGCTCCTCCGCATCGGTCGAGGATCGTTTGCAATCATTTGAATACTTCATATCCTGATCATTGATAGGAAGCGCAGGACCAGTACATCTGACACCCCTTGACTTCTCTGGGGTCATTTAAAACAACGCATTTATGCAGAGGAGCTAGACAATCCAGAAATCCTTCGTCAGCGTATTACAGTGGCCCAGATCTGTTCAACCGGCCATGCTACACCAAGTCAGAGGCTCTATTCAACAGCATGCCCAGGCGTGCATTATCCAAGAAGGTCACCAGTTCGAGCACTTGCCTCGTTAGAGGAGTCGTTTCCAGGAATAAAAGAAGGGTCATTCCAGCACCACAAAACATATCTACCAGGATGAAACGATATTTCTAATGACACAATAGTTATATGTCTCCAAAGTTGTGTTTAACTTCCATGTTAAACTCTGATTATGTAATTTACTTCTTTTCTGTGTTCAACTGTGTACCTAGGTATAAATGATCCTTATTTCAATTGCACCTGCCTATATCTAAATATCTACTTGTAGTTCACCAACAAAGAAACATCAAACAATACCATAAAACATAAATAAAACATTTAAAATGAAAATAATAACATGTTTCAGGTTAATAGTCGTAATTTATGAATATTACACGGTAAAACAATTAGTACATACAGGGAATTCGAACCACCTTCAGAGCAAACAGATCACTTGCACTCGGAGTCTTGCACTCGTTTCAACTGAGCTACCTAGTAACTTTAGAGATCAATATTCCGTTTAACATGTAGTATTCGCTGGTCCTAGTGATGCAAACGTAAGCTGTCTAATTAGCAGTGTGTTGAAAGGCGATGCGATAACACCTATATTAGTATTATTATCATCGAGTGTTTAATCCATGTTAAATACGTGGATAGAACCTAGTAAAGGGGTCGATGTTTTCATGCTGGGGTATATAATTCGGATTGCATAAAACTCGAGAATAAGGGGCAGCGGACTCATCTGCCATAGGCAAAATGAAAAAATGAAATGGCGTTTTATTTATGGACGCTCTTTAGCTGCTGTGGTTCTCAGCGACCCATTCTATACTGGGCGTGAAAGACCACTTAATTTTGCTCAGAGACCTCTCTATCAGGCTTGAGGTTCTTTTATGTGCCGTAAATCTACGACACGGGACCAACGGCTTTACTTCCCTTCCGAAGGAAGCCATGCTAACGATTTTTACGCCCGAAAAAAATCCATCGTCCTCCGCCGGGTTTGAACCCACGACCTTGGGTTTATGAGGACCTGGCATAGGCAATTAGATGAGTACAGCATATTAGATGCAGGACCTGTTTTACTATGCACATACCTACTTATTATACATTTAAACATGAGCACCTTTATGCTCTGGGAAACTTTATTAGCACATATTGAAATATCACTGTGTTCAGTGTAGTACACTATTACACTTAGCACTATCTTATAATATAAACTTATTGCGCACTTAAAGTTTTTAACGTATTTTCGTTACTACGAGTGACGCAGATTGTTCCTCTGAGAGAGAAGACAAACTGTGTAGATTATATATATATATATATATATATATATATATATATATATATATATATATATTACGCAATCTACCCTGAGTGGAGCAGATTACGCTTCTCAAAAATAGTGACCATTCTGTGAGAATTCTCAGTTCGTTGCTACTTAAATAGGCAGCTTACGAAGCTGTTCTCCCTAATGCTGATTGGCTGACCTTAGCTCCAAAAGTTACATCCTACGTCATCAAATCACGTGGTTCTATAATACTAAGTCTATGTGAAAAGTACCCTCTTTGCAGAATATTTGGAACTTTTCCAGAATCATACCTCTGATGCACGCAAGTAAAAACAAGAAATCTTACAAATTGTCAAGGTTTTCACAAGCCTTTTGTAATATTCTACTCTGTAGTTTCTAAGCTTTGCCTTAGCACAAGTTAACATAGTTAACATTACAATTTAAGATATAACTAGGAAATAAAACGTTATATTGTTTATATAAGACATATCATTAAGATAGTTAAAGTCTTGTGGATTGTCTATAAATACTTATTATCTAGATAATTGCGATTATTACACAGTGACGTCAAGAATTATCGGCTCACATTTCATAAACAATGAATAACAATGGTGATTTACGCTTTAGATTTGAGCTTTTAATACACCGACCAATAGGATTTTCCCCTCTAAAAACTAGGCATAAAGAATTGAAGCTCATTCTATATGGAGAGATTCAAACGCTTTTCTCGTCGTTGAGGCGGCATTGTGGTCGCTTGTTCACAGGGGGGGGGGATGTGTGACGACATCCGGAATCTGTGATGCAGCTGCACGGCGGATCCTGCCGCCATTGAGGTAGGAACTTCCGTGCATCTTCGGAGCCTGTCTGCTTACGCCGTTTGGTCTCCTGTGATTTCCTCACTTTATCCGTTCCTCCTGAGCGGCGCTGGCAGGTTGTAGAGTATGAGACCTGCCGTTGTAGAACCTTTACGCAGTAGAGAAATTAATAATTGATAAGTAATGGGTATAACAAGTTATGTGAATCTAACAGTAAGATTTTGACTTCCTCTACATAGTATACGGTGCGTCGGTATTATTGCACATTATATTGCACTCCACCCAAAAATTTGACACCGAGATTTCACCGAAAATACAAGCTTTAGGCTTTTCTATATAAGAAAAAAGCATTTTTAGAAAAAGGTTCGTGTATATGTCATATATCCGTGCGTCTGTGAACATGATAGCTCAAAAACGAAATGTTGCTAAAATACCAAACTTAGTATTTAGGTTATGTATCTTACTAGGATGCAACACAAAGATTTTGAGGCAAATACCTGCAACTCAAAATAGTCTTTATGTGGAGAAAATTCCGAAAAGTTTAGATTTCTCAAAAATTGCTTTAACGATTTTGAGTAAACTGTCATAGATTAAAAATACCTACATGCGAAATAGAATACATATCTTGAATTTCCTGGGAAAACCCTCTGAAGACCTCCTTATTATGGATGAATTTTACTGAATTTTGTATAAATGATATACTTACTATGAAAACTTACTACACAAAAAATTAGATCTCGTTAACACACGCAATTTCCGTGATATATATTTTTTCGTGGAGTTGACCATTTCTGAGATACTCCTTGTTACTGGTTTCAGATTTAAAATAACAATTTTCTCATACAGGAACTTGTCAAACCCTGAGTATGTAAAAAACTGATTTCAACAATACGGAGTAGTGTCTAGAGGGTGTTGATTTGAACTACATTGCAACCAACTTTTAAAATATTTAAATATCGCTTTACGCTAATAAACTCCTTTATTTTGCTACTACTTACAAGAAAACAAGCAATAAGACCATTTCTGCTAATGCTTATCTCGATTAGCATGGAGGAGATAGAATTTTTAACAATAGCTTGTTACCGAGATGTAGAGAAAGTCATGTGTATGGAACACATCAGTTTTTTACTTTCTCTATACGTACTATGTATATAGTGCATAGAGAATGTTTTGCACTCTACCCAAAAATTTGATACCGAGATTTCAGCGGAAATATATGTTTTAGAGTCCCCTGTACCCCCCCAAAAAAAAACATTTTCAGAAAAAGGTCCGTTTGTGTGCGAGTGTGTCCGTGTGTCCATGTATCTGTGAACACGTAAGCTCAAAAACGAAAAGTCGATAAAATACCAAAGTTGTTATTTAAGTTTGATATCTTTCAGGGATGCTACACGAAGATTTTGAGAAAATTTCCCCACCCCAAACTACCCTTTACATGGAACTTTCTTCGAAAATTTTGATTTTCTCAAAAATGGCTCTAACGATATTGATTAAAATTTCGTATTTTAAGATATTTACACGACAAATAAAATATATATATATCGAATTTTCTGGAAATATCCTCTGAAGACTACATTATTCTGGAGGAATTTTACGGAATTTTGTATTACTGCTGAACCTTAAGAGATGGACAAAAACTTACAACATAAAAAAATGTAGAACACCTTAAAACACATTTATCCTATACACATTTTTTTCGTGGAGTTGATCGTTTTTTGAAATACTCCTTGTTTTTTGGTTTCAGCTTTAAACACATACTTTTGTCATACAGGAATTTAACAATTCCAGTCCATACAAACAAAGGAACTTCAGTGACATAGCAACCAACGTTTGACTATCATTTAACTAGTAGTACTCCCTTATTTCGCTTCTACTTACAAGAAAGCAAGTAATAGGACTATTTCTGCTGATTTTTTTCTCGATTAGTATGAAGTGTATAGAAGCATAATCTTTTTAACAATAATTTGTCGCAGAGATTTAGAGAAATTCATGTGAATGGAAAAAGTCAGATTTTTTTTCTCAGGATATCGTTAAATAAAAAGAGCGTGTAGAATACAATGGAATGAGAGTATAAGAGGAATCCTCTCCGAAATGTCCTTACGTAATCCTTTTTTCTTGTGAATGAAGAGCATTCGTTAACTGCTTTATAAAAGAACCCCCTAGCCTGCCACCCGTATAGTGAACTTCATCCTAAGAAGCTTTCTGTATATAAATTACGTAATTTATTTGAGAAGTTACACGTTATTTAAATCCTTCCTCTCGGAACAGCTAATTCTGGCCTTTCAGTTAATACTTTCGTTCTGTTTTTATTTACATGTTTGAGCCTGGTGCCGCCATTAGCAATGAATAATGAGGGTGGATGTCAGCTGAATATTTAGCAGGCTGGAAGTAGTGTTTCTTGTTCTGGAAGAAAAATCGCCGCCGAATCTCTTCGGTGCGAAGGACGTGACTTGCTGAGAACGCAGGCTGCCTCAAATCCTTTCCTTGTCTTGGGATATACTGAGAGCGAGTTTAACTGCAACATGACGCTCGCAATGCGCTCCTTATTACTAGGGATAGCATCTTAGGGACCGATAGGGGGACACATGTGGACACCAGTTGCATAGACGGACCTGAAATGACGACTGCACTCGCCGCATGTAAACAATCTGTAGTAACGCGTTGGGGAACGTGGCAGTAACTCCGATATGCCGTATATTACAACACTGTTTTACAGATAATTATTATGATAAAGCATGCTCTTCAATCAACATTGAAAAATCCTTGCTTCAAATAGATTGCATGGAAATTTGCCATTCATACAGAAGAACTTTGCACATATATATCTACAATAAAATATTTGGAAACATCGAACATTTAAGTGCCTCTGGCCCTGGAAACTATCGATGAACTTGTGCAAACAATTAATCATAGACACCGTGACACGTCTTTTAGACCGTGTAAAAAAGAAAATGTGTGTTTGGAAAAAAAAGTCGGTGTTTTAATATTGCGTGGAATACGAAATGAGCTCCGAGGTGTTGCTACCGAAATAATTGCTGATGAAGTATCTTACCCAATAGTCGATGATATGTCCTATTTCCGTTTTGCTCCAATGAGGACTCCCACGTTTGATGTGGGACTTTTTTTTTTTTTTTTTTTTGATCGCGCCGTGACCGAGTGTTTAGACCACTCGCCTCTCACCTAGATCTCGATCCCAAGCGACCACATGTGAGATTTGTGGTGGACAAAGCGGAGCAGAGGCGGGTTTTCTCCAGGTTCTCCGGTTTCCCCCGCCATCGCATTCCGCCGGTGCTCCATCTTCATTCCATGTGCCATCCCTGCGGTGCCACCAGTAGTAAGAGCGGGCGTTAAACACTACCAAAAAGAAGAATAAATAAACAAAGCCTGTTTACGTGCCAATCGGAGACGATTCACATTTGACGTTACGAATGTATGTTGTTGTGCATGTAATCTATGTATCTTGGGGGAAAATGAAACGGATAGTGATGCTGATGACTTGTTGCACTACAGCAATTGACTCTATGTAAATATTAAAATTGTTAGTTCTCATAAGGCAGTGGTATTAATGTTTACCACCCACCCAACTTCCACAGTTAGTGAAAACATCATAGTCTACCATGCAACCACAACTATCCTACTATGCTGGGCTAACTTCGATTCTGTCCGTCTATCGTTCCCGAAGATGTTATCCCTAATTATTACCTTATGTTTGTACCATTTTTGCTAGGTAGAGGAAGATATGTATGTAATCTAATATTTCGACATCTGTAATATTAATTTATTTACATTTGGGTCTCCATGAATAAAAAATCTTATGTGTTCCATTCACATGACTTTCTCTGCATCTCTGTAACACATCTACTTCAAACTTATGTTCATCTCTATTAGTTGCTTAAGAGTAGGGGGTACATAGGGAATTCTCTAGGCTAAACCGACAGTAAAATGCTTTAAAATGTGGTTCCTTGGTATTGAAATACGTTTCTTTGCGTGGTCAGAAGTTGACAAGTTCCCGTATAAGAAAAGTACAAGTAACAAGGAATATCTAAAAAATGGTCAATTCCACGAAAAAAATGTGTATAACAGATTTTATTTTTTAACGAGATATGTGTTTTAGTTAAGTGAGTTTTTGTCTATCTCTCATGGTTTACCAGTAGTGTGAAATTCCGTAAAATTCATCCAGAATAAATACTCTGCAGAGGCTATTCCCAGAAAATTCAAGATATACATTTTATTTTTCATCTAAATATCTTTAATATACGGCACTTTAATCAAAATCATTACAGACATTTTTGAAAAAATCAAATTTTTCGAAAAATGTTCCACATAAAGGATAGTTGGTGGTGGGGGGATTTTCTTGAAAATCTATTCTGGCAGCAGGACATCTATACTCAAGTGTCCACTATCGCAGATATTCGAGTTTACTCTTCAATGAAACATCAGTTCTCTGCTGTGGGAGCCATTCGTTGATAACCCCATGTACTGTGTCCCTCTCAGCTAAGATAATACTGTGAGTGTTTGCATTTGTCCAAATGTATTTCCAAATGGTTGTTCGACCCTTTGCGCGTATTGTTTCATATCTGTGCCACATACCAACGCTTATTCAGCACGAAGGTATGGATATACGAGGAACATTTCAGAAGTTATGGCAACTATTTTATATATTCCGAATATGCTGTAATTGCAATATACACATTTGAAAATATGTTGTACACAGTACGGGATGCCATCACCAGATGATGTCCGAATGCATTGATAGGTTCTAGTAGACACATGCAAATGATAGTATCCTATAGGCTGTGTTCCAATATGGAAGTCACTAAAGTTGATGGCATTCAGCGCCTTCCTCATCACACATCTTCGCCAATATCTCGGAAAAATATGTGGAAACCTTGCGGGATTATTTTTTTTAAAGTCGTTAGCTCGCAAGAGTATTGTGCATATGTAATACGAATAAAACAATGATCACTATTTACGCATTTTTCAATGTTCCCTACCCATAGACCTCCCCCCCCCCGTACCAGGATCCCAATTTAGTACCAGCATTGTAAAGAAAATTCCAGCGACTTTCAATTGTATATCCTGAGTTTTGTTTCCTGCAGCTTTATTGGCTGATAAAATATAGTTGCCATGACTTCTGAAATGCCCCTGTACCAAATATATGTTACAGTTCTGGAGCCCCCTTCATGCACGTAACGCGTAGCGCGTTGATTTCCTGCGTCCGGTTACGTTTTTAAAACTTAGTCGCTATATTATGGATTGAAAGTCCATTCTCTTTGCACGGTCAGAAGGAAAGAGGGGTGGGGGTGACACGAGAAATGAATTTGCATTTGACAAAACTATAAGAAACAAAGTATTTTACATAAACTTGCGATTTAATGGAAGCTACCATTTTTGTGCAGTAACATTTGTCTTTTCTTATCAGTTGTGCAAAACACATTCAGAATGAAGAGGAGTACGGAAGTTATTCCTAGAAAATTAAAGATAATAGATTTCATTTCTCACTCATAAACATGTTTTTAAAATATAGAATTTTAATCAAAACCGACAGAGCTATCTGAGAAAATAAAACATTTCGAAAACTTTTCCTTGTATAGGGCGGTTTGGTATTGGTGATTTTCTTGAAAATCTTTGTATCGCGTCTTTGAAAGATGCTGCACAGAAATACGAAAACCACTTCTTTCAGAAAAATTGTTGTGTAATACGCAATGTATGATTTTATTGGATCAATTTTCTTTAAAATGACGGTCAATACTGAACTTCAAAGACCATTTCTATTAATTTTGTAGAACAATTAGATGATATTGATTTAAACAGGGATATTTTCAACAGGATGGTGCTACACGCCATACCTCAAACTAATCCATTGGTCGCATCCATAGCTTCTTCGTAGACCGTCCCATCTTCAAAGATTTCTGACCTCTTGAGATGGCCAGAACCGACAAACCGTCGGGCCGTGGCCAAGTGATTAAATCATTCGCCTCCCAACAAGGTGGCGCTGGTCGTTTCCCAAGCGAGAGCATGTTAAACTTGTGGTGGACATTGTGGCGCAGGGTTGGGTTTTCTTCGGGTCCTCCGGTTTTCCCCGCCATTGCATTCCACCGGTGCTCCAATTCCATTCCATATATCTTCAGTGTCATCACCTGCGGTGCCACATTTGGTAAAAGTGGGCGTTAAACACTATCCTTTTTGTGAGGATATCTAAATGAAAGAAACTATTCGCAGAGGTCATAACCATCCACAGACTTTCATCACTTATAAACGGTAGATTACGTACATGAGACGAAAAACGTTGCACACCGCTACTGCACTGAATGAATTTTCGTGAAGCTGACGATCACTTAATGCACAGTAGGTGGTTCAGTGCGAGAATTGAGAAAGGCTATTCTCTCTGCATTAATCAAAAGCAATCAGTCGGTGTCACTGGATAGAAACAACTCACGTACCTTCCAGGATTTGCGAATTAACGTCTAAATAACCAATGGAGATATTAAATTCATCTCTCAGACAGCAAGGCAAATTGTGTACTCGGGAATACTGAGACTGTGCCACCATATCTTGTAAGTGATGAAATTGTCTTCTTTTGTTAATGCATTGTTATTTATTTCGAAAACATAGCGACTTGAAATAGAACACAAAAGCTCTATGTATATAGTCCTAATCAGCATTCCCTACCGACCATGAAAAACAGCGGCAAAACACTAGATCAAAATGACCGGCCCAACAGGAATAGAACCATGGACTTCCTTATTGTGGCCCCACATGTTACCGCGGAGTTATCGAGCTCGTTGGAACTTCAGGTTATTTTACAAATGCGAAGAACCAAAATATCAGTATTTCTAATACATTTTCGAAAATATTCGAATCTAATGAACGAAGAAGTGGCTGTAATTCGGTTCCCGCTCATTTAGGCACCTTTTCGTTTCGTATTCAGCCTTACGCTTTAGCAGAAAACAAATGAGCATCATTAGATTGCAGTTGAGATAGAAATTTGATTTCAGGCATTCTCTGCAATCAGAGCGATGTTTACTGTTTTTCCCGTCGAATATTAGTTTATCTCTTTGACATTATCGATGTTTGGCGCTTTCAGTGTATCGCAATGCCATTTCGCGTTCGATATCGTCAATTTACGAGTTGGGGAAAAGCTCTGCGCCGGTTAGAACTTCATTTGTTGTTCTCCTGAATCAAACAGCAGCGGTGCATAAAGCTGACAGAAAACAAATGACGAATGGAAGGAGATTAGGATAAACCAGATAACGTGTAGTGTGCATTTGGGACGTATTAATTTACTGTTATGAAAACTACATGTTGCTATATAGGCACCTGCGCTTTTCTCTCAAATACATAAATGATTTGCTGTTCGTTTCAATTTTTAACTATTGTACAGCATCGAGCAGAAAGTGTTCACTCATTTATGAATAGATGACGATCACAAAACGTGGACAATAATGGAACGGAGCTGTTTATGTTGGTAATGATGAATGTGCCTCCACCGTGAGTTGTTCTGTTCCTTGACGGCAAGTTCTAGCCACGAAATTGGCAGGGGTTTCACTCACCCCAAATGTATCCGAACTGTCATAGAATTTAAGATTATCTCGGTTGCGGTCCCCAACCACAGGGTCAGAGTAATGCATGTAGGCCATTTTGGTTATTTTCGGCTTTCGCGATCACTGGTAGGGCGGGGTGAGAAGTGAGAACGGAAGGGTCACCAGATACACGTGGCCGCAATCCCTAACATTTCCAGAAGTAACGCCACCGACGTTGCCCGACGTAATCACAAGTTCCTGGACTCCCGCTGACACTGCGACGGGGCAGATTCTGAGCCCACAACAACCATCCATCCGCAACAAACCGAACACCGCCACCTGGTCCTTGATCCTGAAACAAAAATAAAATAAAGAAAACATCATTTGTAACGCAACATCCAACCATCTAGTTTCCTATACAAGGACTGGAATACTTTTAATTCATTTACCGCATTATATTTTTTTCATACATCATTAATTTACAGATATAATTCTATACAAAAAATAACTAAAGTAAAATAATTTAAAAAGAAATAAAATAACAGAATAAAAGCAAGTAAAATAAACTTTTGTAAAGAAAACTATACATAAACGAAGAGCAATTTTCACTTTCACGAAAACAAATATTATTAATTACTGGAACCGAGCACCATGGAAATTGTACACTAGCTACTGCCTGTCAAACTATTACTAATATTTAACAACATTTAGCAGAAACTAATAACCTACACTACAGGTATCCAGCAGAATGCGCACTGGTAGCCGGATCAATTTATTTTACACATATTTTCTCAACGGTAACTTGTCATAGTAGGGAATTATTATTAGCCTCTAATGCTAATTATTTCTGATATCCGATATCGCTTATCCAAAATATACAATTCATGAAAGTCTTAATTTAAAAAATTGTAAATCAGAAAAAAATAGCTACTCTTTGCAACATTCTGAAGTGTTCCATTCACAAATCTTCTTCTAGCTATTCCACATACAAACGATTCTTACAAAAGATAATAATTTTATCTACATCGTGCTAATCGAAATAAACATCCGCAGAAATGATCGTAGTACTTGGTTTCTTATAAACAGAAGGGCAATAAGCGAATACGCGCTTTTAAAAACCGGTCCTATGTGAAGCAATTGAAATTCGGCTCACTTTGCTTGGCCTCCAGTAAAAGATGTGAAACGAAAGATGATTTTCCGTTTGAGAAAAATTACTTAGTTTAAAATGAAAACCAGTAAAGTATATCTCAGAAACTGTCAAATATAATAACTCTATGGCACGACAGCTCACGGGGAACCTTGGCCTACTGCCCGGCCTCTGCGTCCCCCATCTCGGCCCACTACAGACGTCATGGATGGGGTGCAGTATTGGAGGGTGAGATGTGGTCAGCGCATCGAGCCCCCCGGCCGGTTTATGCGGTTCTCATGACTGGAGCCGCTACTTCTCATTCAAGTAGCTCCTCAATTGGCCCCCAGGGACCTTACGAGGCTGAGTGCACCCGGGGCTAGCGGGGAAAAAATCCCGACGCCAGGTCGAACCTTGGTCGACCGCTTGGTAAGCAGCTGCGCTACCACCGCGCTAAGGAGAACTGTCAAATATACATAAAAATATTTGACATAAATTATATGTTCTAATCTTATGTACAGTTTTTGTATAGTAAGTTTTTAAGTATCTCCTACGGTTTTATTGTTATGGAAACTGCAGCAAAATGTATGCAGAATAAAGAGATCTTAAGGTAATACTCTTAGAAAACTCTAAATATACATTTTATTTCTCATTTAAATATCGTTAATACACGGTATTTTATTCAAAATCGTTAAAATCATTTTTGAGAAAACCATTTCAAAACGTTTTTCCGCGTAAACTGTAGTTTGGGGTTGCGAGATTTTCTTAAAAATCTTCGTGTCGCATCCGTGGAATATATTAAACATAAATGCCAAATTTGATATTTAACGGTCATTTCGTCTTTTTGAGCTATGCTATCCACACACACACACACACACACACACACACACACACACACACATATACACTCGAACACGCAGCACTTTCTAAAAATGTTTTTTTTTTACTCAGAGGACCTCAAAACGTATATTTCCGGTGAAATCTAGACATTCAATTTTTGGGTGGAATACAACACTTCCTCTGGCTACTATATACATATATGTATTTACGAACTAGAGGAAAGCTATTCCTCAATTCTCTACATTACCCACAATTCATGTCACTATGTAATCGCTTCTCTTACTCCACTAGTTATTAATTTCACTAATAGTTAATTCCTTTTTAAGTGCATACTGATTTATTTTTTCTGTTATTGCCGTTAATTCAGCGATCCCTTTCTTTAACACACTAACACGTTTTTTCCCCCTGGTCAATTCAACCGTCTGATACCCGAAATGCTCCGTTTGCTGACTTGACTCGTCTTCTACTTCCCTCTCTCACTCTACTCTACACCGGCACCTTCTTCACCTTCTTCTGCGCCTCGTCATATTGAGTCAACCGCTAGTTTCCATTCATAATCAGCAGCGTTTCTTAATCTCACCTCTCAATGTTTTCCTCCTCCATTCAGTCCTAATAAAATGCAGTAATAACCGCTAATGCTTCTATTATAATTTTCATTTCATCTTCTACTTCCTCTTCTACCTCCTCTTGAGTACCTACTTCCTCTTCAGTTTGTGTTGTAGGTTAGAAATTATAATTATCCATCGGTGTGTCAGTTATTAGATTTAATGTTAATTGCGAAAATTAAAAATATGTATTCCGTTTATCAAGAAAATACCTTAAACATGTGGTATGTTAATAACATCATTAGAGCCATTTTTGAGACTTAACATTTTCGAAATTTTTGGTGTCACATCTTGGAAAGATAATGAACTTACTAACATCTTTGGTATTTTAATTTTGGAGTTATAGCTGTCCATAGACACACATACACGGGGATCTATTTCAAAGAATATTTTTTTATTTTTTCTTATTTTTGGATGGAATGCAATTCTTTATCGCTGCTACATTGACTATCTGTCCAGATGTTGAAGTTTCTGTTCTAAGATAACTGCATTATATGCAGGGAATATATGTATGGGCTAGAACGCATGTTTACCGTCCGGTAACATTTTGATCAGCTGTGGAGGGCAGCTCGCATTTGGAATGTACGGCTTGCTATCCATATGTGTATAAATTATTGGTAGTAAAATATACTTTATACAGTGGGGAAGGTTCACAAACTATCACATAGGAGAGAATTTGAAAATGCTTACAATATCATTACGCTAAACTGAGACCGAGCTAGGTGGCTCAGGCGTTTCGTCTGGGAATAGCATTCGAGAGGACATGGTATCGGTTCCTTCGATCGGTGTCTCTGATCCATTGGCTTTTCTTGGATTTTCCTGGGGTCACTAAGCGAATATTGGCGAGGACTCTTTATTACTCCGAACTTCCCACCCCTTCGCATCATCTTCATTTCATCCCAACCAGTCTCTTTCAGGGTTGTAAGTGTCAAAGAAATAACGCAGGCGTTATTTCGATGGGGTGATTGCGCTCTGCAAATACAGCTCTCTGCGGCGGGATGGCGCTAGTAGGTTTCTGCAAACAAGATGGTTTAGTCGGATCTGAGTGGCGGAGTTCTGCACTACCCACGTTGAGATGAACTGCTTGTGAACTGTTAGGGACCCCATGATGGCATTCGGCTACCCTCTGAAAGTATATGCATCTCACCCTTCTTCCTGTTACAATAAGCCCACGCTGCAGTGTGGGATGCCCCTTTGTAAACGCAGTTTCCAGAAGTAGATTGGATGTGTAATCAATACAACAATTGGTTGGAATGAACATTTACTACCCGAGTTGGAACTTTAATGTTGGCAATTATATGTCTACGTATGATACAAAAGAGATACCTGTTGCTAATTGTTGCTGCTCTTCAAAGCAGACACCAACATTGTATATAACGCGTTGGTAGCGGTGTGGAAGTTGTAGCATATATTGTCTTTATAGTTCATATGGAGGGATCTACTACCTGAGGAATCTCTGAAACAATTCTGAAGCTAATGTTACGAAACGGATCTTTCCATCAAGCCAAAGCCCCAAAGTTTAAGTCAAGTGACACTGCTTCTTTCTCAAAGCTTGGCGCAGGTTGGGTTCCAAAAATGAACAAAATTAAGGATCCGCTGTGGAGGAACATAATGATAACACCATCAAACTCGTGCACTAGAAGTACCCTATCGTTAATACTGCTAAAGTCCTGACGAACTTTCGATCTTCGAATTTCGAACTTTCTGATCTTCGACGACACTTTCAGCAGAACCCGTCCGTCATTTTGCACGACAATACCCGGCCGCATTCGCAAGCTGTGGCTGATTTCTTCGGTCGATGGCGCTGAGAGCTGCTGTACCATCCATCTTACTCACAGGACTTAAGCCCTTGTGACTTTGATTTGATTCCCAAGATAAAGGAACCACTTCGTGGCATTCCCTTCAGAACTGTTTCAGAGATTCATCAGGCAGTAGATCGCTCCATTCGAACTATCAACACAACAGACGCTGCTGAAGGCATTCTAGGACTTCTACATCGCTGACAATGGGTTACACAGAATGCTGGTGACTAGTTTGAGGGATAATAAAACTTGATAACAAATATTTATTTGTATCAGTTGTAAACAAATGTGTAGTTTATCTCTATTAAAATTCAATGGGCTAAAGAGGTCATGGACTATTTATCCACGCCCACCTTGGGCGACTTTTCCTATTTACATGTTCTTTTCATGCGTTTAAGCGCCTGAAGCTAAGTTCACTTCATCATTGTGATTATTCCATGCATATAAACTGTTTGTAATTTGGATAGAAGCTATATTTATGTAAGAAAGAATTTGGGAATACGTACTCTTAGGCCATAGGCTATCCAAGGGTATGCATTTAAAGGACTTTATAATTGTAAACTATTCGCGTACTAATTAGCAGATATGTTAATTTTAATTTTGAACTCTTTTTTTTTGGTTCCAGTTATATCCCGCCTTTAACTACAAGGTCATATCGGCGGCATTATCTTTGGAACACGTGTACTGTGTTCTGCTGCTGAGCTTCTAATTTTCTACATTAAATCACACACAAATTCACACTTTCATTCATACTTACAGACTCTCAGAGGATAAGGGAATATTCTTGGCTAGAGAAAAATTGCCACCCACTTGGAAATCGAACACGAGACCCCTCACACAGCAGGCAGGATTTTGAGCATTGTTAATTATAATATGCTAATAAGTACAGTGTCAAGTAAATATTACATACCACGAGGATATAATAAAATAAAATTTAGAAAAGAAGTAATCTTTGAGCCCTGTCCACTACACACACACACACAGACCCCGTCGTGGCCGAGTAGGTAGACCACTCGTCTCACCTAGACGGCCGGGGTTCAATCCCAAGCGACTGTATGTGAGATTTGTGGTGGACAAAGCGGCGCTGGGGCGGGTACTCCGGTATCCCGCGCTATCGCATTCCACCGCTGCTCCATCATCATTCATGTATTATCAGTGTCATCGCCTGCGGTGCCATAAGTAGTTAAAGCGGGCGTTAAGCACTAGCAAAAAAAAAGAACACATACAGATTCACGGACCTTTTTCCAAAAATAGTATTGTGATACTCAATAACTCTTTCATCACAGTTTTCTACAAACTAACCTTAAAAACGTATTCCTTTATTTTCTTCTTGTTAATTCAGAAACATTTCTATTACACACTTACATTGCAGGTATAAGAAAATATAATACGTTAAAGCGATAGTCAGATTTCCGAAAACCAATTTACTATGTGACGGGTTTGAAATTCCATGCTCTTTGTATGACCATGAATATAAAATAAAAATAAAAGAGTGACGCTTTACTGCTCAAAAAATAATATAAGTGTTTGAAAGCTTAAGCCAATAACAAAGAAAGCTTTGGAAATGGTAATCCCTGCATAAAATGATATTTGAAATGTACCGAATGAATTAACGCTATCTAAATGTTTTATCAAGTAACATTGTATTTATCTCTTAGGTTCATCAAATATGCAAAAGTCATTTAAAGAGGTCTTCACAGGCTATGGATAGAAAATGCGTAATATAGCGTTTATATGTCATTGAAACATCTCAAACATGTGGCATTTTAATTAAGATTTTACAGCGGTTTGATGTGTAACCAAATTATTGTTTTTGAGTTATACTGTTCAAAAAAACAGGGACATATCCTCGGCGATACTTTTTTAAAAATGCTTTTGTTTTACTTTCTTTACTGCATATAAAAGTAGGAAAAAATTGTGTCCCATCCAAAAATTCGAAGCCGAGATTTCACTAGAAATACGAGGATAGTTTGATAAGCCTAATAAATTTGCATGAAAGAATGGAACACTTTTGTTTCAGTTTTATGGTTGGAATCTGGATTTTTCAACGGATCGTATAAGCATTTCAACTATGTACAGTGTATGGTTCATTGTTGACAGCCGTCTAAATTGGTCAATGTATCGGCTGCGATTGAAAATGAAGAAAACCGAGTTTTGTGCTGTTGTTAAGCATTTTCATTTGAAGGATTGGACGGTCGCACAACTCAAAATAAAACTGAATGAAGTTCATGCGGACTCTGCACCAGCACTGAGGTTCATTTACTTTTGGATTAATAAATTTTATGTAGTCGGACAAACACCGAACATGAAGTGTACTCCTGCCGTACAATTGAGGTCACCACTCCGAAAACCATCTACAAAATCCAAGTTATGGTAATGCAAGACTGTTGAGATTGTTGAGACTGTAGGCAACGCAACTGAGAGAGTGCATCATATTCTGTATGGGAAATTGGCTATGAAGAAGTTGTGTGCGAGGTGGATGCTACGATTGCTTACAGTCGACCAAACATCGCAGAACAAAAGTGTGCGATGTTTGATCGCAATCTGAAAGACCTTTTGCACCGATTTGTGACTGTCCAGAGTCAAAACGTCAGACAAAACAATGTACAAAGGCTGGTGAAAGTGCATTGATAAAGACAAAGACCATTTTTTCAGCTGGTAAGATGATGGTCCCTTTCTTTGTGGACTCTCAATCCTCATGGATTACTTGGGAAAAGGGAGAACCAACTGTATCCCATTATGCTTCATTGTTGGATCGTTGAAACCTGCTTTGGCTGTAAAAAGACCAAGGTTGGCACGCATAAAAGTGCTCTTTAATGCACAGTTCCACTCATCATTGATAACAACGACGAAAATGTTTGATTTAGTTTCTCATCCACCCTACTCAACAGATTTAACCTTAACTAACTTGAAATTTTAGCTTGGTGAGAAGAAATGATCATCAAAATGAGGAAGTGATAGTCGCAGTCAATGAGTATTTCACGTTTGACAGAATCTATTTTTGCTATGAGATGAGAAAGCTGGAGGATCGCTGGACCAAGGAAATATCCCTCAAAGGAGACTATGTCCAGGGTGAGTTGTTTAGTAAACCTTTTCTTGCTGTTTTACTGGAATTTATCAAATCGCTCTCATATACATTTTAAGACCCCTGGATCAAAAAGAGAGATAGAAAGAGAGAGACAGAGAGAGCGGTGCATATCTGCCTGTGAACCGTATAACTCGAAAACTAAATCCTGCATAAATACCAAGCTTGAAATTTCAGTTCAGCATCTCCCTAGGATGTGACATGAGAATTTTCAAAGAAATACTCCCACCCCAGTCAACCCTTTGCAAGGAATAACTTTTAAAAAATTTTATTTTCACAAAAAATACAAAAAAAAACAAAAAAAACGGCGCAACTTATTTTGATTAAATCTTCATATATTTAGGATATGCTGATGGCAAATAAATTGCAGATCTTCAGTTTTCCTCTGAAATAGTTTCTGAAGTCCTCTTAATTCTGTATAATTTTTGCATAAGTGGGAAACCATAAGAGATATTATTACACAAAATAAGTGGATATGTTAAAACACAGAATATATGCCAAAACATTTTTGAGAAGTTAAACTTTTCCAAGAAATTCCTTGTTGTTAGTTTCAATTTCAAAATATTTATACTCTCCTCAAATTGATGTTATTTGGTTTTCTTGCGGAATTTCAAAATCATCAGATAGCAACCAACTGTTAAAAAATTGGCTGTCACTGAAGGGGACTGATTAGTTCATACCCACACAATACCAAACTTACAGATGAGATTTTCGATATATTTTACTCACCATTAAATAAGTTAGAATGTTATTAAGCAATTTGGGTTATTTTTCTTTGTTTTTACAAATATATATTTTTTTTTGCAATAATAAGAAATTTTGCAATTAATTTCAGAGTTAGCATTGTATTTCCGGATTACTGTAACGTTAAGAATCGAGTGTCAAGCATGCCAGTGGCCTAGCTGTGTATGTAGGGCCACTGTTAGCGATGATCTAGTGTCCTAAAAAGAGGTCCATACATTACGTCTTAAACAATACACTAAATAGAGCAGTTTAGTCTGCTGGAATCCCAAACGTTTTGGAAACATCTGGAATGTATCGATCTGATGGCAAACGCCCGGAGAGCCCAATAATGATACCCTGGAAGAACAGACGGTGTTTATGAGGCATGCCATTTTTATGGACCCTATAGCACGTCTCATTTACATTTCAATTCCCAAATTGCTGGATCTGCGGCAGAATAAGAAACAAAAATATCTCAGTATTGTGGAAAACTTGTCTATGCTGCGTTTTCAATAGAAACATTTGGACAATGGTGTGAGAGGCCAAATAGCTCGCACAAGAAATTGGCCTACTTTTAAACAACATGTCCGCGATCCTCGATTACGAAGTTTTACCGAAGAGAATGGGCATCAAATACAGCGAGGAAACGCTGCTAGCGACATGGGAACGTTTTCATAATCACCAGCTTTGGAGGAAATATTCTACCTGGATAACGCCCCCAACGGTCTGAAATTTTTGTGTGTTGTATTTTCCCGCGCACGCATGTACAATGTACATAGCAGATAGAGAAGCTATTGTATTTCAATCAAAAGTTACATACCGAAATTTTACTGGAAATGCAGGTTTAGACACCTCCTGGATCCAAGAAAAGCATTTTTCGATCCATGTTTGTGTATATGTATATGTGCGGTGGATAGGGTCGCTCAAAATGTAAACGCGTCGCTTGAATTCCAAACTTGGTATTTAAGTTCAATACGATACGAAGCAAACATAAACGTCGTGTTATTTATGGACGCTCTTTAACTGCTGTGCTTTCAATTCTAAATTGGGCGTGAAGGACCGCTTAATTTTTCTCAGAGACCTCTCAATCAGGCTTGAGGTTCTTTTACGTGCCGTAAATCTACGACACGGGACCAACGGCTTTACTTCCCTTCCGAAGGAAGCCATGCTAAGGATTTTTACGCCCGAAAAAATCCATCGTCCTTCGCCGGGTTCGAACCCGTGACCTTGAGTATATGAACACGAAACTGGTTGCCATGTGGAGCAAATCCATTTCTTTGCATTGCCAGAAGTTGACAAATTTCCGTATGCGAAAAGTTAAAATATTTTAAAACTGAAACCAATAAAAAGAATTATCTAAAACATTGTCAACTCCACGAAAAAAATGTTTGTGACAAAACTGTGTACGAGGTACGTCCAGAAAGTAAGTTCCGTTTCAATTTATCTCCGCTACAAAGCTGCGGTCGCAGTTCCGCACATGCGCGGTAGACGCTCTGTATCAAGGAGAAGAAACGTGCGCCATTTTGAGATCACTGTCAGCCACATATGCTTTGTTGTGTGTTTACAATGTCGGTGTTGATTGAAAATCCCGCCGCTTGTGAAATCAGATCTGTGATTCGTATTCTGAATGCTAGGAAAGTGAAACCAATTGAAATTTATTAGCAAATTTGCGAAGTTTACGGACAAAATGCGATGAGCGATTCAATGGTGAGAAGATGGGTCCGACAGTTCAATGAAGGAAGTGGTGAAGTGCACGATGAAGAACGAAGTGGGCGTCCATCTTTGGCTACAGAAGAACTGGTTCACGCGATTGATGACAAGATCCAGGAAAACCGCAAGTTTACAATTAGTGCTCTCGCTATGGAATTTCCCCAAAGCTCACGATCACTAATTCATGAAATCATTACCGAAAAACTGAAATGTCGTAAACTTTACTCACGTTGGGTACCAAAGATTCTTACTGAGCAACACAAAACAAAACGGATGGGTAGTGCACTTCAGTTTTTAACCCGTTTTGATGAAGACGGTGAAGAATTTCTGACACAGATAGTCACAGGAGATGAGACTTGGGTTTCTTACGACACCCCTGAAAGAAAGCGGCAATCAATGGAATGGAGGCACACCTCATCCCCAGCAAAGGTTAAGCCGAAACAATTCTTGAAACCTCGAAAAATGATGTGCACAGTGTTCTGGGACTGGAAAGGCATCTTACTCATTGACTTCTTACCGCGTGGTCAAACAATCAAAGCAGATGTTTATTGCGAGACACTTAGGAAATTGCGCCGCGCAAGACAAAATAAGCGCCGAAGATAGCTGTCAAAAGGCGTTGTTTTTCTTCACGACAACGCACGACCACACACTGCAAATGTGAAGTAAAACCTGTTTGACCATCTTCCGTACAGCCCTGACCTCGCTCCTAGCGACTTTCATCTGTTCTTACATCTCAAGTCTTTCCTTGGCGGTCAACACTTCGACAATGACGAAGAGATCAAAGAAAATGATTCCAACTTTTTGAAGACACAGGCGGCAAACTTCTATGAAGAAGGTATACAAAACTTGTGCCACGCTATTACAAAAGCCTGTAAAATTTCGGCAGTTATGTGGAAAAGTAGTTTAAGAGTTGTAGACTTTTGTGCAATAAATAATTATTCTGTATCTGTACACAATTTAATTTTATTACCAAACGGAACTTACTTTCTGGACGTACCTCGTATATCAACGAGATTACTACGCAGGCTTTCTGTAACGTTTGAGAGATGAGGTGAAAAGAAAAATACCTCATTTGGCACCAAAAAAATCGTGTTTCATCACGACAATGCTCCGTCCCATCGTTTAGTTATTACAATGGGAAAATGTGGGGATTAAGGTTCGAATAGCTTGAACATTCACCCTATTCGCCAGATCTAGCACCTGTACCCAAACCTTAAAAAGAAAAAGAGAAAAAAAAAAAAAAGAAAAAAAAAGCATTCTTGGAGAACGAAGGTTTTACAGCAACGAGAATGTTATTGATGCGGTAAACAGCTATTTTGATAACCTTGATAAATTGCACTACATGGTGCAAATGGTGTGCAAAACCTAAGGACGAGATTAATTAATTAATTATCATATAATATTAACTACTCATGGAAGTAAATCAAAGTGCGGGAACTTGTTGCCAGATAGCTCACCATACACATTGAGTCGGAGGTCACGTGACGTGAGTGTAGCGAAACTGTAGCGCTAAATGGGTCTGGCCCCGCAGCACGAGACAGTTGAAGAAACAAGTCAAGACAGTTTGTGTGAATCAGCGAGGAGCACTATAGTGGTTCTCTTCTTTACAGCAAAGCTATTAGAAAATTTTGGATGATTTTACATGGGGGATAATCATCGGGAAACTGGAAGGAAAATGAAGTGAGAGAGTGTTGCCCTGGAGTTTGGTATTAATCGCAGCATTGTTTCACATGCATGGGGAGCTCTCCTAACCACAGATACTGCTGTTCCAAGGAGAGGGGTATAGTTGAACGCCAACAGCAGTAGATAACCGTTACGTTGTGCAACAGGCAAGAAGCGATCCCGTCAAACAGCGCGTGCAATAATTTCAATCACATTGTTGACTGCTTGACACGCAACCTACGTTACACAGTGGCACGCCGGCTGCATAGAGGTGGTGTCTTTGCCGACGGCCAGTACGTTGTGTTCCATTGACACCCGCAACGTTTGCGATGACCCCAAGAGCATTAAAATTGGACCAACGAGGAATGGGTTCGCGAGCTCTTCTAGGATGAAAGCAGATTTAGTCTGAGTAATGATCTTCTTCTTACCTTCTTCTGGCGAGAGGTGGGTGCTCAAGGTGTTATGGCGTAGGGAAGCATAATGGGCACACAGTACCGTATACAAATATTTGGAGACCTTACTCATTGGTGAACGTTATTGTGATACTGTACTCCTTTCTTATGTGCGTCTTTTCAGAGGTGCAGTCGATCCTGACTTCATTTTTATGGATGTCAACGTGACCGCACCAAACATCGGAGGTGTTGGATCTCTTTAACGAGAGAATATTTGGTGAATGGACTGGCCTGCCCGTTTCTCCGATTTAAATCCCACTGAACATGTGTGGGATGGTTTGAGGAGACGTATTGCACCACACCCACATATACCAACGACCATCCAACAGTTGCCAACAACGCTGGTGGAGGAATGGAACACAATAGAACTCATTACCGACCTTGTGGCCAGCATGGGAGCACGATGCAGAGCATACATTGCTCACTGTGGTAATATACACCCTTTTATATACCATGGTATATATTTTTGTATATCTACAGGAACATCATATGCCTAGTGACCAGTCTACGAATAAAACTGTCATTTCTGTTCGTCTCATTGCATATTTGTTGCCTACAGCAGCATATTGCAGCAGTTCTAGTTTTATCGAGCCATGTTACTTGGCAGTGGCACACCGTGCGAGTGTTACTTTTGTCCGTAAGCTTTGCACACCAGTGTATGTGACACACGCTGTCGATAACCAGGATCATATCTAGTTTGCCGGAGTTTTGTTTCGCTGAAGTTTTTTTTTGTACCTGCAAGTAAATCAACTGATATGGGAGTATCACTTTTAAGCATACTTAAAAACCGTCGCTCTGGCTAGTATTTGAACTCACAACCTTGGGATCAGAAATCCAGCACCTAGCCAACTGAAACACCCAGACGACTTCACCAATAAATATTCATCAGTTAAACGAGATCTGTATTTTAACTTGGCTTAATTTATTTGAAAACAGTTGCACATCAAGTTTACAGCTGTGGTGGTAATGTGTCTGGCTTACATTAAAGACCTTTTGGGTTCAAATCTTGGTTAGGGTGAGTTATTCGGAGAAGGTTTTCTTCCGGGGAGTTTCTTTATCCGGAAAAGATGAATGGCGGGTAGTCCTAAGCTCCGTGTACCCCGGGCTCGTTTGAGCATCACTGTACCCTTTCATTCATCCATCGTCCGATATGACCTACCAGGTTAAAAGACGTTAAACTGCAAATACAATATAGCAACATTTTGGCTTCAAATAATCTTAATTTTGACTGTTTTGCAACTGATAACTATTTTAATAGACCAACCCTATTTTACCGTGTCACAAATATTTCAAAGCGGATATTAATTGTAGCTGCATATCCTCCCTTGATATTGCAGGTTTGACACACTAGAATACACAAAAAAACTCAACCTCATTTCCAAAAAATCCTTTACTCTAGATGTTCTAATATTTAATTGATTTCCTTGTTCACATTTGTATTTTGAAGAAGATGCAGAGGTAATATGATACTGCTGACTCTATTATAGTTATCCCCTCACTGACGTGCCATGGCCAATTTGTTAGACCACTCGTATCTGACCAAGGTGGCCTAGGTCCGATCCCAGGAGGGATTTGTGGTAAATGAAGCGCCGCAGGGGCGGTTTTCTCCGAGTTCTCCGATTTCACCTGCCATCGAATTCCACCGGTGCTCCATCTTCACTCCATGTATCATCAATGTCATCGCCTGTAGTGCAACTTGTAGTAAAAGCGGGCTTTAAACACTCAAAAAAACGATATGTTTCATTCACACGACTTTTTATAAATGTTCTACATATAAACTATTCTTAGAAAATATTTTTCTTTTGTCTACATCATGCCATTCAAGATAAAAATTAGCAGATATGGTGCTATTAATTTTTTTCTGTAAGCACAGGATTCTTCATTTAAAGCCTAACGGGCGCACGGCATTTCGTCTGTACGCGATTGGACGTGCCACAGCCGACTTTGCTCTTGCATTAACTCCGCACATAAATCAGGTATAACACTCTACATTTACAGTCTGCTCGTAAAATATTGGGCCGCTTATGCGTCTAGCTCAAACAGCACACCAAACTGCAACTTTCCGATCATAATGAGGGATTTCCTGATGCGATATGGATTTTCAGAGTCCCAGTATCGTGTTATAAGTGTTGATATGAGCATTCAGATGGAAACACGCCTCATCGGAAAACAACTGAAGCTGTGGATCAATTAAGCCGTTGATCTTTCATTCACTGATGAAAGAAACCATTAACAATAAATCATTCGTGATATTGGGCCACCTTGTTTTAAGGAATGGACACTTGAATACATAAGGTTTTTAGTTTCAGTAATTTATTTGCTCTAAGTGCAGAAGGCTCTGAAATTCCCAATTTTGTGGTAATTTTGGGATGGATTTTTTTAGTTCAAGACTAGCGCCTATGTAGTCTAACTTTATCTCTGTTAAGACTGTTCGTATACATTTGCGTTCTTTGTTTCCCACAGAACCAGTGGTTTTGAAATTCTTCAAAATCTCGTGAATTGTAAATCTGGAAGGGGGCACTTCCAGGGAACTTTTGAATATACTCTGTGCGAACAGGGCTTTGTGATTCCCAATTATAATAATTTTTACACACAAAACTTCGTTGTTCTATAATCAGTCGCCTGTTCATGTTGGTGGTCGGTACAATGCTGTCGACGCTAGCCCGCACAGTCGGTAGAGGGGGAATCCAACAAGGTCTCAGGAGAGAGAAACGCCGAGTGGTCCATTAGGTATTAAATGAAGAACCCTGTACAAGCGAAATAAGAGAACACACTAGGCTAAAGTGATAGGGAAAATTGAAAAATATGGGCACTAAAACATTTATATGCAAATAAAAGGCAGAAAATACTTCCCACTTTCGTGATAAAATGCATTTAAACCTATAACCTTTCAAACGATATACGAACCAACATCCAACTCTTATCCGTCTGAATGCAATTTAACCTCATAGCAATTGCAG
Organism: Hymenopus coronatus; assembly: GCA_030762935.1. Classification (NCBI taxonomy): domain Eukaryota; kingdom Metazoa; phylum Arthropoda; class Insecta; order Mantodea; family Hymenopodidae; genus Hymenopus; species Hymenopus coronatus. The sequence goes on from CM060898.1 coordinate 124,146,369, forward strand.
CAACTGCCATACTTGATAAAATGTTAAGATAATATTGGCACAATTGTAGGGAATATGAGCATTGGGTTTTATTTTGACAAATTACAAACACTTCCCCCGTTGAAATAACAGTTTACTGTCAGAGACGTATTAGCAGAAATGCACATAAAAACAGCATTAACAAAACATAAAAAAAACGCAATTAAACACAGATAGTAAACAAAATCTTAGCAAAGAAAACCTAGAATTCTGTTTTTCAGTCGCTATAATGCAACAACTTTGCCCAATTGAATAATGCAAATCAGTTAAATTACTGAATTGTATTTAAATTATTCATTGTGCCAAAAATTATTTTTATATAATTTTTTATAATTGCAAAAGTTTAATTTGTACACTCATTACATCCCCATTCAACTGAATGTATTCCTTACGGAACCATAGAGAACATGAGTCACAACACTGCATTTACTTCAGAACCTGATTTACATCATAATAATTGTCATTAGAGACGGACAAATATAAGAAAGTTTAGAATTTCCTACGCTTCTTGTGGCTTTTCGTTTTGTTCCTAAACCTCTCTACTGGCTCCCAAGTTATCCTTTTTCATTGCTCAATGCAGAACAGCTTATCAAAATATCTTTGCAATGTTGCCATTTTTCCTGATGTTGATTTTCACTTTGAAAACTGGGTTTAATTCCTCAAAAAGTGATGTTACTGATTTCGAAGACACAGACGTAGAAAAAGTCATGTGATGCTCTAATACGGTTACCATTTGTTAAAGCAGATTAATTGAAGGCAGGTGTGCTGGAAGATGATTCAGGGAAGCTAAAATGAGAAGATGGCCCGGGACTGGAACACGAAGATGAAGCAAGAGCAGAACGTGGGGATAGTGCGGGATTGAATGTACGGCGAGAGGATGGCCAGGTCACAGATATGAAACTGAAGACTCAGCGGGCGGGACTTTACCACTTCAGCGCCAATAAATGCTTAGTCACAATCATGGGTGATGGATACAGCGTAATAGCTGAACAAAGCACCCCCTCCCTCATTGGGAGAGGTCTATCAAAACTTTACCACCATAATTAAATAAAAATAAACACCAGCGGAGCAGAGGAAAGGATGCTGCTCCTGAAAATGCAACCGCTCGAGGAGCCAGCGCTACCTCCTTAACACCAACACTCGAAACTCCAAAATTGAAACCTCAACCTTCTCCTCATTCCTATGGTTAAACCCTTACCAGGGCAGGTACACAGCAACAACACCTAGGCTCACCACGAGCCTACCAGACACGCACGCACGCACAGGTGATGGATTCAGCAATATACACCGTAAACATTAATTTAAGACCTAAAATCAAAAATAAAACTCTAAAGGCATAATGTAAAGAAAGATAGCCGCTAATATTGGCAATGTCCATAATACCAGTAACCACACTTTCCATATATGCCTTGGTGTAGATTTTCAGAAATTGGTTTCATTGGAACAAGTGGCAACGCTCAGCCTTCCCTCCCTCACGCGGGAAATGCTTCAACGCAAACCTAAGAAAGAAGCCATTAAAATATTTCTTAAAAAATCTGATGTGTACCTTTCACATGACTTTCTCTATATCACTGCAACAAGTTATTCTTAAAAAGCATATACTTCTATTTACTTCACGCTTATTAGAAAAATTTAGCAGAAATAGTCTTATTACTTGCTTCCTTGTAAGTAGAAGTGAAATAACGGACTACCATAGGTTAAAGTGACAGTCAAAAGCTGGTTGCTATATCACTCAAGTTCCTTTGTTTGTATGAACACAAGTTCACAAAGTCCTATTTGAGAAAAGTATGTTTTTTATAGCTGAAACCAAAAACAAGGAACATCTCAAAAACAATCAACTCCACGAAAAAAATGAATCTAACATAAATTGTGTGTTTTAAAGTGCTCTACATTTGTTGTGCGGTAAGTTTTCGTCCATCTCTTACGGATTAGCAGTTATGCAAAATTCCGTAAAATTCATCCAGAATAAAGTCGTCTTCAGAGGCTATTCCCAGAAAATTCAAGATACCTATATATTTTATCTATCAGGTAAATATCTTTAATATACGATATTTTAATCAAAATCGTTAGAGCCATATTTTAGAAAATCAAAATTTTCGAAAAGTGTTCCATGTAAAGGGTAGAATGGGTGGGAGGATTTTTCTCAAAATCTTCATGTCGCACCCCTGGAAGATACTAAACTTAAATACCAAGTTTGGTATGTTACCGAATTTTCGTTTTTGAGTTTTCGTGTTCACAGACACACGGACACACTGACACACACGGACCTTTTTCTGAAAATACTTCTTTTGGATACAGGGGACCCTAAAACGTATATTTCCGGTGAAATCTCGGTATGGAATTTTTTGGTGGAGTGCAATACCTTCTCTATACACTGTGTACATAGTAAGTATAGAGAAAGTAAAAATAATAACATCCTTAATACTGCAGAGCAGGCAATCGCATTTTCCCTGAAAATTTATTAGTCAGGATATAAGTTATCAGCTAATTAAACTGCATTGAGCATATATAGTCACATCATAACACTTCAGCATGACCAACATCGCACAACGAATGTTTCAAATGATAACATCGCTTTAAAAAATCTGATGTGTTCCATTTCCCTACATATCTATCTGCAATTGTTGTTAAAGATCTTATGCTTCTATTTACTTCATGCTAATCGAGAAAAAATCTGATGTGTTCCATTCACATGACTTTTTCTACATCTCTGCAACAAATTGTTCTATTTACTTCATCTATTCGAGAAAAGATTAGCAGAGATAGTCAGTATTGCTTGCTTCCTAGTTAATAGAAGAGAAATAAGGGAGTACCACAGGTTAAAATGATAGTCAAAAGCTGGTTGATATGTGACTGAAGTTCCTTTGTTTGTATGGACAGGAGTTGACAAATGAGAAAAGTATGTTTTTCAAAGCTGAAACCAAAAACAAGAAATATCTAAAAAACGATCAACTACAAGAAAAAAATGTATATAACATAAATTGTGTTTTAGTGTGCTCTACATTTCTTGTGGTTTAAGTTTTCGTCCATCTCTTACGGTTTAGTAGTTTTGCAAAATTCTGTAAAATTCATCCAGAATAAAGTAGTCTTCAGAGGCTATTCCCAGAAAATTCAAGATATACACTTTATTTGTCAGGTAAATATCTTTAACATATGATATTTTAATCAAAATCGTTAGAGCCATTTTTAGGAAAATCAAAATTTTCGAAATTTTTTCCATGAAAAGGGTAGTTTGGGGTGGGGGGACTTTCGTGTCTAATCCTTGGAAGTTACCAAACTTAAATACCAAGTTTGGTATTTAACGGTCTTTTCGTTTTTGAACTATGCTGCCCAAAGACACACACATACATACACACGGACAGACAGACAGACACACACACGGATATTTTTCTAAAAAAACTTTTTTTCGATTCAGAGGGTCTCAAAACAAATATTTCCGGTGAAATCTCGGTATTGAATTTTTGGGTGCAATACAATGCCTTCTCTATACACTATATATAGTACGTATAGAGAAAGTAATAAGTTGCTTAAATGTGCCCATATTACCTTAGTGCCCATAAATGTCTAGTTTAACCTAGTCATATCTTTTAACAGCTGGTCGCTATGTGAAACAAAAGAGGGTTGATTCGCTTTTCATGGCCAGCATTAAAATTAGAGACGTAACGAAAGGTGGCTGTCTGAAAAGAGTTAGCGTACTTCAAAATTGAAACCAATAACAAGGAATGTCGTAAAAGTATGTGCTTTTACCAGATCCAAATTTCTTGTGTAGTAAGTTTTTCTCCACCTCTTACGGTTTATCAGTTATGCAAAATTCAGAGAAATTCATCCAGATTAAAGAGGTCTTCAGAGATTTTAGAGATATGTGTGTGTGTGTGTGTGTGTGTGTGTGTGTGTGTGTGTTTGTATGTGTGTCTGTCTATGGAGAGCATAGCTGGAAAACAAAAATGCCGTTAAATACCAAACTTGGTATTAAAGTTAAGTATCTTCCAAGGATGCGACACGAAAGTTTTCAAGGAAATCCCCCCAACACAAATTACCCTTTAAATGGAAAGTTGTTTGAAAATTTTGTTTTTCTCAAAAATGGCTCTAACAATTTTGATTAAAAAAACGTATATTAAAGATATTTACATCACAAATAAAATGTGTAATTTGAATTTTCTGAGAATAGCCTTTGTAGGCTTCTTTATTCTGGATGAGTTTTGCAGAAGTTTTATAAGGTTAAACCGTAAGAGAAAGACAAAAATTTACTTGACAAAAACTTTAGATCTCGTTAAAACACATAAATTAACTCAAATACGTTTTTCCTGTAGAGATGACTGTTTTCGAGATATTTCTTGTTCTTGGTTTGAATTTAAAGTACCTATCATTTCTGAAACGGCACCATTGAAAGCGAACCAAACCTCAATTGTTTCACATAGTGACCAGATTTGACTATCGGTTTAGCGTAATGTATTCCCTTATTTCTCTTTTACTTACTAATAAGACTAATTCTGTTAATGTTTATTCCCATTAGCAAGATAAAATAAAATAAATCTTTGATAAGAATAGTTTGTGTACGTGACCGCTAGAGAGTTTTGTGAATGTAACACATCAGATTTGTGTGTATAATACAATACTTCCTCTAAGAGAAAGTAAAACTGCATATTTTTATCGTCAGTTTGACGTCATAAAGCCGTATGCAACAGCGGCGCCTGGCGGTGAAACTGAATCACATAAAGCATGTAGCAACACAATTTTTGAAGGCCGAGTTTGTTGTTGGTGCACCTGAGGGAGCAGGGTTTGCCCCACCCTCCTACCACAGAGTATTTGTGATGTTGGAGCAGAATAAACACTAGCTGCCCGCGCTATTATTTACGTTTTCAAAAAGCTGTGTTGCTTCTGTTTACAGACCGTGGTCTATTTTCCTCTGCCAAGAGAAGGCGCATGTCTGCTAATTGTGGCTTCACGTAGATTTATTTCATGCTAATTACAGAATATTGTTCCACTCTGCAGAGCCTGTGATGCTGTTATGGAAACCATTTATAATATTATCCTGCGCGTAATGACTGCAAATGATAAACGCTAATGAGGTTCTTAAATGCCTATAATCGCCCTAAACTGTACAACAATAACTAATGAGCCCCCTCGCACTTAATCTTCGGGTGATAATTCTATCTTCATACCTATATGGATGCGGAACATTCACCGACTAACTTTTTACTTTCTCTACACGTACTATGTATACTGGTGTATAGAAAAGGTATTGTATTGCACCCAAAAATTGATACCGAGATTACACCGGAAATACATGTTTTGGGTCCCCCTGAATCCGAAAAAAACAGTTTTAGAAAAAGGTCCGTATGTGGCTTATGACAGCATAGCTCAAAAACGAAAACAGCGTTAAGTACCAAACTTGGTCTTTAAGTTTGGTATCATCCAAGGATGCAACACAAAAATTTTCAAGAAAATGCCCCCACCCCAAACTACCCTTTACATGGAAAAAGTTCGAAAGGTTTGATTTTCTCAAAAAATGCTCTAACAACTTTGATTACAATATTTACATGCCAAATAAAATATATATCTTGAGCTTTCTGGGAACAGCCTCTAAAGATCTCTTTATTCTGGATTTTTTTTTTTAATTTTGCGTGGGTAGAGGGGAGCTATTCCGCTCAAAATAACACATTTTGTCAGTGCGCACATATTGAGCGCAGTCGACATCTTGTCTTGTGTTACCGTACTGCTGTGAGTTAGTGTAGTAGCAACTGCACAATAATTTAGTGGTTACTACTCCAGTTTTGGACTGGTAAGAAGAAAATCATTTGAAGATAAGTAATCACAGTACAGTTTTAGCAAAAATAAATATTTCTTCTCATGAAAATAAGGGATAGAGCGTAAAGCAATACTGCGTGGTATGATCAAAAGGTTTCTGGAATGACGTCATAAATATTACACAAAAGTTTTTTTTTTTTTTTTTTTTGTCTAATCTGCTCTGCCACCCTCGAAGTAGTCTCCTTGGGAGTTGATACACTTGTCCCAGCGCTTCTGCCACTGATGGAAGCACCTCTAGAAGTAGTCTCCTTGGGAGTTGATAGACTTGTCCCAGCGCTTCTGCCACTGATGGAAGCACCTCTAGAAGTAGTCTCCTTGGGAGTTGATAGACTTGTCCCAGCGCTTCTGCCACTGATGGAAGCACCTCTAGAAGTAGTCTCCTTGGGAGTTGATACACTTGTCCCAGCGCTTCTGCCACTGATGGAAGCACCTCGAAGTAGTCTCCTTGGAAGTTGATACACTTGTCCCAGCGCTTCTGCCACTGATGGAAGCACCTCTAGAAGTAGTCTCCTTGGGAGTTGATACACTTGTCCCAGAGCTTCTGCCACTGCTGGAAGCACTTCTGGAAGTTCTCTTCTTTCAACATGTTCAGAGCCTTCTGCGATTCGCGATGGATGACATCAATGTCCTCAAAACGGTGTCCTCGGAGCCGCATTTTAAGTCGCGGGAAAAGAAAAAGTCCACTGGTGCCAAATCTGGAGAATAGACGAGATGAGGAACAGTATTCATCCTATTTTTATCCAAAAATTGGCGAACAAAAAGAGCTTTGAGCGCGGGCGCATTGTCATGATGCAGGAACCAGTCACCACTCCTCCATTTCTCCGGCCGTTTGCGTCGCTCATTCTTCCTCAATGAGTCAGAAAGTTCTCTTATTGTAATGCGCCTATCATTTAAGACCATTTCTCTCACGTGATTGATATTTTCATCAGTTTTGCTGGAACAGGGTCGTACCGAACGATCTGCATCTTTAACTGATGTCACACCACTTTCAAATTTGAAAAACCGCTCAAATGCTTGAGTTTTGCCCATAACTTCCTCCCCATAAGCTCTTCTTAACATTTCATAGGCTTCTGTTGCAGTTTTATAGCAACATTTTATGTTTGTTTTGGGTTCTTCGTAATCTGACATTTTTGCTACGCGGAAAAATCGCAGCACATGCAAAACACGTGTTCACTTCAGAGGTTCTACCTTGACACTACAGGAAGTCACGTGACCTCTCATTTTTTTCAGGCAGGAACGCTGCATGTACCATCTGGGTAAGAATTAAAGAAATCTCAGCGTCAGCATTGTTGCGAAACAATTTCGGAAACTTTTATACCACACCTCGTAGTTTGCTATAACGGAAAATTTTATGCTTCAGAAGAGGTTACTGCACGTCGTGCTAGAGGGCAGTGCTGACTTCCTATCATCCTTCTGCTTTAAAGGCACACAATTTTAAAACAGAGCATATGGGGCTTTTCCGCTCAGTAGTTTGTAGGCAGCCGCACTCACTTATTTTTTTAGTATTATTTATTGTATTTGTTCATATTTTTTCACGTTACGAGCTAAACCTGTATATTTACGTATTGCAGATGGTTTAAACTTATAAAAGCAATGACTCAGGAAAAAAAATCTGTGTCTTCCATTCACATGTCTTTCTCTAAATCTCTGCAACAAATTATTGTTAAAAAAACCTTATGAATATTTTTACTTCATGTTAATCGAGGAAAAATTAGCAGAAATAGCCTTATTAATTGCTTCCATGTAAGTAGAAGGATATAAGGGAGTACATAGGATAAAATTATAGTCAAAAGCTGGTCGCTATGTGACTGAAGTTCCCTTGTTTCTATGGCCAGGAATTGACAAATTCCCGTATAAGAAAAGTATAATTTTTTAAAGCTGAAACCAATAACAAGGAATATCTCAAAAACAATCCACTCCACAAAAAAAATCTATATGGCATAAACTGTGTGTTTTAAGGAGCTCTACATTTTCTGTTACGTACATTTTTGTCTACCTGTTATAAAAAATTCCGTCAGGTAAATATCTTTAATATGTGATATTTTAATCAAAATCGTTAGAGCAATTTTTGAGAAACTAAACATTTTTGAAAAAGGTTTCATGTAAAGGGTAGTTGAGGGCGGAGGTTTTTTTTTGAAAATATTAGTGCCGTATCCTTAGAAGATACCTAACTTAATACATTGAGCTATGCTGTCCACACACACACACAAACCCGAACCTTTTTCCAAAAATGCTTTTTTTAGATTCAGGGGGACCAAAAGCATGTCTTTCCTTTGAAATCTCGGAAACGAGTTTTTGGTTGCATTACAATACCTTCTGTATACACCATGTACATAGTACGTGTAGAGAAAGTAAAAACGCAAAGACGAAGACATGGATCACGTTTTCTCGAGTGTTCATCAAGGGGACCTCAGCATAAGAGGAGCAAAAGGTATTTTTAAATTGCCTTTTTCCATCCAAAAAGAGCGCGTAAATAACATAAACACAAGAAATACATTAGGGGACTAGCTTCATTTCCAGCAATTGAGCACCCTAGTTTACCGAAAATGAGGAGAACATCTTCTGAAAGGCTTAAATATTCAGCCGGTCGTATAAAAATCAGAGAACCCATAAAGGGAACATTCGCCATGTTGCTGTGGAAAATGAGGAAAAATATATTCTTTGTGGGTATTCCAACCTAAGCTACTTATTATCTAAGCCCATGCTAAAAGCCAACTTAATTAAATGTCACAAGTGCGGATTTAGGGTGATTTATATAGAGCAGACACGTTTGTTTCATTAGTTGTTTCAAAACTTGTTATGTTAGTGACAATTTATTATACCTAAACTGTAGAGGAATTTTGGGAGATTATTTAACTGTATAGCAAATGTTGAAAATGTCTTCCATCCTGCATAAGGCACCACTCAACACGTCGTTCCATGTTACTCGCCACTCTTTGGAGGACTCTGTTGTCAATAGCTTGAATATCCTTTGTGATGTTGTACTTCCGATCGTCCAATGTTTGGGGACGTGTGGCGTAAACCCTGTCTTTTAAGTAACCCCATAGAAAGAAGCCTGGCGATGTCAAATCCGGAGATCTCGGTGGCCACAGGTTCCTGGAAATTATCCGGTCGTCAAAGAAACTTGCAATAGAGTTCATGGATTCATTTGATGTATAGCATGTAGTGCCATGTTGCTAAAAATATTCTTGACTCAGCTGTACATGGTACTGCATTTACACTTTGACTACAAGAACAAAATGTCGAAATAGCTGCCAACAATGCAATTAGTAATAAAACATAAACATCTGCGCATCTAGTGACAATTAATCGAAACTCCAGAACATTCTGCTTAATTTGGTGCTAAAAATGGGTCATTGAATGAATTTCCAACGGTATAATTAAAGAAGGAATGTGTCAGTTGTACATAAATCACTCTGTAGTTCCATACACTGTGTGCTGTGCTGGAAAAAACAATTTGATGTGTTCCATTCACATGACTTTCTCTACAGTGCTGTAACAAATTACTATTAAAAAGCATATTCTTCTATCCACCTCATGATAATCGAGGTAAACATTAGCAGAAGTTGTCTTCATTACTCGCTTCCTCATAAATAGAAGGAAAATAAGGGAATATACTGGGCTAAAACGATAGTCAAATGTTTTAAAAGCCGGTTGCCATGTGAAAGAAATCCGTTTCTATGCAGGACCAGGAGATTACACCTTTCCATGTAAAAAAAGTTTAAGTATTTTAAATCTGAATCAAATAACAAGGAATATCTCAGAAATGATGAATACACGAAAACAACGTATATGGCATAAATTGAGTATTTTAACGTGACTTACATATTTGTGTAGTAAGTTTTTGTCTATCGCTTGCGGTTTACTAGTTACGCAAAAATCCAGCAATTCATTTAGAATAAAGAAGTCTTTAGAAATTATCCTCGTAAAATTGAAGATATACATTTTATTTGCCATATAAATATCATTAATATACGGTGTTTTAGTTAGAATCATTAATGCCATTTTTGAGAAAATTAAAATGTTCGGAATTTTTTCCATGTAATGGGTAGTTTGGTGTGGGGAAATTGTTTTCAAATTCTTCGTGTCGCATCCCTGGAAGATACTAAACTTAAATACCTAGTTTGATATTTTACCGAATTTCTGTTTTTGAGTTATCGTGTTCACAGACACACAAACGCAGACACACAAACACACACACACACACACTCGCGCGCAGACCTTTTTCTGAAAATACTTCTTTTTTTTTTTTTTTTTTTGGATACAGGGGACCCTAAAACGTCTATTTCCGGCGAATTCTCGGTATTGAATTTTTGGCTGGAGAGCAATATCTTCTCTATATACTATGCACATTGTACGTATAAAAATGTTCACCTATAGATAGTGTGTGAATTTTGTCAGAAGAAACTTTGAACTTTGGAAAAGTCCCGCTGTTGTGTGATTTTCTACTTTATGCACATATGAATTCAATATTTTTCTGTGGATTGTTTCTGTGAAGAAATGATTTAATTATTATCGAAATACACATTATAGCAATCATAGAACTTATTGAGCTTTTAATATCAAAACATTTGTGTTTCCTTCATTGCCTACTTTTGGTCCAAACTCGAAAAGATCAAAATAACCCCGCTCTACCCTAACAGGTAAACTATAAGATATAAACAATACTTGCCACACAAAAAAACATAGATTACGATAGAACACTCAATTTACGGCATATATCTACATTTTTTTCGTAGAGTTGGCCGTTTTCGAGATATTCCTTGTTACTGATGTCAGTTTTAAAATGGTTTTCTCATATGGGAACTTGTCAATGCTTGGCCATGTAAAGAAACAGAATTCAATCCCATAGCAACCATATTTTAAGACATTTGACTGTCGGATTAGCCTAGTGTATTGCCTTATTTCCCTCCTATTTATAAAGGAATTAATAATAAGAATATTTTACTGTTTTAACATTAAATAGATAGAAGATAAGCCTATTTGATTTTTAACGATAATTTGTTATAGAGATGTACAGAAAGTCATTTGAATTGAGCAGTTGATATTTTTTCCGCTTCTATTTACAAGTAAGCATGCAATAAAAACAATATATGTTGATGTTTATCTCGATTAACATGAAGTGGATAGAAGAATGAGATTTTTATCATTAATTTGTTACACAGATGCAGAGAAAGTCATGTGAATTGAGTAGATTAGATTTTTTTCTCTTGTATTTACAAAGAAGCAAGTAATAAAGACAATTTCTGTGAATGTTTATCTCGATTAGCATGAATTAGATAGAAGAATCCGATTTTAACACTAATTTGATACAGGGATGTAGAGAAATCAAGTGAATGGAACAGATCAGGTCTTTATGCACCTGATGCTTTATTTTACAGAGAAAAGATCCACTGTGACCTCAGTGGCTAAGCGTGCCTACAACGGCTACAAGTGCCGCTTCCCATAGTATTTCAGAAGAAGAATAACGACTACTCAGCCCTCTTGAAAAGGGTAGTTACTTTAAGCTCAATGGACTTCCAGATCATTTGAGCATCATTTAGCCAATGCCATTCATCGTCCGACCAACCAGCTAATGACGTTTAGGTAAAAAAAAAAAAAAAAAAAGAAGAAGAAGAAGAAGAAGAAGAAGAAGAAAAAAAGGAACATTATTTCCTCCGGATACATTTTTATTTTCTGTACTTTGTACATAGGTAGAGAAGGTAATGCACTGCATCTATTCGACACCAAAATTTTACCGGAAATAGATGTTTTAGGGTCCCCTCTATCCAAAATAATAAAAAAATCTGATGTAATCCATTCACATGGCTTTCTCTATATCTTTGCAACAAATTTTTATCAAGAAGTTTATGCTTCTATTTACTTCATGCTAAGTTAGAAAAAAATTAGCAGAAACAGTCTTATTACTTGCTTCTATGTAAGTAGAAGCGCATTAAGGGAGAAACATAGGTTAAAGTGACAGCAAAAGATGGTTGCTATGTGACTGAAGTTCCTTTGTATGGACAGGAGTTGACAAATTCCTGTATGAGAAAATTATAAGTTTTTTAAGGGTGAAACAAAAAACAAGGAATATCTAAAAAAAAACGATCAACTCCACGAAAAAAATGTATATAACATAAATTGTATGTTTTAATGTGCTCTACATTTTGTGTGGGGTAAGTTTTTGTTTATTTCCTACGGTTCACCAGTTACACAAAATTCCGTAAAATTCATCCAGAATAAAGTGCTCTTCAGAGGCTATTCCCAAAAAATTCAAGATATACATATTATTTGTCAAGTATATATCTTTAATGTATGATATTTTTATCAAAATCGTTAGAGCCATTTTTTATAAAATCAAAATTTTCGAAAATTTTTCCATGTAAAGGGTAATTGGGGATGGGGGATTTTCTTGAAAATCTTCGTATCGCATCCTTGGAAGAGACATGTTTGGTATTTAACGATCTTTTCGTTTCTGAGCTATGCTGCCCACAGACACACAGACACACAATACACACAGACAGACACACACATGGAAATTTTTATAAAAATGCTTTTTTTTTATTCAGGTGGTCTCAAAACATGTATTTCCGGTGAAATCTCGGTATCGAATCTTTGGTTACAATGCAATATCTTCTCTATACACTATGTACATAGTACGTATAGAGAAAGTAATATCTGATGTGTTCTATTCACACAGTTTTTTCTAGCAGCTCCAAATCCAAACTATTCTCACAAAAGATTATTATCTTTCATTTCCATCATGCTAATCGAGATAAGCATTATTTGAGTTCGTCTTATTACTTGTTTCGTTGTAAGCAGAAGGATGATAAGGAAATACTTCATGCTAGAGCAATAGTGTTATCTTTTAAAAACTGGTCGCTATGTGAAACAATTGAGGTTCGGTTTGCTTTAAGAAATGTTATGTAGTTTAAAACCGATGACAAGGAATATCTCAAAACTCTAAAATAAAAACGTGTATAATGTAAATTATGTTTTTAAAGAGATCAACATTTTTAGTGTATTGTGTTTTGTCTTTCTCTTACACATTAACCGTTATGGAAAATTCTGCAAAGCTCATCCAGAATAAAGATGTGATCAGCGGCTATTTCCAGAAATTTCAAAAAATACATTTTATTTGTTATGTAAATATTTTTAGTATACGATATTTGAATCAAAATCGCTTAAGCCATTTTCTAGGTAAACACAATTTTCAAAACTTCTTTCATGTAGAGGGTAGCTTTTTTGGAGAGTTTTTTTTTTAAAATCTTCGTGTCACATTCTTGGAAGATACTAAACATAAATACCAAGTTTGGTATTTAACGATCTCTTCGTTTTTGAGCTATGCTGTCCACAGACAGTCAAACACACACACAAGGACATGTTTCCAAAAAGTTTTTTTACTAGAGGGACCTCAAAACATACATTTCGGGTGAAATATCGATATCAACTTTTTGGTTGGAATACAATACCTTCTCTAGCTACTATGTACATGTATGTACATACATGCTAGAGAAACTAAAACAAGTAGATGCATTTACTTTCTCTACGTAGTACATGTAGAGGAAATATTAAACTCCACCTAAAAATTCGTTAGGAATATTTCACCGGAAATACACACTTTAGGACCCTCTGTATCCAAAAATAAATATTTTTGAAAAATAATCTGTGTGTGTCTGTGGATACGGTGATTCAAAAACTAAAAGTCGGTAGAATACCAAACTTGATATTTAAGTTAGTATCTTCTTGAGATGCGACACGAAGATTTTGAAAAAAAGATCCCTCACCCCGAGCTCCTTTACATGAAAAATATTCGAAAATTTTGAGTTTCTCAAAAATGGCTATAACAATATCCTATATTAAAGATATTTACTTGACAAATAAAATGTTTATCTTGAAATTTCTGATAACTTCTGAAGACTTCTGGATGAATTTTTCTGAACTGCTAAACCGTAAGAGACAAACCAGAACTTACTACAAAAAAACTGGGGGTCTCTAATAACCCCACTGTTTACATCATATACATTTTTTTTTCATGGAGTTGACCATTTTCAAGATATGTTTTGCTATAGGGTTCAGTTATAAAATACTTTTCTTATATGGCAATTTGTAAAATCCTGGCCATCGCTAAGAAACATATTTTAACTACATGGCAACCAGCTTTTTGAAAACTTGATTGTCGCTTTAGCTTAGCGCTTTCCCTTTTTTGCCTTCTCTTCACAAGATAGCAAGAAATAATACCATGTTTGCTAATGTTCATCTCGATTAGCATGAAGTAGATAAAAGAATAAATTTTCTAAGTATAATTTGTTACAGATATGTAGAGAAAGTCATGTGAATGGAACACATATTTTTACTTTCTCTTCACGTACTATGTATATGGTATATAGAGGAGGTTTTGTACTGAATCTAAAAATTCGATACCGAGATTTCACCGGAAATATGTTTTGAGACCCCCTGAATCCTATAAAAAGAATTTTTAGACAAATTTCCGGGTATATGTTTGTCTGTTAGTCGGTCGGTCGGTCTGCCTGTCTATCTGTCAGTGTGTGTATGTGTGTGTGTCTGTGGGCACAATAGCTCCGAAACGAAAACAGCGTTAAATACCAAATTTAGTATTTAAGTTCAGTATCTTCCAAGGTTGCGAAACAAAGATTTTCAAGAAAATCTATCCACTAACTATTCTTTACATGGAAAAATATTCAAAATTTTTGATTTTCTCAAAAATGTCTAGTGATTTTGATTAAAATTGTATATAAAAGATATTTACAAGACAAATATAATGTATATCTTTAATTTTCTGGGAATAGCCTCAGAAGACACCTTTGTTGCGGATCATTTTGCGAAAGTTTGCATAACTTTTAAACCGTAAGAAATAGACAAAAACTTACTTAACAAAAAATATATGGCTCATTAAAGCACACAATTTATGCCATATATATATATATATATATTTTCTGAAGTTGACGGTTTTTGAGATATTCCTTTTTATTGATTTCAGTTTTAAAATACTTATACTTTTCTCATGTGGGAAGTTGTCAACACCTGGCCACGTAAAGAAAATAATTTCTATACCAGAGCAACCACATTTTAAAACATTTGACTGTTGGTTTTGCCTAGTGTATTCCCTGTTTTCCTTCTACTTATAAGAAACTAAGCAATAAGACCGTTTCTGCTAATGTTTATCTCCATTAACATGAATTAGATAGAGCAATAAATTTGTTACTGATATGTACAGAAAGTCATGTGAATGGAACACATATTCTTGAACTTATTTGCGTACATGCGCCATATTGAGGACATTTGTACAACTGCCGAGAGCTTACTGAACACTGAAAATATCCGTATTTATGTATAGGTAACCAATATTGCCACACTTTGTAGGTTATTATACTTTGTAGTTTTTTGAAACAATGGGAGCTCCTCCTTGAAGATTGTAAGACATCTTTGATGTGTGCGAAGAAAAAGTTTGTAGTTTTATTTTATATGGTGCCTTTAAATAGAATTGTTTATATTTCAATAGCAATAAATTGCATATTTTGCGTAGATTGGTATTTGGTAGTAAAAACCTGATGTGTTCCATTCATATGAATTTCTCTACGTCACTATAAGAAATTATTGTTAAAATCATATCTTCTATCTACTTTATATAATCGAGATAAACATTAGCAGGAATTGTCTTAATTACTTGTTTCGTTGTAAGTAGAAGGAAAATAAGGGAATGCACTAGGTTTAAATGAATGTAAAATATTCTAAAAGCTGGTTGCCTTGTGGTTGAAATTCGTTTTTATGCTGGGCCAGGAGTTTATAACTTTCCATGTGAGAAAAGTTTTAAATGTTTTAAATCTGAAAAAAAAAGAACATCTCAGAAATGGTTAATTCCACGAAAAAAACCGTTATGACATAAATTTTGTGTTTTAACGTGATCTACGTTTTTGTGTAGTAAGTTTCTAACTCATATGCTTTTACGAGGAATTTAAGCAAAATTAATTCAGAATAAAGAGTGTTTAGAGACCATTGCCAGAAAATTAAAGACAAACATTTTATTTGTGGTGTAAATATCTTTAATAAACGCAATTTTAATAAAATGTGTTAAAACGGTTTTTGAGAAAATCAACATTTTCGAATTTTTTCCATGTAAAGGGTAGTTTGGGGTGGGGGGATATTTCACAAAATCTTCGTGCCGCAGCTCTGGAAGATACTAACTTAAATACCACATTTGGTATTTTACCGACTTTTCATTTTTGAGTTATCGTGTTCACAGACACACGGACACACACACGGACGTTTTTCTAAAGTCGCTCTTTTACTTTCTCTACACGTACTATGTACATAGTGTACATTCGATACCGAGATTTCACCGGAAATACAGGTTTTTTGTCCCTCTGAATCCAAAAAAGCATTTTTGGAAAAAGATCCGTGTGTGTGCGTGTGTGTGTGTCTGTGTGTCTTTGGACAGCATAGCTCAAAAACGAAAAGACCGTTGAATACCAAACTTGGTATTTAGGTTTGGTATCTTCCAAGGATGCGACACAAAGATTTTCAAGGAAATTCCCCCACCCCCAACTACCCTTTGCATGGAACATTTTTAAAAAAATTTGATTTTCTTAAAAATGGCTCTAACGATTTTGATTAAAATATCGTATTTTAAAGATATTTACCTGATAGATAAAATTTATATCTTGAGTTTTCTGGGAATAGTCTCTGAAGACTACTTTATTCTGGATGAATTTTACGGAAATTTGCATAACTGCTAAACCGTAAGAGATGGACAAAAACTTGTCATACATAAAACGTAGAGCACATTAAAACACACAATTTATGTTATATATCTTTTTCATGGAGTTGATTGTTTTTTTTTAGATATTCCTTATTTTTGATTCCTGTCCATACAAACAAAAAGAACTTCAGTTACATAGCAACCTGGTTTTGACTATCACTTTAACCTATGTTACTCCCTTATTTCGCTTTAACATACAAGGAAGCAAGTAAGAAGGCTATTTCTGCTAATTTTTTCTCGATTGGCATGAAGTAAATAGAAGCATAAGCGTTTTAACAATAATTTGTTACAGAGATGAAGAGAAAGTCATGTGAATGAAACACATCAGATTTTTTTTTATACAGGAGACTCTGAAAGGTGTATTTCCGGTGAAACATCGGTATCTAATTTTGGGTGAAATGCAATAGCTTCTCTACATACTATGTACATAGCATGTGTAGAGAAAGTAAAAATGAGTATATCTTGCAAAGTTTTAAGTTTTATAGTAAACGGGTGTGAATTCATATTTTCCCCACTTTAGGATACTATTTCTCGCAGCGTTGCCCAGATCAAGAACTTATTGGAACGTCTGATTGAAATGAGGGGACATAAGCCACTCATCAGTGACCTGACAACTCATGTTTGAATGTTCTCCCTGGGATTACCGTGGAATTTTCCATTATGCCAGTATCTATTTTATAAACCGGCCTCCCGTGCTACCGCAAAAATGGATGTGGATACGCCACTAACGCGCGCCTCAACCCCATAAGGGCATGACTACTGAATATCTGGGTAGAGGCGACAGTTGCCAGCTTCTGTCTACTAAACTCTCCACGTTAGAATCCGGAGGGCATCAAGACGCCTCGCAACTCCGCCCAGGCATTACGGCCCCAGTATTACCCAATCTCTCATGGGTTTCAAGAACCACTGCCTCGCCGAGTCCAACCCAACCCGAACAGCTCCTTCACGTAATGCCAGAAATACCACATGTACTCGGGGTCCGCAGCAATTGAAGAAGTCGGAATGGCATACATATGTCTGCTTGTAGTGTGAAGAGTCTTGCAGTGCAAGAAGGGTCTATGTGTGACGTCTAGGGATCGTGGGTTCTAAACTCGTGGAGGGCGATGGATTATTTCGAGCGTAAAAGTCCTTAAGGCTTCATTCGGAAAGGAACTAAAGTCATTGGTTACGGCATGTAAAAGAACTTAAAGCCTGATAAAGAGGCAAAATTAATGGCCCGATATATAACGGTGCGCTGAGGACCACAGTGGTCAGTGTCTATAAATACATTTCAATTTCAATTTCTAGTGTGACTGTGCAATAGAAATAGTACTGAAGAGTACATTCAATTCTTTCAGTTATGATGAATATAGTTAAAAGTTACAAGCCTGAAAACACTTATTAATAACAATATCAGCAGACAAAGCATAGGTGTTAATACGTTTATGTGCCACTTTAATGAAAATAGACGATACAATTCCATGGTTATGTGAGGGTGTAGGTTTGTTATTTTCGCAACAAAAAGTACTTGTAGTTATGCAGGTTTTGATAATATGAATATTTACACAAAGCTCAGTAAAGACATCAAGGTACGCAAACTTGCATTTGTTTTCTCACAATTTATCATAGCTCAGATTAAAAAAAATCAGATGCATTCCATTCACATAACTTACTATAAATGTTTCAAAAGCAAACTTTCTTTATAAAAGATAATTCTTTTCTCAACTTGATGCTTCTTATTACTCGATTCCTTGTAAGTAGAAGGGAAATAAGGGAATGCACAGGCTAAAGCGATAGTCAAATATTTTAAAAGCTAACGCTATGTCTTTTTTTAACGGCCGCTTTAGTACTGCAGGCGATGACACTGATGATACATGGAATGAAGATGAAGCATCGGTGCAATGCGATGGCGGGGGAAACCGGAGAATCCGGAGAAAACCCGCACCTCGAAAGCTTTATCTACCACAAATCCCATATGCGGTGGCCAGGGATCAAACCCGCCTTGATGAAGCGCGGTTCTATTCCCATGTGGAACAATTGAAATTCGGTTCTCTTCCCTGAACCAAAACAAAATAATGTAATGTAAGTTGACTTCCCGCCTGAGAAAGGCATAAGTGGTTTAAAATGAATATTACGGAAATGAAAAAAGTATATGCATGACATAAATTATAAGTTTTAATGAAATCTAAACTTGCTGTTTAGTAATTATAAGTTTTAATGAAATCTAAACTTGCTGTTTAGTAAGTTTTTTTTCTATCTCTTACTGTTTACGATTATACAGTCAACCAAAACGAAGAGATCTTGAGGGACTATTCCCGGAAAATTCAAGATAATTGCATTTCTTTTCATAGTGAAAATAACTTACATATATGAAATTTTAATTAAAACCGTTAGAGCAAACGCTTTACAGTCCCTATAACATGTTGAAATAAGGAGTTCCAACTCTGAACGCATTTTGTTGTTATAAAGCATAGAAAAAGGCGATCCGTTCCCAATTTAACATCTCCACGTTCAATAACTGTAGTTATCCCTGATTCTTTATAAAACTATTGCAGGGTATTCGTTATTGTTAAATGAGGGCGGTCGTGTTTAAAGGAAATACGGCAAGGTACTTGAACTTTCATTTTTTTTATAATTCTTTATAGTCGCCTAACTACTAGGTCTTTTAGCGACTTTTCATTTACAAAACGGGTTTTTACATGTTAAACTTAAATAAATAATTGAATAATAATTACATCAGGATTATTAACAATAAACAAGCAACAAGATAGGATCTTAAAAGTATGAACTATAAATAATAACAGAGTCACGATTACATTAGAATTTGTAACTTTGAAAGTAAACCGTGGTAGGTTTAAACAATATAACAAAATGCGATCAATTAATAATAAGTGCGTGGAAAGATAAGCTTTAAACAAAATGAACAATAAGTACTATAACATAATCATAGATAAAACAACATTTGAATCAATATTGTCTTATAAATCAATAGATTAATATCTTACAATTAGCAATAACAATTATAGATTATATTAACAGTTTATGAACATTAATTTTTTATAAAAGTTTGAACAATGAGGTATCTTTCAAATTTTGTAAGATACGTGGAATCATGTTGGTTACATTGATAGCAGTAGGACCTTCTGGAATTTGATTCTTCAGTCTCCATCTGTGTTATAGGCTACATTTTGAGATGATGTGGATGGTAGTTCCATTATTGTCGTAACTCCTAACGAATAGATGTCCATTGTTGTTAGTCTGTATGTTATTTTTGTCAAGAATGGACGCAGAAATAAGAGTGTGCAGCTGTGAGATAAAAATCACTGAAGCTACTGAAGGACCAGGAAAAAAAACGAACAAGAGATGAAAGATTGTGGAAACAAACGCAGGAAAGTTGAAAAAGTTCGCATTTTTTGTTTTAATCATGTTACTGAACCTATTTCATTTATGCCATCATTGACCCCAAAGCAAACTCAAAATGGATTAAGGAACTAAGCCTAAAAAGCGTGTTGTTTTTCATTTCAGGCATTCTTCAAAATCTCTTCCGGGCAAACTCAGCTGTAGGTCTCCACCGAGATTTTCATATTCCTGTAGAGATCTTAGTCTTCAAGACTTGCTCCGGATTCATCGAGGATTTTATGCATCACTCAACAAAATATGTCAGAATGCTTTCATTTTGCGGCATGTGACAGTTCAGACGCCTCAGAGGAGTAAACTAGAAATGGGTGACGTAAAGCTGTAACACTGAGGCATCACATTCCATCGTTAATCCAAAGTTGCAAGTTTGTCAATCTGCCTTCGTATCAGTTTTGGGAAAAGAGCAACTAAGTACTGGAATGCCACCCCAAGAAAGAAGGGGAGGTGACACACGCTCAACGAATCACTTAGAAACAAATCGTAATGTGCAGAACTACATAGAAACACTTACGCCTCTCGAATCACATAACATTAGGGGTAAAACCAAAAGATTTTATCTGCCATAAAATTAAATTGTAGAATTCTATGGAGACAGTGTAAAAACTCTGTTGATGCACAACTAAGAGTAAAATATAAGTACTTTCTCAATATCTTCCACCTAAAATACAACATTAGCTTCGTTTCTCCTGCTTCAAATATACAGAGTTGAAAGAAAGAATAAAACAAACCCGTAAGAAGGAAACGCTGAGTTGAAAGACAACCTTTTGCTTCAGTTGGGATTTCACAAGGCTGTGCAAGAAGTTTCATTCAGTTACTGAAGAAAAGAAATGAAAATGAAATTATGCATTCTTCCGATTGTGAAAAAAATCTTGTCCTCTCCAAAGTTCAGATCAAGCTGCATATTATAGTAGACAGTTTTAAATATACAAGTTCACAGTTTGGCAGCGTACATCAAAGGATTCGCAAGCTAAAGAAAACACAATAATGTATGCTCGGTCAGAGCTGGATGGAATGAAGGGTTCAAACGAGATTGCCTCTTTTATTCATCATAGGTTAAACATTTCTGTTTTCGATGAAAATATTTCTTTTTGCCGATGATGCGGGGGGGGGGGGGGAACAAAATTTTCATCATGATAGGAACATCAGCTTTATGGTTACAATATGAGGCCCCAATACATGAAAAAGCATTTGTGTTTACTTCTGTACATGGGCATTCATACATGCCCCAGAGGGGGAATTTGGAAGAATGGAAAAATAGTGAAGAAACAGACGATAATAATTGAGCCCAAAAATATTTTAATATTTTGAACGCTTTTGCTACCGTCATTCACTCAGAGATGCTTTACGATTGGAAGAAATTAACAGCAGCTATCTTCAAGTTTCCGGCTCAATTGCATTTTAAATTCTCCAAAGGCAAAAGATTCATACTGCGAAAGACCTGGACAGGATGAGGTAGGGATCTTACTGGTCAGCCAGAACTTGGAGTTTGGCCTAATCCAGCCAAAGTATTCAACGTAAGCAATCTTCTGGAGAAAACATTAGGCAAAAGATTCATACTGCGAAAGACCTGGACAGGATGAGGTAGGGATCTTACTGGTCAGCCAGAACTTGGAGTTTGGCCTAATCCAGCCAAAGTATTCAACGTAAGCAATCTTCTGGAAAAAACATTAGGCAAAAGATTCATACTGCGAAAGACCTGGACAGGATGAGGTGGCAACAGCCTGAACTTGGAGTTTGGCCTAATCCAGCCAAAGTATTCAACCTAAGCAATCTTCTGGAGAAAACATTAGGCAAAGAATGGTGTTCCCTATCAAAACTTTACTTCTACCGAAATATGATAGAGAAATAAACAACGGAAAAACATGATGTGGTTGATGATGAAAACATTACGTTGCTATGATTTAGATTAGTAACGCTGAATTCTCACCCGGAGGTCCCGGGTTCGATTCCCGGCTGCGGCGGCGATTTTTTCTTTAGCCAGATTTATTCCCTATACCCCACAGAGTCTGGAAGTATGTATATGAGAGTGAATGTGTATGTGTGTTTGAGAAAAAGAAAATTATTTAAACCAACGTAAAAGAAAAAAAAAAAAAAAAAAAAACCTACAGACGAGCTGTTTCTAATGCAAAGCCCCCGGTGTGACCTTAGATGTTAAAGGGGGCTACATAAATGAAACAATAAAAAAATCTGATGTGTACCATTCACATGACTTTCTCTATATCCCTGCAACAAATTATTCTTAAAAAGCTTATACTTCTATTTACTTCATGCTAATCAGTAAAACATTAGCAGAGGTATCCATATTACTTGTTTCCTTGTAAGTAGGGGTGAAATAAGGGAGTACCATAGGTTAAAGTGATACTCAAAAGCTGGTTGCTATGTCACTGAAGTTCCTTTGTTTGTATGGACAGCAGTTGACAAATTCCTGTGTGAAAAATGTATAAGTTTTTCATAGCAGAAACCAAAAATAAGGAATGTCACAAAAACAACGAACTCCACGAAAAAAATGTATATAACATAAATTGTGTGTTTTAACGTGCTCTACATTTTTTGCGAAGTAAGTTTTTGTCCATCTCTTACGGTTTAGCAGTTATTGAAAATTCAGTAAAATTCATCCAGAATAAACTACTCTTCAGAGATTATTCCCAGAAAATTCAAGATATACATTTTATTTGTCAGGTAAATATCTTTAATATACGAAATTTTAATCAAAATCGTTAGAGCCATTTTTGAGAAAATCAAAATTTTCGAAAAAAGTTCCATGTAAAGGGTAATTGGAGGTGGGGGAATTTTTCTCAAAATCTTCGTGTCGCATCCCTGTAAGATACTAAACTTAAATTCCAAGTTTGGTATTTTATCTACTTTTCGTTTTTGAGTTATCGTGTTCACAGGCACACGGACACACGGACACACTCTCACACGGACCTTTTTTCTGAAAATGCTTTTTCTGGATACAGGGGACCCTAAAACATATATTTCCGGTGAAATCTCGGTATCGAATATTTTGGTGGAGTGCAATACCTCCTCTATACACTATATACATACCACGTATAGAGAAAGTAAAAATTAGTAACATACTCAGATCTCCTGTAGTGGTGATGCAAGACTGATAAATCTATGTTTACATTTGGGGTTGTTAGATATTTGTTGTGTTTATCTTCCCTTCTATTTCACTCCAAGTAAAATTAATTTACAACAGGGTCTATAAACTATAGAGTTAGCACATTTTCCCAGTGCGTTTATGCTATTTTAACTCCAAATATCTTACTATATAATGCAGACTTTGTATTCAAACGCTAAATTATATTGTAAAAAATAGTGTAAATCTTATTTGTTTAATAGATGCTGACAAAGAAATAACTAAAATTTAAATAATTTGAGTTCTAATTACTCTTTTCATGCTAGTCCGTTCCAATACTAGACATATCCATTAAACTGCGCTCCAAAAGTGAACGTCTCCATACGTCCGATCCTAAACTCAACGTGCCCAAAGTACTTTATTATAGTGTATAGAGAAGGTTTACGCAAACTTCGAAGTCGAAATTTTGCCTAAAATATGTTTTGAGTTCACCTGAGTCAACAACAAAAAAAAAAGATTAAAAATGTCCGCGTATATAAGTGTGTGTCATGGACAGCATAGCCCAAAACTAAAAGGCGTTAAATACTAAATTTAATCATCATCATCAACTCTTCATGGATTAGGAGAATTCTCCTGTTCCGGCCTCATATTTCTTCCCATCTTTTAACTGGTCTTCCCATCGTTCTGTAGCCTAGAGGTTTATATTTGTATGACTGAAATGGAATGCGAGAGTTATCCATTCTTTGTAAATGGCTTTTCCATTTTTCTCTATTTATTTGTATCCTTTCTTTTAAGGAAAAAATGTCTAATTCTTTCCTTATGTCTTCATTTCTAATATGATCTTGTCTGGTGCATCCTTTTACTGCTCGGAGATATTTCATTTCTGCCGCTTGTATTTGGCTCCAATCTTTCTTTTTAAGAGTCCATATCTCCGAACCATACAGCAAACCTGGAACAGCCATTGTCTTATAGAATTTTAGGTTTGTATCTTTTCGGGTTTTCCTTTTTAAGGTACAAGCTATTACTCCACAAATATATTGGAACTTACGCACTTTATTATTTATTTCTTTATTGTTTGTCTTAAAGGTTACATTACAACCCAAGTAGTTAAATTTTATCACCTGTTCTAACACTTTATTGCTTAACACTATCTTTGACCTTTTTATGTTTTCCTATAAATGCCATTATCTTTGTTTTTCTATTGATATACTTAAACCATAATCCTGGATCAATTTTTGTAGCTTGTACATACTTATTTGCAGCTTATCTTCTCGGTCTTGTATTAACATCATGTCATCTGCAAAGAGTAGCATATTTAAGGCATTATCTTTATTTATTTTTATTCCTAATGGTATTTCATCTTTTAATTTTCTGAGAATATCATCCATATAGATATTAAATAAAAGCGGAGATAAACTACATCCTTGTCTTAAACCATTATTAATTATCATATCTTGTGATAATCGTTCATTTCCTAAAACTATTTTTATTTTTGTTTCTTTATATATATTCCTGAGTACATCTATCAATTGTTTTGGGTATCCTTTTTTTATCTAATATATGCCAGAGTCTAGTTCTGCTTACCTTATCAAAAGCTTTTTCTAAATCTACAAAAGCTATATGTGGTGTTTCTAAATTATATTCTCTTCTCTTTTCAATAATTTGGTTAATAGAAAATATATTATCGGTGAGGATCGTCCTTTTCTAAATCCCATTTGGTTTTCTAATAATAACGGTTCTGTAATTATACTTAGACGTTTGTTTATGATTTTTGTATACAGCTTATAGCCTGTGTTCAGGAGACTTATACCTTTGTAATTACTACATACATTTCTTTTGCCCTTTTTAAATATAGTGATAACGTGTGCATCGTACCAGTATTTAGGAATTCTATCCGTTTTCCAACATTTGTATATAAAATTAAGCAGTCTTACATTTAATTTATCTCCTCCATACTTTATTAATTCTGCATTTATTCCATCTGGCACCTGGAGCCTTTCTATTTTGCATGTTTTGTAAAGATAATTGTAATTCTTCTTCGGTGATTAAATCTATAGATGTTTTAATTATTACTTGATCCTCTATTGACTTTCCATTTTCTTCTAATTTATACCATAGTTCCTTATAATACTTCAACCATTCTTCTTCAGATATATTGTTTATTCTCACTTTGTCTTTCTCTTGTTTTGTTAACGTCTTAATCACTTTATAGGCAAATTGTTGTCTGCCATGTATGTCGTTTTCCATCTGGCTAATAAAATTCTCCCATGAATTCTGATGTCCTCTTGCGATGTTTCTTTTTTCTTTATAATTTTGTCTTGATTCTTCAGTTTTATTTTGTGGAAACATTTTATACGCTGCTTTTTTGTTGTCAATAGCTTGTTTAATTTCTTCATTCCATATTCTTAGGCCAATTTTTCTTCTATATTTATTTCTTCTTCCGATTGCTTCTTCTGCTGCTCCTTTGATTGCTTTAATTATATTGGATCATTCTTTATCTATATGTTCTTCTTTTGTATCTTCTAGGCAAAAGTTTAATCTTTCTTGATAAAGCCTCCTGATACTATGTTCTTGAAGTAGGTTTATTTTGAAAACCGTTTTATTTTGTTCCTCGTTTGCCCTTATTTTTAATTGTTTTCATCTTGTCCATAATTCTATTTTAGATATCACTAAATAGTGGTCGGAGGATATATCACATCCCCTGTAAACTCTAGTATGTATAATCTGTAATATTAATTTTTTGTTTACCATAATATAATCAATTAATGATCTTTGACCACGTGCATTCCATGTATATTTATGAACATCTTTTGTTCTAAAAAATGTATTTGTTATGTTAAGTTCATTAAAAGTTGCAAACTGTCGTAGTTGTTTACCATTTTCATTAATGTGGTCTTCTCCAAATTTTCCTACAGTTTTAGGTATAGGTTGTTTCCCAACTCTTGCATTTAAATCTCCAGCAATGATCATATATCATTTACTTCTTCTTGTAATTGTTCATAGAATTCTAAAACATCTTCCTTTTTTCCCTCTTCAGGACTATACACTCCCACAACAATTACATGTCCTCTGGGGATTTTAAACGTTACTTGTATAATTCGTTCATTAATAAAAGTATAGTGTTCAATTCTCTTTGTCCATTTTTCATCAATTAACATTGCTACTCCTTTTGCTGCTCTTTGTTTTAATGAAACCCCACTATATACTAAAGTGTATTTCCCTATCTTTTCTGTACCTTTTAATTTCTTTTTAGTTTCAGTAAGTACCGTTATATTTACCTTCATTGTTTCTATTTCTTTTACTAATTCGTCTTCTTTTGTGGATATTCCTCTCACATTCCATGTTCCTATTTTTAATGGTTCTGCAATTCCAAATCGTGCGTCCTTTTTCTTTTGCTGAGGTCGAAATCCGATATTATCAATCCGGCTATTATTTTGAGGCTGTTCAGTATGTAAAAGTTTCACTCTGGCCGCAGTACGAGCGCTGCGCAGAGCTAGTTCAGTGGTGGGGCGGCCACCTCTCTGCTCCTGAACTCGCAGATGCTTTTCGGGCATTTACCCTAGATGTGTTGTCTCCACCTCGACTTTCGAGTCACATCCACCCGTTGTGCCAGTTTTGGTCCACCCCGAGTATTTTATTTCCTCGGTACCACCTATATCTAGGAGACATTCCCCGATCCGCCACCTGGGGAGGCGCCCGATGGGGGATTGGCACTGAACCCCTCACGGGTACTAAATTTAATATTCAAGTTAAATATCTTCCAAGAATGCGGCACGAAGATTTTAAAGAAAATCCCCCTCACTTCAAACCACACTTTATTTGGAAACATTTGTCGCCCTCCGTGGTGTAATGGTTACCATGCTAACTTCATGTATCCAAGGTCGCGGGTTCAAACCCGGCGGAGGACAATGGATTTTTTCGGACGTAAAAATCCTTAGCATGGCTTCCTTCGGAAGGGAAGTATAGCCGTTGGTCCCGTATCGTAGATTTACTGCACGTAAAAGAACCTCAAGCCTGATAGAGCTCTTAGCAAAATTAAGCGGTGTTTCACGCCCAATTTAGAATGGGACGCTGAGAACCACAGCAGTCAAAGAGCGTCCATAAATAACACATCATTTTCATTTTGGAAACATTTTTGAAAGTTTTGTTGTTCTCAAAAATGGCTCTAACGATTTTTATTAAAACACTTATATTTAAGATATTTATCTATATTAAATGAAATGTATATCTTGAATTTTCTGGTAATAGCTTCTGAAGTCCTCTTTATTCTGGATGAATTTTGGTGGATATTGCATAACTTTTAAATCGTAAGAGGTAGTCAACAATTTACTTCACAGAAATATGTAGAGCACGTTAAAACACACAATTTATGTTATAATACTTTTTTTCCTGGAGTTGACCATTTTTGAGATATTCCTTGTTATTGGTTTCAGTTTTAAAATATTTAAACTTTTCACATATGGAAATTTGTATAATCCTCTCAATGCAAAGAAACGGATTTCTTCCACATGGCAACCAGCTTTTAAAACATTTGATTATCGTTTTAGCCTAGTTCATTCTCTTATTTCTCTTCTATTTACAATAAATCATTTCTGCTAATGTTTATTTCGATTAGCATGATGTAGATAGAAGAATAATCTTTTTAGCAATTTGTTACAGAGATGTATAGAAAGTCATGTGATTGGAACACATCAGATCTTTTCTTAATACTTTTTGAAGGTATTAGAAAAGAAAGTTTCAAATACTGTTCCACAATTTGATAAAGTTTAACTGCTTATATTTCACCAAATTTAGTTCCACACAATTGTAATTTTCGGTCAGGTTTACTTTTTTATATTCTCAGATATTTTAACCTTAGTATAAATTTTAAATTTTACGCGCTTTCGAACAATTTAAAAGAGGTGGTCGCGGTGATGGGGACTAAAAGGGAAGTTACATTTTATGCGCATTATTAAGTTTGCAGCGCAGCATGTTCAGGACAAAAAATAAACATTTTAAAAGAATACTGATGTGCTCCATTTGTATGACTTTCTTTACATCCCTGTAACAAATTTTTGTTAGTAAGCTTACTCTTCTATCTACTTCAAGCTAATCGAGATAAACATTAGCAGCAATAGTCTTATACTTGCTTCCTTGTAAGTAGAAGGGAAATACACTAGGCTAAAGCGATAGTCAAGTATTTTAAAACTGGTTACCATGTGGTTGAAATCCGTTTCTATGCAGGGCCAGTAGTTTACAACTTCCATGTGAGAACACTTTAAATATTTTAAATCTGAAAAAAATAAATTAAAATGAATATATCAGAAAAGCCTGATTCCACGAAAAAAATAAATGCGACATAAATCATGTGTTTCAACGTGATCTATATTTTTTGTGTGGTATGTCTTTGTCTATCTCTTACGGTTTATCAGTTACGGAAAATTCAGAACAAAAGGGGTTTTAAAAGCTTTCCCAGAAAACTCAATATTTGCATTTTATTTGCCATATAAATATCTTTAATATACGGCATTTTACTCAAAATCTTTAGAGATTGCACTCCACCTAATATACCATACCGAGCTTTCACCGGAAATATATGTTTTAGGGTCCCCTGTATCCAAAAAAAGCATTTTCAGAAAAACGTCCGTGTGTGTGTGTGTATCTGTGTGTCTTGTGTGTCTGTGAACACGATAACTCAAAAGCCGGTGAAATACCAAACTTGGTATTTAAGTTTAGTATCTTCCAGGGATGCGACACGAAGATTTTGAGCAAAATTACCCCACCCTAAACTACCCTTTACATGGAACTTTTTTCAAAAATTGAGATTTTCTTAAAAACGGCTTTACGGTTTTGAATAAAATATTGTATATTAAAGATATTTACCTGACAAATAAAATCCATATCTTGAATTTTCTGTGAATAGCCTCTGAAGACTACTTTATTCTGGATGAATTTTACAGAATTTTGCATAACTGATAAACCGTAAGAGATGGACAAAGGCTTACAACACAAAAAAGTACAGCATGTTAAAACACACAATTTAAGTTACATGCATTTTGTTCAAGGAGTTGATCTTTTTTTAGATATTCCTTGTTTGGTTTCAGCTTTAAAAAGCATACTTTTCTCATAGGGGAATTTGTTAACTTCATACAAACAAAGGGTCTTCAGTCACATAGCAAAGAGCTTTTGACTATCACTTTAAACTATGGTACTCCCTTATTTCGTTTCTACTAACAAGGAAGCAAGTAATAAGACTATTTCTGCTTATTTTTTCGAGATTAGATGAAGTAAATAGAATAATTTGTTGCAGAGATGTAGAGAAAGTCATGTGAATGGAACACATAGGATTTTTTTACTTTCTCTACACGTACTATGTACATAGTGTATAAGAAGATATTGCATTCCACTCAAAAATTCGATACCGAATTTCACCGGAAATACAAGCTTTAAGGTCCCTGTATTAAAAAAAAATTCAGAAAAAGGACCGCGCGTGCAATAACTCAGAAACGGTTGATAAAATACCAAACTTAGTATTTTAGTTTGCTGTCCTCCTGGGATTCAACACGAAACTTTTGAGAAAAATTCTCCCATCACAAGCTACCCCTTACATGTAAGAAAATTCGAAAATTTTGATTTTCCCAAAAATGGCTCAAACGATCTTGATTAAAATCTTTTATATTAAAATATTTATATGCCAAATAAAATGTATATATTTAATTTTATGGTAATAATGGCTAAATACCTCTTTATTCTGAATGAATTTTGCTAAATTTTGCATAACCAATAAACCGTAAGAGATAGACAAAAACTTACTACACAAAAAACGTAGATCACGTTAAAACATACAATTTCTGTCATGTACCTTTTTTTCGTTGAATTGACCATTTCTGAGATATTCCTTGTTATTTGTTTCATATTTACTATACTTAAAATTTTTTTTAACACTGAAAGGTATAAATTCTTGCCCCTGCATAGAAACAAATTTTATCCACATGGCAACCGGCTTTTAAAAGATCTGACTATAGTTTTAGTCTATTGTATTCCTTCTACTTTCAAGAAGGCAAAGTAATTAAGACAATTTCTGCTAAAGGTTATCTCCATTACCATAAAGCAGATAGAAGATAATGCTTTTTAAACACTAATTTGTTATAGCGATGTAGAGAAAGTCGTGTGAATGGAACAAATCAGATTTTTCTTAAAATATTTTTTTTTGGATACAGGGATCCCTAATACGTTTATTTCCGGTAAAATCTTGGTACCTATCTAATTATGAGTATAACACAATACTTTCTCTATACACCATGTACATAGTACGTGTAGAGAAAGTAAAAAAGACCAATAAATAGTTTCGGAGGTTTGCCCCACTTAAACGCGGATGATTATGAATCGCCCTCCCTCCTAGGCACATAATTATGTATATAAAGGCAACAGCCTACTCCTGCATGTGTCTGCAATCTGCTGGATCACTATCAGGTAAGGTAAGATACACTCCGTAATGACTTCAACTTACTGATTTTTGGTCGGAGTGCATTTTTGGACTTTCCGTTGCGGGTTATGTCCTTCAGGAATAGAGGAAACAAACAGAAGTTGTGTGTGGACCGTATAATACAGCTACATAAAAATGGGTTCGTATCTGAGGCTCAAAGTGCGAAAAAATAATCTGATGTGTACCATTCACATAACTTTCTCTACATCATTGTAACAAATTATTGTTAGTAAGCCTATTCTTCTATTTAATGCTAATTGAGATAAACATTACCAGAGATGGTTGTATTGCTTAGTTCCTTGTAAGTAGAAGGGAAATAAGTGAATACACTAGACTAAACCGACAGTCATAGTTTTTAAAATGTGGTTGCTATGGAATAGAAATCCGTTTCTTTGCGTTGCCAGAAGTTGACAAGTTTCCGTATCAGAAATGTAAAAGTATTTTAAAGCAAACAAATAATCAGGAATATCTAGAAGACGGTCAACTCTATGAAAAAAAGTTATATTACATAAGTTGTGTGTTTTAACAAGATATACTTTTTTGTGTAGTATGCCTTTGTCTATTTCTTACGGTTTACTAGTTAGGCTAAATTCAGAAAAATTGATCCAGAATAAATAAGTCTTCAGAAGTTATTCTCAGAAAATTCGATATATACATTTTATTTTATGGAACTGGCTCTAATATTTGGTATTTTAATCAAAAGTTACAGCCGTTTTTGAGAAAAACATAAATTTGACATGTAAAGGGTTGTTTGGGTTGGGAGCATTTTCTCAAAAATCTTCATGTAGCATTCTTGCAGTACACTAAACTTAAATACCAAGTTTTGTTTTTGAGCTGTCCACAGGCACACTCACACACATGCAGACAGACAGACAGAAACACAGACACAGAGACAGGCAGGCAGACAGACAAGTAGACACGGGCCTTTTTCTAGAATTTTTTTTTTTGATTCTGGGTGTCCTAAAACATGTATTTCCGGTGAAATATGATTATCAACTTTTTGGGTGTAATACAATACTTCCTCTATTCACTGTGTACATAGTACGTGTAGAGAAAGTAACAAGCAATAAAAGGGTATAACCAGACGGAGTAGCCAAAGTGAGGGCATCATTGACTCAAGAAAACCCACATTGGAACATCAAAAGGACCTTTTATCGAATAACGCACAACAATTTACGTCTAGAACGGCGCCACAAAGCACGTAGACATGCCTTGAAAAAGCTGCATATCAGAGAACGCTTGACCGACGCAAGAAAATTCTATGCATACCACCTGGCAGGTGATAAGTGGCAATGAGTGGTTTCTTTAGATAAAGCATGGATTATCTAGACACAAAACCCCGGAATTCATTACCATTGGCCAAATAGGGCGCTCCAACTCATTCGAGAGAACAAGGAACATGGTGTTTGCAGGTTGCTACTTTCGGGGGAAACTTGGCTCTTCAGAGTTGCCAACAATGTAAAAATTAATGCAGCCTACAATCAAAAGAATGTTATGAAACCAATTTTCGATGAAGAGATTCCCCGATTGTATGGTGAGGATGCCCCAATATTTTGGATTCTCTTGGATAAAACATCCAGTCATACTTGTTTATCTTTCCAGCGTTACCACTATCAGAACGTTGTGAAACAGGGATCAACGTGATACCATTTAAAAGAACCTGTGAAGTCACCAATGGATTTTTGTAGCTTTTGTCTCCTGAAACAGCGCCTTGCTTCTCCACAAATGAAGGACCTTGGAAAGTCTTCAAGAAGGAATGGGCTAACATCCCCCGTCCTGTTCTTAGACCAGTTTTCCACAATAGAAATCGCGCTTCAGAGCTACAAATATTGACTGCCTTCGTGGTCGAGTTGACTTTTCACCCGGAAGTCCCGGGTTCGATTCCCGGCTGGGGCGGGAAATTTTTCTTTAACCGGAATTATTCCCTATCCCCCATAGAGTCTGGAAGTATGAATCTGAGAGTGAATGTGCGTGTGTTTAGTAATACAAAGTTTAACCTAATGTTCTGAACCTACAGTTTCACAAGTGAAAGCCCCCGATATGACCATTGATGTTAAAGGGGGCTATACCAAAAAAAAAAAAAAAAAAAAAAAAAAAAAGGCCGTGAACATAAGAGCTGATGGCAAACAGGTATCTCAGTCTGAGAATCATATGTAAAAATCTGATGTGTTCCATTCACATGACTTTCTCTATATCTTTGTA
This sequence comes from Hymenopus coronatus, assembly GCA_030762935.1. Taxonomy (NCBI): domain Eukaryota; kingdom Metazoa; phylum Arthropoda; class Insecta; order Mantodea; family Hymenopodidae; genus Hymenopus; species Hymenopus coronatus. The sequence continues at coordinate 124,179,096 of CM060898.1, forward strand.
ACAAATTATTGTTAATAATCTCATTCTTTTATTTACTTTATGCTCAACCAGAAAAGTTACCAGAAATCGTCTTATTTCTTGCTTTATTGTAAGTAGAAGCGAAATAAGGGCGTACCATAGGTTAAAGTGAAAGCCAAAAGCTGGTTGCTATGTGACTATAGTTCGTTTGTTTGTATAGAAACGAGTTGGCAAATTCCAGTATGAGAAAAGCATAAGCTTCTCTAAGCTGAAACTAAAAAGAAGGAATATCTCGAAAACCATAAACTCCACGAAAAAAATGTATATAACATAAATTGTGTGTTAAGTTTTTGTCCATCTCTTACGGTTTAGCAGTTAGGCAAAATTCATCCAGAATAAAGTAGTCTTCAGAGGCTATTCCCAGAAAATTCAAGATATAAATTTTATTTGTCAAGTAAATATCTTTAATATACGATAATTTAATCAAAATCGATAGAGGCATTTTTTAGAAAATCAAAATTTTCGAAAACAGTTCCATGTAAAGGGTAGTTTTGGGAGTAGGGGGATTTTCTTGAAAATCTTTGTGTCGCATCCTTGGAAGATACCAAGTTTGGTTTTTAACGGACTTTTCGTTTTTGCGCTGTCCTGCCCGCAGACACACACACACACACCCACACATACACAGACACACACGGACATTTTTTCTAAAAATGCTTTACTGCACTATGTACATAGCACGTATAGCGAAAGTAAAAACTTCCGAACTTAAGTGGGGCAACCCAGCTATGAAGAGCTAAAGAAACCCTCTTAAGTAATTTGTGCGCTTTTTTAGGAGTATAAAAATTGGGTGATTTTAAGTAAGGGATTTAACACTTTTTTATTATTGTTGTTATTATTATTGTTGTTAATATTATTATTAACAGTAAAAAAACTGTTGACTTTCATTCACATGACTATCTCTACATCTCGGCAACAAAAAACAAGCTTATGCTTCTATTTAACTGAGAAGAATTAGCAGTAGTACTCTTATTACTTGCTTCCTTGCAAGTAGAAGGGAAATAAAGGAGTAACATAGGTTAAAGTGATAGTTAAAAGATGGTTGCTATGTGACTGAAGTTCCTTTGTTTGTATGAACAGGAGTTTTTGAAAGCTGAAACCAAAAAACGAGGAATATCTAATACTCGATCAACTCTACGAAAAAAAAGAGTATACAACATAAATCGTGTGTTTTAACGTGCTCTAAATTTTTGTATGGTAAATGTTTGTTCATCTCTTAAGGTTTAGCAGTTATGCAAAATTCAGTAAAATTCATCTAGAATAAAGTAGTCTTCAGAAGCTATTCCCAGAAAATTCAAGATATACATTTTATTTGGCATGTGAACATTTAAATGTAAGAGATTTTAATCAAAATCGTTAGAGCCAAAAAGTTGCATGTAAAGAAAAGTTGGGGGTGGGGGATTTTCTTGAAAATCTTCATGTCGCATGCCTGGAAGGTACCAAACTTGAATATCAAGTTTGATATTTAACGAACTTTTCGTTTTTGAGCTATACTATCCACACACACACGCGCACACACACACACAGACACACATACGGAGTTTTTTCCAAAAATACTTTTTTTTGGATTCCGGGAAATCTCGGCATCGAATTTTTGGTAGAATACAATCCCTTCTCTAATCATTATGTCCATATTACGTGTAGAGAAAGTAAAAATGCATATATCAATTGCAAGAAACCGAAAACGATTGCAAATATCTCGAGCTATTTTAAAAACTGTGAAAAAGGTTGTTCGCTGTATTGGTTGCATAATCCTAATAAAACCATTTCGAACAGTTTCAAAATGTTGACGTTATTGTTCCATTAGCAGGCTGGAGCATATAGCTACGGAAAACAACTTACACTAAATAAGCTATAGGATGTCGTACCGTAAGGTTTGGTAAGCATACGTTGTTTTCCACTTACAGTCAAGAGTATGAGAGACAGGTTTCCCATTCTGCCTCGCCCTGTCTAAACCTTCACTCCTGTCGGCAGTTAGTATAAAGCTAGCTTTTTCTTGACTTTTCCAGCATTGAAAAAAGTTGGAGTAGGTAGGTGCAGGGGTAAAATAAATGAAATTTTACATCTCTAGTTTGGATTCGAACTACCAACTTCCCTCCAAGTACAGCGACTTAAACTGACCCATTAGTTACTGGTAATCAGTCGAATAATAAACAAAAAAGCTAGGGAAATGTTTATACTCAAATCCGCATTAACTGCCACTGATTAAATATTTTATCGTGTACATCTGTTGCTGTAGATTTTAATTGAGATTTCGCATCATCTCATCCCTTCCATAATTACTCCCCAAAAAAGCAGTTTCCAGTGGAGCATGTGCTCATTTAAGGGCTACACATTAATAGAAAATGCAAATTTAATTGACCTCTTCCCTGCATGGATTCCCCTTCGCTACGTTCCAGTCCGATACCTTTCTTTTTTATCCGATCGATGGTAGGAGGTAATCGATTGGAGCCCTCATTCTCCCAATTACTGCTGCAGCTAAATATTCTCATTAGCGAAATTACGGGTAAATCACAACCGAAACGAGATCTGCCTCGCATGCTGCGAGATGAGGCCCTTCAAGGCCTCCTACGTATAACAGAGGTTAATATTATGTGGCACAAAATGTATTGCTCTCCATACAAAAATGTGATAATCAGATTCCACTTAATATACACGTTTTGAGGAGCTGTGAATCTAAAAATGTCGTATTATTTCATTCACACACTACATATTCTACAACCAACTGTTCTAACAAAAGTTTATTCTTCTATCTACTTCATGCTAATCGAAATAAACTTACCACAGATAATTTTATTTCATATTTTATAATAAATCCAAGAGGAATAAGTGAATATACTAGGCTAATTTCAAATCTACTAAGAACGGATCGATATGTGCTTTAAAATTCCGTTCTATTAGTAAGAGCAGATTAAAAAAAAAAACCTTATGTGTTCCATTCACATGACTTTCTCTATAACTCTGCAATAAATGATTGTTAAAAAGCTTATGCTTATATTTACTTCCTGCTAATCGAGAAACAATTAGCAGAAATACTCTTATTACTTTCTTCCTTGTAGTTAGAAGCGAAATAAGGGAGTACCATAGGTAAAGTGATGGTCAAAAGCTGGTTGCAATGTGACTGAAGTTCCTTTGTTTGTATGGACACGAGTTCACAAAGTCCTGCATGAGAAAAGTATGTTTTGATAGCTGAAACCAAAAAGAAGGAATATCTCAAAAACAATCAACTCCACGAAAAAAAATGTATATAACATAAATTGTGTGTTTTAAAGTGATCTACATTTGTTGTGTGGTAAGTTTTTGTTCACCTCTTGCGGTTTAGCAGATATGCAAATTCCGTAAAATTGACCCAGAATAAAGTGTCTTCAGAGGCTATTCCCAGAAAATTCAAAATATACATTTTATTTGTCAGGTAAATATCTTTAATATACGATATTTTAATTAGAATCGTTAGTCATTTCGAAAAAAGTTTTCGAAAATGGTTCCGTGTAAAGGGTAGTTTGTGGCGGGGGATTTTTCTCAAAATCTTCGTATCGCATCCCTGGAAAATACTAAACTTAAATACCAAGTTTGGTATTTTACCGACTTTTCGTTTTTGAGTTATCGTGTTCACAGACACACGGACACACACACACACACACTCACAAACACACGAACCTTTTTCTGAAAATACTTTTTTTTTGATACAGAGGACCCGAAAACATATTTCCGGTGAAATCTCGGTATCGACTTTTTTGGTGGAGTGCAATACCTTCTCTATACACTATGTACATAGTGCGTGTAGAGAAAGTAATAATCCAATGTGTTGCATTCACATGACTCTCTACATCGCTGTAACAATTATTATTAGACGGCATATTCTTCTGTCTAATTTATGACAACCGAGATAAACATTAGCAGAAATTGTCTTAATTACTTGCTTCCTTGTAAGTAGAAGGAAAACAAAGAATATTAGGCTGATACGATAGTCAAATCCTTTAAAATCTGACTATCATGTGGTTGAAATGTGTTTCTATGCAGAGCCAGAAGTTTACAACGTGTGAGAAAAGTTTTAAGTATTATAATCTGAAACAAATAACAGGAATATCCAGAATTGGTCATTTCCACCAAAAAAGGTATATGACATAAATCGTGTGTTTAAACGAGCTGTGTACCTTTTTGTCTATCTCTTACGATTTACCAGTTATGGAGGCTACAAGTGCCAGAAAGCCAATAGGACGCCTCTACAATGGCCAGCGCAACCGGGGGGAAGAGGGTTTCACTCGGAGCAAGCAGCCATGCCATCTGCCTGCAAAGCCTCAAGCCACACCTGCGCCGGCCTGAAAGATGAAGAAGGGAAATAAATGAAGGAATGAAAGGGAAATGAGCTGTGGTCGATATACAACACCCAGTATTCCCCTAAGCGGCCCATGAAAAACACTGAAAAACCCAGGGACAGATTGCGCGGTCAACGGGGAACGAACTCGGACCTCCCGAAGGTCTTGCCGATCCCGGTGGCCGCGCTTGCTAAAGTGTCTCACTTTGGCGCTTCGTGGTGCACAACATCGTGGGTCCGAGTCCCGCCTTGGGCATGGATGTTTCTGTGTTTGTAAATGTGTCTATGTTTGTGTATGTATATATAAAAGGAAACCATTAAGAATAATAAGGTCTACTAAGGAAATATAGGAAACTGGAAAAAATGGAGAAAAAAGGAATACAGCGCCAGAGTCCTGATAAGCCTCCAGAACTGTATTCTTTTAAATAAAAAAAAATGCCAATACCTGACGAAATGCCTGAGTTACCTGGCTCAGTTAGCTTACCTGTACATCGTATATCTTGCAGTTTACACTTTAAAGTAAAACTATACCATCAATCAGTACGTCGGACTTTACGTCTCCCAACGTCAGCAGCTCAGATGAGCAAGGCTCTTGCGACTTAGTTATTGAAGCTTTTATAATTAAAACCCATGCTTATGCCAGCATTGCTTTAGGAGAACACAGCTATGTCAGCATTTCGACATCTTGCTATTAATATCCATTGCTGAAACTGGTGCAACATTACCTCTTAATATAATTTACTCAAAATGACCTTATCAGGTACCCTACAATAACCTGTAACCATTTGGAAATATATATATTTTCAATAGTGAAAGAATAATTTAAAACAGTTGAGTTGTATTTGAGAATATCCGCACTCAATTGCTTCTAATGCTAATAACAATGTTTATGAATACTAAACTAGTAATTTACTAACTATACTGTATGATATAATGTTTTCGTAAAACTGTCAATTATCGCCGTTGAACTGAGAGCACATCTTGGAAAGCAAACATTACTCATTGCATCGTGATTTTTACGCCAAATTGTTGCCATTGATAACTCCAACTCCATTGGAATTAGCACGTAATCCCGGATTTTTATTGTTTCCGCATAGAGTAGATATTTCGTTCCACAAAATTACCCATCATGCCGTTATAAAAACAAAACGTATGAATATCGTATGTACATGATCAATGCAGAAATCCCTGTAACGAACAAATTATTAAATCCATCATTTCTGCTCTGTTCCATTAAGGCCTCGATCAAAGGGATTTGAAATAATGGAAGTGAACAAAATCAAAATTTAAAATGTAACATCTGTTTTTTATTCATCATGAGTTAATCGTTGGGAAGTAATTAGAATGGCGTTGCAGAGGTAAAAAATATCACGTGATATATTTACAAATAACAATATTATGGAGGAATATATGGTCAGCACAGACGGAATTTTTGTGTGTGTCCGTGTGTCAGTGGGTCCGTGTGTTTATGAACACAATAACTCAAAAACGAAGTCGGTAAAATACCAAACTTGGTATTTAAGTTGTATTATCTTCCAGGGATGCGACACAAAGATTTTGAGAAAAATCCCTTCACCCCAAACTACACTTTACATGGGAAAAGTTGCGAAAATTTTGATTTTCTCAAAATGGTTCTAAGGATTAAATTAAAATAGCGTATATTAAATATATTTACATGACAAATGAAATGTATATCTTGAATTTCTGGGAATATCCTCTAAAGACCTGTTTATTCTTGATGAGTTTTTCTGAATTTTGCGTAACTGGTAAACCATAAGAGATAGACAAAAAGTTAGTAATAAATATTCTAGATCTCGTTAAAATTCACAATTTATGTTATATGTGGTTTTTTTCGTAGAAATGTCCATTTCTGAGATATTTCAAGTTATTTGTCTCAGATTTAAAATAATTAAAATTTTCTCACACTTTTCTCCTGGCTATGCATAGAAACGGATTTCAACAACACGACACTCAGCTTTTAAAAGATTTGACTATCATTTTAGCCTAGTGTATTCCATTCTTTCCTTATAGTTACAACGAAGCAATTAAGACAATTTCTGCTAATGTTAATCTCTATTATCATATAGTGTGCTATAGAAGAATATTCTTTTTAACAATGTGTTACAGTAATGTAGAGAAAGTCATGTGAATAGAAAACATTAGTTGTTTCTTTTCTATTTTTATTTTATTTTTTTCATTTCTGTTATTCTTTGTAAGTGTATATATTATAGGTAAGGAAGGATTTGATGGAGGGAAATTTTAAGTGTGTATTATTTTTAGGAGCGGTCTGGCGTTTCTGGATCAGTTTGCATCTCTCAGTGTAGACAAATTGCCTAAGTTTGGTCAGGGTACAATCAGCGGGGTTGTCCAACGTCTGTAACCATGTAAAGGTGTCCATTAACAACCAAATAAGGGAATTGTGCAATGGGGGATGCAGCTTCGGCAGATTCAGATGTAGCATGTCGATTGGTGAAGGGTTCCAACTGCCAGGTATCCAATTGCGACATTTTCCCAAAACCCAAGTCCATATGGCTGCTTTACCGGAACATTCGAGCAAGCGATGTGGAAGGGAATCCGCTGCATGGCAAATTGGGCACTTACTGGAAATGGTCATCCGGTGACGATATAATTTGTCTGCCGTAGGAAGAACTTCATTGACCACTTCATATGTTACCGCTATCCATTCCACATTAATGTGCGGAATGCTAAAACAGCTCCAAATACGTTTCCAAGGCAAATGAGGATATTTCTCTTGGTCATGTGGGGTAGCAGCAACAGATCGCCGAAGAGAAGCATAAACATTTTTCATAGAACTAAAATCACCTCGAGCGACCTTCTCCGGTGGTAACGCATGGTACGTTGCATGAAACAGCTGGGGATCCTTGTCACGTTCTCCCTGAGTCCAAAACGATGCATACTGTTGTTGTAATACGACATCCACAGGGTCACCTTATCATCCAAGGCAAACAGAAGTAGTTTAAGCATCAATGCCTGGGACTGTAGAGGCACATCCAGTAATCCCCAGCCGCCCTGGCCCTTAGGGAGACTTAGAGTGGTACGTGCAATGCGGTAGAGCCCTTTTGAGCTATGCTGTCCACACACAGACAGCACACGGACATGTTTCTAATGGTCTTTTTTTTTTCATTTCAGAGGGTCTAAAGCATATATTTCCGATGAAATCTCGGTATCGAATTTTTGGGTGCATTACAATACCTTCTCTATACTCTATTGTATAGTACGTTTAGGGAAACTAAATGCTATATATGCATTGTACAGAGTAAACACATTTGAATTGATACTTTTATCTCGGCCATAGTAATGCTTCGTATTTTATTTTTTTTTCTTTATAATTTTATTTAATGTTGCCTAACTACACAGATCTTATAGCGAAAACATCATTTAAGAATAAGAAATGCTAAAATACTTTGAATACAATATTTACACATAAAATTAATAATTATACCTAACTTGTAACATTAGTTATTGGAATTCTATCAATAATGCTTATATATTATGAAGTGTTTCGTACAACAGTGTATTAAAAGTATACGATATTTTACAGCGTAGTAGCAAGTTAACAATCTTTTAGGAATTTAAACAACAATGGTAATTTGGTTGCTCCGTCGAGAGCTTTCTGAAGATCTGGAGGAATTACGTGGCTGGTTCTGTACTTGGGAGAGTGAGCACATTCCGTTGTTTTATTGTTTCATTTATATAGCCCCCTTTAAACTATATGGTTTTGTCGGTGGCTTTGCATTTTGAAACAACTCCTCCACAGTGAAGTTTTGTCGTCCTCTGTAAGTCAAGGGGTAACATGCTAGTTCCCAAAGTCGCAGGTTCAAACTCGGCGAATGGCAATGGATCTTTTCGGTCGTAAAAATCCTTAGCATGGCTTCCTTTGGAAGGGAAGCAAAATCTTTGTTCCCATTTCGTAAAAGAACCTTAAGTCTGATAAAGAGGGCTTTCACGCCCAATATAGAACAGGGCGCTGAGAACCGCAGCAGTTAAAAACAATTTTAACGGTGGAAATTGCTTCATTTCAATTTTTAAACACGCACATTCACTATAATATTCATATTTCCACATTGGGATAAGGTATAAAGAAAACTCGCCATAGTAGCTGGGAGTCAAACCTGGGACCTCCGGGTGAGAAGCAGTTTCCTGATGACGCGACCAAAAAACAGTTCTTTCCCCTTGACTGTGTCATTGATTTTCGCGGTGAATGTTCAAGATTTTCACATTTTCTTCTCGGATCACTGTATGTTTTAGCAAGGGTTTCTTGTTATAGGAAAAATATTGTATTTCATCCAAAAATGTAATGTCAAGACTTCAGAGGAAATATATCACTGCAGGTTCCGTGAATAAAAAAACAATCTGATCTGCTCCATTCACACGACTTTCTGTACATCTCTGTAACAAAGTATTGTTAATAAGTAAATTCTTCGATATATAATGGTAAGACCTTAGCAGAAACGGTCTTATTACTTTATAAGTAGAAGGGAAATAAGCGAATGCATTAGGCTAAACCGACAGTCAAATGTTTTAAAAAGTGCTTGTTATAGCATTCAAATCCATTTTCTCCATGGTCAAGAGATGACAAGTTCCCGTATGACAAAAGCTACAGTATTTTAAAACTGAAATTAATAATAAGGAATATCTCGAAATCGGCTAACTCCATGAAAAAAGTGTATGACATAAATTGTGTTTTATCGTGATCTACATTTTATGTGTGTGGTAAGTTTTGGTCTAACTCTTACGGTTTACAAGTTAGGCAAAATTCAATAAACATCAATCAGAATAAAGAGATCTTTAGAGGCTATTCTTAGAAAATTCAAGATATACATTTAATTTGGGATGTAAACATCAAAAACATAAGAGATTTTAATCAAAATCGTTACAACCATTTTGGAGAAAATTAAACATTTCGAAATTTTTTCCATGTAATGGGTAGTTTGGGATGGGAGGGTTTTCTTGAAAATCTTCGTGTCGCATTCTTGGAAGATACCAAACTTATATACCAAGTTTGGTATTTAACGGTCTTTTCGAATTTGAGAAATGCTGTCCACCGATACACACACACACACACACATACTCACACGCGCGCGCACACACACGCACAGACGGGCCTTTTTCCAAATATGCTTTTTTGGATTCAGGTGGACACAAAACATGCATTTCCGGTGAAATTTGGTATCGAATTTTTGGGTGCAATAAAATACCTCCTCTATACACAGTAAGTGTAGAGAAAATAATAGAAAAAGGTTCCATGTATGAAGTGTGAGTGTGTGCTGGTCTTCTGTTTGTGTGAACATCTTAGCTCAAATACGAAATTTAGTATTTCAGTTCAGCATCTTCCAAGGATGCGGCATGAAGGCTTTCCAGAAAATCCTCCACCACAAACTACTTTTACATGTAAACTTATATAAAATGTCTATTTTTTAAAAAAATGCACTAATTATTTTGTTTAAAATACCGTATTACTTTCTCAATACGTACCATGTACTAGTGTATAGAAAAGGATTGTGTGTATGTGTGTGTGTGTGTGTGTGTGTGTGTGTGTGTGGACAGCATAGATCAAAAGTCCTTTAAAAGAAACTTTTTTGAACACTTTGATTTTCTCAAAATGGCTCTATCGATTTTGATTAAAATATCGTATATTAAAGATATTTGCCTGACAAATAAAATTTAGATCTTGAATTTTCTGGGAATAGACTACTTTATTTTGAATGAATTTTATGGAATTTTGCATAACTGGTAAACCATAACAGATAGACAAAAGCTAACCTAAAAAGAAAAATGTAGAGCTCGTTAAAGCACACAATTTATGTTAAATACATTTTTACTTTCTCCATACGCGCTATGTACATAGTGTATAGAGAAAGTATTGCACTCCACCAAAATATTCGATACCGAGATTTCACCGGAAATATATGTTTTAGGGTCCCCAATATCCAAAAAAAGCATTTTCACAAAAAGGTCTGTGTGTGTGTGTGTGTTTGTGTGTGTGTGTGTGTTTGTGTGTGTGTGTGTGTGTCCGTGTGTCCGTGAACACGATAACTTAAAAACGAAAAGTCGGTAAAATACCAAACTTGGTATTTAAGTTTAGTATCTTCCAGGGATGCGACACGAAGATTTTGAGAAAAATTCCCCCACCCCAACTACCCTTTACATGGGACTTTTTTCGAAAATTTTGATTTTCTCAAAAATGGCTCTAACGATTTTGATTCGTATATTAAACATATTTACCTGACAAATAAAATGTATATCTTGAATTTTCTGGGAATAGCCTCTGAAGAGTAGTTTATTCTGAATGAATTTTACTAAATTTTAAATAACTGCTAAACCGTAAGAGATGGACAAAAACTTACACCACAAAAAATGTAGAGCACATTAAAACACACAATTTATGTGATATACATTTTTTTTGTGGAGTTCGTCGTTTTTGTGACATTCCTTATTTTTGGTTTCTGCTATGAGAAACGTATACTTTTCTCATACAGGAACTTGTCAACTCCTATCCATATAGACAAAGGAACTTCATTGACATAGCATCCAGCTTTTGACTATCACTTTAACCTACTGTTGTCCCTTATTTCGGTTCTACTTACAAGGAAGCGAGTAATTAGACTATTTCTGCTATTTTTTTTCTGACTAGCAGAAAGTAAATAAAAGTATAAGCTTTTTAAGAATAATTTGTTGCAGGGATATGGAGAAAGTCATGTGAATGGTACACATCAGATTTTTTACTTTCTCTTGCCCCGTATGTACAATGCACTTAGGGGTAGAGAAGTATTGCATTCCATCCAAAAATTCGATGCCGAGATTTCACCGGAAATATATGTTTTAGGACCCCCTGAATCCAAAAAAAGCATTTCCAGAAAAAGGTCCGCGCACGCGCGCGTGTGTGTGTGTGTGTGTGTCCGTGTGCTTGTGAACACGATAACTCAAAAACATAAAGTAGCTAAAATACCAAACTTGGTATTTAAGTTCAGTATCTTCCAGGGATGCGACACGAAGACTTTGAAAAAATTCCCCCACCCTAAACTACCCTTTACATGAAACTATTTTGAAAAGTTTGATTTTCTTAAAAATGGATCTGATGTTTTTGATTAAAATATCGTATATTAAAGATATTTACCTGACAAATAAAATGTATATCTTGAATATTCTGGGAATAGCTTCTAAAGACCTGTTTATTCTGGATGAATTTTGCTAAGTTTGGTATAACTAATAAACCGTAAGAGATAGACAAAAACCTACTATACAATAAATGTAGGCCTTGCTAAAATACACAATCTACATTATATACATTTTTTTCGTGGATCTTGCCGTTTTCGAGGTATTCATTGTTATTAGTTTCAGTTGTGAAGTACTTATACTTTTCTCAGACGGGAGTGTCCATTTTTCTTTTGTTCTACTCCTGGCCAAGAAAATAAGCCATTTGTAATGACAATCGCATAACGACAGCTTTTAAAACATTTGTCTATCGATTTAGCCTAGTGTATTCCCTTATTTTCTACCTACTTATAAGGACCTAAGTAATAAGAACATTGTGCTGAATTACTCGCTTAACAAGGTGCAGAAAGAAGAATAATCTTATGTAAGAAGTTTGTAGAACGGCTAGAGAAAGTCATGTGAGTGTAACATATTAGTTTTTTTTCGTAGAGTTGATCGTTTCTTAGATATTCCTTGTACTTGGTTTCAGCTTTAAAATACAGTCACATAGCAACCTGCTTTTGACTATCACTTTAACCTATGGTACTCCCTTGTTTCCCTTCTACTTACAAAGAAGCAAGTAATATGACTATTTCTGCTATTTTTTTCTCGATTAGTATGAAGTAAATAGAAATAATTTGTTAAATATATGTAGAGAAAGTCATGCGAATGGAACCCATCAGATTTTTTAAAAGATATTTTCATTACAAATAAAATTTATATCTTCATTTTTCTGAGAATAGCCTTTGAAGGCTATTGGATGACTTTTGTATAGCTGCTAGATTCAATAAAAAAAAAATTGATGTATTCTACTCACATGACTTTCTCTAGCTGTTCCATAGAGCAACTTTTCTTACAAAAGATTATTCTTGCATCTGCGTCATGCTGACATAAGTATGAACAGAAATGGTCTTATAACTTATTTCATAGTAAGTAGAAAGGGTTTATGCTAAGGCGATTGTCAAATCTTTTAAATGCTGGTCACTAAGCGAAATCATTTAAATTCGGTTCCCTTTGATAGCTAGAAGTAAACAAAACACAGACGAAATTTGAGTAGCATTAAGTAGCTTAAAACGGACATCAATAACTCGGAATATCTCGAAAACGGTTAACTCTAAAAAAGAAAAATTCTGATGTGTTACGCTCACATGACTTACTATAGAGCTTCTACAAACTGCTTACAAATGATTCTTCTTTCTACACCATTCTTATCGAAATAAACGTTAGCAGAACAACTTATTCTTAATTCCTAAGTAGAGGAGAACTAAGGGAATACAGAAGGCTAAAGCGACAGTCAAATGTTTTAAATGCTGTCATTATGCGATTGTCATTTCAAATCAGTCCTTAGCTTGGTCAGGTGTAGAACAAAAGAAAAACGGACACTTCGTATCGGAGAAAAGTAAAGGTATTTTATAACTGAAACCAATAACAAGAAATATCTCAGAAACCGTTACCTCCATAACAAAAATGTAAAGCATATAAACTGCGTGTTTTGATGAGTTCTACATTTTTTTGTGCAGTAAGCTTTTGTATATCTCTTATAGCTTAGCCGTTAAGCAAAATTCGGCAAAATTCATCCAGAATAAAGAGGTCTTTAGAGGGTATTTCCAGAAAATTCAAGATACCTATACATTTTATTTGGGATGTGAATATATTTAATATATAGTATTTTAATCAAACCGTTAGCCATTTTTGAGAAAATTGACACTGTCAAAAATGTTTCAATGTAAAGGATATGTGGTGGGGGAATGTTTTTGAAAATTTTCATATCGCATCTTCGGAACACGCTAACATTAAATACCAAGTTTGCTATTTAACGGTCTCTTCGTTTTTGAATTATGCTGTCCAAAGTCTTACACACATACACACACGGAGCTTTTTCTATAACTATGCTGTGATCCATTCACATGAGTTTCTCTACATCTCTGTAACCAATTATTATTAATAAGCTTATTCTTCTATCTATTTGGTACTAATCATGATAAACAGCAGAAACGCTCTTATTACTTAGTACCTTATAAGAAGAAGGGACATAAGAAAATACACTGGGCTAAATTTTAAATATACGTTGCTATGGGATTGAAATCGATCATTTGTGTACCTGGGAGTTGACAAGTTCCCGTATGAAAAAAGTATAAGCATATTAAAACTGAAACAAATAAAAAATATATAAAAAACGGCAAACTCCACGATCAAATGCATAACCGTAAATTGTGTGTTGTAATGAGGTCTATATCTTTGAATAGTAAAATTTTTCTCTATCTCTTATGAAGTTCCGCAAAATTCATCCCGAATAAAGATGTATTCAGAGGTTATTCCCAGAAAATTCAAGATATACATTTTATCTGAGATGTAAATATCTTTAATGTAGGGCATTTTAATCAAAATTATTAAATTTTTAGATAGTCAAAGTTTTAAAAATATTTTCCTTGTAAGTATGGGGGGGGGGAGATTTTATTGAAAATCTTTGTGTCGCATCCTTGGAAGATACGGAACTTAAATACCAAGTTTGGTATTTAACGGACATTTCGTTTTTGAGCAATGCTGGCCACACGTACAGATATAGCCATACACACCAACATTTTCTATAAAATGTTTTTTTTCCCCACACGTAATATGTACATAGTGTATAGAGAAGGTATTGTAAAACACCCAAAAAAAGTATTTTTAGAAAAATGTCCGTGGTGTATCTGTCTGTCTGTCTGTGGGCAGCATAGTTCAAAAACGAAAAGTCCTTTAAAAACCTAACTTGGCATTTAGGTTTGGAATCTTCCAAGGATGCGACACGAAGATTTTCAGAAAATCCCCCCACTCCAAATTACCCTTTACATGGAACTTTTTTCGAAAATTTTGATTTTCTCAAAAATGGCTGTAACGATTTTCATTAAAATATCGTATATTAAATATATTTCCTGACAAATAAAATGGATATCTTGAATTTTCTGGCAATAACCTCTGATGAAGTCTACTTTATTCTGGATGAATTTTACGGAATTTTGCACAACTGCCAAAATGTAAGAGATGGACAAAACCTTCACACAAAAATGTAGAGTACGTTAAAATACACAATTTATATAATATACATTTTTTTCGTGGAGTTGATTGCTTTTGAGATATTCCTTGTTATTGATTTCAGCTTTGTAAAACTTATACTTTTCTCACACAGGAGTTTGTCAACTCCTGTCCATACAAACAAAGGCACTTCTGTCTCGTAGCAACCAGTTTTTGAATATAACTTTAAGCTATGGTACTCCCTTATTTCGCTTCTAGTTGCAAGGCAGCAAGTAATAAGACTATTTTGGATTTTTTTCTCGATTAGCATGAAGTAAATAGAAGCATACAATTTTTAGCAATATGTTTTTGCATAGAGGTAGAGAATGTCATATGAATAGAACACATCAGATTTCTTTTTATTCAGGCGGTCCTAAGACGTGTATTTCCAGTGAAATCTCGGGATCAAATTTTTGAGTGCATTATAATTCTTTCTCTATGCACTATGTATATAGTACGTGAAGAGAAAGTAAAATGTTTTTTTAGGTCTCAGAGGACTCCAAAACATGTACATGGTACATACGGGACTAGAGAAAGTAAAAACAAAATTTAAGTTGTTTTTTGTTGTTTTTTTGGTAGAGTTAACAATTCGCGTGTTGTTTCTTGTTATTCGTCTGAGGTTTAAAATACTTAGATTTTTCTCAAATGGGAAGTCCTCATATGCTTCATATCTCTTTGTTTCTCTCCTGACCATTCAAAGGTAACCAAACTTCAAGTGGTTCAAATAATGATTAGCCTTAAAAAGATTTAGCTGTGCTTTAGCCTAGTGTACTCCCTTATTTTCTTTTTTAAGTATAAGGAAGCAAATAATTAGATCAATGTCCTAATGATTATCTGATTTGCTTGATGTAGATAAAATAATAAGATTTGCTGAAACATTTTGCAGAACAGGAAGAGAAAGTCATGTGAATGGAGCATATTGAATATATGTATATGTTATTTCTACTGAACAAGCTGCCTGAGATTTATTCACAAAATGATGAACCGAAGTTCTGAAAGGAGGCAATAGTGTAGGATAGTTAAGGGTGAGTTATTCACCGTCGCGGCGATCCGATTCGTAATTAAAATAACATTTACATTTAAGTATGCGTTATTTTAAAGATACGTATTTTAATTGCCTTACTATCTTCGCAAATAATAGTGGACTACTCGGTGAGATATGGACAGAAAGCCTGAATAGGAGTGGGGAAACCAGGGGCATTATTTATGGCGCACAACAGCTTGTAGGTGGTCAGTTTTATATCAAAACACTAGACACAGAGGATCCCCCAAGACTTTGGGGCAGAGCAGTGGTCGAGGATCTTGTGGCCTTTGGCTCCTACGTAACCTTAGGGGGTGAGGGATGAAGGGAGAGACCGAAGGGCGACTAGATCCGGATGAGACAGGCACAAACATGTACGTGCTTCCTAACGGCTAAAGTTGGCTTACTCAATGTGTCCCCGAACAACCCGCCGGACCCATTGAGAAAGCCTCAAACTTAATGGCAGGTCCCAAAGGTCAGCCAGGATAACCGTTACCAATACGCAATCCATCAACCAGTCGCAACCGTCCGAAAACCATCACTTGGTCAATCAACCCTGAAAGAGAGATTATTGGGAAATGTTGGTAACAGGAAATGATGCACCAAAAAAGTTGGTGAATGTAATGAACCTACCTAGCATTCGCCTGAAGAACTGAGTAACTCACCGAGAAAGGTAGGCTGGCCACGGGGTTCAAACCCGCGTACTCCCGATAGCGGACCACAGACGAAACCGCCTGGTGGTCAGCAGTTGGCGGAACGAGCGCAGCCCAAAAGTGGCTAGACGTGTACCCACTATTGCTAGAGTTAACCACATTCTGAAGGGAATGTGAGGTTTGCAGGTTGTCGGGTGTAGGTTAGATTAAGGGCTTGAATTAAGGTAGCATTATTCTAGTCATGGTGCAATAGCCCTTGTGTACCCCTGGTTTAGGTAATTTCAAAAGTTGTTTAAGTTTAGTGTTTTCGTTTCAATTTTCACGTCCAAGTAACTCTTGAAAGGATTGTATAGGAGCTCAGCCTTAGCCGCTGGTGGGATTCCTCCGTAGTTACCGGAAATGCCCGGATGTAATGCGGGGAAATCGCTATCGCCTGAAGCGGCGTGTTCTTGGATTATAATTCCCAAGAGGGCTAACTAGAACGCTCCGATGCCAAGGCAAACCATCGTTGAATTTAACTGCCCGGCGCTTTATTTCGTCCTCCACGTATGATAGACCAGAGGCTTCGTACAGGAGTCTCACGGGAAAAGAGAAGGGAACAGAATGATAACCCGGAGGCCATCCTTCTTTTGAGGTAAGCGAATGTAGGGAAGTCTGTACGAACAAGGAGGCTCCAGCTTCACTCCCAGTTAGAAGATGGTGTTCGTCCACTCAACCCTTGTTCTGAGGTACGTGAATGTGGGAAAGTCAGCGTGTAAAAGGAGACTCCAGCTTCACTCCCAGCTAGGTGATGGTGTTCGTCCACTCAATCCTTGTTCTGAGGTACGTGAATATAGGGAAGTCAGCGTGTACAAGGAAACTCCAGCTTCACCCCCAGCTAGGTGATGGTGTTCGTCCACTCAATCCTTGTTCTGAGGTACATGAATGTGGGGAAGTCAGCGTGTACAAGGAAACTCCAGCTTCACCCCCAGCTAGGTGATGGTGTTCGTCCACTCAATCCTTGTTCTGAGGTACATGAATGTGGGGAAGTCAGCGTGTACAAGGAAACTCCAGCTTCACTCCCAGCTAGGTGATGGTGTTCGTCCACTCAATCCTTGTTCTGAGGTACATGAATGTGGGGAAGTCAGCGTGTACAAGGAAACTCCAGCTTCACCCCCAGCTAGGTGATGGTGTTCGTCCACTCAATCCTTGTTCTGAAGTACATGAATGTGGGGAAGTCAGCGTGTACAAGGAAACTCCAGCTTCACTCCCAGCTAGGTGATGGTGTTCGTCCACTCAACGCTTGTTCTGAAGTACATGAATGTGGGGAAAGTCAGCGTGTACAAGGAAACTCCAGCTTCACTCCCAGCTAGGTGATGGTGTTCGTCCACTCAATCCTTGTTCTGAAGTACATGAATGTGGGGAAGTCAGCGTGTACAAGGAAACTCCAGCTTCACTCCCAGCTAGGTGATGGTGTTCGTCCACTCAATCCTTGTTCTGAGGTACATGAATGTGGGGAAGTCAGCGTGTACAAGGAAACTCCAGCTTCACTCCCAGCTAGGTGATGGTGTTCGTCCACTCAATCCTTGTTCTGAGGTACATGAATGTGGGGAAGTCAGCGTGTACAAGGAAACTCCAGCTTCACTCCCAGCTAGGTGATGGTGTTCGTCCACTCAATCCTTGTTCTGAGGTACGTGAATGTGGGGAAGTCAGCGTGTACAAGGAAACTCCAGCTTCACTCCCAGCTAGGTGATGGTGTTCGTCCACTCAATCCTTGTTCTGAGGTACATGAATGTGGGGAAGTCAGCGTGTACAAGGAAACTCCAGCTTCACTCCCAGCTAGGTGATGGTGTTCGTCCACTCAATCCTTGTTCTGAGGTACGTGAATATAGGGAAGTCAGCGTGTACAAGGAAACTCCAGCTTCACTCCCAGCTAGGTGACGGTATTCGTCAACTCAATCCTTGTTTTGAAGTGAGTGAATGTAGGGAAGTCTGCACTGCAGTGGTTCCCTCTCGCTTTTATAGCGCAGACTGCGCTGTTTGCATCATCTTCCGGTACAGTTGAAACTATGTGGTGTTAGCAGACTTTGGCGGTTGCGCGAAAATTGGTTTGGAGAGCTTTTCCATATCTGAGCTAGAGGATTCACGATAGTGGGCAGAGAAAGTTGTGATCTTATTTACATAAACGTACACTTCTGGTTGGTGCAGGTGGTACAATAATGGCGCGATGGGGGTTGTTTGCAATGAGACGGCAGGCACACTGTCGTCAATCTCTGCTGTTGTTTCTAATTGATAGCGAAGCTGTAACATCAGGTGACGTTCCCAGACCTCAAAGATTACTTGCTAATTAATTGCACGGGCTCCCAGCTGCAACTCAAAGAGTTATGTCTGGGAGAACCGCATGTGGGGGAGGGATATTAATTCTCTACAAGTGAACTCCTTTCTGATGCATAACATCTAACATTCACCAACACCTTGCGGTTTCTTACATCTATGTTTTGCCAAAGCTAGCGTTGCCACAACAGTGGGCATGTGTGCTATACGATTACCGAGGTTGCTTATGGTAGCAAACGAGGTTCATCTCTGACTCTATTTATTAAAATGTTTTTACGTGTAGAAGAGGTATACGATACATAACCAGAAATTAATGACCTCTGTCTTTAAGCATACCTACACATCTGTGAAAATTAAAAAAAAAAAAAATATCTGATGTGTTCTATTCACATGACTTTCTCTACATCTCTGCAACAAATTATTGTTAAAAATCTTATGGTTCTATATACTTCGTGCTAAGCCAGAAAAAAATAACTGAAATAGTCTTACTTCTTGCTTCCTTGTAAGTAGAAGCGAAAAAAGTGAATACCATAGGTTAAAGTGATAAGTGGTATTTAAGTTTGGTATCGTCCAAGAATGCGACACGAATATTTCAAAAAAAATATCCCGTTACCCCAAACTACGTTTCATATGGAAAAATTTTAAAACATTTAGATTTTCTTAAAAATGGCTCTAACGATTTTGATTTAAATATCGTATATTAAAGATATTTACCCTACAAATAAAATGTATATCTTGAATTTTCTGGGAATGGCCTATTAGACTACTTTATTCTGGATGAATTTTAATGAATTTGGCATAACTGCTAAACCAAAAGAGATGGACGAAAACTTCAAACACAAAAAATGTAAAGCACTTTAAAACACACCATTTATCTACATAGTTTTTTTTTTTTTTTTTTTTTGCGGAGTTGATCGTTTTTGATATATTCCTTGTTTTTGGTTTCAGCTTTGAAAAAAATACTTTGCTCATACAGAAATTTGTCAACTCCTGTCCATACAAACAAAGAAACTTCAGTCACATAGCAACCAGCTTTTGATTTTCCCTTTAACCAAAGGTACTCCCTTATTTCGTTTCTACTAACCAGGAAGCAAGTAATAAGACTATATCTGCTAACTTTTTCTCGATTAGATGAAGTAAATGGAATACTTTTTGCAGAGCTGTAGAGAAAGTCATGTGAATGGAACACATCAGTTTTTTTTTTTACTTTCTCAACACGTACTATGTACATAGAATATAGAGAAGGTATTCCACCCAAAAATATGATATGAGATTTCACCGGAAATATTTGTTTTGGGTCCACCTGAATCCTAAAAAAGCATTTTTGCAAAAAGTTTCCATATGCGTGTGTGTGTGTGTGTGTGTGTGTGTGTGTGTGTTTGTGTGTGTATGTATGGACAGCATATCTCAAAAACGAAAAGTCCGTTAAATATCAAACTTTGTATTTAAGTTGAGTATCTTCCAAGGATGCGACATGAAGATTTTCAAGAAAATACCACCACCCCAACTACCCTTTAAGTGGAAAATTTTCGAAAATCTTGATTTTCTCAAAAATGGCTCTTAACGATTTTGATTAAAATATGGTATATTAAAGGTATTTACCTGACAAATAAGATGTATATCTTGACTTTTCTGGGAATAGTCTCTGAAGGCTACCTTATTCTGGATGAATTTTACTTAATTTTGCATAACTGCTAAACCGTAAGAGATAGACAAAAACTTACAATACAGAAAATGTAGATCAGGATAACAGACACAATATATATCATATACATTTTTTTTTTCGTAGAATTGATCGCTTTTGAGATTTTCGTTTGTTTTTGGTTTCAGCTTTGAAAAACTTATACTTTTCTCATACTGGAATTTGTCAACTCCTGTACGTACAAACAAAGGAACTTCAGTCACTATGACCAGCTTTTGGCTATCACTTTAATACTCCGTTATTTCGTTTCTTCTTACAAGGAAGCAAATGATAAGACTATTCCTGCTATTTTTCTCTCGATTATCATGAAGTAAATAGAAGCATAAGCTTTTTAACAATAATTTGTTGCGGAGATGTAGAGAAAGTCATGTGAATGGAAGACATCAGATGTTTTTACTTCGGGCCATGCAAAGAAGCGAATTTCAATGACAATTGCATAGTGACAGTTTTTAAAAGAGATGACTATCGCTTTATCCTATGAAACGAAGTAAAACGATCATTTTTGGTAGAACTTATCAAATATAGCATGGAGTAGAAAGAAGAATTATCTGTTATAAGAAGTTTATCACATAGGTAGAGAAATCCATGTGAATGAAATAAATCAGAAATATATTGGCTATCTAGGAATTAACAGCTATTTAGCTTTAAGGGGGCAAATCTGTGAAAATTAAAACAGCTAGTTTTTTACTTTCTCTATACGACTATGTGCATAGTGTATAGAGAAGGTATTGCACTCTACCCAAAAATGCGATACCGAGATATCAGCGAAAATATACCTTTATGCTCCCCTGTATAAAAAAAAAAAAAAAAAAAAAAACATTCTCAGAAAAAGGTCCGCGTGTGTGTGTGCGTGCGTTCGTGTATCCGTGTGACCATGTGACTGTGAACACGATAACTCAAAAATGAAAAGTCGGTAAAACACCAAATTTGGTATTTAAGTTTAGTATCTTCCAGGGATGCAACTCGAAGATTTTGAGCAAAATCCCCTAACCCCCAACTATCCTTTACATGGAACTTTTTTCGAAACCTTTTTTTTCCTCAAAAATGGCTCTAACGATGGACAAAAACTTGCCACACAACAAATATAGAACACGTTAAAACGCACAGTTTATGTTATATGCATTCTTTCGTAAAGTTAATCGTTTTTTTTTTTGTTTCAGTTTTGAAAAACTTATACTTTTCTCATACAGGAATTTGTCAGCTCCTGTCCATACAAACAAAGGAACGTAGCAACCAGCTTTTGACTATCACTTTAACCTATGGTACCCCCTTATTTCGCTTATACTTACAAGGAAGGAAGTAATAAGACTAGTTCTGCTAATTTTTTTCGAAGTAAATAGAATAACTTTTTAAAAATAATTTATTGCAGAGATGTAGAGAAAGTGATGTAAATGGAAATCATCAGATTTTTTTTATTTGTTTCAAAATTATATCATAATATTATATGAAATTACATATTTTACCTTCACTACAAGTGATATGCTTATAGGTAATAGTGAAGATGTTGCTTTTCGCCTAAAACTTAAAATGTCGAGATTTCACCGGCAATATATGTATTGACGTCCACTGAGTCCAAAAAAGAATGTTTAGAAAAAGGTCCCTGTGGGTATGCGTGTGCGTGTCAAGTGTATAACATAGCTAAAAAAATACAGCTATATATCAAATTTGGTATTTAAAGTTTAATACCTTCCTATGATTTTCAAGAAAATCCCACACCCCAAACTATCTTTTTTACATAGTAACCGGTTTTCTAAGCATTTCAATATCACTTTAGCAGAGTAGGCCGCGCCTTGGCCGAGTGGTTAGCCACTCGCCTCTCACCTAGACGACCCGCGTTCAATCCCAAGTGGCCTCATGTGAGATGTGTGGTGGACAAAGCGGCGCAGGGACGGGTTTTCTCCGGCCTCTCTGGTTTACCCCGCCGTCGCTTTCCACCGGTGCTCCATCTTCATTCCATGTATCACCAGTATCATTGCCAGCGATGCCACCCTAAAAAACAAAAAACAAAAACTTTAGCGTAGTGGTAATAACCTTTTGTAACAATACTTTAGTAGAAAAAGTCACGTAAAAGGTATACATCAGATCTTTTATAGTTGTATACATTTAATATTACTGCTTTGCCTCGGCACTCGCAGCCTCGAAAAAAAATTGTAGTTAGTAACCGTCGTCTCTTAGAAGGTGACAGTTAAAGTTTCGGCTATATGTATCACGTGGTTTCGTTACCATAGGCGATTGAATCAACAATCTTCTGCTTATTTAGAAAGATGAAAAAAAACGAGTTTTCTGCGGTGTTTAAACAGTTCCATTTAAAAGACAACTATTTAAAAGGAGAGTTGGATGAAGTTAATGGCACATCTCCTCCTACGTTTGCAACAATTTACAATTGTAAAAATGAATTTAAATGAAGCCGTACATCAAAAATGATGGACGTCCAATAGAAGTGACTTCCTCCGAAATTATTGACAGATCCAGGATATGGTTTTAAGTGATCGACGAATCAAAATTCGAGAAATAGTAGAGGCCTCAGGCATATCAGAAGGCTCAATGTTCTCAATCTTACGCCAAAAATTAGGTCTGACAAAGGTCGCGGCAAAATGGGTGCCGCGTTTGCTGTCAATGGACAATATACACAATCGTGTGATCGATTCGGAAGTTGGTTTAGCACTTTTTCGTCGCAATCCTGACGACTTTAGCGTCCAAAGTGCAGTCGAAGCAGGGATTTTAAAGGCGAACCGGCACCAAAGATGGCAAAGTTGGTGAAATCTGCAGACAAGGTGATCGCCTCGGGATATTTGGGATTCATGCGAATCATCTATATTGATTACGTGCAGAAAAGAAGAATGACAAAATGTAAAATATTATGCATAGTTTATTGCACCGGTTTAACAGAGGAATCAAGAAAAACGACCTTACCTGGCAAAGAAAAAGTTCTCTTCCATCAAGCTAATGCAAGGGCGCACATCTGCGAAGTTTTTATGGCAAAAATTGTATAATTAAGGTTCCAGTCACTTCAACATCCACCGTATTCACGAGATTCGGCTTTCAGTAACTTTATTACTTCCAACCTTGAAAAAGTGGCTCGATTCACGTCTAACGAAGAGGTCATCTCCCAAACCGATAGCGATTTTAACGTCCTTTCGAAATCCTACTGTGTAAATATATATACACACTATTTACATGGCAAATAATATATATACACAGTATATAATTACACAGTAATTGCGCATGTAGAATAGTATCGGTATTCGACGGGAAGGATGAGAATAATCCTTAAAACAATTTTCTTATCCATAATTCCGTGTTTCTTAGACAGTCATTATTGTTTTTAAAGTGTTAATTTTTCTTTCAATTATATTTTACTTTCTCTATACGTATTCTGTACATAGTGTATAGAGAAGGCATTGTATTGCACCCAAAATTTGGATACCGAATTTCATCGGAAATATATGTTTTAAGACCCCCTTAATATAAAAAAAAACATTTTTAGAAAAATGTTCGTGTGTGTGAGTGCGCGTGCGCATCTTTGGCATAATAGCTCAAAAAACGCGAAGTCTCTTAAATACGAAACTTGGTATTTAAGTTCGGGATCTTCCAAAGCTATACACAAAGATTTTCAACAAAATCCACCCTCTCGCAACTACTCTTTATATGGAAATATTCTCGAAAATTTTGATTTTCTCAGAAATGGCTCCAACGATTTTGGCTAAAATATTGTATATTAAAGATATTTACATGGCAAATAGAATGTATATCTTGAATATTTTTGGGAATACCCTCTGAAGACATCTTTATTCTGGATGAATTTTGCGGAATTTTACATAACTAGTAAAGCATAAGTGATGAAAAAACACTTGCTGAGCAAAAAATATGGAGCTCGTTAAAACACACAGTTATGTTATAAACATTTTTTGTGGAGTTTACATATTACATGTTTTTGTTTTCAGTTTTAAAATACTTATACTTTTCTCATACGGAAATTTGTCAACTCCTAGCATTACATACAAAAGAACTTCAATAAAATAGCAACCAGCTTTTAAAAGATTTGCGTATCACTTTAGCCTAGTGTTTTCCCTTACTTCCATTCTACTGAAAAGGGAGCAAATAATAAGATCATTTCTGCTAATGTTTATCTCGATTAGCAGAAGAAAATAGAAGACTAAGCTTTTTAACAATAATTTATTGCAGAGATGTTGAGAAAATCGTGTAAATGTAGCACATCAGGTTTTAAGATAAGTGCTTGAGACTTGGCTACCTTGCAACAATGTAACAGTAAATCACCCATTTTTACTTTCTCTAGCCCGTATGTACAATACACATAGTGCACAGAGAAATTATTGTATTCAACCAAAAATTCATGTCAAGATTTGACTGGAAATATACATTTTGAGGTCCAGGATACTGACAAATTCATTTTTAGAAAAAGGTCCGTGTGTGTCTTTGGGCAGCATAGGCCAAAAATACAAAGTCCGTTAAATACCAAACTTGCTATTTTAGTTTAGTGTCTTCCATGGATGCAACACGAAATTTGAAAAAGGAATCCCTCATCTCCTAGCTACCCTTTACAAAGAAAAATATTCTAAAATGTTGATTTTCTAAAAATTTGCCGTTACGGTTTTGATTAGAATACCGTATATTAAAGATATACACATCCTAAAGGAAATGTATATTTTAAATTTTCGAATACTCTCTGAAGAGCCTATTTATTCTGGCTGAGTTTTGCATAGCATCTGCCGGGAAGGTGATGACCACAGTGTTTTGGGATAGCGTGGGTGTCATACTCGAGGAGTTTTTGGAAACAGGGTATACTATGACCGCTGACCAATACTCCGAGACCATGACACGATTGCGCGAAGCCATCAGGAGGAAATGGCCAAGACTCTTCACTGAGAGGGTTATCTTCCTTCCCGACAACGCACGACCTCACACAGCCCAGAAGACCACCCCAGGCTGTTGAAGCAGTTTTATGGGATATCATCAACCACTGTTCCTACAGACCGGATCTCACTACAGGCATCTTTCGCCTTTTTCCTCACTTGAAGGAACTCCTAGGAGGCCGACGATTCGCTTCAGATGAGGAGGTACAACACCTAATAAAAATGTGGCTGAGCATGCAAGGGTAGGATTTTGACCAGAAGGGAATATTCAAACTCATCCCAGGAAGCGACAAGTGCCTCAGCCGATATGGATCCCATGTGGAAAAATAACCCCCAGGTGTGTACTATCAGATGACTGCATTAGTTGCACGAAATGGAATATACTCGCTTCACTGCAAGTTTATAACCTTAGTTTCTGATCATACCTCGTGCATACTTACATATATACATGTATTCATGCATTCTTGCATACATACCTACATTGATACACACATACATGCATATATACATTGATACACACATACTTACATACACACATGTATATATGCATTTTTGCACACATCTTACATCCATAAATACATTTTTACTTTCTCTACACCTAATGTACATAGTGTATACAGAAGATATTGTACTGCACCTAAAAATTCAATACCGAGATTTCACCTGAAATACATGTTTTGACACCCCCTGAATACAAAAAAATATTTTGGAAAAATGTCCGTGTGTGCGTCCGTGTATGTGTATGTCTGTGACCAGCATAGCTCAAAAACGAAAATACCGTTAAATACCAAACTTGATATTTAAGTTCGGTACCTTATAAGGACGCGACACGAAGATTATCAAGAAAATCCCCCCAACTACCCTTTAAATGTAAAAAAAAAAATCGAAAATTTTGATTTTCTGAAAAATGGCTCTAACGATTTTTATTAAAATGTATTATATATAAGATATTTACAAGACAAATAATATTTCAATTTTCTAGGAAAAGCCTGTGAAGACATGTTTATTCTGGATGCATTTTGCGGGATTTTGCATTACTGGTAAATTGTAAGAGATAGACAAATCGAACTTAACAGAAATTGTAGATTTCGTTAAAAGACTCAATTTATGTTATATACATATTTTTTCGTGGAGCTGACGTTTTTGAGGTATTTCTTGTTATTAGTTTCAGTTTTAAAATACATATAATTTTCACATACGGGAATTTATCAACTCCTGTCTATACAAATAAAGGTACTTCAGTCACATAGCAACCAGTTTTTGATTATCATTTTAGCCCATGGTACTTCCTTATTTCCCTTATACTTACATGAAAGCAAGTAATAAGACCCTTTGTGCTAATTTGTTCTCGATTAGTATTAAGTAAATAGAAAAATAAACTTTTTAACAATACTTTATTGTAGAGGTGTAGAGAAAGTCATGTGAATAGAACACATCAGACTTTTTTATAATTATTAAGGTAAATGGTTTTGTTTCTGCTTAGGATTTTCAATACTTATTCTCAACCGGAAGCCTTTATTAGTGTTTTACTTTCTCTATTCGCACTATGTACATAGTGTATAGAGAAGGTATTGTACTCCACTCAAAACTTCGATACCGAGATTTAATCGGAGATATATGTTTTAGGGTCCCCAATATCCAAAAAAAGCATTTTCACAAAAAGGTCCGTGTGTGTGTGTGTCCGTGTGTCCGTGAACACGATAACTCAAAAACGAAAAGTCGGTAAAATACCAAACTTGATATTTAAGTTAAGTATCTTCCAGGGATGCGACACGAAGATTTTGAGAAAATCCCCCCACCCCAACTACCCTTTATATGGAACTTTTTTTGAAAATTTTGATTTTCTCAAAAATTGCTGTAACGATTTTGATTAAAATTTCGTATATTAAACATATTTAC
Source organism: Hymenopus coronatus (assembly GCA_030762935.1). Lineage (NCBI taxonomy): Eukaryota > Metazoa > Arthropoda > Insecta > Mantodea > Hymenopodidae > Hymenopus > Hymenopus coronatus. The sequence continues at coordinate 124,206,154 of CM060898.1, forward strand.
CTGACAAATAAAATGTATATCTTGAATTTTCTAGGAATAGCCTCTGAAGAGTAGTTTATTCTGGATGAATTTTACGGAATTTTGAATAACTGCTAAGGCGTAAGAGATGGAAAAAACTTTCTACACAAAAATGTAGAGCACGTTAAAACACACAATTTATGTTATATCACTTTTTTTCGTGGAGTTCGTCGTTTTTGAGACATTCCTTTATTTTTGGATTGTGCTATGAAAAACTTATATTTTTCTCATACAGTAACTTGTCAACTCCGATCCATATAAACAAAGGAATTTATTTGACATAGCAACCAGATTTTGACTATCACTTTAACCTATGGTAGTCCCTTATTTCGCTTCTACTTAGAAGGAAGCAAGTAATAAGACTATTTCTGCTAATTTTTTCTGATTGGCATGAAGTAAATAGAAGTATAAGCTTTTTAAGAACAATTTGTTGCAGGGATATAGAGAAAGTCATGTGAATGGTACACATCAGATTTTTTCCATTGTCATAGAAATATTAGGACATTTCATACCCATCACATAGCTGTACGGTAATAATCTGCCAATCGCTTTACATTGTGAATCCCACAGCGAAATGTGGAAGTATGTCTTAAATACTCTAGATATTTCAAATTTCATAGATGCGTTAGCTTGAGCATAGAAAAGGCGTTAATTAAAGTTTGAGTGACGAAGTACCATTGTTGACTTCTCATTGCCCACAATAAATAAAGAAGAATTCCTCTGCATTGAAAATATATATGTCGCTATGAAAAGCATCTTTACTTTCTCTACATAGAACATGGTACATAGGTAGAGAAGTTATTGCACTCCACCCGAAGCTTGATACCGAGATTTCGCCAAAGTACACGTTTTATGGTCCCCTGAATTAAAACGTTTTTAGAAAATGCCCATGTATGTCTATGAACGTTAATTCAAAAACGAAAAGTCGGTAAAATACCAAACTTGATGTTTAAGTTTAGTATCTTTCAAAGATGTGGCATGAAGATTTTATAAAAAGTCCCCCCACCCCAAAATACCCTTTACATTTTAAACATTTCTAAAATTTGGTTTCCTCAAAAATGGCTCTAGCGATTTTGATTAAAATACCGGATATTAAAAATATTTACGTGACAAATAAAATGCAAATTTAATTGTTTTTTCACATACGTCATGTGTAGGACAGCAGTTAGATAAGTAGGGTTAGACTGGTGAATTCAGTGCCATAGCCAGGATTTGAACCACGAATCTCCCGGTTCCTATCCGATTGCTTTACCACTGAGGTACTATGACTGTGACGACATGTTGCATGGTAGCTCAGTGGTAAAGCGACCGGCTAGAGACTATGACATTGAATTTTTCCGTCTAACTCTACTTATCTAACTTCTGTCCTACACACGACGTATGTGAAAAACAATAAAGTTAACGCTAACTGACCATTAAAGATAGCTGTGCTATGAAGTCCGGGACTTAAAGTACTTAGGACATATAGTCTCCATTGGGGTATAAAATGTCAAAATAATTTGAGATCACCTTGTGAACACCGGGAAACAAGCGAGTCCTTTGAGGAATTTAATGCTATGCCTGCACGTTGCAATGGTAGCTCAGTGGTAGACCAACAGGCTAGAGACCGGCAGATTTGTAATTCAAATCCCGGCTATGGCATTGCATTTTTCAGGCTGACTCTACTTATCAAACATAAAAGAATAATTTGAATTTTGGGAAAATAGCCCCTGAAGACGTCTTTATTCAGCATGAGTTTCACAGAACTTTTCTTAATCGTTAAACCGGAGTACATGGACAAAAAATTGATATTACAAAATAATAGATCTCGTTAAAACACATAATTTTTGTCATACAGTTTTTCTTGTAGAGCTGATCGTTTTTATTTTCTCTATACGCACTATGTACATAGTGTATAGAGACGGTATTGCACTCCACCAAAAAATTCGATACCGAGATTTCGCCGGAAATATGTGTTTTAGGGTCCCTTTATCTAAAAAAAAGCATTTTCCGAAAAAGGTCCGTGTGTGAGTGTGGGTCTGTGAACACGATAACTCAAAAACGAAAAGTCAGTAAAATACCAAACTTGATATATAAGCTTAGTATCTTCCAGGGATGCGACACGAAGATTTTCAGAAAAATCCCCCCAACCCCAACTACCTTTTACATGGAACTTTCTTAAAAAATTTTGATTTTCTCAAAAATGGCTCTAACGAGTTTGATTAAAATGTATATTAAAGTTATTTATCTGACAAATAAAATGTATATCTTGAATTTTCTGGGAATAGCCTCTGAAGAGTAGTTTATTCTGGATGAATTTTACTAAATTTTGAATAACTGCTAAACCGTAAAAGATGGACAAATACTTACTACACAAAAAATGTAGAGCACGTTAAAACACACAATTTATGTTACATACATTTTTTTCGTGGAGTTCGTCGTTTTTGTGATATTCCTTATTTTTGGTTTCTGCTATGAAAAACTTATACATTTTTCATACAGGAATTTGTCAACTGCTGTCCATAGAAACAAAGGAACTTCAGTGACATAGCAACCAGCTTTTGAGTATCACTTTAACCTATGGTACTCCCTTATTTCACCTCTACTTACAAGGAAGCAAGTAATATGGATATTTCTGCTAATGTTTTATTTATTAGCATCAAGTAAATAGAAGTATAAGCTTTTTAAGAAATTTTTTTGCAGGGATATAACGAAAGTCATGTGAATGGTACACATCAGATTTCTTATATATTCCTTGTTTTTGGTTTTAGTTTTTAATTACCTAACTATTCTCAAACGGGACCATGCAAAGCGAATCGAAACTCAATTGTTTCACATACCGATCAGCTTTTAAAAGATTTGACTATCGTTTTTGCCTAGTGTACTCACTTATTTTCCTTCTACTTACAATGAATCAAGTGATAAATACCTGTTTTGCTAATGTTTATCTCGATTACCATGCTGTAGATAAAAGAATAATCCATTGTAAGGAAAGTTTATAGTGGAACAGCTGGAGAAACTCATGTGATTGGAGCACATCAGCGTTTTGTTGTCATTATTGCTTCCATAGCATACACAGTGACCGCCACTGAGCCACACGGGTGAAAACTGAGAAGTGTCGCCTAGCAACCCAGACGCATCGATAACAACAAGATTAATGATCCAGTTTACATGCACATTGATATGCGGCACCTGTTCTCGACAAAAAGAAGCGAAAACTGCTGTCATTTTGTGGTAAAAGCCGCAGCAGTATGTTGCAGCATTAAAACAAAAGCATAGCGCGGAGCGGTCACATGTGTTTGTTATTGGTCACGTCCACAAGTGTGGCGATATTACGTGAAAACAAACACAGCCACATATTTATATATATTTTTACTACTCCGTTTGGCATATAGGATTATTGGCCTGTGACAGATGCGCGCTGACAAAGTGAAAATGAAAATGATTGCGGTGAGCGAAAACCTTTGATTAGCCCGTCAAATTCAAAGTAGCAGCATTTAAAGCAGCAAAAGGTGTTTCCTGCAAAGTTTTGGCTTGTGTAAAATTTGCCAGAAGCTGTAGAATATTATTTGGAATTGAATCCCTGATGTTACAATGTTAATTTTCTGAACTTCAATAACGCTTTAATTTCTCTTCATCCCCCCGTACTTTCTCTACACATACTTTGCGGATAGTGTATTGAGAAAATATTCTATTCCACCTAAATATTCCATACCGAGATTTCAGAAAGTCTCCTTTATCCAAAAAATCTGATGTGCTCCATTCACATGAATTTCTCTACATTTCTGTAACAATTTATTGTTAAGTTTATTCTACTCTATATTTAATGCTAAAACATTAGCAAAACGGTCTTATTATTTTTTAACTTTTAAGTAGAAGGGAAATAAGGGAATACACTAGGCTAAACCAACAGTCAAATGTTTTAAAATGTGGTTGCTATGGGATTTAAATATGTTTTTTTGCGTGGCCAAGCTTTGACAAGTTCCCATATAAGAAACGTTTGAGTGTTATAAAACTGAAATGAATAACAAGGAATATCTCAAAAACGGTCACTCCACGAAAAAAATGAATATGATATCAATTGTTTGTTTTATCGTGATCTACGTTTTTTCTGTAGTAAGTTTTCTCTATCACTTACGGTTTAACGGTTATGCAAAATCCAATAAAAATCATCCAGAATAGTGAGGTCTTTAGAGGCTGTTCCCATAAAATTCAGAATATACATTTTATTTGGCATGTAAATATCTTGAATATAAGAAACTTTAATAAAAATCGTTAGAGCCATTTTTGAGAAAATCAAAAAATTTCAAAATTTTTTCTTTGTAAAGGATAGCAGGATAGAGGACGTGTGAGGTAGCTGGGAGACTTCAGCGTCTAATATTGGTGCCGTTCTATTTACAGCAACATCAGGTGGTAGAAGATGGGTTTCAATGACATCTGTATTCTTCTTACGTGACCTAAGCAACCTCTGGTGGAGCGATTCGGAAGTGTTTACTAATTTTAAGTCTTTAGCTTGACTTTCAAATTGTAAGATGACATCTGTTGGTGGTATTTCAAAGTTTACCACGTTACTACTGTTACTATGGATAAAGACATTTTTTCCCAAATATCCAACTCTAAAGGAGTATTGATGGTTTGCAATAATTTAATTTCTTCTCAAATTTCATGGCTAGCATTCAAAAAATTATTCACTACTGCTGATTTTTCAATTGTTTCAACTTTATATTTTTTTGATGTTCCTTAAAACGTGTTTTTAAATTTCTTTTGGTTCTACCAATGTAAACGTTTTCAGTCATTACAAATTATTTGATAAATTCCAGATTTATTTAACATATCTAGAGTTTCATTAAGTGGCTTGTTTAATATATTTTTCAAACTGAGTCTGTTACTAGGAGCCAAGGTTATGTTGTACTTTTAAAATACCTTAATGAGCTCTGGAAATAATTTTAGATGATAATTAAACTTTTTGTATTTCAAATTATCTTTCATTGGTGTTTTTGTTTATTTAGAATATTGTAAATTAGCTGGCTATTGAATCCACTCTTTGAGCAATTTCAATAATATATTGTAATTCTTTTTTATGTTGTTTCCTTGTTAGAGATACATTAATTAATCTGTATATTAAACTTTGAGGCACACAGTTTACGTCATACATTTTCTGTAGTATTAAGCGTTTCCGAAATATTCTATGTTGTTGGTTTTAATCTGAAACTACTTAAAATGTTCTTCAACGGAAAGTTATCTTTCGTTTGAATTCTGGTTTAGTCTTGCAAAGAAAACCGTATTTCAGTTGTTTCACATAGCAACCAGCTTTTAAAAGATTTGACTATCGCTTTGGCCTAGTGAACTCCCATATTTCCCCACTACTTACAAAGAAGCAAGTGATAAGAACAATCTGCTGATGTTTATCTCAATTAGCATAATGGAGAAAGAATAATCTTTTGTAGAATTTGTTTGTGGAACAGGCAGAGAAAGTCACGTGAATGGAACACACAATATTTTTACTTTCTGTACACGTACTATGTAAGCACATATTACGTAAAGAGGTTTCGCCGGAAATATATGTTTTGCTGTCCTCTTACCCAAAGTAAAGCATTTTAGAAGAAAAAAATGTCAGTGTGAGTCTGTGGACAGGTACCCTTTAACCGGAAAAGTTTAAAAATAATCGATTTTCTCAAAAATAACTTAAATTCACCTTGACCTTCGGGTCACATCTACCCTAGATATGTTGTCTTCACCTCGACCTTCGGGGTACATCTACCCTAGATATGTAGTCTTCACCTCGACCTTCGCGTCACATTTACCCTAGATATGTTGTCTTCTCCTCGACCCTCGGGTCATATTTACCCTAGATATGTTGTCTTCACCTCGACCTTCGGGGTACATCTACCCTAGATATGTAGTCTTCACCTCGACCTTCGCGTCACATTTACCCTAGATATGTTGTCTTCTCCTCGACCCTCGGGTCATATTTACCCTAGATATGTTGTCTTCACCTCGACCTTCGGGGTACATCTACCCTAGATATGTTGTCTTCACCTCGACCTTCGGGGTACATCTACCCTAGATATGTAGTCTTCACCTCGACCTTCGCGTCACATTTACCCTAGATATGTTGTCTTCACCTCGACCTTCGGGGTACATCTACCCTAGATATGTTGTCTTCACCTCGACCTTCGGGGTACATCTACCCTAGATATGTTGTCTTCACCTCGACCCTCGGGTCATATTTACCCTAGATATGTTGTCTTCACCTCGACCTTCGGGTCATATTTACCCTAGATATGTTGTCTTCATCTCGACCTTCGGGTCACATTTACCCTAGATATGTTGTCTTCACCTCGACCCTCGGGTCACATTTACCCTAGATATGTTGTCTTCACCTCGACCCTCGGGTCACATTTACCCTAGATATGTTGTCTTCACCTCGACCCTCGGGTCACATTTACCCTAGATATGCTGTCTTCACCTTGACCGTCGGGTCACATCTATTTTCCTTAAAATATAGGATACAAATAAATAGAGAAAAATGGAAAATTCGTTTACAAAGAATGTACAACTCTCGCATTCCATTACAGTCATATAAATATAAACCTCTAGGCTGCAGAACAATATATTTTATGTTAAAGATATTTAATGGAAAATAAAATGTATATTTTAATTTGTTGGTACAGCCTCTGAGGTCCTATTCATTCAGCTTTACTTTTGTATTATAGGTAAACAGTAAGAGCTAGACAAAAGCTTACCACAGAAAAAATGCAGATCTCGTTTAAACACATAATCATATACGCTTTTTATAGGGTTGATCGTTTCCGAGTTACTCCTTATTATTGGCTTCAATTATAAAATGTTTAAAGTCTTCTCATATGGGAATTTATCAACTCCTAGCCACGCAAAAAGACGCACTTCAGTCACGCAACAATCAGCTTTTAGAAACTTTGACTATCGTTTTAGCCTAGTTTGTACGCACTTCCGTTTTTCCTTTCTGCGTGAAAGGAAATAAGTAATAAGACTATTTCTCTTCATGTTTATCTCGATATAAGATTTTTTTAAGAATAATATGTTACAGAGATGTAGAGAAAGTCATGTGAATGAAACACTCAGATATTTTGTTTTGATATCTTATAACACTTGAGATTCCATATTTTTACTTGCTCTACACGTACATAGTACGTGTATAGAGAAGGTATTCCACTCCACCCAAAATTTCGATACCGAGATTTCACCGGAACTATATATTTTAGGGTCCCCTCTTTCCAAAGAAAGCATTTTCACAAAAAGTTCCGTGTGTGTGTGTGTGTGTGTCCGTGTGCCAGTGTGTGCGTGTGTCCGTGTGTCTGTGAACACGATAACTCAAAAACGAAATGTCGGTAAAATATCAAACTTGGTATTTAAGTTTAGTATGCTCTAGGGATGCGACACGAATATTTTGAGAAAAAAAAAAACCCACCCCAAACTACCCTTAACGTGGAACTTTTTTCGAAAATTTTGATTTTCTCAAAAATGGCTCTAACGATTTTGATAAAAGTGTCATATATTAAAGGTATTTACCTGACAAATAAAATGTATATCTTGAATTTTCTGGGAATAGTTTTTGAGCCTTACTTCATTCTAGATGAAATTTACGGAGTTTTGCATAACTATTAAACTGGAAAGGATAAACAAGAACTTACTACAAAAAAAAAAAAAAATGTAGAGCACGTTAAAATGCACACTTTATGTTATATACAAGTTTTTCATGGTGTTGATCGTTTTTAGATATCTTTTTTTTTTTTTATTTCAGCTTTAAAAAACATACTTTTCTCATACAGGAATTTGATAATTCCTGTCCACAAAGACAAAGGAACTTCAGTCACATAGCAACCAGCTTTTGACTATCACTATAACCAACGGTACTCTATTGTTTCGCTTTTACTTTCAAGGAGCTAGTAATAAGACTATTGTTTGTTAATTTGTTCTCGATTAGCATGAAGTAAATAGAAGCATAAGTTTTCTAACAACAATTTGTTGCAGAGATATAGAGAAAGCCATGTGAATGAAACATCAGATTTTTGCGTACGTTTTCTTTCTTCTTTTTATAGATAAATGAAGCGAAACCTGAGTTCAAGCAGCACAGCATTTTCCTCTTTCACTTGCTTCGCTGCTCCTAATGCTCTCACCATAAAGGACATTCAGTTTCAAAATGACTTTAAAAAGTACTATTTCTAATTACGAAAACACATGTAGTTCTATATGCAGAATTAACCTCGTGAAACAAACATTCTATTAGAAACATCTGCAACATTGTATTATAATAAACTGCTATTATTGTCTCTAAGCAAAACAAACTTACTTGATTTTCTCTCCTAACCCATAACAAACAGTAGCCAGAATTACCCACAGGGAGATAATAAGCAAGAAATATCTTGCTTCCGCAAACCAAGAGTATATCGGCAGTATTTAAATAGAATATACATGCCATCTGTTAAGTTCCAGATAACTACTTGCGAGGTAAAAGCTATTTAGCAATTCCCATGCGCTGTTTGAAAATGGCATTGCTAAATTTCCCATAAATGTGCTTCTATTGGAGATATAGACATTAGTGTCTTACTAACAATTAAAGCTGGATGTACGTCCTCCTCTTATGTCCCTATTGCGTGCAGATATCGCTATGACCAATGTATTTTTCGAGGTTTCCCAGGATCGGCAGGTGAGTGTTGATCTGATTCACGTTTTTCCTGGAATTTTCCAGCCATCACTTCCTTGTCACTTTTTCAAGGTTGAAAGACCAGGCTACGGTTCGGTGGGTTGCAGCCTATGGTAGCTATGTGCTCTCGAAAGGTTTCTTCTTGTTGTCGTTGTGGGATATTCTGTCAGGAACCACCTTCTGGTGCTTTCGGGCATACATCTAGAGACTTTTGGAAAATGTCCAGGCTTCGTCAGATGTGTTTCACCTGAGTACATAGGGAATTATATCCATGCTTGTGACCATAGTCATCCGGATCTATTTGTCCTGCAGATTCTCTCCCCCCTCAGCCGGATATGTTTGTCCTTCATATCTCTCCCCTCAGGTGGATCTAGTTACCCTTCATATCTCTCCACTCCCAGATCTGTATGTCCTTCAGACCTCTTCCCTCATCCGGATCTGGTTGTTCTTCATATCTCTCCACTCAGCCAAATTTGGTTGTTCTTCATATATCTCCCCTTAGATGGATCTGTTTATGCTTCAGACCTCACCCAAAGCCGGATCTAATTGTCCTTCAAATCTCTCCCCTCAATTGGATCTAGATGTCCTTCATATTTCTCCACTCAGATGGATCTGGTTGTCCATCAAACCTCTCCCCTCAGCGTCGCCCTCCGTGGTGTAATGGTTACCATGCTAACTTCATATACCCAAGGTCGCGGGTTCAAACCCGGCGGAGGACGATGGATTTTTTCGGGCGTAAAAATCCTTAGCATGGCTTCCTTCGGAAGGGAAGTAAAGCTGTGGGTCCCGTGTCGTAGATTTATGGCACGTAAAAGAACCTCAAGCCTGATAAGAGAGGCCTCTGAGCAAAATTAAGGGATCTTTCACGCCCAGTATAGAATGGGACGCTGAGAACCAAAGCGGTTAAAGAGCGTCCATAAATAACACGCCATTTCCATTTTTTTTTCTCCCCTCAGCCGAATCTGGTTGTCCAGCAAACCTCTCCCCTCAGCCGAATCTGCTTGTCCTTCAGCTTTCTCCCCTCGTCCGAATCTAGTTGTCCTTCATATCTCTCCGCTTAGATGGATCTAGTTGTCCTTCAGATCTCTCCCATCAGCCGGATCTGGTAGTGCCTCACATCTCTCCCATCATCCGGATCTGGTTGTTCTTCAGATCTCTCCCCTCATCCGGATCTGGTTGTCCTTCATATCTCTTCCCTCAGATGGATCTAGTTGTCCTTCAGATCTCTCCGCTCAGCTGGATCTAGTTGTCCTTCAGATCTCTCCGCTCAGCTGGATCTGTTTGAACTTCAGATCTCTCCCCTCAGATGGATGTGTTTGTCCTTCAAATCTCTCCCCTCAGCCGGATCTGTTTGAACTTCAGACCTCTCCCCTCAGATGGATCTAGTTGTCTCTCACATCTCTCCCCTCATCTGAATCTAGTTGTCCTTCAGCTCCCTCCACTCATTCGAATCTGGTTGTCCTTCGGGTGTCTCTCCTCCCTAGATCTGATTGTCCCTCAATTCTCTCCCCTCATCCGGATCTGGTTGTCCTTTAGATCTGTCCCTTCACCCTAATCTCTACCCACCTCTTCCCTCCCAGAGATCACGTAAGTTGCAAAGGGGACCAATAGCGGATTGCTGCCCCAGTGACTTGGGAAACATTTAATTGCACAGTAACTATGTGCAAAATTTAAATGTTAATTTTTTGCTTGCCCTTGAGTGAATCAATATGTGAGCTATAGGCGGTGTCCATCCGCATTGACATGCCTTGTCGTCATGAACCATAGTTTCTCTTCTCTTCTGTCTCCGTTTACCATATTCAAATGAAGGACTTACACCCAACGCCTGGAATCAGACGCCTGCTAAGAATCAGATCCTTGGATCGAGAGAGAGAGAGAAAGAGAGGGAAAGAGTAATCAGAATGGGCAATGGGCTCGATGATGAATGAAAGTAAGGAAGTGGATGATATGAAATGACGGTGGAATAGATGAAAAGAACGGTAATTCGGAACCGGAAGGTGGTATGGATGGCGGGGAAAGCTGGGTTGGTCTTAATGGGACCAACCATACTAACAGAGAGCTTAGACACACTCACTTGTTCTGGAACAATTGGAGAACGTTTGAATGATGCACCAAATTTGTAACTTTTTACCTTCTCTACACGTACTATATACATAATGTATAGAGAAGGTATTGTTATGCATCCAGAAATTCGATACCGAGATTTCACAGTAAATAGATGTTATGGACCACCTGAATCCAAAAAATACGCTTGTAGAAAAAGAGTGTGTGTGTGTGTGTGTGTGTGTGTGTGTGTGTGTGTGTGTGTGTTTGGACAGCATAGTTCAAAAGCAAAAGACCGTTTAATAGATGCGACACGAAGATTTTCAAGAATATCTCCCCTCCCCCAGTTACTGGAATATTTTTCTAAAATTTTGATTTTCTCAAAACCGCTGTAATGATTTTGATAAAAACATCGTATATATAAAGATATTTACCTGACAAATAACATGTATATCTTGAACTTTCTGGGTATAGCTTCTGAAGATCACTTTATTCTGGATGAGTTTTACGGAAATTTACATAACTGCTAAACTGTATGAGATAGACAAAAGTTAACTTAACAGAAGATCGTTAAAACAAAAATTTATGTTATATACATTTTTCGTGGAGTTTATCGTTTTTGAGATATTCTTTTATTGGTTTCATCTTTAACAAACTTATACTTTTCTCATACGGTAATTTCTCAGCTCCTCTTCATACAAACAAAGGAACGTCAGTCACATAGCAACCAGCTTTTGTCTATTACTTTATCCTATGGTACTGCCTTATTACACTTCTACATACAAGTAAGAAGACTATTCCTTCTTAATTTTTCTCGTTTAGTATAAAGTAAATAGAAGCATAAGTCTTTTAACAATCATTTGTTGCAGAGATGTAGAGAAAGATATGTGAACTCGAACACATCAGATGCTAGAGCATTTCTATTTCGCTTCTTAAGCCGGGTCTGCACTGCCTCAACAATCATCTCTCGACACTAAACATACATGTAATGCAAAACATGTTGAATTATACATTAGCTGGAGATTGCTTCAACGTTCATCTCCACTGCACAAACAAAAGAACAACACATTGCGTTTATTAGCAATAGATTAATCTATCAAATGTTAGCCTTTGTAGTAAAAATTTTTACTTTCTCTGTAATACTATGTACATAGTGTATAGAGAAGGTATGGTATTGTATTCCACCAAAAAAATTCAATATCGAGATTTCGCCAGAAACACATGTTTGGGGTCCCCTGAATAACAAAAAAAAAAAAAAACATTTTCAGAAAAAGGACAGTGTGTGTGTGTGTGTGTGTGTGCGTCTGTGCGTCTATGGTCAGCATAGCTCAAGAACCAAAAGACTGTTAATACCAAACATGGTATGCAAATTTGGTATCTTTCAAGGATGGGACACGAAGGTTTTCAAGAAAATCCACCCACTCCAAATAACCTTTACATGGGAAAAAAAATTGAACATTTTAATTTTCTCAAAAATGACTCAAACGATTTTGATTAAACTCTGTTATATTTAAGACATTTACATGACAAATAAAATGTATATCTTGAATTTTCTGGGAATAGCCTCTGAAGATATGTTTATTGTAGATAAATTTTGCGAAATTTTGCATAAGTGGTAAACCCTAAGAGATAGACTAAAACTTATTGCACCAAAAATGTACATCACAATAAAACACAATTTATGTCATAGACGTTTTTTTCGTTGAGTTGGCCATTTTAGAGATATTCTTTGTTATAGATTTCAGCTTTAAAGTATTTAAACTTTACTCATACGGGAACCCGTCAACTGCTGGTCATGCAAAGAAACGGAGCCCCCACTGGGTAGTGTAGTGGTAGCCTGTCTGCTTCACATTCAACTGGTCGCGAGTTCGTTGAGCTACCCGGATAAGGGTTTTTCGGGGTTTTCCCTTATCCTGAGAAGACGAATATCGAGTGAGTTTAAGCTCCATGAACGTCGAGATCATTTGAGCATCATTTCAGCAATTTCATTCATAGTCCGAAGTGACCATCCAGATAAAGGGATGTTAAACTTAATAATAACAATAATAATAATAATAATAATAATAATAATAATAATAAATAAATAAACAAATAAAATATTTCAATCCCATAGCAGCCACATTTTAAAACATTTAGCCTTATGTATTCTCTTATTTCCCTTCTACTTATAAAGTAATTAAGTAATAAGACCGCTTCAGTTAAATAAAATGGATAGAAGAATAACCTTATTAATAACAATTTGTTAAAGAGATGTAGAGAAAGTTATGAGAATGGTGCACATCAGATGTTTTTTTATTCAGGGGGATCCAAAACATGTATTTCCGGTGAAATCTCTGTATCAAATTTTTGGGTGCATTACAATACCTTCTCTATATACTATGTACATAGTACGTGTAGAGAAAGCAAAAATATGAACACAAAACTTTTGTTACAAAGTTACAGTGCTTTACTCTATTTCGCAACGTGATCTTCATTTTGTTAAGACATTTAGAGTCACATCTTGCCACTATTTCAACCCGGGTGCTATACTTTTCTACCACCAGAGGACTTGTTCGTTATTCTGAATACAAAATGTTAGTCCACTCGAATGTTGTAGACAAATAACGCAAGTGATGGTGATCATGCAATGAACGAATCCTCAGGGAGGAAATGGGTATATTTTACGAGTAATCAAGGAAGAACCAGGGTGTAGTAAAAAGATCGTTCTGGAGGAGTTGAAAGCAAATGTTCATAAAATAATTCAGAAAAATCTGATGTGAAAAACTCACATGACTTTCTCTGGCTGCGCTACAAACAAACTTCTTACAAAAGATTATTCTTATATCTACGCAATCCTATTCCAGATAAACATTAGGCAGAATACTCTTATTGCTTAGTTCCTTATAAGAAGAAGCCAAGTAAGGGGATGCACTAGGATAAAGTGATAGTCAAGTGTTTTAAAAGCTGTTTGTCAGCTTCTGCGATTGTCATTACAAATCACTTCTTTGCTTGGCATGGACAATTCCTGAACGAGAAAAGTATAAATAATTACAATTGAAGCCAATATCACGGACCCACCCAAGCAGGAAGCCTAACTTCTCCCCCAGGGCTCCGCAAGGGTACGGTACTCCAGTACCCGAGCGTCGCAGGGGCAGGAGGCGGCTGGCGACGGTTCAGAGCCCCGACGCATTCCTCCTACACCCACTCCAAGAACCACCACCCCCACCACTTCTCCTGTCCTGCAGCTATCAGAGGTGATGACGTGGGTACAGCAGCTTCTGCTGAACCAGGGCCAGCGCATTTGTGATCTGCTGGTTAGTTCCTCTCCACCACCGACCCAGCCGCAAAGATGGCTGTCACCATGGAGGGACTTACCCTCCTGACCATGATCGTCCAGAATGGCGAATCGAACTAGGCCTCGTACCTCTTTTCGATTCGCGTTCTGGAACGCGTGTGGTCTGAATGGTCAAGGGAGTGGGCTCCAACATATTGCCGGCAAATTTGCCTTAGACCTCGTGCTGGTCAGAGAGACACATCTCCGTCCAGACACCCCGTTCCGCCTTCCGGGCTACAACTGCCTCAGAGTGGATCGTGTGGGCCACCGAGTAGGTGGCACAGCGACCTTCTTGAGGAACAGAGTAGTCCATAGACCCATCCAGCTCCCGCCTCTTCGATCCATGGACGCCACGGCTGCCTGTGTTGACCTTGGCGGTACGAGGTTTTACTAGTGCTGTTTAATACCCACCCCGAAGACAGTTCGTACTAAACGATTACCTTTCCATCCTAGAATTTCTTCCTAATGTCATTCAGGCCGGTGACTTCAATGCCAAACATCCGCGTTGGCGTTGCGGCCCCCGGGCGGACGCCCGAGGCAATGATATAATACGCATGGTAGGTGCGGACCCTGGTAACCCACACATCATCCACGAGGTCAAGGACGGGCATCTGTTATTGACTTCGTGATCATCAAACAATTTCCTCTTCATAAATCTCTCACTTCGATCAACGCACTTCATTCCGATCATAATCCCGTGTTAACTGAGGTTAACACGCGGGTTCCCAGTCATGACGTCTCGATTCAACACCGCGACATCGACTGGGAATGCGTCAGGATTTGTCTCAATGACTCCATCCCACCGAACACTAGGATCACAGATATCCAACCCTGAAAGCTGCGGTCCAATCCTTTACCTCCATCGTGGTGCGAACTGCTTATAACCTAACCGTTCACACCCCAGCATCCCTTCATCAGGACGTCCTTCCCCTTGAACTCCATCTGCTGGTCCACTGATCCTGGGCTGCCCACAGACTTTACCAGCGTCACCGCACGCCACATAGCCGAGCACTCCTCAGGCGTTTACGCCGAGAGGTCCGGACCTTACTACGCGAGCACAGGAGGAGACGATGAACCCTAAGCCAAAGACGATGTGTTCGCTGACTACCTCGGGAGGACTGAGGCCACGAGATGACCCCCAGGACGAAGACTTCTCGGACCGTGTTCGTCGGGAGGAGCGTCCCTGACGGACTAACCCCATGCTAGTTTTCAACATGTGCTTCACCTTGTGCCACTTTCCACGCGAGTGGAGGGAGACCCTGGTGATATGCATTTTGAAGCCGGGGAAAGACCCACTACATCCTTCCAACTACCGATCCATCAGTCTGCTATCAGTTATCTCGAAGGTTTTCGAGAGGATACTGCTAAGCCGTTTGTCCCCTCTTTTGGGCGACATTCGAGCCATCCCAGACATCCAGTTTGGTTTTCGTCCTGGGCATTCTAAACCCCAGCAACTCTTTCGAGTGGTGGAGGCCCTTGCCCTGGGCTTGTTTCAGTTGCCGGGACACAAATGAACACTTAGGCCAATAAGAGGTGGAGTCCCCGAAGGCTCTGTACTATCCCCCAAGCTATTCAGCTCTACGTGGCCGACCTACCAGCACAGCAGCACGTCAACATAGCTCAATAAGTTGATGAAGTGCTGTTATTCTGTACCAACAGAAACCCACGCAGAGCCTTCAACCCTATTCAATGACACCTCCGCCTCCTCCAAGAGTGGTGCGAGCGTTAGCGGTTGTCCATCAATTCGGAGAATAGCCACGATATCCTCTTCACCAAGCGCCACTTTCCCACAAACTACCCTACATTCACGTACATCAGACGAAGGATACAATGGACGAACACCATAACCTTCTTGGGGGTGAAGCTTGACAAGGGCGTCACTTTTGGGGAGCACATCAGGGAACTGAGGTTTCGGGTCTACGGAGCTACGGCCTCCTTGTACCCAATGCTGAAGTCCACGATGCCGGTTTCCCTTAAGTTGCGCCTTTTGAGGGCTCTCATATTCCCTTTGCTAATCCACGCCTGTGAGATCTGGGGCATGGCGGCAGACTCCAGTCTGCTGTTGCTTCAGCGGGTACAGAAAAGATGGCTTGGGGCTATCTATTCTGTGCCTCGTGGCTTTCCTACGAGACTCCTGCATGAAGCCTCTGGTCTGCCATACCTGGAGGACGACATTAGGCATCCGGCAACAAAATTCAAGGAAGGGTTACCATTCCATCGGAGCGCCCTCGTTAGGTCTCTTGAGGATTACAATCCCACAAACCACCACTTCAGGCGATACCGGCTTCCCCGCAAGGCTTGCGGGCATCCCCGGTAACGAAGGAGCACCTCTAACAGCTGCTTCGGCTAAAGCTCGTTACAATCCTTCAAGAGTTGCTTGGATATCAAAATTAAAAGCTCAAAAGTAATCATTTTTTAATAATCACCACACTGGTGGTGCACAAGGGCCGTTGCACTACAATTGGCAACCGTTGAGGAGCAATACTTGCCTCCTCCTGTCACTCCACAACCCCAACTCTCACCCGCCATCCTACAAAACCCACAATCCCGTCAGCACTTGGTTAAGTTCTCTCCGAGAACAGGGACACGTCTAACATACCTCGGGCTGCCCACAGCCTGCCAACTGCTCTTGCTGGCAATATCACAGAATATTTTGAAAACGGTTACCTCCACAAGAAAAATGTAAAGAACATAAAATGCGTGTTTTGACGAGATCTACATTTTTTGTGTAGCAAGTTTTGTCTTTTTATTACGGTTTATCAGTTAAGCAAAATTAGGCAAAATTCATCCAGAATAAACTGTTCTTCAGAGGCTATTCCCACAAAATTTAGGATATTCATTTTATTTGGGATGTAAATATCTTTATCATACCGGATTTTAATCAAAATCCTTAAAGCTATTTTGAGAAAATCAAAATGTTCGAACATTGTTCCACGTAAAGAGTAGTTTTGTGGTGGGAGGATTTTCTTAGAAATCTTTTTGAGCTATGCTGTCCACAGGCACACACACCAACACATACAAGCGGATCTTTTTCTAAAACTGCTTTTATCGGACTCAGGGGACCCCAAAACTTATTTCTGGTGAAATCTCAACACCGAACTTTTGGGTGGAATACAATATCTTTTCTATCCACAATGTGCATTGTATATGCAAGCTAGAGAAAGCTGTTTCACATTGGGTGGAAAAGATTTCGCAACCCATAAAGATATTTAAGTGGCAGTGACATTTTTGCTCAGATTTTTAGCGGTGGAAGAGTATAACAGCTGCACTGAAAAACTGGTACCTCGTCAACAATACATGTCTTCACAGAATGGAGATTAAGTTGAGAAATAGAGTAAGGAACTGTATATTTGTAAATAAAGTCTTGTGTTGATATCTTTGGTTACTATTTAGCTATGCAAAATCGTAAGTTATTTTCTGGATGCCTCTCGTATTGGTGTGCCGTTCCATTGGTAGATTGCCTTTCCTTGGCTTTGAGTTCTACGTACCCATTTCAGCCACCCAATTTGGTTCAGTCGCTGATGCTGCATTTGATTCACCCCAAGTATTTCATTACCTCGGAACCACCTATTTCAAGGAGGCGTTCCCTTTTCCACCAAATAGGCAGGTACCCGGAGAAGGATCAGCAACCCCACAGGGTAAGAAGGGAATTAAGGGAATAAACTATGCTAAAGGGACAGCCAAATGTTTTAAATGCTGAAGCAATACGATTGCCATTAAAATTCACCTCTTTACATGACCAGGAATAAAACATAAGAAACGGACGAATTCTTGTTTGAGAAAAGTACAAGTATTTTAAAACTGAAACTAATAATGAGGAATATCTCGGAAACAACTAGCTTCACAACAAAATTGCGAAGAACATAAATTATATGCTTTGCCGAGATCTAAATGGTTGTGCAATAAATGTTTGTCTATCTTTTACGGTTTATCAATTACGCAAATATCAAACAGAATGAAGAGGTCTCCAGAGGCTATTCCCAGAAAATTTAAAATATACATTCTATTTGTCATGCAAATATCATGAAAATATCTTCATAGGGTATTTTAATCCTAATCATTACAGCCGATTTTGAAAATATCAAAATATTTAAAAATCGTTCCATGTAAAGCGAGTTTGGCTGATGTGATGTTCTTGAAAATGTTCGTGTCGTATCCGTAGGGATACTACACATAAATGGCATGTTTATTTTTTCGGAGATTTCGTTTTTGAGTTATGCTATCCACACACACACACATACACACACGGACACACACATACACACCGATGTTTTTCTAAAAATTTATTTTTTGACTCATGTCTCAAAACATTTATTTCTGGCGAAATGTCAATATGAAATTTTTGGTTGGAATATAATACCTTCTCGGTCTACTATATAGATTGTACATACGTGCTAGAGAAGGTAAATATGTGAAATGAACGTCATCATCTTACTTTCTCTACACGTACTATGTACATAATGTATAGAGAAGATATTGTAGTGCACCCAAAACTTCGATACCGAGATTTTACCAGACATACATATTTTGGGTCCCCCTGAAACCAAAAAAAGCATTTTTGGAAGAAGGTCCATGTGTGTGAGTCTGTCTCTCTATGAGTCTGTGGGTAGCATAGCTCAAAAAAGAAATGACCTTGAATAACAAATTTGGTATCTTCCAAGGATACGATCGAGGATTTTCAAAAAAATTCCTTCTCCCAACTACTCTATACATGGAAAAAATGTCGAGCATTTTGATTTTCTCAAAAATGGCTCTGAAGATTTTTATTAAAAAGTCGTATATTCAAGATATTTACCTGAGAACTAAAATGTACATCTTGACTTTTCTGGGAATAGCCACTGAAGACTACTTTATTCTGGATGAATTTTGCGGAATTTTCATAACTGCTAAAGAGATGGGCAAAAACTTACTAAAGCTTTGATTTTCTCAAAAGTGCTTTTAACCATTTTGATTAAAATCTCTTATACTTAAGATATTTACATGATAAATAAAATGAATATCTTGAATTTTCTGGGAATAATCTCTGAGGACCTCTTTATTCTAGATGCTTTTTATTGAATTTTGAATAATTCGTAACCCTTAAGAGGTAAACAAAACTTACCACATAAAAATGTAGATGTCGATGAAACGCTCAAATTATATGACATACATTTTCTTCGTGGGGTTTGCCGTTTTCGAGATATTCCTAGTTACTGAGTTCAGTTTTTAAATATTTGAACTTTTCTCATACGGGAACTTGTCAACTCCTGGTCGCGCTAAGAAACGGATTTTAATCCCGTAGTAACCACATTTTAAAACATGTGAGTGACCTTTTAGCCTAGTGTATTCCTCATTTCCTTTCTATTTATAAGGAACTAAGTAATAAGCTATGTCTGCCAACGTTTTAGCATTAAATAAAACATTAAGCTTATTAGCAACGATTTGTTACAGAGATGTAGAGAAAGTCATATAGATGGAGCGTTTTTCTTTTATCATGTAAATTCCATAGGTACTTCAAACTTCAAATAAATTCAGGATAGTCAACGGCAGAGGACCCTTAACAGTTTTCCAGCTATTGTTTATACATTCTCGACCTGATTCCTGGCCAGCAAAAAACGCACCTGGGATTCTAATTCATTCGTAGGAAGGTACGTTAAGTCCGCAAACAATGAATATCAGCAAGGAAAACAATTGAGTTTCACATCTCGCAATCATCGAGGGGATTTAACTTCACGCTGTAAAGGAAGAGGCGCATGCCGTTATGCCTTTGTTTTTACAATTCAGAATTAGCAAACGCTGCGCCTTTAAGTTTCGTTTTATAATATAGAAAGCAAATGAAATAATTCTTTACAAGCAAAAACATGAAACGGAATTGTTAGTACGAAACAAAACAACAGAATTTGAAACATTGAGTTTGTGTCGGTTGAGGAACTCGAAGGGATACAAAAATAACCTCCAGTTGTACTCTGGCTGTTGTTATACAAGTTTCTGACTAAATTGATCCTTTTCTGCCACACGATAAATTTTATACTGTGTTCTGAGATAAACACAGGAATTGTTTTAACTTATCCATAGAAAAACCGTTATCTTTGGTTTAATCCTTTCTTGCGTGATATGTTACATTTCCCTACTAAGCGCAGCGACGCTGTGGTTATATTCCTTTCCGCCCACACTGACCCAAGGATTTTCGTGGTTTTCCCGAGGTCACCAAGCGAATGCTGGGTTATTTTCTCATCTATCACTATTCCTTTACCATATTTTACCCTTCACGTTTCCTTTTCGTCTTTTAAGTGTGCATCCAGGTTCGAAGTGTATGACAGTGTGGGCAGATGACGCGGATTTCTCCCCGTAAAGCTGCCAGGTCTGAGATTCACTTGCACGCCCTTATTAGCGGTGCGGCAGCATGGAGGGCGTTAAATAAGTGCTTAGAAAATCCAAGAAAATACACTTGTAGTATCGAAAAAAATTTGTATTTAGTAACCGCCGTCTCTTACTAGATGATAGTTAAACTTTCAGTTATATCCATCACGTGGTTTCGTTGCCATATGCGATTGAATCAACAATCTTGTGCTTCTTTAGAAAGAAGGAAAATAATAGTTTTCTGCACGATTTAACACCTTTATTTAAAAGGCTCAAACCCAAAGAAGACAAAACACGAGTTAGATAATGTTTATGGCACTTCTGCTCCTGCGTTTGCAAAAATTTACAACTGGTTAAACGAATTTAAATGAAGCCGTACATCCACAAATGATGAAAATCGTTACGGACGTCTACTAGAAGTAACTTCCCCCAAAATGATTGACAAAATCCAGGATATGCTTTTGAGTGATCAATTAATCAAAGTTCGCGAAATAGTAGAGGCCACAGGCATGTAAAGAGTTAGTGTTCTCAACTTTGCTTCAAAAATTAGGTAGAACAAAGATCTTGACAACATGGGTGCCGCGTTTGCTCTCAATGGAGAATAAACGCAATTGTGTGATCGATTCGGAAGCTGGTTTGGCACTTTTCTGTCGCAATCCAGACGAGTTTATGCGTCGATACATAAGTGTGGATAAAACATGAATACATCACTGCACTCCAGACACAAAAGTACAGCCGAAACAGTATGTTTTTAAAGACGAACCGGCTCCTAAGAATGCAAAGATGGTGAAATTCACACGGAATCATCCACATTGATTACTTGCAGAAAGAAAGAACGATAAATGGAGAAAATTAAACATCATTGGCGCACAGGTTGAACGGAAAAATCAAGAAAAAACACCCTCATCCTGCAAAGAAAGACATTCTCTTCCATCAAGAGGCTGCATTTCGATTCCGAAAATTGTAGAATAATGGTTCGAATTTCTACAACATACACCGTATACACCAGATGTGGCCAACAGTGACTTTTTGTATTTCCAAACTGGAAAAAGTAGCATGGCGAAAAACATTTCACGTCTAACGAAGATGTTATCTCCCAAACAGATGCCTATTTTGAAGACCTTCCGAAATCCTACTTTTTGGTAGGCTTAAAACAGTTGAAGAAACTTTGGAAAAAGTGTATGGAGCTAAAAGGGGGATTAAGTTGAAACATAAAAAGAAACGTACCAAAAATAATTTGATTTTCTATCTTTTTCTAAGGACCTATTGAACGCCCCTGGTATCTACTGCAGAGAGAGAGAGAGAGAGAGAGAGAGAGAGAGAGAGAGAGAGAGAGAGCTAAACGACTTCTTACGAATGAAATCGAGCCATATTGGACGTGTCGATATTATTGTGAAGTACAAGTTTGTAGTGTATTTTAATGGAATTCTACGTCAAATCATCCAATGAAATTGTATTAGGTAATAATTGTATGGTTGTAATAACACCCAAAAGCCGATGCAAGAGGTTTACGTGCTACGTAAATACCATAGATTGTGAATCTATTAAATTATTTCCTTGAACTTAATTTGCGCTAGTTTAACATGATAAATTATGCCGCGTTATATGCTATGAATATAGTTCGACCCACTTTGTTATCGCCAACATGTTATACTATATACATTTCTTGGTCGTGTCAGTAGAGTGAAGACCGACAGTATATAGGCAATTAAGATGAGTCCACCATACTTGATGCAGGACCTGTTTTAGTATGCAGTTACCTGTTATAAGATGAAGATTCTGTCTGTCTCGGCGTAGCTGGTTCAAGGTTCAATCCTCGGTAGAGTCTTTGATCGCAACGTGGAAACAGGAAAAGAGTACAGGTACGGATACCGGGTAATGAGTTAATAACAGAAACAGGATCCTGTTTCACTTTGAAGTTTATAGTCTGAGATGTAGCATCAAGTATTTACGGTGAAGTGAACTTAACAAACATTATATATTTCTCTTAACACTGGTAAACTTGCAGAACTACATTAATACATATAAATAATTATTACTGAAGTAAACTTGCTAATTTTAGCATGTCTTATAAGATATACCTGTCGCGCACATCAAGCTTCTAACTCGTTTTTTTACGTTGAGTAGCGTGGATTATTCCTCTGAAGGACAGGAAAAACTGTCTGAATTTATAATATGCCTATCTCGCACTTTCTAATTTACGCTGAGTAGCGAGGATTACAAGAAAGACTGTAAATTCTAAGCCCGTGGCTTTTTAAATAGACCAGAAGGCAAGACGTTCTTCTAAACGCTGATTGGCTCTCATTTAGCACCAAAAGCTACACTCGACGTGATCATTTCACATGGTTCTATTGTATTGAAGTCATGCGACAGATAAATATGATGAAAAATACCCTACTTGAAGAATACTTAGGGACTTTTCCTCTGAAGACCTCTTTATTATGGATGAATTTTACTGAGATTTGCATAACTGGTAAACCGTAAGATATAGACAAAAACTTTCTATATAAAATTTAGATCTTCTTAAAACATGCAATGTATGTCTTACTTTTTTTCGCGGAGTTGACCATTTTCGGGATATTTATTGTTATTGGTTCCAGTTTTAAAATACTTAAAACTTTTCTTATATGCAAACTTGACCATTCAAAGAATCGCATTTCAAACCCATAGCAACCACATTTTAAAATATTTGACTATCGGCTTAGTGTAGTGCATTCCCTCATTTCTCTCCCACTTAAAGGAAGTAAGTAAAAATACGGTTTTTTGCCAATGTTTTTCTCGATTCGCATGAAATAGAATAAGTTAACTAACAATAATTTGTTGCAGAGATGTAATGGAAATCATATGAATGGAATACATAAGATCTTTTATGTTTAGTAACTGTTACATTACATGGATTAAAAATTAATATATATTCTATATGTATTTTGTACTTATTTTGAAATATATACTTTATGTATATAGTTTTGAGAAAGATATTGACAAAATTGCAATGTACATATTTAATATCCTTAGAATATAGATTTTAACATTAAATTTGACCACACTTGTGTACAAGGTTGTAAGCACTGCATAGTGTCATAGGCTGTAAAAACCAAGTGATATTGATGTTTGTTCTTAGTTGTAATGCGAGAACTTTAAACGGAATGATGTATTTCATTTTGTATTCTTTGACGTGTTCTATGTTCAAGTACTGCTTGGCCATCATGGACCTACAACACGCAATCTGATCTAATCTAGTCTGATTTTAATCTGATCTGAGTACAAATTGTTTATCATTTTTCTTGATTTTCTGTGTGATTTGAATTTCGTATTCTCAAAGACGAAGCCTTTTGTGCACACCATTATGAACACTACTGCAGGGGATTTGGAACTGTAAACTTGCTTTTCGGTTGACTTTCTTCGGCTTCCAGTAAAGAAGGTTTATGCTCTGTTCAGAATCTCTTTTCCTAGTCTGCTTGACAACATGCCTCCTATTTTCTTCAACTTTGCCTCCCAGGCCGTTATTCTCTTATAGTCAGGAATGATATCACACCTTTGAGGGTTATACTCCTGACGAAATAGGCGTTGAGAATGTTTCACAGATTTTGTTTCTGCTACCCTAAGAACCACAAGACGTTCTGCTGAACAGGCCATATGGCTAGTTTACAGAATTAACAGTTTGCTGTCATGTATTTATATATCAATGTCACAACTTCAGGACGGCTATTGTTACATTGTTACAGAAAGGGCAAGATCTAAACTACTAGATTTATTTCTCTTTGGATAATACATTACCAGTTATAATGATTCATTTTATTGGTGTTTTCAATTGGACACCCTGTACTTAAAGTGGTTCTCGTATTCAATAATTGATGTTTAAGACAAGTTGGTTAAACCTACTCGAAGGGAAAAATGGAAACTCTTTCAATACAGACATATTTTAAAAGGTAATTTTACATTTTGCACACGCCTGCTAGAAGCGGAGGCCTGGGGAATAAGTATTAAGCCTTTTAATTAAAATGAAACTACTTCTACCAGGTGGCCCACGCAAGCCGTCCTTCGCTGAAGTTAGTTACTCCCGGATAATGCGGACGCCGAAAGGTTTGCCTAAACATGCCAGTAAAGGAGACGCGATTCCAACAGAGAGGAAACCTTGCTAAACGTAAGACCAGAGCTTGAAAACCAACTCTTAACTGCTACAACTGATTTCGTAGCTCGTCACTAGAGATCTTGCTCACTGTGGTGGGGTACCGGGTTTGATTCCCGAGCTCAAGAAATTTTCCTGCGTAGAAGAATGACTGTCCCTGGGCAAACCAATAAGCACATGGGCCAAAGCGTATTAATGACCTGTTTCAAGGTACATCAATATCAGACAACTAATTTATCAACAACTCATAAAGCAACAATTTGCCCTTCACAATTACCAGTATTAAATAAATACTATTATGCCCTTGATTTCAAAAGGAATGCTGAATATAATTAATTTTATATTCCTTTAAACCTATGTTATGGACTGACATCTTTATTATTACATTATTCATAAAACAAATGTTCAAATACATGTCCGTCTTGTTGGATGCATTGATGTAAAAGCCTCTCAGTATTAGCATGGACATCTCTTAATATCTCTGCTGATACTGAAGCGCAAGCATGATGTATTCTTTCTTTTAACACATCTGGATTTTCCAGTTCCATTTCGTAAATCCGGCTTTGAAACATCCCCAGAAGAAAAATCCAAGGGAGTTAAATGACGGATCTCGCTGGCCATCGAATGCAACCTTTAAGACCTATTCACCGTTCGGGGTACTCATTATTGAGATACTCTCTGATCCCTCTACAATAATGGGCGGCGCATCATCGTGCTGATACCAGTACCTTACAGCTAACTGAACTGGGATGTTCTCTATAAGATACTCTAGATTCAGCTCATTGCAAATACAGCTGACCAGTTAGTCTTGGAGCCAAATAAACTGGTCCAATGATGTGGTCTCCTAGAATGCCGCACGATCCGTTAACAACCCAGTGCGCTTGCATGTGATGTGGTCTCCTAGAATGCCGCACGATACGTTAACAACCCAGTGCGCTTGCATGTGATGTGGTCTCCTAGAATGCCACACGATACGTTAACAACCCAGTGCGCTTGCATGTGATGTGTCTCCTAGAATGCCACACGATACGTTAACAACCCAGTGCGCTTGCACGTGATGTGGTCTCCTAGAATGCCACACGATACGTTAACAACCCAGTGCGCTTGCATGTGATGTGGTCTCCTAGAATGCCGCACGATACGTTAACAACCCATTGCGCTTGCATGTGATGTGGTCTTCTAGAATGCCGCACGATCCGTTAACAACCCAGTGCGCTTGCATGTGATGTGGTCTCCTAGAATGCCACACGATACGTTAACAACCCAGTGCGCTTGCATGTGATGTGGTCTCCTAGAATGCCACACGATACGTTAACAACCCAGTGCGCTTGCATGTGATGTGGTCTTCTAGAATGCCGCACGATCCGTTAACAACCCAGTGCGCTTGCATGTGATGTGGTCTCCTAGAATGCCACACGATACGTTAACAACCCAGTGCGCTTGCATGTGATGTGGTCTCCTAGAATGCCACACGATACGTTAACAACCCAGTGCGCTTGCATGTGATGTGGTCTCCTAGAATGCCACACGATACGTTAACAACCCAGTGCGCTTGCATGTGATGTGGTCTCCTAGAATGCCACACGATACGTTAACAACCCAGTGCGCTTGCATGTGATGTGGTCTCCTAGAATGCCACACGATACGTTAACAACCCAGTGCGCTTGCATGTGATGTGGTCTCCTAGAATGCCACACGATACGTTAACAACCCAGTGCGCTTGCATGTGATGGGGTCGTAACCAGCGAGGATTTTCATGAGCCCAGTATGAAGATTGTGTCTATTTACAGTTGACTCATTGGTGAAATAACAGTCATTGTTTCCTTCTTGCTATAGAATGTGCATTTATTTATGACAAAACACACCTAAAATGGACTGTAGCGTTGCCAGATAAAGCATCTACACCGAATTTCATATCACTGCGCTTTTATTACCTGCTCAGTTTAGCTTCTTGGATGATTACACATATAAGTTCTGTACATTCAATCTTGTATATAATTACAAGTGCAGTATTTAACACAATACAATATCTATTAAAATTTACAACAGTAAAATTAACTCAATGTGTCTAGCAGCCCGCTATAATGCCTTAACTCGTCTTCACTTTTTTTAGTCCATCAGGCGTACCAACCCTGTTTCTACTCAGAGAAAGCAACGCTCTGAACAGTCATTTTGCCATAAAATCTCCCAGCTGGAATCCGGATTTACGCCTTTTTTTATTTAAAATACTTCTGTAGAACGATACCAGGTTTTGGAAATCGTTTCCATATAGTTGTTAGTGTAGGGGATGCTATTTTCGTACTTTCAGAATTCTTTGTATCGAAACTCTCGATACTCCAGGTCTGCTCTAGTTCTTCTTTGTCCTAGTTATGATGAGAAATAGGTAATAATAGTTGAGATCTAATGTCTTTCATAATATTATTAATAATAAAGATAATATCATTACCACTATCATTATAGGTGCAAATAATAATGCAAACTTAAATGAAATAACAAGAAAATATTATTGTTTATACCACATTGTCCACATTATTTTAATTTAAACTATGCTTACCTTGTTTGGAATTTGCTCCAAAACATCCCATAACGTTTCAGGAAATATCAGGTGCGTCACAGATTGTTCTTTCTACGATCTGGAAAGATCTCTCGCACCTCTGTACGTCTAATCTCGTTGGAAAGGTTGAGAATGCAGCCTTAGGGCCTTAGCTGTATTGCGATGCGTCTCCCCATATATCATTATCATATCTTCGCAGGAGTACATTGCAATTGTTACCTGTTTGACTGAAAGACCTGACTCGAACTACAACAGACGACCACGCGACCTTATCAGAGTGAAACCAGAGGAAATCGCTCTTTGCTTATTACAAAAATATGATATTCCATTCACAAGACCTTCTCTGGCTGTTCCGCAACAAACATGTCTTACAAAAGATTATTATTTAATCCACATCATGCTAATTGAGATAAATATTAGCAGAAGTTTTCATATTAAATGCTTCTTTGTAAGTAGAAGTGAAATAACGGAATGCACCAGACTAAAGCCATAGTCAAATCTTTTAAAAGTTGGTCGCTATATGAAGCAATTGAAATTCAGTCTCTGTGTTTGATAAGAATAAAAAAAAGATATACGAGAAGAAAGATATCTTGCGTTTGAGAAAACTTTAAGCAGCTTAAAACTGAAAACAATAACCAGGAATACCTTGGTAACGGTTAACTCTTCAACAACAATGTATATGACATAAATTGATGCTAAAACGACGTCTGCATAGTTTGTGCAGCAAGTATTGACAATCTCTTACGTTTTAACAGTTATTAAAAAGCTGTACAAAAGTCATCCATAATGAAGAGATTTTTGGAGATTATTCCTAGAAAATTGAAGATGCACATTTTGTTTGCGATAAAAATATATGAAGTATATTGTATTTTAATAAAAATCGTTAGAGCCATTTTTGAGAAATTCAAAATTTGCGAGCAATTGTCCATTTAAAGAGTAGTTGGGTGTGGGGTGATTTTCCTGAAACCCTTTATGTCACAACATTGGAGGATAGGGAACTTAAATACCAAGTTTAACCGATATTTTGTTTTTGAATGATGCTATCCACACACACACACACACACACACACACACACACACACACACACACACACACACACACACAGGGACCTTTTTAAAAAATATATATGTTACATTCCGATGACTTTCTCCACATCTATGTAACAAATTATGGTTAGAAACTTGTTATTCTATCTACTTCATGCTAATTGAGATAAACACTAGGAGGAACGGTCTTATTGCCGAGTTTGTAGTAAGTAGTAGGAAAAAAAAGGAACTACATTAGACTAAACCAACGCTCACATTTTTAAAATGTGGTTACTATGGAGTTTAAAGCCATTTATTTGCGTGGCCAGAGGTTGACAAGTTCCTGTATGCGAAAAGTATAGCTTTTTAAAGCTGAAACGAATAATAAGGAATATCTCAAAAACGATCCACTGCACGAAAAAACTTATATAATATAAATTGTGTGTTTTAATAAGCTTCTCATTTTCTATTCAGCACGTTATTGTCTATCTCTTTCGGTTTGCCAGTTATACAAAATTTCGAAAAATTCATCAAAAAGTCTTAAGAGGATATTCCAAGAAAATTCAAGATATACATGTTATTTATCAGGTAAATATCTTTAATATATGATGTTAATCAAAATCGTTAGATCCATTTTTGAGAAAATCAAGATTTTCGAACATTTTCCATGTAAATAGTAGTTGGGGGCTGGGATTTTTTTTTTTTTTTTTTTTTTGCAAATCTTCATGTCGCGTCCTTGGAAGATACTGAACTTAAATATCAAGTTTGGATTTTAATGGACTTTTCGTTTATGAGCTATGCTGCTCACACACACATACAGGCAGTGTATATGACAAATTATGTATCTTAATGACATCTATATTTTAATGAGATATGTATTTTCTATTTCTGAAAGATTGCGACTTATACAAAAGTCATCCAGAATGAAGAGGTCTTGGAGAATAATTCCAGGAAATTCAAGATATACATTTCGTTGGTCTTAAAAACACCAACCATTTTGAGAAAATCAAAATGTTCGAAAAATGTTCTATGTAAAGGGTATTGGGGGTGAAGGCACCTTTTTTTTTTTTTTTTTTGAAAACCTTCGTGTCGTTTTTTGGTTTGGTGCAAATGGCAGTAACGATTTTGATTAAAATTTCATATGTTAAGATACTTTTGTGACAGCTGAAACGTAACATCTTGAATTTTATGAGAAAAGCCTCTGAAGCATCCTTCAGGATGAATTTTCCATTAATGGCAAATCGTAAGGGATAGACAAAACAACATATCTCGTTAAAAACAACATTTGTTTTAAATACATTTTTCTGTGGATTTTACCACTTTTGAGACATTCCATGTTATTGGCTTAAATTTTCCATTATTACTTTTCTCAAATAGGAAGAAAACTATATGCTTTTTGGCATCGTACCCAGGCAAAGATAGTGTAATTTCAAAAATATCACATAGTCATCACCTCTTATAAGATTTACTATTGTGTTAGCTAGTCTATTCCTTTATTCTTCTTATAACTACAAGGAAGTATTTATAAAAAGCTTTTTAGTTTGTTTCAAATAGTATGAAGTAGCCAGAAGAATAAAAGTTTCTAAGAGTGTTACAGGAGAGATAAATAAAGTAACGTGAATGTGGCAAGCCAAATATTTTCATTAAAAGAGGGGTGTAGCTGAGATTTTAACATTCTTATTTTATCTGATATCACTATAGAAGCAATTAATCTCATGATATCTCTGCAGTATAAACGTTATATTTGTCCAATATAAGCCGTTTCTGGCTTTCTGGCGTTGGAAGATTTTGTGTTTTAGTCACATAAAATGATAAATGTTTTTGATTTTAACTACTTTCTACTTGCAAGTTAATAAAAAAGAGAAAAAACCAACGCGTCATGTTTCAATTTCGAATATCATTTTTACTTTCTGCAACACTATATATATAAGTAAATAGTAACTAGATAAGTTATTGTAATACGCACAATAATTCAAGCATAGCTAAAAAAAATCAAAACTTTGAATTTAAGTTATTTGCCTTTCTGATGCGACACAAAAATGTACCTTTACATGGAATAGATTTTAAAAAAATTGATTTTTCAGAAATGGGTCAAACGATTTTGATTAAAATACCGTATATGAAACATATTTGCATAACAAATTAAAATGAATATCTTTGAATTTTTTTGGGAAATATCCTCCGAAGGCCTCTTCAGTACGAGTTTTGCTGAATTTTGATAATTGCTAAACAGTAAGAGATAGACAAAACGTTTAACTTAAAAATGTAGAACTCTTTAAAACACACGATAGATGTTACATACGTTTTTTCTTGTAGATTTGACCGTTTTCGAGATATTCCTTTTATTGGTTTCAACATAACTACCTAAAATTTCTTAAACAGGATGCCAGCTTTCGTTTCGTCTTTTTTTTTTAATTATATAGTGTATAGAGAAGGTATTGTAATATACCTGACATTTCAATACCGTGATTTGTACCGAAAATACATGTTTTGGGTCCCCCTGAATCCATAAAAGCATTTTTGGTAATAGGCCCGTGTGTGCGTGTTTGTCTGTGGACAGCATTGCTCAAAAACGAAAAGACCGTTAAATACCAAACTTGGTTTTTAAGTTTGGTATCTCCCAAGGATAAGGCACGAAGATTTTCAAGAAAATCTCCCCCACACCCAACTACCCTTTACATAGAACTTTTTCTAAAATTGTTATTTGCTCAAAAATGGCCCTAACGCTTTTGATTAAAATATCGTATATTAAATATATTTATATTACAAAAGTAATGTATATTTTAAATTTTCTTGGAAAAGCCTCTGAAGACTACTTTATTCTGAATGGATTTTACGGAGTTTTGCATAACTGCTAAACTGTAAGAGATGAACAAAACTTAGCACACAAAAATGCAGAGCATGCTAAAACACACAATTTATATTATATACATATTTTTCGTGTAGTTGATCGTTTTTTTAGATATTCCTCGTTTGTTTTTTCAGCTTTGAAAAACTTATACTTTCCTCATTTAGGAATTTAACTCCTGTCCATACAAACAATGAAACTTCAGTCACATAGCAACCACCTTTTGACTATCACTTTAACCTATGGTACTCTCTTATTTCGTTTCTACTTACAAGAAAACAAGTAATAAGACTATTTCTGCTTATTTTTCCTCGATTAGAATGAAATAAATGGAAAAATGAGCTTTTTAACAATAATTTGTTGCAGAGTTGTAGAGAAAGTCATGTGAATGGAACACTTCAGATTTTTTCCCCTTATTGTTTCATTTATCATCTAAGGTCATATCAGGGGCTTTGCATGGCAAACAACACGTTGTCTGAAGGTTCTTTACGTTGGGTTTAAATTGTTTTATTTTCCTCAAGCACACACATACACTCTGACAAACAGACTTCCAGGAGAGAGACAGAGGAGAGGGAATAATTCTGGCTGAAGAAAACCTCTCCTGCCTAGCCGGGAACTGAACCCGGTTCTTCCATTTAAGAAATCAGCACGCTGACCACTCGACCACAGAGGCACTTTTTGTCTGTCTTGTTTTAGCCCTGACTATCCAAAGAAAACTGAACTTCTATTGTTTCACATAGTAACCAAATTTTAAAAGGCTTGTCTATCACCATAGCCAAGGGCATTCCCTTATTTCCATTCTATTTGTATGGAAGCAAGTACTATTTCTGCCAAAGTTTATCTCGATTAGCATTGTGTAGATCAAAGAATAATACTTTTTAAGAATAGTTTATATTTGTAACAGCTAGAGAAAGCCATATGAATAGAACACGTCACCTTTTTACTTTTTCTACATGTACATAGTGCATAGAGAAGGTATTGCACCCCACCCAAAAATTCGATTACGATATTTCACCGAAAATATACGTTTTAGTGTTCCCTGTATCCAAAAAATACATTTTCAGAAAAGGATCCACGTGTTTGTGTGTGTGTGTGTGTGTGTGTGTGTGTGTGAACACTTAATTCAAAAACGAAAAGTTGGTAAAATAGCAAACTTGTTTATTATCTGCCAGGAATGCGACACTGAGATTTTAAGAAAAATTTCGCCATTCCAAATTACCCTTTACATGGAAGAAAATTTCGAAAATTTTGATTTTCTCAAAAATGGCTGTAACGATTTTGATTAAATTTCCGTATATTAAAAATGCTTACATGACAAATAAAAGGTATACCTTGAATTTTCTGGGAAATGCCTCTAAAGTCCTCTTTATTCTGAATGCATTAAATGAAAAACCGTAAAATTTAAACAAAAACTTACTGCATATAAATGTTTAAAAACATAATTTATGTCATATACGATTTTTCGAAGTGACTGTTTGTGAGATATTCCTTGCTATTTGTTTCAGATTTAATATACTTAGTTTTCTCATACGGAAAGTTTTAAACTGCATAGAAACGGATTTCAACCATATGGCAACCAGTTTTAAAAGATTTGGCTGTCATTTTAGCCTAGTGTATTCCCTTATTGTCCTTCTACTTATAGGGAAGCATGTAATTAAGCCAATTTCTGCTAATGTTCATCTGGATTTTCATAAAGTAGATAGAAGAATATGCTTTATAACAATAATTTGTTACAGCGATGTAGAGAAAGTCATGTGAATGGAACACATGAGATTTTTAATAGGATGTGACGTTAACTGGCAGGATTAGCACATAACTGTATTCCATATGTTGACTATTGCATGAGAAGAAGCCCTGCTCGCAAAGAACGCAGTTGGAAAGCAGGTGTCTCCAGCAAGGCCTAATATCTACCCTACCGACGTGGCTTAATAAAGCGCGTGCAGCACATTAACGGAACCTGACATAAACTGTGAATGTTCTGCTAAGACGCACAGGCCTCGATGAAAACTGAAATGCTTTAGAATTCCCTCTAAAATCTCCAGCAGTACGTACATAATATATCAGCAGTTGGTATCACTGTCGAGTGAAAATACCTCACGCATGATTTCCTCGTGTGAATATTAACCTGCGTTTCACACTCGTGTAAATACAGCACGTTAAAATTACGTATACGGGGCATTCACACAACATAAACAACTTAAATGTTGATTATAATATTTTCGTTTTCGAGGATATATTCACCGTAATTAGAAGAAATCGCATGTGTCCATTCACTTGACGTTCTCTTCATCTCTCCAAAAAATTATTGCTGGAAAGGTTACACCGTTATGCATGGATTTTTTTTTAATAAATTAGCGTTTCTGAATCACAATTTCCCACTGACTATAAAAATGTTGCTGTGTACCACATCAGAATTTTTTACAATTCAAAATTTTATGTTTTGAATATTTTTGGTAATGTACGTACCATAGTAATATTACAGCGTGCTTATCGTTTGTTAGATAGGCTCAACAGCTTATAATTTGAACTTTATTACTTAAAATGTGAGATAATAAAATATAAATGCGAAACATAAAGTATTATTGTGTTTATATTATTGATTATACTTTGTGTTTATATTTATTAAAATCTATTAACTATATTCACAATAGATCCGTACAAAAATGTTTTTTTTTTGCCATAAAAGGAACAGGGGTTAATATATTTGTTGTTATTCTTGGAGATACTTATCTATCTGCATTTAACTTGTCTATTAACAGGAAGTTTAAATGTTTAATGTCTCTCTTACTTTGTGAGAAAACCCAAATTATGTTTTATGTTCATTATTTAGTGTTACCCTGCACGATACAAAATAAAATGCTACTCTTTTTCGCATATGAAATCATCTTAATCAGTAATTTTCTTTACATTTATATGAATATACATGACATAAATATAAAATACATTTGAGAGCATGTTGGCAAGTCTATATCTTTTCCACCCCTATCTTAATTTTAAGATTTACAAATTATGCGGTGCATGTGTATTATGCCCTTTGTTAGATCAGGCACCAGATATTTGGGGAAGTTTGTTTGTGCTTCCATTCCAGTAGTCAAACTCTTTGGAGTTGGAGTCCAATAAAAGTTCAGTTTATTGTTGTTTAGTTATTTGTTATCAGAGGGATAAGCCTTATATATCTGGGATATTATATGGTTTATAAAATCAATGTTAATAATCTTATATTTCCTTTATTACATCTTAAATCCTTAAATTATTATTTTTACTTTCTCTACACGTTCTGTGCACATACTGTATAGAGAAGGTAATGTATTGCACCCAAAAATTCGATACCGACATTTCACCGGAAATACATGCTTTGGGTCCCCCTGAATCCAAAAAAAACATTTTTGGAAAACGGACCGTGTGTGAGTACGTGTGTGTCTGTGTGTCTGTGGACAGCATAGCTCAAAAACGAAAAGACCGTTGAATACCAAAATTGGTATTTAAGCTTATATCTTTTATGCGTTAATTACCTCACGTGTTGTGTGGATATATGGAACGAAACTTTATATGGTGTTGGTTTGTAGTTTACACCGCACGTCGGACAGTCATATGTAATAGGACTTTTACGTTGTTAAGTTTTACACTCACGTGCCTGGTACTGAAACCCTTCTTGGAAGGGTTGCCACGGCGTTGCTCAGTCTTGCACGATCATTGACTCTCTCTGGCGTGGATTTGGCAAGTGAGAGGAGTTGTGGGAGTGATCTTTTAACTGTGAAGAAACACGTGTGAGCTTTTACTGTTATTTATTCTATAAGGAGATTCCAAAATAAGCACTTTGCTGTACACTGTTATTCTGCTGACTGGTACTCTTACCACTCACTCACACGTACTCTCAATTACACTGTTTCTACGTTAAGTACATGACACAATTCACTCTCAAGTAATCACGAGCCGACTATTAAATAGGTGAGCGACGTTACTTTAATTCACTAACAGTTTCTTCTCATAACAATCTTACTTCGCGGACAGTGTTTACAGTTGCACGTCATTACTTCGCGAACAGAGTTGCTTTTATACAGAACGACGACCTACTGCACCTCGTGGACAGATTCTTGACAAAAATGACGTTGCCTCTCACGGGCAGGTTCTTGACAAAGTACACAATGTGTCGAACCTTACTTCTTTTATACTAAAAACGGTGTCATGGTGGCTTCTATCTGATTGATTAGAAAGTCCGCCAAAATGACACCATCGTGACCCAAAAACCATTGCGAATCTCCCAGAATACGTTATAATAAACACGTGATACTACGAATATAAAGCAGAAGTCCCCTCGTGGGTTTTAAATTGGACTGACCCTGAATAAAACATTCGTACGTGACTTATACAAAAGAAGCAACTTCTCACCCTTCTCTGCAGTCTGGCGTCAGGATTCTGTGAAGCTTTCAAGTCAGCAACTGACTTCTTGGTTCCTATGTATACAATTTAAAAAAATGTTAACTTTCTTTACTTACATACATCTAGATAATTAATAGAATGATGGTCATTATTACGACGAGACTAATTAACGGTTTCAGGCTCTATCGATTTTGATTAAAATATCGCACATTAAAGATATTTACCTGACAAATAATATGTATATCTTGAATTTTCTGGGAATGACCTCTGAAGATAACTTTATTCTGGAGGAATTTTTAAGAACTGCTAAACCGTAAGAAATGGACAAAAACTTACCACACAAAAAGTATAGAGCACATTAAAACACACAAGTTATGTCATATACATTTTTTTCAAGGATTTGATCGGTTTTGAGATATTACTTGTTTTTGCTTTCAGCTTTGAAAAACTTGTACTTTTCTCATACAGGAATTTGTCAACTCCTGTCCTTACAAACAAAGGAACTTCAGTCACATAACAACCAGCTTTTGGCTTTCACTTTAACCTACGGTACTCCCTTATTTCGCTTCTACTTACAAGCAAGCAAGTAATAAGGCTATTTGTGCTAATTTTTTCTCGATTAACTTGAAATAAATAGAAGAATAAACTTACTAACAATAATTTGTTCCACAGAAGTAGAGAAAGTCATGTAAATGGAACACATCAGGTTTTTTTGTTTTAAAGAGGTATATAAAGATGCAGTTTTTTCTCAAAAACGAAAGCCACTTATGACTAGTCTGTGGAGATTTTCAGATTGTTGGACTCTTGCGTACTTGGTTTCACAAAATGCTCTTGTATCTTATGTGAATGAGATACAAGGGCTAGGTCAGAACACTGGCTTCCTAGAACTAATTTAATACCGGGCAAAAAAAAATATAAAATGTGAACCTCTTATTAATTCCTCTCCCACCTCTCTATGTAAAACTAGGTTTAATGAAACAATTTTTGAAAACCCTAGATAAATACAGTGAGTGCTTTAAATTTCTTTTTGTTAACATTCCTTCATTATCATATAAAAATGTAAGCTGGTGTATTCGTTGGTACACAAATTCTAAAACTGGTGATGGACAGTCAGCTCGAGAATACCACCAAGGTGAAGGATGCCTGGAATGCTTTCAGAAATGTTGTTTTCAAATTTGCTTAGAAATAAAAAAGGCCCAAAACTATGTTAACATAGTGAAAGTGCTATAACATTTCAAAGAGGCTGCTGTCAAAGTACATTTCCTTCATTCCCATAGGATTTCACCAGGATATAAAAAATCTGATGTGTTCCATTCACATGACTTTCTCTACATCTCTGTAACAAATTATTGTTAAAAAGCTTATGCTTCTATTTACTTCATGCTAATCGAGAAAAAATAAGCAGAAATAGTCTTATTACTTGCTTCCTTATAAGTAAAAGCGAAATAAGGGAGTACCATAGGTTAAAGTGATAGTCAAAAGCTGGTTGCTATGTAACTGAAGTTCTTTTTTTTTTTTTTTTTTTTTCTACGGACACGAGTTGACTAATTCTTGTATGAGCTTGTAAGCTTTTCAAAGCTGAACCAAAAACAAGTGATATCTAAAAACGATCAAGTCCACGAATATATATATATATATATATATATATAACATAAAGTGTGTGTTTTAAAGGGCTCTACATTTTTTGTGTGGTAAGTTTTTGTCCATTTCTTACGGTTTAGCAGTTACGCAAAATTCGTAAAATTCATCCAGTATAATGTAGTCTTCAGAGGCTATTCCTAGAAAATTCAAGATATACATTTTATTTGTTAGATAGCATAATTGGAAGATACCAAACTTAAATACCACACACGCACACACACGGACCTCTTTCCAAAAATTCTTTTTTTTTTTTTTTTTGGGATTCAGGGGACCCAAAACATGTATTGCCGGTGAAATCTCGGTATCGAATTTTTGGATGCAATACAATACCTTCTCTATACACTATGTATATAGTACGTGTAGAGAAGGTAATAAGCGAATGCAATAGGCTAAAGTGGTAAATAACTATTTTAAGAACGGATCGCTATGAGATGGATATAAGATTCGTTCTCTTTGCATTATCAGGTTGAAAAAATGAATATGTATTTGAAATTTGAGAAAATCGTAACTATTAGGAAACTTGCCAACACAAGCAATAACTCATAAGTGCTTAAGTCCACAAATAATTGAGTAGAGGTAAGATTTTTCTACTTTTTACTTATTTGAAAGTCATCCAGAATGAACAGGATGTGAGAGGCATTAAGGGAAAATTAGAGATGTACTTTTTCATTGCCAGGAAAGTATTTTAAACACCATATTTTTAGCAGAACCCCAAAACGAAAATCTCATTAAATACCAAAGTTGATATGTAAGTTCAGCATCTTCCATTGATGTGACACAACGATTTTATAGGAAATCTCTCCCAAACTACACTTTATGTGGAACGTTTTTCAAAAATGTTGAATTTCTGAAAATGGCCGTACGGGTTCTGTATCTTATCTTGAGATAAACATTAGCAAAAACGGTCTAATTACTTATTTTTATTTAAATTGAGGGAAAATAAGGGAGTACATTATGCTAATGCGTTAGTCAAATATTTTAAATACGTTTCATGTGAATGAAATCCGTTTCTTTGCATAGATAGCAGTTGAAAAATTCCCGTATGAGTAATTTTAAGAATTTTAAAGTTGAAACCAACAGCAAGGAATATCTCGGGAATAGTTAACTCCACAAAAACTGTGTGTGACATGCAGTGCCTGTTTTAACGAATTATACATTTTTTTTTTTGCAGTAACTTTTTGTATATCTCTTATGGATTACCTCTTACGCCTCTGAAGACCTCTTCACTCTGAATGACTTTTGCATAACCGGTAAACCGAAACAAACACATGATCATTTTTATAGGAAAAATTGTAGATCTTCCTAAAAGACACAATTTATCTCATAAAACTTTTTGAAGGGTTAACCGCTTCCGAGATATCTCAAGTTTAAAGTACTCAGTTATCTTTTAAAATATTTGACTGTCGCTTTGTGTTAGTGTATTCCCTTATTTCTCCTCTACTTAAAAGAAACTAAGTAATAAGGCCGTTTCTGTTAATATGTATGTTGATTAGCAATACATAAGTAGGTGGAAGAATAAGCGTTTGTTACAGAACAGGTAGAGAAAGTTATGTGAATGGAATACATCAGATTTTCCTCAGTGGCTTTCATTAACTCCCTGTTTGGTGTATAAAGCTGGATGGTATTCTGAAGACAAGCATGTACTTCACAATCTTGGGCCTTGTTACATTACGTCAGATAATTACAGTACAAGCCCCTTTTACCGTACATACACTGCGATAACGTGTTGGCTGCGTGACCCCCCCACCCGAACATGATAAACATGTGCTGCCCTGAGGTAAGTGAGGCAGTGGGGTCTACTCGCCCACAGTATACTGCTTTATTCCAAACTGATCCAAACAAACGGTGTAAATGAAGGGAGGGCCTGTTTTACTTTCTCTACTATGTGGGGGAAGTAGTTTATTCCACGATAAAATTCGATACTGTATTTCGTCACAAATACATACTGAGGGTCCTGAATTAAAACAAAAGTATTTCTTTCTGTACTTCAAATACTAAATTGCGGACATATTGTATTCCAGCAAAACAATCGCATCGAGATTCCATCAGCAATATGTTCTGCGTTCCCGGAAATAAAAAAAAATACTTCTTTCTCTACCGTGAATATAAGTAGAATAAGTGTTGTATTCCACTCAAAAATTCATGTTGAGATTTGCCGTAAATAACATACGTGTCCGGAAAGTAAATACTATTTCGTTCTACCACCACCGCAACGGTAGCGTCGCATTTCCACGCCTGCGCACTCACTTTCTGGTTAATTGTCTTTGAGCTGTTAGTGATCGTTCAAAATGTTTAAGGCAATTTCTGATGCCGTCGACTGTGAAGTGCGTTTTTTGGACTCAAGGGATTTATGCCAGCTGAAACTCACCATCTGCTTGTTGAGATTTACAGTGAAAATGTAATGGCTTAAAGTGGTTTAGGCAACTGAATGATGGACGATCCAATGTTCATGATGAAGTACTTGGTGGGCGGCCTTCTGTTGTCACTCTGGTTGAACAAGTGAAAGAAGCATTCATGAAAACAGATGGTCATAATAAGAATGCTTTGTGATGTTTTTTCACAAAACACGATTTTCAGCAGTGTCTCTTTTCAATGACGCAAAGAGGGCATACGAAAGTTATTTCCCCGCTATGACAAACGCCTGGTGACAGCTATGTCGTAAAATAAGTTAAGAAATGCGCTTTCATGTACAAATAAATGTGCAAAAAAAATGCGTTTTTACCAAATCGGTATTTACCTTCCGGATAGTCTTGTGTATGTTTGGAGGCCCGTGAATCTAAAAAAGTATTTTTAGAAAAACATCTTCTGTCTGTGTGTGTGTGTGTGTGTGTGTGTGTGTGAATCGTGTGTCTGTTTAACACCATATCTCAAAACAAAAAATCGCTTAAATATTAAATTTATTATTGAAGTTCAGCATCGACAGAAATATTTTCAAGGAAATCCCTCACCCTAAGGTACCCTTTTCACTGTAACATTTTGGGAAATGTTGGCTTCATTAAAAATTGTTTTAATCATTTTAATTAAAATAGCTCAAGTTTATTATATTTTCATTACAAATGAAGTGATATTTTGAACTTTCTGAGAATAGCCTCTAAGTATTTTCATTCTAGATGATTGTCGCATAAGAACTAAACCGCAAAATCTTAATACACAAAAGAGTATTTATTATCAAAACGTGTAATTTATGAAGAACGCATTTGTCTGTGAAATTAACCATATCCAAAATTTCAAATTTTACATCTTTCTCAAATGGAAATTTCATTATTCGTTTTTCTTATCCACGTTATCCAAACAGAATAGAATTTCAACACCATCACATAGTGACCAGATCTTATAAGTGTTGAATATCGCTTTAGCTAGTGTATTCCCTTATTTCCCTTGTACCTACAAGGACATATGTAATAACATAATTTCAACAAATGAATATCTCGATTAGCACGAAGTAGATAGAAAATTAAGTTTATTTTTTCTCAAAAACAATTGCAGAATAGGTAGAAACATTGGTGTGAATGTAACATAGTTTTTCTATCTACTACATTACGCCTTGCGTGATGTAGAGATCAGCTTTAGTATCCAAGGTTGCGGATTCAAACGTGACAGAGGACGTAAAAATCCTCAGAGAGTGTCTGTGGTCTGTGAGCTGACTTCTCACCTGGGGGACCTAGCTTCAACTCCCAGCTGAGGAGAGCGTTTTTACTTTCTTTAGCCTGTATGTACAACATACATAGTGGACAGAGAAGGTATGGTATTCCACACAAAAATTCTATGTAGATGTTTCACCGGAAATATATATTTTGGGGTTCCCTGACTCCGAAAAATGCATTTCTAGAAAAAGGTGTGTATATGTGTGTGTGTGGGTGTGTTTTGGACACCATAGCTCAAAAATGAAAATAAGTTTAAATACCAAACCTGGTAATTAGGTTTAGTATCTTCCAACAATGCGACGAGAAGATTTCCAAGAAAATTCCTGTACTGCACACTACCATTTACATGGAAACATTTTCGAAAATTTTGATCTTCTCAAGAATGGCTCTAACGGTTTGATTAAAATAACCTAAATTGAAGATATTTATATCCCAAATAAAATATATATCTTTAATTTTCCAGATGAATTTTGTCGAATTTTGCTTAACTGCTAAACCGTAAGAGATAGACAAAACCTTACTGCACAAAAAATGTAGATCTTGTCAAAACACAGAATTTATATCCTTTACGTTTTTGTTGTGGAAGTAGCCGTTTCCGAGATATTCCTTGTTATTGGTTTCAATTGAATGTACTTATACTTTTCTCAGTATCCGATTTTTTTGTTCTACTCCTGGCCAAGCAAAGAAGCGATTTGCAATGACAATCGCATAACGACAGCTTTTAAAACATTGGGCTATCACTTTAGCCTAGTGCATTCCCTTAGTTCCCTTCTACTTATAAGGAACTATGTTTATCTCTATTAGTATGGTGCACAAAGAAGAAGATTCTTTCTATTCTATCAAGTAGATAGAAAGTCATGTGAGTGTAACACATCAGATTTTTCTTTAACCAGAGTTATTCCCTATTCCACAGTGTCCGGAGGTATGCATGAGAGAGTGAATGTGTGTGCGTGTGTATGTGTTTGTTTAATGATATAAAATGATTAACCTAATACCTAGCAATAACATACAGTGAATTCTGAGTTCTTTCACAAGTCAAAGACCCCGATACAAAAGGAGGCTCTAATTTCGCCCTATGGAGCCAAACGATGGAGTGCAACATCACAGCAGTTAAATATTGGATGAGAATTGTTCATGGAAACCAATCTCTTGTTAGGGCAGTCTACTACTACGAACTTTTGCGAATGGAAGGTAATTCGACATGGGCATCAAAAATTAAAGTAAGGATTGGAAACCATTGGGATGGGATACATCTGGATGATGTGGCAGGGAAACAGGCGGAGTATTTGGAGAAAAATTAAAAACCACCACTGTGATATTGACAGACAGCAAATAATTGCACGGAGAAGGTTACATTGGAAGTGCAGTCTGGGATAAAATCGGTGTGAGGTATGGAGGAATACATCAAAACAGGTACCAAACTTATTAGAGAGGGGCGAGCATGGATTAGACTAGGAGCATGGAAGAGCATAAAAATTGCTGAATGAGAACGGTATGAGAATCTACCCCATTTCAAGGAGGAAGAGTCGTGGACCCATAACTTGGCAAGATATTTTTTGTAGTGTTTTACGCCTGCTTTAACTACTTATGGCAGCGCAGACGGTGACACTGATGATACATGAATGATGATGAAGTACCAGTGGAATACGATAGCGGGGAAAACCGGAGTACCCCAGCGCCGCTTTGTCCACCACAAATCTCACATGCGGTCGCTTAGGATCGAACCCCGGCCGTCTAGGTGAGAGGCGAGTGGTCTAACCACTCGGCCAGAGCGTGGCTACTTGGCAAGAGGAAGGGGTAAGGAGGAATGTAGAGAAAAATGTTTACAGCGATTCTTTACCACCGCGAATGTAGAGCTAGAAGCATGTTGGTCGCTACTGGTAGGCACGGAAGACGTGGACGGGCTAGGTAAATTTATACATAAGGCATGGCAGCTGAGATATGCGAAGGTTGACAATAGAGAAGAGAGGGGGGCAATAAGAATAGCTAAACAAAGGTGATTATAATGTTTTACATACATATATTTTATGCCATACTTATGGCATTGTGTTGTGGTGTTATGTGTTGTGTATATATTTCTCTCAACTGTACCTCCTGGTCTACTACAATTGGGTGCATTAAAGCATCCGAATAAGCTGTACTCGTTGTTGCAAATTTAAATTGCTGTATTTGAATATCTTTTTCTTTTTATTTTCGTGTTTACTTTTTTAGTTTCCCTAGCCCCATATGTACAACGTATATAGGGATAGAGAAGTATTGTATTCCACCCAAAAATTCGATACCGAGATTTCACCGAAAATACATGTTTTAGAACCACCTGTATCCAAAAAAAGCATTTTCAGAAAAAGGTCCGTGTGTTTTTGTGTGTGTCCGTGTGCCTGTGAACACGATAACTCAAAAACGAAAAGTAGCTAAAATACCAAACTTGGTATTTAAGTTTAGTATCTTCCAGGGATGCGACACGA
This sequence comes from Hymenopus coronatus, assembly GCA_030762935.1. NCBI lineage: Eukaryota > Metazoa > Arthropoda > Insecta > Mantodea > Hymenopodidae > Hymenopus > Hymenopus coronatus. The sequence continues at coordinate 124,249,219 of CM060898.1, forward strand.
AGATTTTGAGAAAAATTCCTCCACCCCAAACTACCCTTTACATGGAACGTTTTTCGAAAATTTTGATTTTCTTAAAACTGGCTCTAACGATTTTGATCAAAATAACATATATTAAACATATTTACCTAACAAATAAAATGTATATCCTGAATTTTCTGGGAATAGCTTCTGAAGACTTGTTTATTCTGGATTAATTTTGCTTAATTTGGCTTAACTAATAAACCGTAAGAGATAGACAAAAACTTGATATAAAAATAGGCATTGTTAAAATACACAAGTTATGTTATGTCATGTACATTTTTCTCGTAGAGCTTACCGTTTTCGAGGTATTCATTGTTATTAGTTTCAGTTGTGAAGTACTTATACTTTTCTCAGAAGGGAGTGTCCGTTTTTCTTTTGTTCAACTCCTGGCCATGAAAAGAAGCGATTTGTAATGACAATTGCATAACTAAAGCTTCTAAAACATTTGACTATCGAAATTTTATATTCATTGGTATATATTATGATTTTTATGGAAGTTCTTTTTTCATTGGTAGTCTTAGGTAAAAATTTAACTAGGTCTGTTCGACCTTTAAAATCTTACATGATCTGAGTTTAAACCGGCGTGAGCCAGGTTGGTTTCTATCTGGTTTAGCCTAGTGTATTCCCTTATTTTCTTCCTACTTATACGGAACTAAATAATAAGAACATTGTGCTAATGAGTACCACGATTAGCAAGGTGCAGAAAGAAGAAGAACCTTATGCAGGAAGTTTGTAGAACAGCTAGAGAAAGTCATGTGAGTGTAATACATCAGATTTTTAATTCTTTGTTGCTGTTTTTTTTTTACTTCCTCTACACGTACTATGTACATAGTGTATAGAGACGGTATTGTATTGCACCCAAAAATTCGATACCGAGATTTCACCGGAAATACATGTTTTGGGTCCTACTGAATCCAAGAAAAGCATTTTTGGAAATAGGTCCGTGTGTGTGCGAGTCTGTGTGTCTTTGGACAGCATAGCTCAAAAACGAAACGAATGTTAAACACCAAACTTGGTATTTAAGTTTGGTATTTTCCAAGGATGCGACACGAAGATTTTCAAGAAAATCCCCCCACCCCCAACTACCCTTTACATGGAACTTTTTTCGAAAATTTTGATTTTCTCAAAACTGATCTAACGATTTTGATTAAAATATCGTATATTAAAGATATTTACCTGACAAGTAATATGTAAATCTTGAATTTTCTGGGAATAGCCTCTGAAGACTACTATATTCTGGATGAATTTTACATAACTGCTAAACCGCAAGAAGTGGACGAAACTTCCCACACAAAATTGTAGAGCACATTAAAACACTCAAATTATGCCATATAAATGTTTTTCGAGGAGTTGATCGTTTTTTAAGTAATCCTTGTTTTTGGTTTCAGCTTTGAAAAACTTGTACTTTTATCATGCAGATATTTGTAAACTCGTGTCCATACAAACAAAGGAACTTCAGTCACCTAGTAACCAGCTTTTGACTTCACTTTAACCTATGATACTCTCATATTTCGCTTCTACTTACAAGGAAGCAAGTAATAAGACTATTTCTGCTAATTGTTTCTCGATTAGCTTGAAGTAAATAGAAGCATAAGCTTTTTTAACAAGAATTTGTTGCAGAGATGTAGAGAAAGTTATGTGAATGGAACACATCAGATGTTTTTTTCATGGAGTTGATCGTTTTTGAGAAATTACTTGTTTTGGTTTCAGCTTTTAAAAAATTATACTTTTCTCACACAGGGCTTTGTAAACTCCTGTCCATACAAACAAAGGAACTTCAGTCACATAGTAACCAGCTTTTGACTATCTCTTTAACCTATTGTACCTACTCCCTTATTTCGCACCAACTTACAAGGAAGCAAGTAATAAGACTATTTCGGCTAATTTTTTCTCGATTAGCCTGAAGTGAATAGAATAATAAAAATAAGCTTTCTAACAATAATTTGTTGCAGAGATGTAGAGAATGTCATGTGAATGGAACACATCAGATTTTTTAATATTGCTTGCTATGTTGTTTATTGCAAAAGCACGTACTGGCTGTGGACCTGTGCGATAAATGAAGCTCAATGTATGATACTGTTACTTCAATAAATACACTTAATCATTCATTTAAGGCCATTTGGTTGGTCCCTTGCCAATAGGTGCGCATAGCAGCGAACTCATTAACTAGAGACTCTCTGATTGAAAGAACGCTGTAAACGGTGCCCAGAATACTCCATATTGTGTGAATAGAACTGGAAGTAAAGTGAAAACTAACTGTGTACATATTAATCAAGGTAAATGTTTGCAGGAATAGTTTCGAATAAACGTTTCGTTGAAGATACAACGAGAATATAGCAAACGAAGTCGTAAGTCGTATTTAGAAAAATCTGATGTGTACCATTCATATGACTTTCTCGACATCTCTGCAACAAATTACATCTATTTACTTCATGTTAATCAGACTAAAATAGAAATAGTCTTATTACTTGGTTCCTTGTTGCTATGTTTGCTTTCTTCCTTGCTGGTTCCTGTGTCACTGAAGTTCCTTTGTATGGAAGCAGTTGACAAATTCCTATATGAGAAAAGTATAAGTCTTCATGGCAGAAACCGAAAACAAAGAATGACTCAAAAACGATGACACCACGATAAAAATGTATATAACATAAATTGTGTGCTTTAACGGCCTCTACATTTTTTGTGTAGTACATTTTTGTCCATCTCTTACGGTTTAGCAGTTATTAAAAATTCCGTAAAATTCATCCAAAATAAAGTAGTCTTCAGAGGCTATTCCTATGAAATTCAAGATATATATTTTAAGATATATATTTTATTTGTCGTGTTAGGGTTGTATATATTATGTGTATATATGTCTTTTAAGTGTAATTATCTATTATAAGAGGGTGCATTTATGAAGGTGTACTCTGTGCTGTAAATTTAAATTGATATATTTGAATATCTTTGTATCTTTATTTTCGGATTCACTCTTAATTTTTATTGTTGTTTAATATTGCTTTTGACTGTGTATTTCCTTTGTCTTTTTTATTTTCGTATTTACTCTTTTAATTCTTTGTTATGGTTGTTGTTTTAATATTGCTTGTAATGTGTATTACAAAAGCACGTACGGTCTGTGGACCCGTGCGACTGTTGAATTTCTATGTATGATATTGCTATATTAATAAATACACTTATTCATTCATTCATTCATTTTATTTGTCAGGTAAATATATCTTTAATATACGAAATTTTAATCAAAATCGTTAGAGCCAATTTTAAGAAAATCAAAATTTTCGAAAAAAGTTCCATGTAAAGGGTAGTTTGGAGTGGGGGGATTTTTTTCAAACTCTTCGTGTAGCATCCCTGGAAGACACTAAACTGAAAAGCCAAGTTTGGTGTTTTACCAACCTTTCATTTTTGAGTTATCGTGTTCACAGACACACGGACACACGGACACACACACACACACACACACACACACACACACACACACGGACCTTTTTGTGAAAATGCTTTTTTTGGATACAGGGGACAATAAAACATATATTTTCTGTTGAAATCTCGGTATCGAATTTTTGGGTGGAGTGCAATACCTTCTCTATACACTATGAACATAGAGCGTATAGAGAAAGTAATACTGGAATACTCTAAGCTAAATGGACAGTCAAATTTTTTAAAATGTGGTTGCTATGGGATGTAAATTCGTTTCTTTGCAAGGCCAAGCGTTGACAAGTTTCCGTATGAGAAAAAGGTTAAGTGTTTTAAAACTGCAATCAATAACAAGGAATTACTCGAAAACTGCCAACTCCACGAAAAAAAAATGTATATGACATACATTTTGTATCATGATCTACATTTTTTGTGTGGTATGTTTTTGTCCATCGCTTATAGTTTAGCAGTTATGCAAACTTCAATAAAATCATCGAGAATAAAGAGGTCTTTATAGGCTATTTCCAGAAAATTCAAGATACACATTTTTTATATCTAAAATACAAAACATTTTAATCAAAATCTTTAGAGCCATTTTTGAGGGAATCAAAATTTTCGATTTTTTCCCATGTAAATGGTACTTTGAGGTGGGGAAATCTTCTTCAAAATCTTTGTTTCGCATCCTTGGAATTTATCAAATCTAAATACCAAGTTTCGTATTTTCATTTTTGAGCTATGCTGTCCACACACATTCACGCGCGCGCGCGAGCGGGGATCTTTTTCTCAAAATGTTCTTTTGGGTTTCAGGGGAACGCAAACATGTATTTCCTGTGAAAATTCGGTATCGAATTTTTGGGTGTAATACAATACTTTCTCTATATACTATGTACATAGTTCGTGTAGAGAAAGTAAACATTATAACGTGGTACTTTCATAGGAATTATTGTGCTCATTCAGCTTCTAAAACGTCTTACAATAGCTTATTCTATTCTCTACTTCTTGATATTCCTGATGAGCTTAGTTCACGCTTAGGCATATCGTTTTTCAATAGAGTAGGCAATGCGATAGTCAAGAGTTTTAAAAAGCGTGTCTCTAGGTGATGGATTTGAACTCCAATGTCTTTAATAACCTTTAATAATACTTAATACTAGAACAAATCTAATGTATTTTATTCACGTGACTTCCAGCTATTCCACAAACAGACTTTCCTTACAAAAAATTACTCCTTATATAATGCTAATGGATATAAACTTTGGCATAATTGGTCTTATTACTTGCTTTCTTGTAAGTAGAAGGTAAATAAGGGAGTACATTAGCCTAAAGCTAGTCAAATTTTTAGAAGCTATCACTATGTGAAACAATTGAAATTCGGGTTTCTTTTGCATTCCCAGGAAACAAAACAAAGAGATGAAGCGAAAGTTGACATCCCGCTTGAGAGAAGTTTAGGTAGTTTTGAACTGACACCAATAACAAGGAATATCTCGGAAACAGTAAGCTCTACAAAAAGAAGTAAAAGTATTGGTATTTGAACATTGAGAAAATTAAAAAGAATATCCGCAATATTATTAGCGCCACTAAGCAATTTTATGTAAATTCTGTGCATTAATGCTCCTACATTTTTCGTTTCTCTAGCACGTATGTACAATGTACACAGTCGATAGAGAAACTTATAAATTCGATATCACGATTTCACTGGAAATACACCTTATGGGGTTCTCTGAATCCACAAAAACAGAAGTATTTTTAAAAAAGACCGTGTAAGTGCGAGTGTGCGCACGCGCGCGTTTGTCTGTAAACAGCATACCAAATTTGGTATTTAGGTTTAGTGTCTTCCAAGGATACGATACGAAGATTTTCAGGAAAATCCTCCACCCTCAGCTACATTTGACATGGAACATTTTTCGCAAGTTTTGATTTTGTTAAAAATAGCTTAACGATTTTGTTTCAAATACCCTAAGTTTAATACAATTTTTTACAAACAAATCCTGTATATGCTGATCTTTTTGTGAATAGCTTCTGTAGATCTCGCCATTGGATGTCTTTTTTATAGATTTTGTATATCTGGTAAACCGCAAGAGACAGACAACATGTGTACTGAACAGAAAATACATAATTAATGTCACATTCATTTTCTGTAGAGTCAACAGTTTCCAAGATACTCTGTGTCATTGGTTTCAATGTTAAGCTTCATAAACATTTCTTAATTGCGAAGTAAAGTTTTTTTAATGTCCCTTTTTTTTTAATCCTGGCAAGCAAAGAGAACGGAATTTCAATTGTTTCCTTAGCGATGGGCTTTCAAAGTAATTGATTATCGCTTTAGCTAGAGTCTCCTCTTATTTCCCTCCTGCTAAGACAATTTCTGCTAATGTTTATCTTGGTTAGCATGATAGGTAAAAGAGTAGTCTTTTGTAAGAAAGTATTTTATGGAACAGCTGGAGAAAACCAAGAGAATGAAGCACATCTGATTTTTGTGTAGTAGTCTCTTACAGTTTATCACTTAAGGTCATCCATATTGAAGAGGACATCAGAAGTTATTCCTGTAAAATAAAAGCTCATTTATCTTATAGGTAGGTATGTCAAAGAGATGTTATTGTAACAAAGAGCCTTTATTGCCTATAATTCTCTCTACAGTAAATATGGTTATTCCAATGTAGCTACCTCTCGTCACTTCCACCCTCACACACAGTTGTGTGTGCTCTGCAATTCAACTGCGAGTTTAGAAAAGGGTAATTGAGTTTTATTTATGGACTTTCTTTAACTGCTGTGATTCTCAGCGTACCATTCTTTACTGGGGTAAAAGTCCGCTTAATTTTGCTCAGAGTCCTCTTTATCAAGCATGAGGTACCGTAAATTTAGACACGGGACCAACGGCTTTATTTCCTTTACGAATGCAGCAATGCTAAGGATGTTTACGTCCGCATTATCCATCGTCCTCTGCCGGGTTTGAACCCACGATCTTGGGTACATGGTAAACACTACACCACGACTGCACTCTGTTCTAACTAACTGTGCGAGTCCAGTCTTCATCTGGTAGGTTCCTGTTGATCCTAGATGCTGTTGCTGTGTATCTGCTCTTGTTAAGGTTTAATAATTTGCATGGTTGTGGGTTTGGTGTTGTGGTTTTAATGTTGAGGATATTAAGCAGGTAACACTATGAGGACTCCTGAACGGTTGCCTTTTCATGTGCAGCATCCTTGACGCTGCTGCGCCGGTGTCCAATGCATTCAAATTAGGTGGTGTGTTTTGTTTTACCACTCCCATAGGGAGGGGAAGTACTTATGTTCAGCTTTTTAGCTGTTGGCAGTTTAATGCCTTTGTTATGCCTCAATTATTTGAAATATGTTCTGACAAACAATTAACTAATTTTCAAAGTACAGACCATTAGATTTTATGATCTTGAGCTATCTTTCAGGCAGGTCTATTATCCCACGATGGTACCAGCCTCTGGTTTTTGATGCGAAGAATTTGCCGAGACTCTTTGCACTGCTTCAATGTCAAAATTTCTTCCACATAGAAAATGTGCCATGGATCGAAAAAGATGATGGTCTGATGATGCAATATCAGGGCTGTGTGCTGGGTGTGATAGCAGTTCGATTCCTACCAATTCCTGAAACTTTTCTATGGTTGTTCGTGCAGTATGGGGTCTTGTATTGTCCTGTTGCAATATAAGTCTATTTCGGTTAACTAATGCTGGATATCTCCGTCTCAAAATTTCATGAACTCGTTCCAGTTGATAAGAATAAAGAACCGCATCAATCGCCCGCCCGTTTGGAACAAACTTCCAGTGAATCACACCTTTAAAATTTCACCAGACACACAGCATTTCTTTGGGGCCGAACCGATTATTTTAACGGTGACTTTGGCAGGTTGGCGGGGATCAAGCCAGTGTTTTAAGGCATCAGAGTTTCGATAATATACCCATTTTTCATCACAAGTGACAATTATCCTGACAAATCTATCATCCATGGAATTACGGATAAGCTGATGACAGATATCCACTCTACGTTGAGCCTGTTGAGGTGTCAGTTCATGAGGTACAGATCTACAGCTTCTGTATGACTTTCCAAGTGTCTTAATGTGGCGATGTATGGTATCTTCTTCTGAAAGCCTAGGGTACTTTTTTGCGGATTTTCTCGCAAAACTTGAGAGTAATCAAATATTCCATATTTTAGGTCTTCCAGAACGTGGTAAATTTTTTGTGTTTTCGTCTCCATTGTCGAAACGTTGGAACTATCGTGCCACACGCTTACAAACGACACCTTCTCCTTCCACTTCACATATTCTTCGAGCTGCGGCAGCAGCTTTATAATCTTGTTTCCAGTAGTGCTTTAGAAGTACTCTAAGTTCAAACTTTGTTATCTCCATTACGTGATTGTTTATTAACAACTGAAGACTAATATAATACATGCTCACAATGCACACAACAAACGCCATGGCATCGTGAAAATAGCATTTCCTAACAAAGAAACCTAATAAAATTTCAAAATACCAAAATCAAAAAATCTGATGTGTTCCATTCACACGACTTTCTCTACACCTCTGCAACAAATTATTGTTAAAAAGGTTGTTCTTCTAAATGTTTACTTCATGCTAATCGAGAAAAAAGTAGTAGAAATAGTCGTATTACTTGTTTCCTTGTAAGCAGAAGCGAAATAAGGGAGTACTATAAGTTAAAGTGATAGTCAAAAGCTGGTTGATATTTCACTGAAGTTCCTTTATTTGTATGGACAAGAGTTGCCAAATCCCTGTATGAGAAAAATATACTTTTAAAGCTGAAACCAAAAACAAGGAATACATCAAAAACGATCAACTCCACAAAAAAAGTTATAGAATACAAATTGTGTACTTTAACGCGCTCTAAAATTTTGTGTGCTAAGTTGTTATCCAGTTCTTACGGTTAAGCAGTTATGTAAAATTCATCCAGAATAAAGTAGTCTTCAGAGGCTATTCTCGAGAAATTGAAGATATACATATTATTTAAAAGGTAAATATCTTTAATATAGGGTATTTTAACCCAAATCGTTACAGCCATTTTTGAAAATATCAAAATTTTCGAAAAAGGTTCCATGCAAAGGGTAGTTTGGGGTAGGGGATTTTTCTCAAAATCTTTGTGTCACATCCCTGAAAGATAGTAACTTAAATACCAAGTTTGGTATTTTACCCACTTTTCGTTTTTGAGTTATGTTCACAGATATACGGACGAACACAGACCTTTTTCTGAAAATGTTTTTTTTATACAGGGGATCCTAAAACATATATTTCCAGTAAAATCTCGGAATCGAATTGTTGGGTGGAGTGCAATACCTTCTCTATACACTATGTACGTAGTACATGTACAGAAAGTAAAAACCGACATCACTTATGAGATAGCCTACAGAGCGGTAACGTCTAAGGCCCGCATTCGCGAGGCCCGGGGTCGAATACCCTATTCATTCTGAATGAAAGTTGTATAACGGTAAAAAGACATTGCATACGCAAGATTTATCTAAAGCACTGTAGCTTCAGATGTTTACGGGATATTTGCTGTTGTTTCTTGTAATTTTCAGATATTTAGTTTACAACCCTTTGGAATCTAATCACCATTCTTCAGTATATCATAAGGCCATGCAAAAAGTATTCCAAGTACCAAGTCCAGATTGATGAATGAATGATTAAGTGTATTTATTGAAGTAACAGTATCATACATTGAGCTTCATTTATCGCACAGGTCCACAGAGAGTAAGTGCTTTTGCAATACAAAAAATAGTAAGCAATATTAAAAATAAAAAAAACTTAAAAAGACAAATACATTCAAATACAGCAACTTAAATTTACAATACCAAGTACCCCTTATTCGGATGCATTAATGTACCTTATTATAATAGACAATATTTACACAATATGTAAAACCACAACACAATAAGGGCATAAGAATGACACAACATATATGTATGTAAAACAATTATAATCACCTTTGTTTAACTATTCTTATCGCTCCCCCCTTTTCTTGTCAGCCTTCTCAGATCTCAGCTGTCTTGCCTTAAGTAGAAAATATTTACCTAGCCCGTCCGCGTCTTCCGTGCTTGCCAGTAGCGTCCAACATGCTTCTAGCTGTACATTCGCGATCGTAAAGGATCGCGGTAAATATTAATTGCTCCATTCCTCCGTACCCTTACATCTTGCCACAAGTCCAGATTACATTTAGCGCGTTTCCTTTTAAAGCATTTGACACTCCCTTAGGATTAGACTAACAATCAGGATACGGTCGAACCTAGGTGGTTATTGTACCTACACATCGTGAGAGGACGCCTCGGGAGGGAGAGATGAGGTGGGAAGATACACCTGGCGGCCGGAATCAGGTGCGATGGCATAGCAGTGACCTGACAACTCAGGTGTGACATGCGCATCAGGAATTTCGCTCCCGCAAGGGCGAAAGTGGATATGACACTTACGCGGGTAAACTCCATAGAATGATGACTACCGAGGACCTCGGTAGAGGCCACACAGCTTCTGTCTACTAAACTCTCCAGGTTAGAGGACATTAGGGAGTCTCACAACCCCGTCCGGACTCAATCTCCCATGAGCTTCGCGAACCACTGCCCTGCCGAGTACAACCCAATTTGAATAGTTCCTTTACGGAAGGGGCTCAGATGTTTGGTCTCATGTACTTCTATTAACGTCAGAAGTACCACGTATGCTTTGGGGTCCGTAGCGCTCGTACCAAGCAGCTGAAGTATTTGGAACCTCCCCCTTAAGGTGATTCCTACATGTTCAGATTGAAGCTTCCCGACCTTCGGGCAGACAGATCGGGGACTCCGCTAATCTCAGCAACCAGCCGATGTCGGGGGACGGACAAAGTCACTATGAGTACACATTTCCCCTGCTACGCCGCACCGAGCAATCACCGAATTTCCAGTCCTGAAAGAAACCAACGGGATGAACGATGTATAAAATGAAAATGGAAACGACATAGAGGGGCAGAACATTTGAGGATTAAAGAAACCTAATCAGTATTCACCTGGCAACTCTGGAAAACCTTGAAAACAAAAACATGGGCCTGGTAGGCGGATCAGGGGATCGAACCCGCGGCCTCCGGAATGTGTAACTGTCCTTTATAGTGTCCTACGTGTCTATGTAGCTTCAATAAAAGTAGCGGGTGCCTGGGATAAGGGGCATTTTAAGGACAGACTTTAGATCAAAGAGAAGATCCTGGAATGGGCTAACGACCCGTAGCCAAAATAAGTATAATGAAGGTAAATTTTAGATTGTAGAGAAAGTGTCCTTTGCAACCATTTCATATCTGGTTATAATATTCACATTATATAATATTTTAAATTGTTTAAAAGTCATTCTTTATTTTTGTACATTTTTTTCTCCCGACGTTTAAAAATTCATTAACCAGAGACAGACTTCCAGGAAAATGGGGCAGCTCTCCATTAGTGGGATGGAAAATTGATTACATTTTAGGAACATTTTGAAAGGCGGATTTCCAAGAAACCTAATTTACTTATGGAAAATACTCCACGTTCTCTAATCCTTAGGTATTTAGTAATGAAGCTAAAATGCCAAGCCTGTCCAAGAAGCTCCAAAAACAAAATTGCTGATATTACGTCACGAAATTTAAAACGTTTCTTTATCGCTGATAATTTTATATTCCACACCCGACAAAACATCTAATTGTATTTCTTATAACTTCATAACTTTATAAAGTAGCTTGAAGCCTTTGTAACAAATACTAGGTCCAAAAACTGTCCAAATACCTAGAGCACACTGTGTACTGGCGGAGAAAAATTATTGCATTCATTTTTACGGCATTGACATTTTTAGCGACGGATCACAATAACTGACGGTTCACAAAAAATAAATCTGATGTGTTTCATTCACATGGCTTTCTTTACATCGCTGTAACAATGTATTGTTAAACAACATATTATTCTATCTACTTTATTGCAACAAGATAAAAATTAGGAGAAATTGTCTTAATTACTTGCCTTGTAAGTTGAAGGAAAATAAGGGAATACACTAAGTTAAAACGATTGTAAAATCTTCTAAAAGCTGGTTGCCAAGTGGTTGAAATCCGTTTCTATACAAGGCCAGGAGTTTACAAATTTCCGTGTGAAAAAAAAGTAAGTATTTCAAAATCTGAAACACATAACAAAGAATATCGCAGAAATGGTCAGTTCCACGAAAAAAAAAAAAAACGTATATTACAGAAATTGTGGATTTTAACGTGATCCACATTTTTTTGTGTAGTAAGTTTTTGTCTAACTGTGAGGGTTTACCAGTACGGGTTACTCATTCAGAATAAAGAGGTCTTTATAGGCTATTCTTAGATCATTCAAGATATACATTTTATTTAGCACGTAAGCATTTTTAATATGCGGTACTTTAATTAAAATCGTTAGAGCCATTTTTGAGAAAATACAAATTTTTTCCATGTAAAGTGTAGTTTGGAGTGATAGATTTTTCTCAAAATCTTCGTGTCTTATCCCTGGAAAATAGTTAACTTAAATGCAAAGTTTGGTATTTTACCGACTTTTCGTTTTTGAGTTACCGTGTTTGCAGACGGACACGGACACACACGAACCTTTTTCTGAAAACACTTTTTTTTAACACAGGAGACCCTAAAACGTATTTTCGGTGAACTCTCGCTATGCAATATCTTCTCTATATACTATGTGCATAGTACATGTAGAGAAAGTAATCAGTGATGTAAGATGCGTTTTCGTGTTTCAAAATACCGAGTTCATGGCAGAGATGTTGAGCAAAGATTTCGCCTAACTTTCACTTGTTTCACTATACAAGTAGAAATGTTTACTTTATGTCAAGCAATAAGATGGTGTATCGAAAACCAACTCAACTCTTGTGTTTATAGCGATTCAAGCATCTCTCCGCTATCCACACAAGATGGCAACTAGTCTCTGGCAAATACGAGGGCACTATTTAAATGTTGAGCCTAATAATAAAAAAAATTATTTTTCATTGAAAAGCTCTATTGCCTCTCAAAATATTCTTCTTTATGATCAATACACTTTTGCATGATTTCGAACTGTGTCATACACATCTTCCAATTCCCTTGAGACTCCTACCAAACATGGTTTTTGAGTGTATCAACGGCGTCTTCTGACTACTAAACTCGTTGCCTCACATTTTATTCTTGATGTTCGGGAACAAAAAGAAATCCCTGGGTGCCATTGGGTACGACAGACGAATCATTGGGTGTTCAAATAGTCGGTTGTTAGACGAAATGTGTCACCGCTCGCATTGTCTTGATGACGAACGATATGACCGCACTTGTTTGTTTTTATTATTTCACCGAATATTTCAGGCAAACACATGGTAGTGTACCATTCAGAATTTACCGTTTTACGTTCCTGTAAAGTCATTGGTGTCACATGATCAGTTTTTCTGAGAAAAAAAAACAGGTTACCATTTGTTTCGAAGTGCTTCGAGTACAGACAACTTTTGTTGGATTTGGTTTATCTCGAATTCACCGAATATTTCAGGCAAACATATGGTAGAGTACCATTCTGGATTGACCGTTTTAAGTTTTTATAAAGACACTGGTGTCACACGATCAGTTTTTCTGAGAAAACAAAACAAAACAGGTTACCATTTGTTTCGAAGTGCTTCAATTACGAACAACTTTTGTTGGATTTGGTTCATCTCGAATTCACCGAATATTTAAGGCAAACATATGGTAGTGTACCATTCAGAATTTACCGTTTTACGTTCCTTTAAAGGCATTGATGTCACAGGATCAGTTTTTCTGGAAAAAAAAACCAGGTTACCATTTGTTTCAAAGTGCTTCGAAGAACTTTTGTTGGATTTGGTCGACTGCTGTTTACGTTCCAGCTCATATACATAGATCCTTATTTCTTCACCTCTTACAATCTTATGTAGTGTTTTGAAGCACCACCATTCCATTTCTTGAGATTTTGTATACACCAATCACACGAAAATTCTTTTGAGATTGAATCCAATCAAGTGGGAGCCAACGAGAGCAAAATATTTTTTACAGCTAAATTATCACGCAACATTTTATATATCCTGGTGGAACTAATGTCTGCGTTGCCTCTATCTCACAGTTTGTCATGAAAATCTTACACTATCATTTTAGCACAGTATCAATGTTTTCTGGCACAACATCTGATTTTGGAAGACCACGAATTTCGTCAGTGAACGCACGGCGACCACAATTAAACTCGTTATATCAGCGTTTCACAGTGGCAAAGAATGGAACTTCATCGCCAAATGTTGTAATAAGTTGATTAATGTACTCAGGACTTGATATTCCACGTCTAAAAACATAATAAATCATCGTACGACCATTTTCACGAGTTAATTCCATCTTTCCGGTGGGACACAATCTTCAAGACACTGTAAACAACACAAATAACTCTCCATTAATAAAATATATGAAGCAGATTAGGGTCAGCCATGTAAACATTCCAATGGAAGCACAGGATATCACTTATCAAAATATAAATGGGTGAGTGGTTAGACCGTTCGCCTTCCATCAAGATTCAATCCCAAGCGCCCGCATGTGGGATTCGCTGTGGACGAGCCGCCGTCTGGGGGGGGGGGGGTCACCGGATCCTTCAGTTTCCCCCGCCACTCATTCCACCGATTGCTCCATTCCAACCCCCCTATCTCCAATTTCACTTATATTTCATATCATCCACTTTCTCATGCTCATGTCTAGCTACGAACTAACCTCTCGTAACAGGCTCTCCATTCTGTGGGTTCCCGACAGGCTTCTGACCCCTAGGCATTGGTTTGTAAGGGGGGTGTCATCCTACAAATACGAGGAGGGTAAGCCGATAAGGAAACAAAACGTAAGAGAGAATATTATGCAAAATACAAAGTATATTTATCCGTCGTGGTTAAGCGCAATACTAGAATTGTTGGAAATGAGAAAGCTATCGAATTGCTAAACTGCGTGCCCAAACCAAAATTAAATTCATCTATTCTTTATGTTTAACTTCATACTTAAAATGTTTTATAAAAAAATAAATAGTAGAAAAATTGAAAAACCTCTGGTTAACCAGCTAAAAGAACAACTGGCAAAAAGGTTGCTCTTTGTTAGTTTCACGCATGTCTACAAGATATTTCAGGACAAATTATATTACTACTCAATTTAGTACTGACTTTGAACATTTAAAACTGACGAGCAAAGTTTGCACTTAGTCACCTGATGGTTTTATTTACAAATGTGAAGTATCAGAAGATGCAGTATTCCACTTGCTGTTCCAGAGTTATCGACAATATGTCAGAACATACATTCTACTAAAACATCCTTACCATTGGAAGATCTTTTACAGTCATTTTTTCTGTGGTATAGTGGGTATCATAGTGGGTAGCCACTAAAACCCGAAATAGCATGTTCAAACCTGGCGGAGCATGATGAATTTTTTTACTTTCTCTTCACGTACTATGTACATACTGTATAGAGAAGGTATTGTATTGCACCGAAAAATTCGATACCGAGATTTCACCGGAAATACATGTATTGGGACCCCTTGAATCCAGAAAAAAGATTTTTAGAAAAATGTCCGTGTGTGTGTGTGTGTGTGTGTGTGTGTGTGAGCAGCCTAGCTCAAAAGCGAAAACATCTTCAGTTTGGTGTCGTCCAAGGATGCGACACGAAGATTTTAAAAAATAATCCCCCAACCCCAAACTACCCTTTACATGGAAAACATTTTGAAAATTTTGATATTATTAAAAATGGCTCTAAAATTTGGATTAAAATATCGTATATTATAGATATTTATCTGACAAATAAAATATATATCTTGAATTTTCTGTATATTGCCTCTGAAGACTACTTTGTTCTGGATGGATTTTACAAAATTTTGCATAACTGCTAAACCGTAGGAGATGGACAAAAACTTACCACACAAAACATATAGAGCATGCGTACGTGTGTGCCGAACACGATAACTCAGAAACCAAAAGTCAGTAAAATACCAAACTTGATATTTAATACAGTATCTTCCAATAATGAAGACTAAGATTTTGAGGAATTAGGAATTTTTTATTATTTCCGGCGAAATCTCCACATCGAATTTTGGGTGGAATACAATACCTACTCTATCTACTATGTGCATTGTTTATACATGCTAGAGAAAGTTTGTTCTATTCGCGTGATTCTCTACATCTCTGCAATAAATTATTATTAAAAGCTTTATTGTTATGCTTCTTTTTACTTCATGATAATCGAGAAAAAATTAGCAGAAATAGTCTCCATGCAAGTAGAAGGGAAATATGTGAGTAGCATAGTCTAAAGTATTAGTCAAAAGCCGGTTGCTATGTGACTGAAGTACCTTTGCTTTTATGGATAGTTGACAAATTGCCGTATGAGAAAAGTATAAGATTTTTAAAGCTGAAAAAAAAAATCCCAAAAACGATCCACTCCACACAAAAAAAAAAAAAAAAAAATGTATATAACATAAATTTCGCATTTTAAACGCTACATTTTCTGTTAAGTAAGTTTTGTCTATCCCTTACGGTTTACCATTTACACAAAATTCCGTAAAATTCATCCAGAATAAAGTAGTCTTCAGAGGTTCTTTCCAGAAAATTCAAGATATACATTTTATTTGTCAGGTAAATATCTAGAATATACGACACTTTAATCAAAATCCTTAGAGGCAATTTTGAAAAACAGAAAAAATTCCAAACTTTTTCCATGTAAAGATTAGTTGGGGTGTGGGATAACTGGAAGATAACTGTACAAGTTTGGTATTTAGCGGACTTTTCATTTTTAAGTTATGCTGGCCGCAGACACACACAATCACACACACGGACCTTTTTCCAAAAATGCTTTTTGTGGATTCAGGGGGGGATCCAAAACATATATTTCCCGTGAAATCTCGGTATCGAATTTTTGGGTGCATTACAATACCTCTCTGTACACTATGTACATAGTAGGTGTAGAGAAAGTAAAAATGGAAAGGTAATGCGAAAGAAAGAAAAACAGAGTTTAAAATTAAGATGCCAAAATAAGCTTAAAACTGCCAATAATCTTAAAGTTGTTTAAAAACAATATATTCCATTCTGTCCATCAAATTCGCTCCTCTGCAAAATTATTGCGACTTGTGAATAGTTTGTTTACTCCTATGTGTACTTCTCTGAACATAATTATACAGGAACGCCTGAGCTTACAGGATTTTAATAGACTTTCCCATGATTAAAATAACCACATTGCTACAAAATCTTTACAGAACTAAAGTAAAAACCATGTTCTATATTTTAATAATATTAAAATCAACTGTTATGATTTATAGTAGTTTCGCTCTTATTTTAACCTATAATATTCTAAAGGGAGGTTTGGGAGCACTAAGCTCAAGATTATCATGATATTGTTATTATTTAATTATCAAGTATTGTAACCAAAATGCAATTTAATTGTACTGCATCAGATTGGTTGTACTGTTATTTTAAATCATAACTATTCTTGCTTATTATAAGCTAATGTCTATAATAGTGTTTGGAATGAACACTTTTCTTTCTTTCTACACCTTGAAGTACAAGCATCCTAGTATCGAAAATGGTTTCTTTGAATAAGGTTCATGATATATAACGTTTACATGTATTCTTTTGTACTGTATAAATAAAAAATCAGATGTGTTCCATTCACATACTTTCTCTACATCTCTGTAACAAATTGTTGTTAAAAAGCTTATGCTTCTATTTACCTCATGCTAATCAAACAAAAAATTAGCAGAAATAGTTTTATTACTTGCTACCTTGTAAGTAAAAGCAAAATAAGGGAAATCATAGGTTAAACTAATAGTCAAAAGCTGGTTGTATGGATAGGAGTTGACAAATTCCTGTATGAGAAGTTTTTCAAAACTGAAACCAAAAACAACGAATACCTTAAAAATGATCACCTCCACGAAAAAAATGTATTAACATAACTTGTTTGTTTTAATATGTTCTACATTTTCTGTGGAGTAAGTTTTTATCCATCTCTAACGGTTTAGCAGATATGCAACATTTTGTAAAATTCATTCAGGGTCTTTAGAGGCTATTCCCAGAAAATTCAAGATATACATTTTATTTGTCAGGTAAATAGCTGTAATATACGATATTTTAATTAAAATCGTTAGGACCATTTTTTAGAAAATCAAAATGTTCGAAAAAAGTTCATGTAAAGGGTATTTGGGGTTGGGGGGATTTTCTTAAAAATCCCCGTGTCGCATCCTTGGAAGATACCAAACCTAAATACCAAATTTGGTTCTTAGCAGACTTTTCGTTTTTGAGCTATGCTGTCCAGTCACACAGACAGGCAGACACACACACAGACACACGCACACACACGCACATGACCTTTTTGTAAAAATGCATTTTTTGGATTCAGGAGAACCCAAAACGTGTATTTCCGGTGAAATCTCGGTATCGAATTTTTGGGTGGAATACAATACCTTCTCTATACACTATGTAAATAGTTCGTTTAGAGAAAGTAAAAATTCAGCTGGTATTGTTTTCGCCTCAATGAACAATAAACTATTAGTCATGTTTCGCCTTGCTGTGAGGAATGAAGTCATTGCGCAGAGCGAATGAAAATAATCAGCCTTTGTCCTAAACCTTTATTATGAATCCATGATGGAGAGCAATAAGCTAATTGTAGATGACGCCAAACTCCAGTACCAAAATGTGATGTGTATCTTACACATGACTTTCTCTAGCTGTACCTCAAACAAACGTTTCTTAATATGGATAGTTCTTTTATCTACATAACGCTAGATAAACATTAGCAGAAGTAGTCCTATTACTTGCTTCCTTGTAAGTAGAAAGTAAACAAGGGAATACACTAGACTAACCCGATAGTCAAACCTTTTAAAAGCGGTCACTATATGGAATTCTGTTCTCTTTGCTTGGCAGGACTAAACAAAAGAGACAAAAAGAGTGGTAAGTGTCCGCTGGAGATAAGTTTAAATAATCTAATACTGATACCAACAACACTGTTTAACAGTTGATTCTGCAAACATGTTTGACATAAATTGTGTGTTTTAGCGAAATCTGCATTTTTGTAGTAAGTTTGTGTCAATTTATTACGGTTTACCAGTTGTACAAAAGCTATACAAAATTCATCCATAATGAATAGTTCTCCAGAGGCTATTCCCAGAAAATTCAAAATGTACATTTCATTCTTAATAAAAATGTATTAAGCGCATGGTATTTAAATCAAAACCGTTAGAACCATTTCTGAGAAAATCAAACTTTTTTTTTAAAATTGTCCATATAAAAGTAGTTTGGGATGGAAGGATTTTCCAGAAAATATTTGGAAAATACTGAACTTATATACCAAATTTTATATATAACCGACATTTCGTTTTTAGTTATACTTATTATTATTATACTTATTAGTATATTTATTATTATACTTATTATTATTATTATTATTATACTTATTGTTATTGTACTTATTATTATACTTATTATTATTATTATTATTATATTTATTATACTTATTATTAATGTACTTATTATTATACTTATTATTATTATTATTATTATTATTATTATTATTATTATTATTATTATTATTATTATTATTATTATCATTATTATTATTGTACTTATTATTATTGTTA
Organism: Hymenopus coronatus; assembly: GCA_030762935.1. Classification (NCBI taxonomy): domain Eukaryota; kingdom Metazoa; phylum Arthropoda; class Insecta; order Mantodea; family Hymenopodidae; genus Hymenopus; species Hymenopus coronatus. Next base: position 124,268,226 of record CM060898.1, read on the forward strand.
TTATAGTTATTATACTTATTATTATTTTTATTATTTTTATTTTTATTGTTTTTATTTTTATTATTTTTATTTTTATTGTTTTTATTTTTATTATTATATTATTATTTTTATTATTATTATTATTACTTTTATTATTATTACTATTATTATTATTATTTTTATTATTATTTTATTATTATTATTATTATTTTTATTATTATTATTTTCATTATTATTATCATTATTATTATCATTATTATTTTTATCATTATTATTTATATTATTATTATTTTATCAGTATTATTTTTATTATTATTATTTTTATTATTATTATTATTTTTATTATTATTAATATTATTTTTATTATTATTATTAATATTGTTTTTATTATTATTATTATTATTATTATTATTAATTATTATTATTTTATTATTATTATTTTTTATTATTATTATTTTGATTATTATGTTTATTATTATTGTTTTATTATTATTATTATTATTATTTTATTATTATTATTATTATTATTATTCTTTTTATTATTATTATTATTGTTATTATTTTAATTAATATTAATATTATTATTATTATTATTATTATTATTTATTTCTATATTTAGAGTACCATAAAATATATACCTATTTCGGGTGAAATCTCGATATCGAATTATTAGGTGGGTTACAATATGTTCTCTATCTTCTATGTATATGCTAGAACAACTAATAGGCTTGCACCCTTTTTCATCCCGCTACCCAGTTTCATACACGTTCTCCTATGATTAAGTATTTCGGCCGCTTTAATTACTATGCAACTGCGTCGAACTTCCCCATGGGGTGTCCTTGAAGTCTAGTCAGTCACCTTTCTTTTTTAATTACTCAGAAACGAAACATCATACAACTTTCGTTTATATGTCATATGAAAGAGGATCTTAAATAGTTTTGTTTTTATTTACAGGTAATGTTCGTAGTTTTCAGATTCGCCGCAGTTGGCGTATTTTAAAGATGGCGACTTGTGCATTTCTTTCTGGGAGTTCGACAACAAGAGTGCTTCAGATGTGCATCGGATGTTTAGGACAAAGTATCTCAATAAAGAAGCCCCAAGCAGGAAGTTCATTTATGCCCGACATGATACATCTGTTACTACTGGTTGCCTGTGTCCTAAGAAAAGGAGTGGCCATCCTTCAGTGAGTGAGGAGACCCTGAATCGAGTGAGAGAGAGTCCTTCACAAGAAGCCTGAAAAAGTCTGTCCGTAGAGCTTCCCGCGAGCTACAAATACCATGTATGACAGTTTGGAAAAATATTACATTAGAGACTGCATATGAAGCTGTATAAATTGCAGCTCTTGCATCAATTGAAAACAACCGACGAACAACTGCAATATGAGTTTTGTATCCGAGTGCAACAACCCGTGGAAGAGGCTGAGACCTTCCTGGATCGCATCATGTTTATTGATGAAGCAACTTTCCACACAACTGGAAGAGTCAACATATGGGGTACTCAGAATCGTTGCGAATTCGCGGAATACGAGCGTGATTCACACTCCATTCTGCGGAGTTCATTGCGGAAACTTTATGGACCATTCTTCTTCACAGAGAAGACTATAACAAGTCATACGTGCCTGGATAAGGTATAGCAGTGTTGTTCCCAAAAATGCACGAAGATTCCGATTATTTCTTGATCCAGCAGGATGGGACCACACCCCATTATCATCATGACGTTCGTAATTTCCTAAACAAAGAATTTCCTCAACGCTGAATAGAACGAGCAGGGAATAATGATAACTGTTTGGAGAAGTGCCCTCCCAGATTTCCAACTTTCCGCCTGAGAAAAGTTTAATTTTAATCTGAAACAAATAACAAGAAATATCTCAGAAATGGCCAATTCCACAAAAAAGCGTATATGGCATAAATTGTGTGTTTTAACGCGATCTATATTTTTTAGTAGTATTTGTCTATCTCTTACGGTTTACCAGTTACGCAAAATTCGGCAAAATGTATTCACAATAAAGAGTTCTTTCAGAGGTTATTTCCAGAAAATTTGAGATATACTTTTTAAATTCCATATAAATATCCTTAATATACGATGTTTTAATCAACATTCTTAGAGCCATTCTTCCATATAAAGGGTAGCGTGGGGTAGGGATATTTTCTCAAAATCTTTGTTTCGCATCCCTGGAAGATACTAAACTTATACCAAGTTTGATATTTCCCCGTCTTTTTGTTTTTGAGATGTGTTCACAGACACAAGGACTCACACGGACCTTTTTCTAAACATACTTTTTTTGGATACAGGGGACCCTAAAATAACTATTTCCGGTGAAATCTCGGTATCAAATTTTGGGTGGAATGTAATACCTTCTCTGTACACTATGTACACAGTACGTTTAGAGAAAGTAAAAACTGGCGAGCAAAAAAAAAAAAAGGGATTCCTAATGTATACACTAAGTTTTGTGAAAACAATACTCTCAGTTTAAAGGCCGAATTCTCTGCATACAATGTGCAAAACTTTGGAATTACGGAGGTGTGACATCTTGTGCAAGCACCTTCATCTTTTGAACAAGTGACAGCCGAAAATGCAGTGACTGTGTATCACAACTTGCTCGGGAAGAACAAACAAAGTGAAATTTGGAGGAAATGGTCGTTTACCAACCAAACCATGGTGGCATTATAACACGTGAGGGACAAGGGCTGCTTGTTTACGCAGTGACGTCACATTGTTTGCAGGAACAAGCCTAGGAGATTGCTAGCGATAGTGACGACAGCAATAACAGTTGTAAAGCGAAATCTGAATACTTTGTTTATCTACAGCAGATCTATTGTTGCATACATTAGGAAGCATAAACATAATAATTCTCTATTTTAAGAAAACATGGCTAAATTTGAGGCAGTATTTATAGCCTATCCTTAAAATCTGCCGACATTTTGTGAATTTTGTGTCGTTTTTGTTATATGTGATGTTCAAATGTTTTTGATCTATTTTATTATGATGTTGAAATCGCTGGGCGCAAATGTTTATTATTCCTTGTGCTTTCGTCGCGTATAAGCGTTTTGATTTTCTCTACGTGTTTTTGTTTTCCAACAATAAGAATCATCGTTACGTGTTGATTTCCTTGGTTGTGAAGCCAGTTATTATAAAAAGAGGTTTTCAAAAGCATGAAAAATGTCACTTGGAGGCCATTAGCGAGAATAAGCGTATATTAATGTATGCGCGTGGAATTATATGCGCACAAATATTTGCAGCGGAATTGCTGAGTAATTTTCGCTCTCCCGTATTAAAAAATCTGATGTGTAGCATTCACATGACTTTCTCTACATCTCTGTAACACATTATTGTTAAAAAGCTTATGCCTCTATTTACTTCATACTACTCGAGAACAAATTAGCAGAAATAGTCTTATTACTTGTTTCCTTGTAAGTAGAAGCGAAATAAGGGAGTACCATAAGTTAAAGTGATAGTCAAAAGCTGGTTGCTCATATGACTCGTATCTTGAAGGAGTGGGAACAGTTCCCTCTTCAGAATGGCTCTCCTGGGCAAGTCACTGCAGCATGGCATTATATTAAAGAAATGTGGCTGTCCATAAGTGAATGCTAAAATTCTCAAAACAAAACAAAAACTGTTGATGTGACGTACGTGTGCATTACTTCACAAAGTTGCAAAACATGTTTGCATTTTGTCATTTTACATTTCGTACTGAATAACGGATTGTCTACATGTTTTATTACACATTTCTTAGAGTTAATTAGTATCTGTGAGCAGTGAAAGTGGATAGCTATTTCTTTCCCTGCCAACGCAGGTACGCGGTTTCACAGTTGTGCTGCATATGAGCACAGCTTAGCATCACGTCATGTGTGCACATGCGCCGTGCTCGTTTGTTTACATACATACATGCATACACACACTGCAGCGGTAACTTATACGGTTCCCGGGTTCGTATCCCACGTAAAGGTTTTGGATATTTAGGAATGGCGTCGAGATGTGAATGCCCTAGCTCAGGATTTTGTTAGCATGAAATCTTTCTCAGGTGTGGTAAGACACAAGGGATTTTCTTCGAGTTCCAAATTATTATCGAACTCATTTATTTATCTTGTTCCGCCTATTCTGCCTCCTAAATTTTCCCCTTTTCAACCACGCCTTATGCGACCGCGCCTATCATACCTTATTGCTTTTGACCGTCTGTTGGTGCATCAAATAAACAGTTTCTCTCGCGGCCGTATGTAGTCCGTTCATTTCTACCGCGGGCTCAGCTAACAAGCTTATCTCCGCCGATGTTCCATGCCTAGAGCAAAAAAAGTGTCGCTTGACCGGCAAAAAAATCGTTTCTGTTTTCCTTGTTATGTCCACCCTCGGCAGTGTAACCTCACCCCTTCAGTTCAATGTTCTTCCCTTAACGGTACCATCCTACCTAGGAGGGCCTTCTTGGACGTGTCATACAATATTTCTTTCCTAACCATTTTTACTTTCTCTATCCTCACTATGTACATAGTGAATAGAGAATGTATTGCACTCCACCAAAAAAATCGATACCGAAATTTCACCGGAAATATATGTTTTAGGGTCCCCTGTATCCAAAAAAATTATTTTCAGAAAAAGGTCCGTGTGTGTGTGTCCGTGTGTCCGTGTGTCTGTGAACATGATAACTCAAAAACGAATAATCGGTAAAATACCAAACTTGGTATTTAAGTTTAGTATCTTCCAGGGATGTGACACGAAGATTTTGACAAAAATCCTCCCACCCCAAACTACCCTTTACATGGAACTTTTTTCGAAAATTTCGATTTTCTCAAAAATGGCTCTAACGATTTTGATTAGAATTTCGTATATTAAAGTTATTTACCTGACAAATAAAATGTATATTTTGAATTTTCTAGGAATAGCCTCTGAAGACTACTTTATTCTGGATGAATTTTTCATAATTACTAAACCGTAACAGATGGACAAAAACTTAACACACAAAAAATGTAGAGTACATTAAAACACACAATTTATGTTACATACATTTTTTTCGTGCAGTTGATCGTTTTTGAGATATTCCTTTTTCTTGGTTTTAGCTTTGAACAACTTATACTTTTCTCATACAGGAATTTGTCAACTCCTGTCCATACAAACAAAGGAACATCAGTCACAAAGCAACCAGCTTTTGGCTTTCACTTTAACCTATGGTACTCCCTTATTTCGGTCCTACTTACAATAAAGCAAGAAATAAGACTATTTCTGCTATTTTTTTCTGATGAGCATACAGTAAATAAAACTATGAGATTTTTAAGAATGATTTGTTGCATGGATATAGAGAAAGTCAGGTGAATGGTACACATCAGAGTTTTTAATCTTGGTATAATTTATATAATTCATATTATAATTTATATCTCCCTTTTAGATAACTTTTAACTCCATAACACTACATGTACTGTCTCAACACACACACACACACACACACACACACACACACACAGATATAAACAATGTCCCAGAATTCGACACCGCACAAATTGAGGAGATTGTAGAGGGGACCAAGATAAACAAATTAAGATAAGGAATCTGTGTGCTGTGGGTTCTAAATACTCTTCTACAGCAAAACATATTTTAAGGGTTGGCACGGAAGTGCTCAAACCACAATGGACCGTGACGCTAACGGAGAGTGTTGACATGTTGGCATTGGTAAGCGTGTCAGCTTATGGTTAAATGTTGCAAAAGTTAAAGGTTCAAGCCTTCTTATGTACTTTATTACTTTCTCTACACGTACTATGTACATCGTGTATAGAGATGGTATTGCATTCCACCCAAAAATTCGATACCGAAATTTACCGTAAGTAGAAGTCTTAGGGTCCCCTGTATCCGAAAAAAATCATTTCTAGGAAAAGGTACTTCTCAAATCAAGTAGCTCCTCAATTGGCTCCCCAGGGACCTCACGAGGCTGAGTGCACCCCGGACCAGGTCTCCCAGAGGGTGAAAATTCGCCACGTCAGTACCGGGAATTGACCCAGATCTCCCGCTTAACAAGTAAGGAGACGACCAGCAAAATAAGCACCTACATAAAAATAATTAAGAAGTATTCAGCTATTTGGTCTGTACAGTAAGGCAAATAGAAAGACATTTCGAGAAATAATACAATATCCGAAGCACAAAATACTACCGGTAATCAGCGCCACTGTGCGATTTAAAGTCCTGCAACATTCCTTCACAGTTTGTACCTACGAAGAAATGAACCTTGAACCCTGTCAAAAATTCCAAAAGTGTTGTGAATCTCACCACAAGCAGGTAAAGTTCGTGTCAGTAATTGTTCATTTGATTCAACGGGCATGTGGTGAGCGAAGCTCCTAAGCATGGACAATGGTACCAGCTTGGATTACCTTTGGATTTTACTTTGTGTGATCTACATTTCGCAGTTCATTGAAACAATTTATTTCCTTACACATAACGTGTGTACGTATACAATGTGATAGGAATGTTTAGCAATCCATGGTTCCCATTAGACAAGACTTTCACAAGCATAGTCTCGCAGAGCCACGGTAGCTCAAATGGTTAAAACGGCAGTATCTACATACCGATAAACTCAAACTACACTTGCTGGAATCTATGCAATTATCAAGTTTTTTATTCCACCCCAGAAACATAGTTCAGGTACTACCTTTCAAATTACAAATTACATAATGTTTTCAACAAATCGAATTGTTTTACTAATCTAGGCAGGTTATTTGACAATTACTGCACTTAATATTGAACGCTACGCAGACATTCACAGTATTTTGAAAGTAATTTGTAAGCTCAAATTGTGTACCTCTTTGTGAAAAACAAGAAAATTAAGAAATAAAACTAAATAAATCTGATGTGTGCCATTCACATGATTTTCTCTACATCGTTGTAACAAATTATTAACAAAAAGCTTATTCTTCCATCTACATCGGTTATTCTTTATCTACATTAGCAGAAATTGTCCTTATTACTTGGTCCCATGCAAGTAGAAGGGAAAATGTCTAATGTGTTCTATTCACATGATGTCCTCTAACGGTTCGGCAAACATATCTTTTATTCAAAATACTAATCTGTTATCTTCATCATAAGTAAAGCTATAATAACTATGTGCAACACTTGAAACTGTAATCTCTTTGAAAGTCAGAAGTAAACAAATGAAAAACGAGAAGAAATATGTATTCCCGATTGAGAAAAGTTTAAAGATTACCGAGTCCAATAATTCGCAATTTCTCGAAAACAGTTAACTACAAAAAAAAAAAAAAAAAAAAAAAATGCACATAACATAAATTGTGCGTTTTAATGAGATCTGCATTTTTGTGCAGTAAGTTCCTGTATATTTCTTATCGTTTGCCACTTATACAAAATTCATCCAGAATGAAGAAGTCTTCAGAGGCTATTCCCAGAAAACCCAAAATATGCATTTCGTTTGTCAAAAAAAATATCCTAAACATAATGTACTTTCATCAAAATCGTTAAGTCATTTTTGAGAAAATAAAATGTCCGAAGACGTTCAATGTAAAGGGAAGTTTGGGGTGGGTGGAAATCCTGAAAATCTTCGTGTCGCCTGAACTTAAATATCAGTTAGGTATTTAATGGACTTTTCGTTTTTGAGATATACTGCTCACAGACACACAAAGAAAGACAGACACACACACGGACATGTTTCTAAAAATGCTTTTTTTGGGTTCAGGGGGTCTCAAAATATATATTTCCCGTGAAATCTCGGTATCGAATTTTTGGGTGCAATACAATAGCTTCTCCATACGCTATGAATATAGAACGCGCAGAGAAAGTAAACATGGAAGCTTCAAAGAGTGGTGCGAACTTTGTATCATGTGATTCGATTACCAGCGCTACACCCACCAATGTTATATGATCTAAAATCTACCTAACTGTTAACAGTGGCATGCACACCCTCAAAGAACAGGCAATTTTGCCAAAGTTGCGAGCCTAATCATATTAAATATGGTATTGTTTGTGCATTCCTTCCAATAATGGTATTATTATCATTATCATCATTATGAAATACATTAGTTCTCAACTATTATTACCTGCTTCTCATCATAATTAGGACAAAAAAGAGCTGCAGCACTCCAAGGAGTATCGAAAGATTCGATACAAAGGATTCTGAAGGAACGAAAATGGCATCCCTTTAAGCTACACCTACACCAACAGCTGTATGGAAACGATTTCCAAAATCGGGTATCGTTCTGCAGAAGTCTTTTGAATAAAGAACACTTAAATCCAATTTCATCGGGAAGATGTTATGGCGAGATGACTGTTATTTCACCAATGAGTCAACTGTAAATAGACATAATCTACATACTGGGCTCATGAAAAACCTCGCTGGTTACGGCCACATCAGATGCAAGCGCACTGGGTTGTTAACGTATCGTGCGGCATTCTAGGAGACCACATCACATGCAAGCGCACTGGGTTGTTAACGGATCGTGTGGCATTCTAGGAGACCACATCACATGCAAGCGCACTGGGTTGTTAACGTATCGTGCGGCATTCTAGGAGACCACACCACATGCAAGCGCACTGGGTTGTTAACGTATCGTGCGGAATTCTAGAAGACCACATCATTGGACCAGTTTACTTGGCTCCAAGACTAACTGGTCAGCTGTATTTGCCATTCCTACAGAATGAGCTGAATCTACAGCATTTTACAGAGAACATCCCAGTTCAGTAAGCTGTGAGGCACTGGCACCCCATTATTGTAAAGGGATGAGAGAGACCTTGTACGGGAGATACATCGTGGTGGTTACATTCGATTGTCAGCGAGATCGCCTGATTTAACTCCCTTGGATTTTTTCTTATGGGGATATATCAAAGCCAGGGTTTGCGAAACGGAACCGAAAAATCAAGGTGTGTTAAAATATGAATTGAAAAGTTAATCTGTTCAGTACCTGCAGAAATGTTAAGAGGTGTCCATGCTAATACTGAGAGCTGCTTACATCAATGCTTTCAACAAGGCGGATATGCGTTTGATTATTTGTATAGTGAGTAATGCAATTATAAAGATATGTAAATCAATAACCTTGGTTTAAAGGAACATAAATTAATTATATTCATTATTCTTTATTACAATCAAGGATATAAAGCACTTATTTAATCCTACTAATTCTGAAGCACAGATTGTTACATTATGTGTTGTTGATAAATTAGCTGTCTGATATTAATATGCCTTGAAATGCATCATTAATATGCTTTGGTCCATGTGCCTGTTGGTTTGCTCAGGGACAATCATTCTTCTACATAGAAGCGTTTCTTGAGCCCAGAATCGAACACGGCACTCCAACACAGTGAGAAAATGCTCCGGCAACGAATTATGAGAACAGTTATAGTAGTAAAGAGTTAGTTTTCAGGTTCTGGTCTTACGCTCAGCAAGGTTTCCTCTCTGTTGGTATCGCGTCCCCTTTACTGACATGCTTAGGCAAACCTTTCGGCGTCCGCATTACCCGGAGTAACTAACTTCAGCGAAGGACGGCGTGTGTGGGCCACCACATACACACACACACACACACACACACACACTTTGTTAACAACGCTGTCAACTGCCACGACGGAATCAACGCCACCGGAATTTTGTCCCGCAGTTTTTACTTTCTCTATACGTAGTGTATAGAGAAGGTATTGTATTCTACCCAAAAGTTCGTACCGAGAGTTTACTGTAAATAGATATTTTAGGGTTCCCTGTATCCAAAAAAAGCATTTTTAGAGAAAGGTCCGTGTGTATCAGTGTGTCCCTGTGTATGTAAACACGATAACTCAAACAAAAAAAACGAGTCCTTACTTGATATATCTGTTTAGTATCTTCCAAGGACGTGACGCAAATATTTTGAGGAAAATTCATCCATCCCAAACTACTCTTTAAATGGAAAAAATTTCGAAAATTTCGATTTTCTCAAAAATGGCACTAACAACTTTTATTAAAATACCGTATATTAAACATATTCACACGACAAATAAAATATGTGTCATGAATTTTCTGGGCATAGCCTCTGAAGACGTCTTTATTTTGGATGGATTTTGTTGGATAGTGCATTACTAGTAAACCGTAAATAATAGACAAAAACATATTACACAAAATACGTAGATGTCGTTGAAACACACAATTTAGGTCATATAATTTTTTTCGTGGAGTTGACCATTTTGAGATATTCCTTGTTATTGGTTTCAATTTTAATTTACTTAAACTTTTCACATACGGAAATTTTCCAACTTCTGAGAATGCAAAGAAATGGATTTCGTCCACATGGCAACCAGCTTTTAAAAGAGTTGACTATCATTTTAGTTTAGTATATTCCATTATTTTCCTTCTATTTAGAAGAAAGCAGTTCTACTAATATTAATCTCGATTAGTATGAATAGAAGAAGATCTTTTTAACAATAATTTATTACAGAAATGTAAAGAATGTCACGTGAAAGGCAGTTATCTACTGACATAAGGTTGTCGCTTTTAAGCACACTAAAGCCATCGGTTTGGTATTTGTTTGAACCGGCGATCTTGAGTTCAGAAGACCACCACCTAAGCAACTGAGCTACACAGACTGACCCGGTGAAGTAGGATGTACAGATAATAATTATGTAGAGGAATGTGAGTCTTTTTATGTGCGCAAGTGTACATGATAGACAAAGCAAAAAAGCGAGTTAAGGCTGCAGGGCACAGTAGAGCCTGAGTCAACGGTAAATGTAGGCAGCATATTGGCTAGATAAATAAGGAGTAAACCGAGAGAAAGAACATAGAATACAAATAACAGGAAGGAAGGCATTTCTCAATGGAACGCAGGGCAGAGAAGATGTAATACTACAGAAAGAAAATAGGAAAAGGAAAATAGCAACGGAAGGGGATGCTACTGGAACTGTTTTCAAGTGTATGCCCCAGGAAACCGCTTTGTCTCTGCTGCAGTTCCGATCATGAGAACAAAAATACAGGGCGTCCAACATTACCATATAACGGTTCCGATTGAGGCTGCAACAAACAAAGAAGTTGCCATAGTCGGTGTCGGAACAGGCCCAATAATCATCATGACGATAATAAGTTTTATCCCGTATTAGATAACTTAACCCACCTACCACATTTTTACTTTCTCTATACGTACTATGTACATAGTACATACAGAAGGTATTGCATTCCACCCAAAAATTTGATACCCAGATTCACGTGAAATACATGTTTTGGGTCTCCCTGAATCTAAAAAAAAAAACTGTTTTGGAAAAAGGTACGTGTGTGTGTCTGTGGACAGTATAGCTCAAAAACGAAAAGTTCGTTAAATACTAAACCTGGTATCTTCAAAGGATGCGACACGAAGATTTTTAAGAAAATCCCAACTACGCTTTACATGGAAAAATGTTCAAAAGTTTTGATTTTCTCAAAAATGGCTTTAACCATTTTATTAAAGATATTTACTTGACAAATAAAACGTATATCTTGAATTTTTTGGGAATAGCTTCCAAAGACTACTTTATTCTGAATGAATTTTACGGAATTTTGCATACCTAGGAAACCGTAAGAGACAGGCAAAAGCTGACTTAATAAAAACTGTAGAGCTCGTTAAAACACTCAATTTATATTATATATATTTTTTTTTCGTGGAGTTGATCGTTTTTGAGATATTCCTTGTTACTGGTTTCAGCTTTAAAAAACTTATTTTTCTCATACGGCAATTTGTCAACTCCGGTCCATACAAACAAAGGAACTTCAGTCACATAGCTACCAGCTTTGACTAATACTTCAGCCTATGCTATTCCCTTTGTTTCCTTCTACTTGCATGAAAGCAAGTAATAAGACTATTTCTGGTAATTTTTTCTGGATTAGCATGAAGTAAAAAGAAGCATAAGCTTTTTAACAATTATTTGTTGCAGAGATGCAGAGAACGTCATGTGAATGGAACACACCAGATTTTTATAATGTGTTTCATTTACATTACTTTCTGTAGCCAATGCTATTACTTTCTCTATTGGACACTAAAATAAACAGAGGCGGAATTACGTTCCAACTCAATTTTCGTTGTCGAGATATCACCGAATTACATATTTGGGGGCTCCTACAGACAAAAGCTTTTACAAAAATCTGATATGTCCTACCAACATGACTTTCTTTACCTGTTCTATTCTATAAAGCAATTATTCTTACAAAAGATTGCTCTTTATTGATGCTAGTTGAAGCAAATTTGAGCAGAAATGGTCTTATTATTTGCTTTCTTGTAAGGAGAATGAAAATAAGGGAATATTGTAGGCTAAAGTGATAGTAAAATCTTGTAAAACGTTGTTACTATTTGAACAATTGAAGAAGGGTTTTCTTTGAATAGCAGGAAGTAAACCAAAGGAGAGACTAAACGAAAGAGAATTTCCCATTTGAGAAAAGTTTAAGTAATTTCAAAGCGAAAACGAAAAAGGTATATCTCAAGAACGGTTAATTCTACAAAAAATACATAAGTTACAAACTGAGGACTTTAACCATATATGGGGATTTTTCGGAAAATCTTGGTGTCATATCTTTGGAAGATTCTGGATTAAAGTAATTGTGGTGTGACCTTTTTCCGATAACCTGTTGGCTTTTCCTCCAATTCTACTCAGAGTTTTGTGGTCGAATACGCACGTATGGTCTCACGCATATGGATTTCATTTTTTTTATATTTTTATTTCTTTCTCTACGCGTACTATGTAAATTATATATAGAGAGAAGGTATTGTGTTGCCTCTAAAGATACTAAGACTTCATCGGAATATATGTTTTGGGTTCTCCTAAATCCAAAACAAGCAGTTTTAGAAAAAGATCCTCTGTGTGTAGGTGTGTGTGCGTGTGGGTGTGTGGACATCATCAAAACTCAAAGACCATTAACATCTTCCAAGGATGTGACACGAAGATTTTCAAGAAAATCCCCCCACCCCCAGCTACACTTTACATGCAACTTTTTCCGAAAATTTTGATTTTCTTAAAAATGGCTCTAACGACTTTGATTAAAATGGCAAATATTAAAAGATATTTACCTTGACGCAGGATTTAAGTAAATCAAGTCAACAGAAAATGGAACAATATGGCCCTAAAAGAATGTTATAAAATAATAAAACATATTGTTTCGCAATGTAAGTCAAAGGATTTTATGTATAAAAACGGGAGCGTGACGTCATCGCCTCACGGTACGCACGAATATAGCGTTAAATGGCGTACCTTTACAAAAATAATAGCCAAAGATATGTAACGAATACAACACATTATATTGTATAATGTATAGAAAAGAAATGGTATTTAGGAAAGCATACTTATTATAAAACATAGCTAAAAACACTAATATGAGAGAAGAAGAAGAATCATAAAATTGAACGAAATAGCGGATGCCATAAATTGTTTACACCGGCAACAAAGCATAGGAACAACATTAAAACAAATATGTATTTAAGAAATGTTAGCTATTTAAAAGAACATTTTCATGTAAATTACACAAAGGCATTGATTTTAAATTATTAGGAATGTATAAAAAATGTATTATAAATTTTTATTTCAGGAAATGTAGACTGGAAAATCTGCCGTTCACGTGGAGACGGACAGATTACAATGTATAAAGCATTGATCTTCAACTATTGTATATATGTAAACATTTTAATAAGTTTCCGGTACGCAGTCAATGAGATTGACGCCAGGGATACGGACGCCAAGAGACAATCTCGCCAATCGAGACCTCTTATACGGTTATTAAGTGAGAAATCTAGTATTGTATTATTTATCAAGAAGATATTGATTGCAAGTACACATTATATTGCATATATGTGGCACAGTTTTATAAAAAGAGGATTGTGTTCTAATAGCGTGCCTTAATTTATCACATTGTTCAAAAAGTTAACAAATAAAAGTTCATATATATCAAGAAGCCTTTTTAAATTAAATTTATTTATTAATTACATCCTACCATCCAAGCATGGAAGTTAAGATTCTCGTACTCACCGACTGAAGCAAGCTGAATAAATAGAAAACGTGGCCAAGCTGTGCACAATAAGTAATTCGCTGCCGATAATAACCTTAACTGCTCTAACAATTAAGTCTGGCGCAACTAGCTAGTTACAGTTTCGCCAACAGTAAGAGTTACCAACTTCTTATAAAGCGGCAAATTCAACCCCGTTAAATATGTTTAAAATACCACAGCACAGCAACCAGCAGCCCTGAGAACCACCAACTACAACTTACACAGCAGAGCAGTTCATCCACCATCCATCCTTCTCTTTTAAAATCCGCCCCAACCTGACAAATAAAATGCATATCTGGAATTTTCTGGGAAAAGCTTCTGAAGACTTTATTCTGGATGCATTTTACGAAATTTTGTATAACTGTAAATCGGAATAGATAGAGAAAAATCTACGTAATAGAAAATATACACACAATATATGTTATATACATTTTTTCGTGGAGTGGGTCGTTTTTGAGATATTCCTTGTTATTGGTTTCAGCTTTAAAAAGCTTATACTTTTCTCATACAGGAATTTTTCAACTCCTGTCCATAGAAACAAAGCACTTTCAATAACCTAGCAACCAGCTTTTAAGTAATTCTTTAGTCTCTGCTACTTCCTTATTTCCCTTCTACTTGCATGGTAGCAAGTAACAAGACTATTTTTCCTAATTTTTTCTCGATTAGCATGAAGTAAAAAGAAGCATAAGCTTTTTAACAATAATTTATTGCAGATGTGTAGAGAAAGTCATGTGAATGGAACACATATTTTTTATATTGTTATTGCTTTCTTTATGGACTATGTTCATTATGTATAGAGAAGGTATTGTAATGCACCTAAAAATTCGAATACGAGAGTTCGCCGGAAATACATGTTTTGTGTCTCCCTGAATCCAAGAAAGAAACATTTTTTGAAAGAGGTCCGTCTGTGTGTCCATGTGTCCGTGAACATAACTCTAAAAAGAAAAGTTGATAAAATGCCATCCTTGGTATTTAAGCTTAGTATCTTCTGAGGATGCGATACGAGGATTTTTAGGAAGATCCCCCCTCTCCAAACTTTCTCAAAAATATCTCTAATTAGTTAAATAAACTATCGTATTTTAAATATACTTACATGTAAAATAAACTGTATATCTTGCATTTTTTGGGAATAGCCTCTGAAAACGTCTTCATACTGGACGACTTTGGCATAACTGGTAAGCTGTTAAAATGTAAGAAAAATACTATTCAACAGAAATGTAGATCTCGTTAAAACACACAATTTGTGCCATATGTATTCGTGGAGTTGGCAATTTTTAATATATTCCTTATTATTGGTCTCAGTTTTAAAATATTTAAACTTTTCTCTGTCAATTTCTGGTGGCCATTCAAATAAAGCTTTGACTATGCTTTAACCTAGTGATTCCTTTATATATCTTCTGCTTACAATGAAGCAAGTAATAAAACCATTTAGACTAGCATGAAGAGGTAGAAGACAATACAGAAAGACATGTGAATTGACCACATCCCATATTTAGTTGGTGTCATTTTAAAATGCTTCGCAGATATATGTTGGAATTATACTCTTCCACAAATGGATTTAAAAAAACAAGTGATTTTGAACAATGTACAGCTCTCTGCTTCAAATTCAAGTATAGACAGCCTGGCTTTTTACATTTCAGCACTTTCCGATGTTTCTTTAGTAGTATCTGTATCTACGTCCTCTAAATTTTCGCCTGAAGATGAGCCATAATCTGCAACCAATGAGGTCATTTCGTTTTTCTTTTGCTCAGGTTTACTCCTCTCCTTTGGCAAACCACTTACCATGTGTTGAAATTTTCCGCTCTAAATCGCTCAACAATACTTTCATAAAGAACGGAGGAATTAATTTCTCACTGGACTTATAATAGTTAACCTAGGGTAGGCCAGCAAGTAAACAATATTACAAAAATTCTGATGTGATTCATTCATTTGATTTTCTCTAGATTTCTGCAAAAAAAAAGAAATTATAAAAGAGCTAATGCTTCTATTTATTTTATGCTAATCGAGAAAAAAATAACAGAAATAATTTTATTACTTGCTTCCTTGTAAGTAGAAGCGAAATAAGGGAGTACCACAGGTTAAAGTGATTGTCAAAAGTTGGTTGCTATGTGACTGATGTTCCTTTGTTTGTATGGACAGGAGTTGAAACATTCCTATATGAGAAAAGTACAAGTTTTTCAAAGCTGAAACCAAAATCAAGAAATATCTAAAAAACGACCAACTCCACGAAAAAATGTATATAAAATAAATTGTGTCGCTTAACGTGGTCTACATTTTTTGTGTGGTAAGTTTCTGTGCACCTCTTACGGTTTAGCAGTTATGCAAAATTCGAGAATAAAGTAGTCTTCAGAGGCTATTCCCAGAAGATTCAAGATATACACTTTATTTGTGAGATAAATATCTTTAATATACAATATTTTAATGCAAATCGTTAGAGCCATTTTTCAGAAAATCAAAATTTTCGAAAAAAATCCACATAAAGGGTACTTGGGAATGGAGGGATGTTCTTGAAAATCTTATGTCACAGTTTTGAAATGTACCAAAGTTAAATATCAAGTATGATTTTTATAGGACTTTTAGTTTTTGACCTATGCTGCCCACAGGCACACACAAGGACATTTTTCAATTTTTTTTATTTTGGGGGTCTCAAAACATGTATTTCCGGTATTTTTGGTGCAATGCAATACCTTCACTATACACTATATGCAGAGTACGTGTCGAGAAAGAAAAATCTTACGTGTCCCATTCACATGACATTCCCTACATCTCCCTAACAAATATTCTTCTTAAAAAGTTTATTCTTAATCTACTTCATGTTTATTGAGATAAAATTACCAGAATTGTTCTTATTATTTGCTACCTTGAATGTAGAATGGAAAGTAAGAGAATATACTTACTAGGCTAAAGCGATAGTCAAATCTTTTAAAAGTTGGGTGCCATTCTGTTGAAATTTGTTTCTTTGCATGGCCAGTAGTTTACAACTTCCTGAAACCGAAAAGTTTTAAGTATTTTAAAACTGAAACCAAGAATAGGGAACATTTAGGAAATGTTAAAGCCAACGAAAACAATGTATGTGGCATAAATTGCGTGTTTTAATGAGGTGTACATATTCTGTGTAGTAAGCCTTTATGTGTCTGTTACGGTTTACCAGTTATGCATAATTCAGAAAAATTCATCCAGAATAAAGAGACCCTCAGAGACCATTTCCATAAAATTCCAGATATACATTTTTTACTTTCTCTGCACGTACTAATCACATAGTGTATATGGAAGGTATTGTATTCGAATTCGATACCGAGATTTCACCGGAAATACACATTTTATGGTTCCCTGTATCAAAAAAAAAGTATTTTTAGAGAAAGTTTCGTGCGTGCCAGTGTGTCTGTGTGCCTATGAACACGATAACTAAAGAACGAAAAGTCGGTAAGATGCCAAACTTGGTATTCAAGTTTAGTATCTTCCAAGATTTTGAGAAAAATCCCCTAAAGACTACTTCTTAAAAGTTAAATTTTCAAAAATTTGCTTTCTCAAAATGTTTTCTAACAATTTTGATTAAAGATATTTACATGGCAAATAAAATTTATATTTTGAATTTTTTGGAAATAGCCTATGAAGACATTTATTTCGGGTGAATTTGGCTGAATTTTGCGTAACTGGTAAACCATAAGAGATAGGCAAAAAGTGATTATACAAAAAATGTAGATTTCGTTAAAAAACAATTTATATCATATATTATTTTCGGTAGTTGAACATTTCTGAGATATTCCTTGTTATTTGCTTCAGATTTAAAATACTTGAACTTTTCTCATACGGAAAAGAATCGGACTTCAACCACATGGCAACCAACTTTTAAGATATTTGACTATCGTTTTAGCCCAGTGTATTCCCTTATTTCCCTCTTCTTACAAGAAAGCAAGTAAAAAGACAATTTCTGCTAATGTTTATCTCGATTAGCACAAGTAGATAGAAGAATAATCTTATTAGGAATAATTTGTTATAGGTATGTAGAGAAAGCCATTAGAATAGAACACATAAGATTTTTGTTATATACATATCTTTAACATACGGTAATTAAAAAAATTGTTAGTCATTTTTGAGCAAATCGAAATTTTAAAAATGTTCCATAGGTAGCTTAGAGCGGAAGGCTTTTCTTGAAAATGTTCGTGTTGCATCCTTGGAGAGTACTAACTTCTTTTTTTGGACAGTGTTTAACGCCCACGTTTACTACTTTGGCACCGCAGGCGATGATGCTGATCATACATGGAATGAAGATGGAACCCCGGTGAAATATTATGGCGGGGGAAACCGGAGAACCCGGACAAAACCCACCCCAGTGCCGCTTGTCCACCACAAATCTCACATGCGGTCACTTGGCATTGAACCAGGCCATGTAGTTGAGAGATCTAACCACTCGGCCACGCGGCCCAATATTGAACTGAAATACCAAGTTTGATATTTTACTGACTTTTCGTTTTTGAGCTATGGTGTTCACAGACACGCGGACACTCACCAACCTTTTTATTTTTTCTTGCTCCGTGTATACAATGTACATAGTTGAGAGAGAAAAAATATCGGAAATACATGTTTTAGAACCCCCTGAATCCATAAAAAGTGTTTTCCGAAAAAGGTCCGTGTGTATGCATGTGTGTCTGATGACAGCATATCTCAAAATCGAAAAGACCGTTAAATACCAAAATTGGTATTTAAGTTTGATATCTTCCAAAGATGCTGCACGAAGATTTTCAAGAAAACCCATAGCTATCCTTTACATGGAACATTTTTTTAAAGTGCTATTTTACTCAAAATAGCTCTAATGATTTTGATTACAATCCCGTATGTTAAAAGATATTTACATCTCAAATAAAATGTATATCTTCAATTTTCTGGGAATAGCCTCTGAAGACTTCTTTATTGTAGATGTACTTTGCCGAATTCTGCTTAACTGCTAAACCGTAAGAGATAGACAAAAACTTACTGCACAAAAAATGTAGATATCGTCAAAAGATACCATTTATGTCCTTTACGTGTTTGTTGTGGAAGTAACCGTTTCCGAGATATTCCTTGTTATTGTTTTCAATTTTAAGGTACTTAGACAGGAAGTGTCCGTTTTGTTCTGCTCCTGGGCAAGCAAAGAAGCTATTTGTAATAACAATCGCATAACGACAGCTTTTAAAACATTTGACTGCCACTTTAGCCTTTAATTCCCTTCTACTTATAAGGAACTAAGTAATAAGAACAGTCTGCTAATGTTTATCTCGATTAGCATTGTGTAGAAAGAAGAATAATCTTTAGTAAGAAGTTTACCGAGCAGCTAGAGAAATTCATGTGAGTGTAACACATCAGATTTTTTCTAAAAATGCCTTCTTTGGATACTGGAAACCGTAAAACGTATAATTCCGATGAAATCTCGGTATTGTATTTTTGGGTGGAGTACAATACCTTCTCTACCTACTTACGATGCATGTACTATGTAGAGAAACTAAAAACGATGTTTTACCAAAACAGCAAAAGTGCCGGAAGAGCCGGGTATTTCTGCTTGTAAGGGGAACTAGTTAATGCAGAGAGTGAGGTTAGGCTTGCCAGTACTATCTAACAAACAAGTTATTATAACTTACTCCACATATAATTCCTGCAACGAGAGTGCAGTGTGTTGGTACAGGCACTGAATTTCACGCACGGTTATTCCAAAAATTAATTATGTACGATTAAGGGCCGAGATTTTGTCCCTTTGCTCTATTATATACTCCTGTGTTCTGCGGTCGCGGCTATTTCTAATTATAATATGCGATGTAGTGGCAAGCTTGCGGGAGGTTGGCTGCAGTTGTTTGTTTTATCGTTATTGCAATGTTTAGTATTATCACTGCACGCGTATTTTAGCACTACCGCACTCTATGTGTAGAGTTTCAGAAGTTGTAGTAGCGCCTGGGATTTCTAGTGAAATATACCTACACGCTACGATACAATTACTTATCATTGTATTTAATATACGGAAGGAAACAAAAAATCTGATGTGCTCCATTCATACGACTTTCTGTAAATCTTTGTAACAAATTATTGTTAAAAATCTTATTCTTCTATCTACTTCAGGCTAATCGAGATAAAAATTAACAGAAATTGTGTTAATTATTTTCTTCCTTGTAAGTACAAAATAAGGGAATACGCTAGGTTAAAACGATAATCAAATCTTTTAAAATATGGTTCCATGTGGTTGAAATCCGTTTCTATGCAGGGCCAGGAGTAGTTTTCCTGAAAATCGTCGGGTCGCATGCTGAATGTAAATATCAAGTTTGTATTTAATGGACCTTTCGTTTTTGAGCTAATCTGCATAAAGAGAGACACACACACTCACACACACACACACTAACATTTTTCTAAAAATGTTTTTTTTTATATATATATATAGGGGGTCTCGAAACATATCGAAACACACACACGTGTGAATATCGAAATTTTGGGTGCAATACATTGCCTTCTATATACCCTAAGTAGGTATATAGCACCTTTAGAGAACGTAACAATATTATGTGTTCCATTCACACGACTTTCTCTACATCACTGTAACAAATTATTGTTAAAAAAGCATATCCTTCTGTATACTTTATGATAATCAAGGTAAACATTAGCAGAAATTGTTTTAAATGCTTGCTTCCTTGTAAGTAGGAGGAAAATAAGGGCATACATTGGCTAAAACGATGGTCAAATCTTTAAAAAGCCGGCTGTCATGTGTTGAAATCTGTTTCTATGCAGGGCAAGGAGTTCACATCTTTCCATGCGAGAAAAATTTAAAGATTTGAAATCTGAAACAAATAACAAGGAATATCTCAGAAATAGTAAATTCCACGAAAAAACGTATAGGACATAAATTGTGTGTGTTAATGAGATCTACATTTTATGTACAGTAAGTTTTTGTTTATGTCTCTTACGGTTTGCCAGTTATACAAGAGTCATCCAGAACGAGGTCTTCAGAGGCTAATCTCAGAAAATTCAAGATATACATTTATTTCTTCAGAAAAGTATCTTAAATATAAGGTGTTTTAATGAAAATCGTGAGTAAAATAATTTGAGAATTTTTTTAGAAAAATGCTCCATTTAAAAAGCAGTTAGGGGAGGGCGATTTTAATGAAAAACTTCATGTCGTATCCTTGGAAGTTTGGTATTTAACGGTCGTTTCATTTTTGAGCAATACAGCCCACACACACACACACACACAGACACACACGCGCGCGCGCGCGCACAAACGGACCTTTTCCTAAAAAAGCTTTTTTCAGATTCAGGGTGAATCAAATCCGGTATTTCCGGTGAAAGCTGGTATCGAATTTTTGCGTGCATTACAATACCTACCTTCTCTATACACAATGTACATAGTACGTGTTCAGAAAGTAATAGAAGGTTTTATGTACTTTTCTGGCCACTGGTCAAGTAGAGAAACGAATTTCGAAGCCTTACATAGCAACCAGCTATTTAAACGATGAAACATACAATATTCCCGTACTGTATTTAGAGATTTTAATAAGGCTATATCTGATGATATTTTTGACGTAAAATAGAAGAATATTACGGTTTTCAATTTCTGAGCACGTTTGTATAATGTACGTAGTAGATAAAGAAAGTATTGTATTCTACCCAAAAATTCGATATCGATAATTGACAGAAAATACACAGTTTTACTTGCTCTACACGTATTATACACATAGTGTATAGAGAAAGTATTGTATTGCACCCAAAATTCGTTACGGAGATTTAACCGGAAATACATGTTTAGGGACCCCTTGAATCCAAAAAAGCATTTTTAGAAAAAGGTCTGGGGGTGTTTGTCTTTTTGTTTGTGTGTCTGTGTGTCTGTGTGTCTGTGTGTTTGTGTGTCTGTGTGTTTGTGTGTCTGTGTGTGTTTGTGTGTGCGCGGGTGTCCAATTTTCTGTGAATGTGATGACTGAAAAACGAAAAGTCGGTAAAATACCAAACTTTATACTCACATTTAGTATCTTCCAAGAATACAACACAAAGATTTTCGGGAAAATCCCCAAGCCCCGAACTACACTTTACCTTGAAAATATTTCGAAAATTTTGATCTTCTCAAAAATGGTTGTAACAATTTTGTATCACATGAAAAATAAAATGTATATTTTAAATTTTCTTGTAATAGCTTCCGAAGACTTCTTTATTCTTCATGATTTTTGCGGAATTTTGCATAATTGGTAAACCGTATGCAAATGGACAAAAACCTACCAGGCAAAAAGTTAAGATCTGGTTCAAAAAAAAAATTATTTCATATACATTTTTTCGTAAAATTGACCACTTCCAAGATATTCTTTGTTATTTGTTCAGTTTTAAAATACTTTAAATTTTCTCGTACGGGAATTTGTAAATCTGTCCATGCAAAAAAAACGGATTCTAGACTCCTAACAAGCAACTTATAAAAGATTTGTCACTTTAGCGTAGTGTGTACTTCTTATATGAAAGCAAAAAAAGAAAATAAAACGAATGTGTTACACTTACATGACTTTCTCTAGCTACTCTACAACCAAACTTCTTACAGAAGATAATTTTTCTTTCTACACCATGTTAATCGAGATAAACATTAGCAGAATTTATGCTTAGTTCCTTATAAGTAGAATGGAACTAAGGAAATGCACTAGACCAAAGTGATAGCCATACATATTAAAAGCTGTCACTATGCGATTGTCATTGCAAATCGTTTCTTTGCTTGGGCAGGAGTAGAACAAAAGAAAAACGGACGCTTCATGTCTGAGAAAAATACTTCACAATTGAAACCAACAATAAGAAATATCTTGGAAACGGTTAACTCCGCAACAAAAACGTAAGGACATAAATTGTGTGTTTTGACGTGATGTACATCTTAGTATAGTAAGTTTTTCTTTATCGCTTACGCTTTACTAGATACTTCTAACTAAGCAAAATTCATCCAGGATACACAGGGCTTTAGAAGCCATTCCCAGAAAATTTAAGATACACATTTTATTTGTATAAGAATGGCTTTAATATGTGGTATTTCAATGAAATTCTGTAGAGCTATTTTTAAATGAACAAAGTTTCGAAACTTTCTCCATGTAAAGTATAGATAGGGGTTGGGGGATTTTCTTAAACATCTTTGTGTCGAATTCTTGGAAGATACCGAACTTAAATGCCAAGTTCGGTATTTAACCGACTTTCCGTTCGTGAGCTATGCTGTCACAGACACAAACACACACACACGCGCGCGCACGCGCGCGGGCCTGTGTCTGAAAATGCTTTCTTTTTTTTTTTTGGATTCAGGGAGTCCTAAATCATGTATCTCCAGTGAAATCTCGACATCGAATTTTTGGGTGGAATATAATATTTCGCTGTCTCTATGTGCACTGTACATACGGGGCTAGAAACAGTAACAAACATATGATGTGGTCCATTCACATGAATGTCTCTACATCTGTGCAGCAAATTATTGTTAAAAAGCTTATGCTTATATTTACTTCATATTAATTGAAAATAGTTAGCAGAAATAGTGTTATTATTTACTTCCTTGTAAGTAGCAGCGAAATGAGGGTGTACCATAGATTAAGGTGAAAGTCCAAAGCTGGTTGCTATGTAACAAGTTTCTTTATTTGTATGAACAGGAGTTGACAAATTCCTGTATGAGAAAAATGTAAGTTCTTCAAAGCTGAAACCAAAAAAACAAGAAATATTTAAAAACTATCAACTCCAGGAAAAAAATGCCTAAAGCATAAATTGTCTTTTTTAACGTGCTCTACATTTTTTTGTGTGGTAAGTTTTTGAACATCTCTTACGGTTTTGCAGTTATGCAAAATTCCGTACAATTTATCCAGAATAAAGGAGTCTTCAGAGGACTTTCCTCTGGAAAATCAAGATATATATTTTATTTGTCAGGTAAATATCTTTAATATACGATATTTTAATCAAAATCGTTAGAGCCATTTTTGAGAAAATCAAAATTCTGAAGAAATTCCAGGTATAGGGTAGTTGGGGGTGGGGGATTTTTTGAAAATCTTCTGTCGCATCCTTGGAATATCCCAAACTTAAATGCAAAATTTGGTGTTCAACGGCCTTTTCGTGTTTGAGCTATGCTGTCCACACCCCCCCCCCCACACACACACTGACACACACGAACATTTTTCCAAAGAAGTTTTTCTGGATTCAGGGTGACCCAAAATATGTATTTCCGGTGAAATCTCCAAGAATATTGCTTTACAGCTCTGTGTAAGTGTTATAAGCGTCATTGTGTACTTATAAATAAATTCCAGTTTTCTATTTATACAAAACAAAGTGCAACAAAAAATGCGAGTGCCTGTAGGTGAGGTTATCATTCTCTGGCACGGACACGTTAAATATTATCAATGCTCCAGTGCATTTAATTAAAGACAACAATGGCGAGCACCAGATTTTCAACAGTTCATCGTTGGATTTAAAACAACAAAATATGGAAAATATATGTAATGCTTTCCAGGTTATAAATAATAATGCTTTCGCTAGTAGCAGCAAAAGTAAACAAATGAGCGCACGGAAAGAAACAAATGAACAGCTATCTAAGAAAACTAAACATTCGAAGTCATCATTACACCAGGTAAACAAAGATGAAAGTAAATTGACTACTTCTGATTCAGTTACTGCTACATTTCAAATTCATAATAGGTTTCAAGTCCTAGAAACTCAAGACACAATGGATGATTCCAATGATACCGCTGAGGAGCAATATAAAATCAAAATTCCACCAACTTGTCTCCGTAATATTGTCAATTATCAACTTTTTGTTCAAACAACTCCTTGCAAAATGCACTGCAACTTTCACGTCCAAATGAAAGGCTGATTGACAAAAGTGTACAGTTCACCTCCTGACGATTTCAGAGCTCTTCCCACATATCTCGTCTCAGAAATGTTCCTTGCTCTACTTCCGACGCTGAAATAACGCTAGAATTACAGGAAATGAACTATCCAGTTCTTGAAGTAGCACGCCTTCTTGGAAGGAACAAGCAATCAATGCTGCTTTGCACATTAGATCTAGAATTCAACGATCAGGATAAATCCATTCCAAATTTAACCCGTTTATTCTGCTGTGTAATTAAAGCAGAGCCACGTAGGCAATTAAGAGAAGTACCACATTGTACAAACTACCAAAATTATGACCACAGAAAAAACTTTTACCAACTGAAATCACGTTGCATTAGATGCATTGAAACCCATCAATGGTTACAGTGCCCTAAACCAAAGTCTACGCCACCAAAATGTGTAAACTGCAAAGAGGAACACTCAGCTAACTATAGAGGCTGCCCATTCTAACAGAAATCTCAAATTCAAGTTAATCGTTCACTACTAAATGCAGAACAGAGTAACCCACAAAATTCTGCTACAGTAACTCAACAATGATGGAGCAAGAGCAACCAGTAGGCACATCAAAACCATCTTCTTCGCAGCTATTTCAAAGGCAGCTAATGTGCACCAACGTCAACAACCATCAAATCAAACAAATGGTTCGTCTTCAGAATCATTTTTCTCTTTTCTCTCTAGCTTATTAAACCAAGCTATTCCTCATTTTGTTTCTTTCCTAACTTCACACTTACCAGTAATTCAGCAGTTTCTTCTCTCTCTGCTATCCTCAATGTCTCAAAATAGCAGCACGTACAACAGTATCGATTCACCAATTAACAATTTTAAACTGGACTGTGAATGGTGTTCGCTCTAAACGAGCCTCGTTTCTTGCTTTCTTATCTGTACTTAATGTCGATGTAGTCTGTGTCATGGAAACCCACTTTTTAATGAATGATAATTTAAAATACCTGGGTATAAAGTAAACAAATATGACAGAAATGCTCAAACTGCTTCGGGAGGAGTAGCAATAATAATAATAATAAAGCACAATATAAGCTATCATTCCATACTACTTCCTACTTCAACAGAAAATATTGGTATCAGAATTCATTGTCGTGACTGTTATGTGCCTACAAGCCTCCATCTTATCAACTTAACGTATGCTATTTTTCAGTGCAGATTCAACCTTCTTTTGGGAGACTTAAGTTGTAAGGACACAGCTTGGGGTTGCAGAGCCACAAATCTAAATCGACATCGTCTTTATGACATTATTAATAAACATAACCTTCATGTTATAGCACCAGACGAAGCAACATATTATCCATATAACTCATTGCTGATATTCTTGATGTTGGTGTTCACAGGATCATGTGCCTACCTATATGTGTCACATCTGTAACAGCACTTGACTCAGACCACTGCAGTTCTCATTACATTTCAATTAAACACTGATCTCATAGCCAAAGCACCACGTTTGATTACAGGCTACGTTCAAATCAGCCTTGGACTCGTCTTTGCAAGCCACATATCACCTAACAACCACACTGGATATTGAGAATGTTCATACTAACATCAGGAAATCAATGACTTGCTTTAAGAGGCCGAAATCACGCTTCTACTTACCATCATTTATTCTGAGATTAAATCAAGAGAAACACGTGTTCGTGTCAATGGCAACGACAAAGGTCGCCTTGGCTAAGAAGAAAGCTTAGAGGTCTCATTCGCTCAGTTAAACACGAATTAGATCAGTTTATACTTAATACATATCAGACATATGCATCTTCGCTTTCATCAAATGATGACACTTTAGCAAGCAACAAAGCAGATTTTGCGAGAACCAAATACAATACCAGCATTACACGTCAATGGACACATTGTTACGGACGCAAGCTCAAAATGCAACATACTTGCTTCTTATTACGAACATAAATTTACATCCAATAATATACCCAAGGTCGCGGGTTCAAACCCGGCGGAGGGCGATGAATTTTTTCGGGCTTCCTTCGGAAGAGAAGTAAACCCATGGGTCCCGTGTCGTAGATTTACGGCATGTAAAAGAACCTCAACCCTGATAGAGAGGCCTCTGAGCAAGATTAAGCGATCTTTCATGCCCAGTGTAGAATGGGACGCTAAGAACCAAAGCAGTTGAAGATCGTCCATAAATAACACGCCATTCCCATTTCCACTCCCAATAGTAGTACTAATGAACAGACCACAAATGAAATTATAAAACAGCTTCATTACCAAGTCAGCAAACCAAATGTTCCAAACGAAATTTCTCCTACTTCTGTGTATGAACTGATCTCCTTTATTAGGCAGCTACATAATAAAAATTCACCAGGCCATGATCTGATTTCAAACATTGTACTCAAGAACCTTAATAAGAAGGCATTTTTAATGGCAATCTTCAACCCTTCCCTAAGAATTGACTATTTTCCACATACATGGAAACTCGCAGAAAGTATTGTTTTCATAAACCTAACACATCCAAGTGTCTGCCATATAGCTATCGACCAATCAGCTTATTACCAAATATTATCGAAATTGTTGGAAAAAATTATTCATAAACGTCTTTCCAGCTTCGTATTTCACAATAATATTATTCCAGATTATCAATTTGGTGTCGGTCCTAACCATTCTTCAACATATCTGTTGTTACGAATAACCGAAGCTATTCTTATAGGATTTGAAAATAAAAAAAAGATATATATATATATGGAAGCTGTTTTCTTTGATATTGCTGAAGCTTTAGACAAAGTTTGACATGAAGGACTTCTACTTGAATTATACAGAATTGGATTACCGGACTACCTTATTCATGTTATCAAGGGTTTTCTAACGCTGCGCTTGTTCGTGGTTCGCATTGATGGATTCACATCAGCACCCAGGGCAATTACTGCTGGAGTACCACAAGGATCAATATTAGCACCCATATTATTGAATATATTCACGTATGACATATCCCACCTGCAACCTAGCTGCACGGCAAATTATGCAGATGATACTGTTCTGTTCTATTCTAATTCAAATTTCAATTTAGCAGTCAGCTCTCTTCAGGTATCTCTCTGCATTGACAGACTGGTTTTCCACCTGGCGTATTTCGCTTAACATGCATAAGACTGAAGCAAAAATGTTTCCCTTAAGGCCTTTTATACCGAGCCAACATTATTTCTTATGAATGAACAATTATCATGGCTGTCCTCACATACTCCTGTTAAATATCTTGGCGTATTATTAGACACCAGATTAACGTGGAACGCCCATGTAGAACGCATCATGACGCTTGCTACCTCTAGAAGTACAAGATTATATCCTGTGATAAATAGACGCTCTAGAATTGTCTTGATTGCTCTATTCTTCTGTACAAATCTCTAGTTCGACCTCTCCTAACGTACGCTTCTCCCGTATGGGGTTCAGCTAGTAAAACACGTGTTCATAAACTTCAGGTTATTCAAAATAATTTTTTTCGAGTTATAACTAATTCTCCTTGGTTCATCAGAAACATTAAACTGCATCAAGAGTTTGGCATCCTGTCCATCAAACAATACACCAGATCCCTCTCAAAGGTCTTCTACTCTAAGTTACCTAGCGTTTCAGGAGCTCCGGTGTACAAATTGGGAGAAAGAAGCCGTCAACAGCCAAGAATGAAGAGAAAGTGACCTCAAGACATCTTATTATCGGACACCGATATTGAAGACTGATTCAACCTAATTTCTAATAATTATTCCTTCTTTCTTCATGTTAATATTGTTAATAATACAGATTAATATTTCAACTCCTAGTTCAAAAACTTGTAAATGTAAATTTTAGTTTAATTTTTGAAATTACCTGAAAGTTGTATTTCTAAGCTTGTTATAAACTTAATCGTAGTCATTATAATTTCTTTTAACCTTTATACTTTTCAGACAATGTATATATATTAATGGTGTCATATGACCCATATCAATTTTAGTTACTTGTTATTTTCTATTAAATTATTATAAATTGCCTGTACAACTATTAGCTGGTTGGTCAAAATAAATTAACAAAAATCAAAAAACAAAAAACAAAAAAAACAAAAAAACAAAAAAGAACAACAGTTATATTACTTAGTTCCATGTAGATAAAAGGGAAACATTGGTATACACTAGGCTAAACCGACAGTCAAATGTCTTAAAATGTGTTGCTATGCTACATAAATCCGATTATTTGCAGGGCCAGGTATTGAAAATCATTACGTATTTTAAAACTGAAATCAATAACAAGCAATACGCTAAAAAAAAAGTCAATAGTAGTACTAATGAACAGACCACAAATGAAATTTAATATACGATATTTTAATTAAAATCGTTAGAGCAAATTTTTGATAAAATACAAAATTTTGAAAAATGTTCTGGAAATGCTTTTTACTTTCTCTGCATGTATTATATACATAGTGTATAGAGAAGGTATTGCATTCCACCAAAAAATTCGATACCGAGATTTCATCAGAAATACATGTTTTGCTCCCCCTAAATCCAAAAAAGGTATTTTCAGAAAAAAGGTCCATGTGTGTGTGTGAACAGCATAACTCAAAAACGAAAAGACCGGTAAATAACAAACTTGGTATTCAAGTTTGGTATTTTCCAAGGACGCAACACGAAGATTTTTAAGAAAATCTCCCCATCCTCAACTGCCCTTTACATGGAAAAAGTTTTGAACATTTTGATTTTCTCAAAAATGGATCTAACAATTTTGATTAAAATCTCTTATATTTAAGATATTTACATGACAAATAAAATTTATATCTTCAATTTTCTGGGTGGGGCGTCTGAAGTTTATTCTGAATGAATTTTGAGGAATTTTGCATGACTGGTAAACCGTAAGAGATGGGAAAAAACTTAATTAACAAAAAGTGTAGATCTCGTTAAAACATACAATTTATATTATACACGTTTTTTCGTGAGGTTGACTGTTTTTGAAATATTCCTTGTTATTAGTTTCAGCTTTCAAATACTTATACTTTTCTCTTGTCAGTGAGAAAATTTGATGTAGAGAAAGTCCAAGTGAATGGAGATCATTTTTTTTTTGACCCAGGAGGTCCCAAAGCATGTTTTTTCGTTGAAATCTCGGTCGAATTTTTTGAGTACAATACAACACCTTCTTAAACACTTTGTACATATTACGTGTAGAGAAAGTAATCAAAAGGCATTTCATGACAATGTTGTCTCCGTTAGTTGGAATTAGATAGAAGAATATGCTTTAAACAATAATTTGTTACAGAGCTGTAGAGAAAGTGATGTAAATGTCCGACATCAGATTTTTAAATAAGTTTTTATGGAAACACAGGTTAAACATGATATGTATCCCCCAGTGCATCCCTATTCACTTTGTAGCTTCAGAAGCAAACATGGCATGTTAGCATTATTAATCAATGCAGGGATAACGAACGAATGCCATTGGCAGATACATAACCAACAAGTTTTACTATGATAAATCGAGTGGAAGAGTTGTAACGCCACAAATACCCTCTCCCATTTGTGTAAGCCCAGAAAAGCCACGAGTTCGTTAATCATTTGAGTATCAACAGCATAATGGAGAGTGGGCCACTCAGCTGATTTACTGCCGCAAGCCTGGCAAAGTCAAGGGCACACATTTGCATCTACACTAGTTACACTGTGTAATAAATACATATATACTTTCTGTCAGTTTACATTGCATTCGTCGGAAATACTTCCTCTAGTTCGTTATCTACAATGTAATAGTGGATAGAGACAATATTGTATTCCACCAGTATTCGATACCAAGATTTCAACGGTTAATTTGAGACTCTCTGCATCAAACAAAAACATTTTTACTTTCTCTACACCACTTATGTATATTGAAGGTATTTACATCACAAATAAAATGTATATTTTGATTTTTTGAGAAATACCTCTGAAAACCGCATTATTCTGAACAGTTTTACAGAATTTTGCATAATGATTAAACTGTAATAGATAGACAGAAACTTACTGCACAAAAAATGTAGATCTCGTTAAAACACATAATTTTTTCTTGTGTAGGTAACCGTTTTTGAGATATTCTTTGTTGTTGCTCTCAATTTTAAACTACCTAACTTTTCTCATACGGGACCATGCAAAGCGAACCGAACCTTAATTGTTTCACATAGCTATCACCTTTTAACAGATTTGCCTATTGCTTTAGTCTAATATATTACCTTATTTTTCTTCTACTCGCAAGGAAGTAAGTAATAAGATCATTATTTTCCTAATGTTTATCTCTGTGAGCATGAAGTAGATAAAAGAATCTTTTGTAGGAATAGGTTATATTTGGAACAGCTAGAGAAGTTCATGTGAATGCAACACATCAGATTTTTACTTTCTCTATACGTGATATGTATATAGTGTATAGAGAAAGTATTGCATTCCACCAAAAAATTCCATCCCGATATTTCACCGGAAATATATGTTTTAGGGTCCTCTGTACCCAAAAACAGCATTTTCAGAAAAAGGCGGGTGTGTGAGTGTGTGCCCGTGAACACGATAATTCAAAAACGAAAAGTCAGAAAAATACCAAACTTGGTATTTAAGTTTAGTATCTTCCAGCGATGCGACACGAAGCCGAACTTGAAACTATGATCCCCTACGCCACGAAGCACCAAAGCGAGGCACTTTAGCGCTCACGGCCAGGGGACCGGCTCACTGTTCAAAGCATATTACACCCTGAACTTTTTGCTTCATTTATGAGCAATACTCTTAGTAACCGGACAAAATGATATACACTTATGTGCTATGCGCATTGCTCTGTAATAAATATCAACTTATTTACACCAGAGGTGAGGTCCCTAACTCCACACACACACACACCAAAAAAGTCTGATGTGTTCCATTCACATGACTTTCTTTGTCTGTTCTGCAAACAAACTACGCGTACTAAATATTATTCTTTTACCTATCGAGGTAAACATTAACAAAAACGGTTCTTATTATTTGCGTTCTTGTAAGTAGAAGAGGATACATAGGGTACATCTTATAGAAGCTGGTGGCCATGTGGATGTCATTGAAATTCTATTCTATTTCTATAGTCAGGAGTAATATAGAAGAGATATAACCCATTTCAGAAAAGTTTAAGCATTTTAAAATTAAACCAATAACAGTGAATGTCTCGGAAATGGTTAATTCTAAAAGAAAAAGTATATAAGGCATACATTGTGTATTTTAACGAAGTCTATATTTTGTGTAGAAGTTTTTATCTAGCTACTATGGTTTACCAGTTATGCTAATATCACTAAATGAAGAGGACTGCAGCAGTTATTCCAATCATTTTATTTGTCATGTAAATATCCTATATATGATGCATTTTAATCAAAATGCTAGAGCAGCATTTGAGAAAATTTATCAATTTAAAGGATTGTTTGAGGTGAGGGGATTTTTCTGAAAATGTTGATACAACATACTTGGAAGGTAACTGAACTTAAATAAAGAACTTATTACTTAACAGATTTTTACTTTCTCTATACGCACTATGTACATAGTGTATAGAGAAGGTATTGCACTCCACCAAAAAATTCGATACCGAGATTTCAGCGGAAATCTATCTTTTACGGTTCCCTTTATCTAAAAAAAAGCATTTTCGGAAAAAGGTCCGCGTGTGTATGTGTGTGTCCGTGTGTCCGTGTGACTGTGAACACGATAACTCAAAAACGAAAAGTAGGTAAAATACCAAACTTGGTATTTAAGTTTAGTGTCTTTCAGGGATGCGACACGAAGATTTTGAGAAAAATCCCACCACCCCCAACTACCCTTTACATGGAACTTTTTTCGAAAATTTTCATTTTCTCAAAAATTGCTCTAATGATTTTGATTAAAATTTCGTATATTAAAGATATTTACCTGACAAATAAAATGTATCTATATCTTGAATTTTCTGGGAATAACCTCTGAAGAGTACTTTTTTCTGGATGAATTTTACTGAGTTTTGAATAGCTGCTAAACCGTAAGAGATGGACAAAAACTTACTACACAAAAAATGTATAGCACGTTAAAACACACAATTTATGTTATATACATTTTATTCGTGGAGCTCGTCGTTTTTGTGACATTCCTTATTTTTGGTTTCTGCTATGAAAAACTTATACATTTTTCATGCAGGAATTTGTCAACTGCTGTCCATACAAAAAAAGGAACTTCAGTGACATATCAACCAGCTTTTGATTATCACTTTAACCCTTATATCACCTCTACTTACAAGGAAGCAAGTAATATGACTATTTTTGCTAATGTTTTATTGATTAGCATGAAGTAAATAGAAGTATAAGCGTTTTAAGAATAATTTGTTGCAGGGATATAGAGAAAGTCATGTGAATGCTACACATCAGATTTTTCGTTTTTGAAATGCTGTCCACAGGCGCACGCGTACATGCACACACACATATAGTTTTCTTTAAAATACTTATTTTGGATTTATGGATCTCAAAACATATATTTCTAGTGAAAGATTGGTATCGAATGTTTGAGTGCAATACAATACCTTCTGTATTTACTATGCAGACATATTTGTTAGAGAAAGTAAATCGCACGAAATCGCATTCGCAGTCCCAGACAACTGTCCACGGCGTGGTCAAGTGAATGCTGGTGTGGTTTATCATGCACCACGATTTCCTTTCCATCACTTCAACTTCGTTTGGCTTCCCTCTTCTCTTTCAGCTGTGCTTCCAGGAAAAATTATAAATGGATTAATAAATAATTTAATATAGGGTAGTTACAGCGATTTTAAGAATTATAAAA
Organism: Hymenopus coronatus; assembly: GCA_030762935.1. NCBI lineage: Eukaryota > Metazoa > Arthropoda > Insecta > Mantodea > Hymenopodidae > Hymenopus > Hymenopus coronatus. The sequence goes on from CM060898.1 coordinate 124,301,709, forward strand.
GTAATAAAATAAAATAAAAATAGTATTGCATGAGTTAAATTTCTCGATAGTTTTATATATTGAATAATTGTTTCTAAATTGTAAAATTATTATTTTAATTCCTTCATTTTAAGTTTATTTTTGGTTGCCCAGATACAAATTTTATATTTTTATTTTACTTTATTTTTTTGTACTTCCAGGTTCGTGGTTTGTGGCAGATGTCACGGACACATACTTAATGGAAACATTTCTCTCCGGGGACACTAATGGTTATCAATTCGACTGGTCGCTTGCACGCCCTCTTGGGCTTGAAAGCGTTTGAATTTCTGCGTGTCTCTGGTGGTTTATCTGCCTGGGTCCTGTAACCTCCTGTGGCTTCTTCACTTCTCCTATGCTCCTGGGGGTGTTAGCCGTAATAGATCTGCGTAGATTGCTGTGCATGAGATGTTCCCCGCCGTGGTCTACTCTTTATCCTTTACCTTTACAATAATGACTTCTTTCTAAAACTATTCATACTATTGCTTATTATTATGTTTACTTCATGTTAATAATTATTTAATTCTGTAGACACTTTGCGTAAATTAACTTTTTGATTGCAAATCTCTTCTTCAGGATTATTCTCCTATCAACAATTGAATAGAATTCTTCCTTTACTTACATACATAAGAGAAGAATCAGATATGTTACATTCACATGACTTTCCCTGAATCTCATTAACAAATTACTATTAAAATGCTTATTCTTTTTTTAAATATTTCTTGCTAATCGAGATAAACATTACCAAACATTGTCTTATTACTTGCTTCTTTGTAACTAGAGCGGAAATAAAGGAATACACTAAAGCTAAAGCGCTAATCAAATATTTTAAAACTGGTTGCCACCTGGCTGAAATCTGTTTCTTTTTATTGCCAGAAGTTGACATATTCCCGTATGAGAAAAGTTTAAGTACTTTAAAATTGAAACAAATAACAAGAAATATCTAAAAAAACTGATCAACTTCAGGGAAAAAATGTATAAGTATATGACATAAATTGTGATTTAATGTGATCGACAGTTTTTGTAAGTTTTCATCTACCTCTTACGGTTTAGCAGTTATGCAAAATTCAAAATGAACTTGTTATTTGGCATGTATCTTTGAAATATGACATTTTAATTGAAATCTTCGGTCATTTATGACAAAATCACAATTTTCCAAAAACATTTCCGTTTGAAATGAGGATATTTTCCTCAAAATCTGCGTTTGGCATTCTTGGAAGATACAAAACTTAAAACCAAATTTGCTTTTTTACCAACTTTTCGCTTTTGAGTTTTCGTGTTCCCAGACACACATACAAACACGGACTATTTTCTAAAAAGCTTTTTTTTTTTGATACAAGGAATCTAAAAACGAGTATTTCCGTAGAAATATGGGTATGGAATTTATTGGTGGAGTGCAATACCTTCTCTATGTCCCATGTACTATATAAAGAAGGTAAAAAACAATATTTAACAGTTAATGTTTTACAACCTGTATTTTCCAACGTTTACGTTAAATCCCGTGGGTTTTGAATAGCCAAGCCTCTGGGAATATTTAGGATATGAACCAAAGTTTTATTTAAAATTATTTTACTCTTGATAAATAATTATTTTCTCACGAGAGAAAGAAGTTTATGGGAACCGTACGAATTTAGATTGTAGAGCTTTTACACTCGTACGTCCATTATTGCTAAATATAAAGGAACTAATTCACTGGTGAGTTATTAATTCCACTAAATCTACAACTGCACCCGATGAGCAAGCTTCAGCAAACATCACGTTCGAATATTGATTTTGGTTTCAAAATGAAAAAGAGGGAACAAACCGAAGCGATGTTAGTTTCCAGCAAATGTAGTGCATGGGAAGAAAATCGCCAGATTCAAACATTGCAGAGCGCAAAGTAAATCAGTTTATGACTGTGTATGCATGTTGCATGAAACAAACTAGGAAGGGCTGGTGGGATTAGCCATCTCATACCCTTGCTACATATGCAGCCCGCAACGCGTTCCACGCCTCTCTCTCTCTCTTCCTAATAATTTATTTCACTGTAATAACTTGCTCTATAATGCATTCTCCGCAGCTTCATGACCTCCTGAACCAAGATTTTCCTCTCAAAACGTCAAGGTTTCTTCTGGCAACGCCTTCTGAACTCCTCTGCAGAGCATCAAATGGTGTAGGTCATCGATATCGAATCAAGTCAGGGGTGAAATATTAACAATCAATTCTAGCAGCAAGGTGTGTGTGTGTGTTTGTGTGTGCCTGTGTGTGTGGCACGGAGGGGTATTCTGCAATGCAGCCGTTGGCTTATTGTACATCCGACCCCTAGAGGAAAGATGAGATGAGTGTCATTTAGGCCGTTAGACCACTCGCCTCCCAACAAGGCAACTGCATGTGGGATTTGTGGTGGACAGAGGCGTGTTTTCTCTTGGTTCTCCCGCCATTACATTCCACCAGTGCTCCATCGTCATTCCATTTATCATCATTGTCACCAACTACGGTGTCATATACAGTAAACGCGGGCGAAAAAAGAATGTAAAAAGAGTGTAATTTCAAAGGGCGGCCGACATCCGGACAGGGAGAGAGCCGTCGAGGAGTTCAAAAGCAGTTCTTCATCTCGATTTAGGTAGAGACAGAAACCTGTAGCACGGCCCCGCATAGACTACCCGAATACGCAAACAACCACCAGCACCATCTCGCTGCCGAGAGCTACATTTTCAGAGCGCAGTCACCTACACGGAATGGCGCTTCTGCTACACTTTTTGTCGACACTTACAACCCTGAAAGAGACTGGTTGGAATGAAATGAAGGTACAGGAAGCTCGGGGGAATGAAGAATGCCCTCCAGCATTCGCCTAGTGACCCAGGAAGACCCCCGAAAAACTCATGGATCAGAGATTTGTTGGCGGCGGGGAATCGATCCCACGACCTCCCGAATGCCAGTCCCAGACGAAACGCCTGAGCTACCTGGCTTGGTTAGCAGGAAACTTCTCAAGTTCCAATTGTCACTAATAGAGTAATTATACGCAAAATAGGACACTGGAGAGTCTATTTTACTTCATCAAAAGGAGTTAAAGTACCTTTTATGATGTTGCATTTAAGGAGGTATTCGCCATTTGCAGCGTGAGAGCGGTTTTTAATTTATTACAAGCTATTAATTTGTTGTTAGCCAGTTATTACCAATTTTAGTTTATTATACAATACTCGTCGTGGCCGTTTGTTTGATCCAGGCATCTCACCAAGGTGACTCGGATTGTATCTTAGTGGTCCGCGGTCAGAACGGGTCTGGGAGGGTTTTTCCGGGTTATGGTTTGCCCTGCTATTCCTTGCACCACCTGCAGCATAGTTACCTTTCCTTCCACTGCCATATAATATTCTTTCTCCTCATTTCCGACATCATGCTAATCACACATTCTGGATACTCTCTCGGTCCAGAGTTCGTCTGCTCCTGTCTTGTTAGACCTGGGGGCCTTAAGGCCTCCATACGAGGAGATTAAACCGCGATAGAAAAATAAGAAGATTCAATACGTAAATTTAAAACAACTGCCAAATTAGTAAATCAAATGTGTTCAAGTTAAAAATTAGTACACAAATAATTTGCCAGAAATACATGTTTTGAACTGAATTGGTATTTAAATTAAATGTTAACAGATAGGATTGGAAGCGTTTTAAGAACATTTTCGCTCACAAAAGTACCCTTTGCATACAAACATTTAGTTCCCTATTTATTTTCTAAAAGTGGTTCTAATGCTTTAATTGAAATCCTACACGTTTAATATATTTTCATGATCATTAAAAATGTGCGTCTTGAATTTTTAAGGGGAGATCGTGAACTCCTCTTCATTTTGAATGATGGGGCAAATGTAAAGGTACAGACTAACGGAAGGGGCCTTATGAAACGGTAGGTTACTTGGGGAATCGATTAATCATAGTAAATATTTAGTATTATGTCGATTAAACAGTGGTATTAGCAGCCCATATAGTCTAGGAACCAGTTAGAAACAACTGACTCATAAAGCAGACCTAGAAGTACAATAGGTCAGCAAAGATGAGCGTGCCCAGGAGAACAGATCCTAGGGTTTTAAATAGGAGCTTAAGGTTTTTGGGTGAAACGTGTCTTATCATAAGAATAGATAACAGGGAGACAAGTAAGTCAGTCTAAACGACTCATTGTACTGCTTCATTGGAGTGTCCATTCTCATTGTCTTCCAAAATCTGTTCATTGGACAAGCTTCAGTATTTTGGCTCCATGTTTCCTTGGCTATGGAGAGGGCAAGTCTCTTCTTTTCCATGAATGGGAAGTCAAACAGAATTTTTGGGGCAGTTTCTTCTTCCTATTTTCTTTGTACAAATGTTTCCTGAAGTATCCACGTTCAGTAATCAGATTAATTACTCTTCTGATCCCAGTTTGAGCATCAAAGACAAGGGGGGAGCTGTTTGCACCTAGAGCAAGATTTCTTTCTAGTTTTTGTCCAGGGAAGGTTTCTCACCTAAATTGTGAGGCTAAATATCAGACCGACAAAAAAGAAATAGTTTTAACTAATAATAATTTAGCAATAATTGATGAAAAACCAACAGATACATTCATATAAATCGGTAATTTTTGAAATACGAACAATGCAAAAATGATGTAATGTAGCATTAGGACGCCACGGATCTTAAGCGTGGTGGAATAGGCTGGCTCAACTATGTTGGACGGCCAGATGTGAGAGAGTAAGGGTTGCGTCCTATGCATCTGGCGGAAACGCGTGCTGTAACCACGTCAGTGCAATCATCTTAATTTATCAGTGCCATCATACAATGTTAATAATTATTGTATCCAGCGGTATTGAACAATATAGAAGAACATCATACCAGTGAAACCAGTGTATCATTTACAAGCATTTTATTACCTGTAATGTATTCTCTCCCTCGCAGCCATGATCTTGAGACAGTAACAATACAATACAATGAGTTTTTCTAAAAAAAAAAAAAAAAAAAAAAAAAGAATCTCAATTAGTTCGCCGATGAAGCTAGACGTAGGTAAGACACAGTTTATCATTAAGTAAATATTTTACGAACCCAAAACAACACGTGGTAGATAGCTGTGCTATACTTAGCGACGTCACATTGCAATTACGAACGTAATTTGTAATAGTTTATGTGAAGGCATTTTCATCGTGAACAACTCGTAAAATAGGTAGAGGACACAAAACTATAAATGTTGATGTGATTAGGATAAACATTGTGAAGCCTAACGAGAATAATTAAAGAGATTGCGAATAGACTTGAGATAGATAAGAAGTCCATAATTCCACCTATGCACACTCGCTTCCCCGAAGTTTCCAACTGAAAAAGTGGATCCTTTCTCACGTGGCAACCGAAACAAAGTACAGCATGTGGGCCTTAAAGCTCGCAATGCTTCAAACGTAACCCTTAGTGGGAAGTTGAGCGGAGAAACCCGAAACGCGACCAAATCCGATTGACGACGGGCGTAAGCATGCTTTTCCATTTGGAACGCATACAACTACGCCGAGACAGGATCCGATTGTGTATCGTACAGAGTGTAACCATGACGTAACCCGTTTCGAAACGTGTTGCACCATCTAGCATTGCTCACTGCCTGGCCTCGTTCAGTTCCTGCTGGTAGATAAACCAGAGAACACTGAAAGAGAGCAAGGATTGAAAATTTTCAAAAATACGAAAGGATAGGTGTTTGAACTGAACAAACTTATGGATGGTTCAAACATACATTGAATGGCAGGAGGAGAGCCTTTACTTTACAATAAAGATGTATCTTGTAATTCACTGCAGTGAATTCTGAGTGAGTTTGGTTGATTTATATTCATTGTCTTTTCAAAGTTTTGCACATTATTTATTATTCTGAGCCTTTTGTATCAAGCTTTATACTTAAATTTCTAAAAGAACATGGCGTGTTTATTAACTAATCATCTTAGGAAGTGATTGTTTTAATGTGCTATTTTATTAACTACACCGATAAATATAATGTAAATACATGTAATGAGCTACTTTTGGAACAGATAATACCTCGATCTGTACATGTTGACCCTGTAAACCCTCCCCACTATCGTCTCTTTATACCGCTTTGTGTGATCGTGCTTCGGAGCCCAAAACGGAGCTCTAGTCCAGACCGACGCTGGAAAGGAACCTCGCTCTACAAAGTGCATATCCACCGCGCAGCCACAACGTGCCGAACACCTTGTCTGGTTCTACAACTGTAAAAAGATGACAGTGAAGGAAAGGGTAGGCCCAGGAAAATCGTGATAAAACAGGAACCGGACCAGCATTCATCTGTCTGGTTTATGAGATTACTTACCAGATATTGACACTGTAAGAAAGCGTATCCACACACCAAATACCCCAGTAACAGAGTGCGCGATAGTGTGGAACACAGGCTTAAGGTATGTAAAAAAATAGGATGCCACTTTGTAACCTTCAATTTTGTCTTTTAACTCAGCCATAAATGCATTTTTAACCCAAGTTTATAAGCACTTTTTGTACTGTTTTGACTTTGGGAGGATGTCCCCGGTTATTTGACACTAATAACAAATGTAGCTTCTAAGTGGAGCAAAGGGCATCTTTAGATGTTTCCTTGATCCGATGTGTGATCTGAAGCTTTCACGGCGATAGTTACTGATGAGGGCTTCTCGAGTGATCTGCCGTCATGTTTATCCTTTATCCGATTTGAATTTCTAGCTCGCGAGTTCGCCGCTATGCCCCATTGCGTCGAGGGCTCGGCCCGTTACCCACAGATGGTATTATAGTTCGAAATCGCGAGTTACGGGCGCGAAATGGCGGAATTTTGCCCAGATATCTTTTCTTTTCTTTGCAAATATACATTACACGGGAGACCTTCCAAAGGAAGCCATTCTCAGGAAAAAAATCCATCACCCTCCGTCGGGTTTGAACCTGCAATCTTAGGATTTAGAGGCTAGCATGGTAACCACTACACCACAGAGAGTGACGATAACAAATGATGTGGCAATAATGCAAAATCCCCCTATTGAAGGATGCTCATTGCGAGCCACTTTTGAGAATTGTCAGCACGAATGGGAAATTGACTCAGATATCTTTAGAGCAAAAGTGAAACTGACTGCCTCTGTAGTCAAGTGTTCAGTGAGCTGACTTCGATTCCCGGCGTGGGTGAGGAATTTTTCTTTAATCAGAATTATTCCCTATCCCCCCAGAGTCTGGAAGTATTTATGTGAGAGTGAATGAGTATATGTGTGTGTGTATTAGGAAAATAGAACGAATTAAACTCAAAGTAAAGAACAACGAGTTATTTCTAATGCAAAGCCTGCGATATGATCTTAGAGTTAAAGGGACTTAAATAAATGAAACAATAAAAAAAATCTGATGTGTTCCTTTCACATGACTTTCTCTACTTCTCTGCAACAAAATATTGTTAAAAAGCTTGTGATTCTATTTACTTCATGCTAATAGAGAAAAAATTAGCAAAAATAGTCTGATTATTTGCTTCCTTGTAAGTAGAAGCGAAATAAAGGAGTACCATAGGTTAAATTGATAGTCAAAAGCTGGTTGTTGTGTGACTGAAGTTCCTTTGTTTGTATGGACAGGAGTTGGCAAATTCCTGTATAAGAAAGGTGTAAGTTTTCAAAGCTGAAAAAAACAACAACGAATATCTGAAAAGCGATCAACTCCACGAAAAAAAATATATATATAGCATAAATTGTATGCTTTATTCCGATCTACATTTTTTGTGTAGTAAGTTTTTATCTATCTCTTACGGTTTGCCAGATATGCAAAAATCAGTAAAATTCATCCAGAATAAAGTAGTCTTCAGAAGCTATTCCCAGAAAATTCAGGATATACATTTTATTTGTCAGGTTAATATCTTTTATATATGATATTTTAAGCAAAACTAATAGAGCCATTTTTAAGAAATCAAAATTATTGAAAAAATTTCCATGTAAAGGGTAGTTGGGGGTGGGAGAATTTTTTTCAAAATCTTCGTGTCGCATTCTTTGAAGATACTAAACTTAAATACCAAGTTTGATATTCAACGGACTTTTCGTTTTTGAAGTATGCTGTCCACAGACACACGGATCTTTTTCTGAAAATGCTTTTTTTGGATTCAGGGGGACCCAAAACATGAATTTCCGGTGAAATCTCGGTATCGAATTTTTGGTTGCATTACAACACCTTCTCTATACACCATGTACATAATACGTGTAGAGAAAGTAAAAAAAAGGAAAACTACTTTTACAAGTAGTTCTGATGTGTTACATGCACGTAAATTTCTCTGCCTTTTATGCATCAAACTATTACAAACGTTTATTTTCCTATCTATCCATGCATGTTAATCGAAATAAACGTCAGTGGAAAGTACTTATAACATATTCTCTTTTAGGTTCAACATAAAAAAGGGCATATACTATACTAAAACGATGCTGAAGTTTTTAAAAGACACGCGATATGCGCTCGATATTTTGATTTATTTGACCGAACAAAAAAAAGGAAAAAAAAAAAAGAATGATGAATGACGACTTTTCATTTGAGAACAGTATAAGTACCTATTTGAAATTTAAAGCAAAAATATGGAATATCTCGGAAATGGTAAACTAGACAAACATATTTATTTAAGATAAATTGTGAATTATAACGAGATATACATTTTTTTTGTGTAGTGTGTTTTGTCTCTCTCTCTCTCTCTCCCTCTCTTAGGGTTTACCTGACATGAATAAAGAGGTCTTCAGAGGGTATTCACAGAAAATAATATATTCATTTAAATTTTCATAAAATTTCGTTACAGCCATTTTTGAAAAAATCTAACGTTTTGAAAAATGCTCCATTTGTAGTTTGGGGTGCGTGGATTTTACAGAATATGTTCGCAACCTTCAAAGATTTTTTCGTAGTAAGCTTACCCTCCCCGTATTTAGGACTGACACGGGGGTAGCTCTTACAAGCGAATGCTTAGGGGTCAGAAGTCTGTCGGGGAGCCAACGGCACGAAATCTCAGAATGAGGAATGATCAGCCCGTAGCCAGGCATGAGTGTGAAGAAGTGGATAATATGAAATGCAAGGAAATGGATTATAGGATAGGTGATGATGTAGCAATTGGTGGAATGGGTGTCGTGGCTAACCGGACAACCCGGAGAAAACAACACAGACGTCGCTTCGTCCACCAACAATCCCACATGTGGGCACTTGGGCACTTGCCTAGGTGAGAGGCGAGCGGTTTAACCACTCGGCAACGCCTCCGCCTCTTTCAAATATACTTTTAACTTAAATATTAATTTTAGTATTCACAAAAAAAAATCGTTTTTGAGTTATACTGTTCATACTCGCGGTCACAGACTATAAAAATGCTTTCTTTAAACTTTATAGTTACTCGAAGCATCGCTTAACCTACCATATTCTCCTATTTCCTTGTATCTACAAATGCATATACAATAAAACACTTTCTGAAAATGTTCATCTCGATTAACATGAAGTATACAGGGGAATAAATGTTTGAAAGAACATTTTGTAAAATAAGCAGAGAAGGTTATGTAAATGTAGTACAGCAGCCTTTGTGTCCCTAACTGGCCTGTTTGCTCATTAATTATATAACAGTTGTGATGCAATCCATTCGCAAGACTTTATCTATCTGTTCTGCAAACACACAATTCTTACAAATTATTCTTTTATATACAATGTCCTAACCAAGATAAACATTAAAGAAAGGATTTTATTTCTTGTTTCTTTATAAGTAGAGCACTTGGCCAAAGTGATATTCAAATCTTAATAAAGTTGCGATTGACATTGAAATTCGGCTCTCTTGCTGTGGCCAGCAATAAAAACAAAAGAGATATGAAATGGATGAGGACTACCCGTTTGAGAAAAATTTTAAGTATTTTAAATTGAAAGATATAACATAGAATATCTCGGAAATGATTATTTCCACAAAAAAATAACTCTATATGACATACATATTTTGTTTTAGCGAGATCCATGTTATCTGGTAGTAAGATTACGGTTTACTAGTTATGCAAAATCATTCAGAATGAAGAAGGCCACAGGGACCATTCCAAAAAGTTCAGGATATAAATTTGCCATGTACTTGTTTTAATATGCGGCATTTTAAAACAACAACTTTAGAACCATTTTAGAGAAAATTGAATATTTCGAAAAATATTCCATGTGTACTTTGAGGTAGGCAAATATCCTTAAAAATATGCTTATCGCATCCTTGGAAGATATTGAACTTAAACATCAAGTTTGGTATTTAACGGACTTTTTAAGCTATGCTGTCCTCACACACACATTTGTAAAAAGGCATTTTTGCATTCAGGGGTCTTCACAACATGTGTGTCAAATGAAATCTCGGTATAGAATTTTTGGGTGGAATGCAACACCTCCCCTAGCTGCTACATATTTACATAGTATATACGTGCTAGAGTAAGTAATAAAACATATATCTTGTGATAATTTTAACTGTTTTGTCAAAGAAACTGTGTGTAGGGCAGGAGTTGGATAGGTAGAGTCAGACTGAAAAATGCAATGCCATAGCCGGGATTTGAACCATTCAGTCTCTAGCCGGTTGCTTTACCACTGAGCTACCATGGCAACATACCGACATAGTATTGAACTTCTTAAATTACTTGTATGTTTCTCGGTAAACTATAAGGTTATTTCAAATAATTTTGAGATGACAACCCCACTGGAAATTTATATGTTGCAAGTACTTGAAGTCTCAGGACTCATAGTATAGCCAGCTATATTGTATAGTAAATCGTCTACTTGCTATCCAGGCTTGCGTTGGAGAGCATTAAGGTGTCTTACAACCCCACCCAGGAGTTTCTGCCCAGACGTACCCAATCTCCCATGGGTATCGAGACTATACCATGTCGAGTCCAACCCAATCCGAACAGCTCCCTACCGGGAGGAGCTCAGATAGTAGCATCAGAGGTACCACGGGTGCTCGGGGACCATGGTGCTCGCACCGGAGCAACTGAAGCGGTCGGAATCTCCTCCCTACGGGGAGCTTGTATGTCCAATGTACATAGGGGACAGACAAGGTTTTGTATTCTACCAGAAAATGTGATGTGGACATTTCTCCGGAAATATATGTTTTGAGGTCCCCTAAGTCAGATTTTTTTGAAAAAGGTCCGGTGTATGTATCTCAAAAACGAAAGGACCCTTAAATACCAAACTTGGCATTTATCTTTAGTATCTTTCAAGGACGCGAGATGAAGATTTCCAAGAAATTTCCCCTCCACAAAGTACCCTTACATGGATTTTTTTTTTTAAATTTTAATTTTCTCAAAAATGGCTATAACAATTTTGATTACAATGTCATACATTAAAGATATTTACACCACATAAATTGTGTATTTTAAATGTTCTGTGAATAATGTTCTTTATTCTGGATGAATTTTGCATAACGGTGAAACCGTTTGAGAAAAACAAATACGTACAACAATAACAGTGTAGATCTCGTTTATATAGCGTCGATTGTTTCTGAGAAATTCTTTGCTATTAGTTTCAATTTTAAACTACTGAAACTTTTCTCAAACGTGAGGTGACGTTTCCTTTCATCTCTCTTGGTTTGCTGAAGCCCATGCAAAGTGAAGGAAATGTCTATTGTTTCACATAGAACAGTATTTAAAACGATGTGCCTGTCGATTTAGCATAATATATTCCCTTGTGTCCCTTCAACTTATAAGGAAGAAAGTACCAAGATCATTTCTGCTAATGTTTATCTCGATTAGCACGATTACCATGTCACAGATAAAAGAATACCTTTCTGTTAGGGAAGTGTTGTGTAACAGCTAAAGAAAGTTATGTGAATGGAACACACCAGACTTGTTTTTCTAATTGTCTTCATGACATCACACGCGTGTTCATACTCTCATTCATAACTTCCAGACACTGGGAAAGGTAGGGAATAATTTTAGCTAGAGAAAAATTCCCACCCCCATGGCGAGAATGGTACCTTCACCCCAGGCATAGCAGACAGGCTCTCTACCAACTGGCGTACTGGGTCAGTTCTCAGGGATATTTTTAGTTACATTTATACCGCGCCTTTAACTGCATATTTTTATCGGCGGCATTTTTATTTGGAACCTATTGCCTGTCGGCAATAGTGTTAACTCGTGTACTAATGCCTTTAGGTTTCTATTTATCTTTCTTAAATTTTATTCATTAGATCACACTGTCACGCTGGGCCCTAATAGTAATGGATATTTTGTGGAAATGCACAAACTCAAAATACAACATAAGGTTGGGATCTCTACAAAGGCAAAAGGCAGGATTGAGGTGAACATTTAAATTGAAAGACCCAAAGCAAACTTCACTAATTTATTCAACAATAAATGACACTTTTGGAGAATGCACAAAATCATTAGCATTGCTCGTGCCTGCTATGAATTTAATAAAAGCAATTAAGCCACTTCAGAGCGGTCAAAAACTCCCCACCATGAAATGGGAGCAAGTAGATTGAAAAATGTTGGCAAGTTAAAGCCGAAAACAATATGATATGTAATAATAAATTTAGACAAACTGTAAACCTCGCTCCACTAACATTCAGCACGGCGCAGCTGACCTAGAAGAGTAGCACCCTTTTAGCGCTATGCCAAGACGTCCCCGACGATTCTTGAATTTCTACTGACTGAGGCAGTCGAATAGTGGTAGGGGAGGTCGTTACGTGTCAGATATGCACACTGAAGCAGTAAAGAAAAATCGACGAAAGCGCTGCCAGTGGAGTGATGATGAAATATTTAGGTCCAACAGCACATGAGGTGTAACGGAGACATTGCAGCATACACACACACACACACACACACACACACACTTCCAGTCTCTGGGAAGGATAAGGATATTCTTGGCGAAAGAAAAATTCCCATACCCCAGCATGAAATGGAAATTGGAACCCCTCGCCCAGCAGACAGGTGTTCTATCAACTGAGCTACGGGACCTGCGTCAGGGAATGTTGCTAATTTATTAGACTGACTGTTCTTTAACTTTGACTGTCGCACAGTTTCATCCCTTCTCACAGTTTTAAACATCCGGATGAGAGATGTTACCGTGGTATTTAAAAGGTTAACATCACTTTATCTTTGTTAATATAAACCTCTCAGATAACTCACTGATTATTCTGGGAAGTCCCAACATTTTGCAGTGCACCAATGAGCGCGTCACTTCAGCCAATGAATGCATAGAAATCACTAATGTTTTCCATCTCATCCATGTATTTTTATTGCCAACTTCTGAGGCGCAAGTGGTGTTTACTGTGTATTCTTAAATATGTGGAGACCTTGGGACGTATCTACCTTTGATGCTACAAATAATAGTAATAGTGTCAATAATGCAGCTAGTTTTCCTCAGAAAAGGGATTCGCTTAGGTAGTTGTTAATGAAGTTAGGGTTCCGCTTCTGCACGTTAAATAAGAGGCGCGAGATTATGGCATTAGGAAGCATTGTGCCAGGGAGAAATTGGCACATGATATACTGAACTATTTCAGGCAGGAAGGGTATCATTCAATTTATTTAGATTAGTCTTGGTTCGATACTTATGATGTAAGAGAAGGTTAGGATGACGGCAGTTGCTCTTGCTGCCTTCCAGCCTCGTGTCACGTGGAAAAAGAACCGTGCAGACTGTCAGGGCTGGATTAAGGGCTGCTTAAATTTGTGTTCTAAAATATTCGGAAACTCTTGGCTGAATCACATCCCGAGATGAATGCTGAAATATTTGAAAAGACGAAAGAATAATACTCACGGAAGAACATCATTTAGTTTTACCATGTCCAGTTCCTATAAAAGCTGTGCTTTTGGAGATAATTGCTTTTGGAAGCCAATGTATAGAAATGTATGTAATAGACGAAATGGCAAAACATCATGGCCATGAACTCCTCAGGCTATCAGCATTACACTGTTGTCTCAATTCAATGGGACTGATACGGGTACGCCTTAAACATGCTTTAAGAAAGCGGAATATATCTCCTACCATAAATGACAGTGTGGGAAAGATGTGTTCAACACAACATGCAACAAGAGCGACAATTTCAACTGCGGTATATTTCACACGACAATGCTTCGTTTATGATACATGTGAGGAAAACGAAAGTGATAGCGAGGAAGGCGAAGACGTAACGTAATGCAAGTAGAAAATGTAATGAAAGAAATTGAATTTTATTTATGGACGCTCTTTAACTGCTGTGCTTTTTAGTGTCCCATTCTATACCGGGCGTAAAAAACCGCTTAATTTTGCTCAGAGACCTCTTATCAGGCTTGAGGTTCGTTTACGTGCCGTAAATCTGCGACGCAGAACCAATGGCTTTACTTCCCTTCCGAAGGAAGCCATGTATAGGATTTTTACGCCCGAAAAATATCATCGTCCTTCGCTGGGTTTGAACCCGTGACCTTGGGTATACGAAGTCAGAATGTTAACTAACTACTACACCACGGAGGGCGACAAGTAGAAAATATGGTCAGATATTATTAGCACTGTGTACTACTTTCGATGTACTTCCTAATGCTATTATCCACTTAGTACGCTAAGAAATAAACGTCCATGCATGTATCGCGAGTTTACTTGGAGAAAATACGACAACGTTGCTTTCTCTGTCACTGAATACCTGCAACCTTATCTCAGCCTTTGATGCCGCTCATGTTAACTTTTTCAGAAGCACGACAATATAGGTCATTGCTTGACCAATCAAACTACCTCTGCTGGGAACATTCCTCTTATACCAGAGTGCTGCCTTCTGGTGGAAAAATAAGAACTGACCCTCTTCGAGAGGATGGAAGCAGACACTCGCCAGGGGCAGACAGACAGAGGAGAGAAGTAGTTCCTGTTAAGGGCAAGCACATCTTCAACAGCGTAACTGGGAAAGGCAATTTTTGCCTGGACTAAATTGGGTAGAACATTTTAGCAAGTTGAAATATTATATATCTTTTATTAACTACAGCCTTTTTGGGAGAGCCTTTTATGCCTTGAAACAGTTGCAATTATTTATTCATCAACGGAATCGCCACTACTTTTCATTCTAAAGACTTACGTAGATTCACACATAAAAAAAATGAAGTATTCCATTCACGACTTTCTCCTATTGTTCCGCAAACAACCATTTCTTAAAAAAGATTATTCTTTTATCTACGTCTTGCTAATCATGATAGATATTGCCAGAATTGGTCTTATTATCTATTTCGTTCTAAGTAGAAGGGAAATAAGGGAATACACTAGGCTAAAGCAATACTGAGACCTTTTAAAGTCGGTAGCTAAGTGAAACAATTGAAATGAGGTTCTGTTTGCTTGGCAAGAGTAAAGAAAACATAGACATAAAGAAAATGTCTCCAAAATTTGAGAAACGTTTCAGTACCTTAAAACGGTTAGCTGTACACAAAAAAAGTATAGGATATAAATTGTGTGTTTTTAAGAGATCTAAGTTTTTGTGTGGTAATTTTTTGTCTATACCAAGTATATAAAAATTATACAAAACCCCCAAAATGAAGGGCTCTTCAGAAGCTATTCCCAGAAAATTCAAGATATACGTTTTAATTTTTCAAAAATATCTTAAACATATTAGATTTTAATAAAAAAATTACTAGCCATTTTCTAAAAATCAAAATTTTCGCAAAATGATCTATTTAAGGCGAGGTTGGTGGTGCGCTGATTTTGCTTAAAATCTTCTTGTCGCATCCTTGGAAGATACTAAACTCAAATGCCACTTAGGTATTTAACCGACATTTCGTTTTTGAGCTACGCTCCCAGACACACACATGAACACGCCACTAAAAATGATTTTTGGATTCATGGGGTCTCAAAATATGTATTTCCGGCGAAATCTAATTTTCACATTTTTTAGTGGCATACAATGCACCCTATATCTACTCTGTACATTGTATATACATGCTATAGAGCCGCCCTCCGTGGTGTAATGGTTACCATGCTAACTTCATATACCCAAGGTTGCGGACGATGGATTTTTTCGGGCGTAAAATTCTCAAGTATGGCTTCCTTCGGAAGGGAAGCAAAGCCGTGGGTCCCGTGTCGTAGATTTACGGCACGTAAAAGAACTTCAAGCGTGATAGAGAGGCCCCTGAGAAAAATTAAGAATGGGATGTTGAGAACCACAGCAGTTAAAGAGCGTCCATAAATAACACGCCATTTCCATTTTTTTCGGGAAACCAATATAAAAAAATCTGATGTGTACCATTCACATGACTTTCTCTAATCTCTGCAACAAATTATTGTTAAAAAGTTTATGCCTTTATTTACTTCCTGCTACTCGAGAACAAATTAGCAGAAATAGTCTTATTACTTGTTTCCTTGCAAGTAGAAGCGAAATAAGGAAGTGCCATAGGTTAAAGTGATAATGGATTAATTGTGCAAATTGGGACAGAAACTTCAAACGTTTTATTTAGAAGAAAAACAGTTAAGTATGTAAATAAACAATGGGAGTTGAAACGTTTTTATTTCTGCTCAGCATACGAAACTTTTTCTTTATTTTAGACCTGTAATAATGTTTTAAGACGGCGCCGTGGGTGAGTAGTTGGACCGCTCGACTCCCATCTAGGTGGCCCGGGTTTGATCCCAAGAACCTGCATGTGGGATTCGTGGTGGACGAAGCGGCATCTGGGCGGGTTTTCTCCGGGACTTGCAGGTTTCCCTGCCACTCATTCCACCAATAGCTCCATTATCACCTTTCCTATAATTGCTTTCGCTTACGTTTCATATCATCCACTTCTTCATGTTCATGTCTGGATACAGTTCGATCCCTCGTAACAGGTTTTCCATTCTGCGGTAGGCTCCCCGACAGGCTTCTGCCCCCTAGGCATTGGCTTGTAACTCCTAGGGAGGTGACAGTCGTACAAATATGGGGAGGGTAAACTGATTACGAAACGAGTAATGTATACTTTAAGGACCCTTCTGAGTTTTGGCGCTTAAGTTTTTACTTTATCTAGCACGTAAGTACATACAATATACATAATAGCTAGAGAAGGTATTGTATTCCACACAAAAATTTGCTATCGAGATTTCTCCGGAAATATGTTTTGAGGTCTCCTGAGTCCAAAAAAAAAAAAAAAAAAAAGCTTTTTATTTAAAAGTCCGTGTCTATGTGCGTGTGTGTGTTTGTGGACAGAATAGCTCAAAAACGAAAAGACCGTTAAATATCAAACTTGGTATTTATGTTTAGTATCTGCCAAGGAAGCGACACGATTTTCAAGAAAATTTCCCACCAAAACTATCCTTTATATGGAAAACTTTTTAAAAACTCTAACTTTCCGAAAAATAACTAACGATCTTGATTAAAATGTCTTGTATTAAATATATTTATAATACAAATAAAATATATATTTTGAATGTCCTGCGAATAGTCTCTGAAAATCTCTGAATGAATTTTACAGAATTGTGCATAACGGTTAAATTGTAAGAGATAGTCGAAAGCTTACTTTACAAAATATGTAGACCTTGTTAAAACACACAGTTTGTGTCACGTGTTCTCTTGTAGAGATGGCCGTTTTCGAGATAATCCTTGTTATTATTTTGAGTTTTAAAGTACCTATTTTTTCTTAAACGGCACCATGCAAAGTCAACCGAACCTCAATTGCTTCAATTAGTGACCAGCTTTAAAGCATTTGAGTAACGTATTAGCCTACGTATTCCCTTAATTCCCTTATAATCTCGATTAGTATGGTGTGGATAACAATAATTTCTTGTAAGAATAGTTTGTGTGTGGAACAGCTACAGTAAGTTATGTAAATGGAGCACATCAGCTGTTTTCTTTCTCTACACGTACTATGTACATACTGTATAGAGAATGCATTGTAATGCACCCAAAAATTCGATACAGAGAATTTACCGGAAATACATGTTTTCGGTCTCCCTAAATCCGAAAAAAACATTTTTAGAAAAAGGTTCCTGTTTTTGCGTGTGGGTGTGTGTGCTCAAATACTAAAACACCGTTAAATACCAACCTTGATATTTAAATTTATATTTTCCAAGAATGTGATACGAAGATTTTCGAGAAAAAAAAAACAACTCAAAACTTCTCCTTTCATGAAATATTTTTTGAAAATTTTGATCTTCTCAAAAATGATTCTAACGATTTTAATTAAGTACCTTATGTTTAAGATATTTTATGACAAATAAAATATATATCTTGAGTTTTCTGGTAATAGCTTCTGAAGACCTCTTCATTCTGGATGACTTTTGTATAACTGGCAAACCGTAAGAGATATACTAAAACATAGAACACCAAAATATGCATCTCATTATAACACACTATTTATGTCATATACATTTTTTTAATTAATTTTTTCGAGGTTTTCTCCTTTATTGGTTTCAATTTTAGCCACAAAATTTTCTAAAACGCGAAGACATATTTCTTCTCGTCTCTTGTTTGTTAATTCCTGGCCAGCAAAGAGATTTGAACTTCAATTATTTAACATAGCGATCCGCTTTTAAAGGACGAGATTATTGCATTAGCTTGTGCACGCTCTTATTTCCTTTCTACTTATAAGGAAGCTAGCATTAACCCTTTCAGATCTGACTTTTTATGCTTCATTGAAAAAAGTATCCGTGAACCTCCTTGTCCATCTTGTAACAAAAGCTCCAAAGTAGTTCTAAACTTGGCCACAGATAGCAGCACAAAGCTGGAAAACTTGAAAAACATAACAGTTCACACCCCCAAGTGATCTAAATAGTAATTACAGCTTTTAAATGTATTACTAGAAAGTCATGTCCATTCCAATGGACACTGGGACTGAAAGGGTTAAGACTACTTCTGTTTATCTTGATTATCATGATGTGAATAACAGATTAATGTTTTGAACAAAAGGTTTGCTTTCCGAACAGCTAGAGGACATACAGTAGAATGGAATACATTAGAGTTTTCCCTTTTACTCACAAGAAACTAAGTAATAAGGACAATTTCTGCTCGTGTTTATCTCAATTATCAAGACATAAATAGAAGAGTAAGGCTTTTGACAATAATTTGTTACAGAGACGTAGAAAAAGTCATGTGAATAGAACATAAGATTTTTGCTTTCTCTACACTACTCTGAGCCCCTGGTTCAGATAGCTGAAATACATCCACGCTATCCACCCAGGACATCCCAGGAAGTCTTCAGGCATCAGCTCCGCGGTGACTGCTCCTGGTTGAAGAAATATCACCAGTAACTTCCACTTATTTCACCAACCACTGCTCCAGGGGACAATTAGGGCGCAAGTCATGTGTGTCTTCTTACACATCATTCATTACTGCCACTGGCAGGCAGCACCCATAGTCCACCAGAAATACACCGGTACTTTATGCGGTACTGCACAAGTGAGGCACGAACCTCTTACTTCCGTTTTTTTTTTGTTCGAGTCCAGTGCGGAGAGTCTCACACTCCCAGACTTGCCTGGAGCGTAAGTGCCGGGGTATTTTTTTCTGTTGTATTTGATCGCTCCTATGAGAACGTCTTGGCGCACGGCTCATCCATCTACTCGCTGCTGATCTCATATCGGCTGAAATATCCTAAAAGCAGGCCCCTAATGGGGAACCGCAACTAGTGTTTATTCTGTCAATATCAACCAATTCTATTGTAAACCAACACCTCACTAATAACTGCTAAAAAGAATACTTTAAGTATAGCCTGATTACCTAAGCTAACCTGCAGTGATCTTTCCATCTGGCTCCCAAAGCCACAACCCCAGTCACGTCCCCTATGGAAGTTGTTAGCACACAGAGACACATACTGAAAATAAATTCCGTTAATGCAAACCACTGAACCTCTAGTGCTCTGCTATTATGAAAATTAACACTAAGTGAAGTAGTTCTCCTGCTCGCTGAGGTCACATTTGAGTAAAATTGCGGTTAAACCCTGGTTGGGACCTGCTTAGAAGGGTTTGTCTACTTTCCATAGTATATAAATATTAATTTTTACTTAATCTAGATTTAATTTTACAATACTAGTTAGACGAATGACGCGAAAGGCAACTCTAAGGTCGACCGACCGGAACAAAGAAACTATTTCCATACTAAATATTTGTTATTTCACACAAACCTTGTATAGAACAAGGTTTGAAACATAGAATCAGACGCGAAATTCTGCATTATATTTACATTATTTTCTCTACCCTCTAATGTTTATTAGTAGCTATAAAAGCACTCCTACGTAAGGTTCTGTTTCTATTCTATTTTAACCAAGGTAAACCCCTGCAGAAATACCTGCATTATATATTTTGTTATAGACACAAAGCGAATAGTGGTTGTCAAATATTTAGGGCACGAAATCGCCGAATGAAGAGTCGGTGCACACAGAGTATAACTATGACGTAATGGAATAAGTGTGGTCTCTACAGCCCATTTCGCAATGTATTGCATTATCTAGCATTGCTCACTGCCTAGCCTCGTCCAGTTCCTGTTAGTAGATAAGCCAGTGAACACTGAAAGAGGGCGTAGATTGAAAAGTGTCGAAAATACGAAAAGGTAGGCGTTCGACACTGAACAAACTTGTGAATGATGCAAACGTATTTTGGGTGACAGGAGGAGAACATTTTCTTTCGATACAATAAAAACATATCTTGTAGTTAGGTACAATAACTTCTGAGAGAGCTTGGTCGATTTATGTTCAATTTCTTTTCATTTGTATCAAACTTTATACATTTATTCATAAATGTACAAGGCGTTTTTGTTTACTCATCATATTATGAAATCATTTTTTATCATGTTACTTTATGAATTAGAACGATGCATATAAATGTAATGAACTGCTTTTGGAACAGACAATTTAGGATGATCCGTTTTGGTATGGATAAAATTAAATGTTATAATAAAGGCCAATATGATTGAAGGGGACTTTTCTTGCTGGTTATACTATGCTTTAAAGTTGGCAATTTCCATACATGCCAATAAACAATGCATAATCTGAAAAGACAAATGAATATTGTACAGGTAATTAAAATGACTACTGCAAATCAAAAGCGGGCACAACGCGTTGTTTGGTATACTAAATTTGAGAGCGTAAAACGAGTTCAAAGGGAATTTCGAAGTGAATATTGTGTGCGTAACGTACCTCAATACGTATCAATAATGTTGTTATATCGAACATTTGCAGTAACAGGTTCTGTGTTAAAAACATTCAGGAGGCCGCAAGCGAAACCCAGTGCGAGAAGAAGCTCTCTCTGAAGCTATGAAGTTTGACACGGCTATCAGCAGAAATGAATGTATCATATTCATCAAGTCAGCATATTATTCGAAAGTGCCTGAAACTTTATCCATTTCACTTACAACGTCTACACGCCTTACGTGATGAGGATCGTGAAGCTCGTTACAATTTCGCATCCTTGGTGCGCCTTCGGATTGAAGGTGATGAATGGTCATTTACAGACGAGGCTACGTTTCATGTCAGCAGGAGAGTAACCACGCACAACTGCATTGTTAGGGCAAGACAAAATCTCGTACGAGCTTGAAAGATCAAGTCCAAATGTTAATGTTTGGTGCGGAGAGAGCCGCAATAAAGTGTATGGCCCATTCTTCTTTGCAGAAAATACAATACGTCATGAATATACCACTTCTGCTGCCACAACATGAGGAAGATGACAGTATGGACATTGTATTTCAGCAAGATGGTGTACCCCCTCACTCGGCATGGAAGATTCGTGACTTTTTAAATAGTGGTCATGCTATGGGCTGAGAAATCTCCCATCTTTCAGTGTTGTGTATACTAAGTTTCAACAAATAAAGTTCATTAGCAAGCCTTTTATGATGCTTTTATTTTATGTATACCCAAACTGGTCATCCTATACTTCAACGTATGCATGTTTACGCTGTAAACCCCTGCCCACTACCCTGTATTAACACCACTGAGGGCTGTGTGTGTTCATAACTGTATGGGCCTCTGAATCCAAAACCGAGCTCTACTTATACTTCTAATCTGAGCGAGTTGTTTTTGAGTACTCCGAATTCTCCACCCATTAATTTCATCAATTCCTAAATCATCTGCTTTCCTATCATTCATTTTGTCCTACAATTCTATTTCCTCGCGTTCATACCAGTCACTGGGCTGGTTCCCATCCCTGGATGCTCTATATGATCCATAGGGCGTCTGCTCAACCAACAACTGACCCCAGGCATTGCCTTGCAAGTCCTCCATATGAGGAGAGTAAGCAGGTAGAGGAGGAGAAAAAGAAGAAGCATTCCAATTTTTTTCATGCATTCGGAAGAAAAAACTGAAAAGACTTTAAAAGAATGACAAAGTATTGAACCATTCGAACAATCAATCAATGGCTTATGTCACGAAAAAAGATCATATGGAATAAATTGTGTATTTGAACCCCTTCACCAATATGGACGTGGCATGACGTCCTCTGCAGCACTGTGAAATAATCCATTTAAGAAACTCTAACTGAATAACAATCCTAAAGCTACTTTATTTTGACACCGGGATTTACAGTAATGCATTCTGACGCATAAAGCAGTGGCTAACCTATCAAACTAAGGATCACAGATTAGTATCAAATAAAATGTTGAAGCTATGGTAAAGAGTGGAGATAGCTCAGCTAATTTTGTCCCGTTTCGATTCAATAGATATCAGGTGTGATAAAAAAGGCTAATGTGTTCCATTCACATGACTTTCTCTACATCTATGTAACAAATTAATGTTGAAAAGCTTATCATCTATCTACTTCATGCTAATCCAGATAAACATTAGCAGAAATACTTTCTTGTACGCAGAAAGGAAACCATAGAATATACTAACTAGGCTAATACGACTAATTCTGGTTCCCATGTGGATGAAATCCGTTGCTGTGCCTTTCCAGGAGTTGACAAATACCCTTGTGTGAAAAGTTTTAAGCATTTTAAAACTGAAGCAAATAGAAAGGGCTATCTAAAAATGGTCAACTCTATGAAAAAGATGTATATGTTATAATTTGTGTGTTTTAACGTGATCTACATTTTTTGTTCAGTAAGATTTTGTCTGTCTCTTACGGTTTACCAGTTTCTCTAAATTTAGCAAAATTCATTCACAATAAAGATGTGTTTAGAGGCGATTCTCATAAAATTCAAAATATCCATTTTATTTGCCATATAACTATCATTAATATACCGTATTTTAATCAACATCTTTAAAGCCATTTTTGAGGAAAATCATAATTTTCGAAATTTTGTCTATGTAAAGGGTAGCTTGGGGTGGGGGAATTTTTCTCAAAATCTTCGTATCGTATCCGTGGAAAACACTAAACTTAAATACCAAGTTTGGTATTTTACCGACTTTTCGTTTTTGAGTTGTCGTGTTCACTGACACATGTACACACACACACTCACATTTTTCAAAAAGTGTTTTTTTTTTTTTTGTTACAGGAGACCCTAAAACGTATATCTCTCGTGAAATCTTGGTACCGATTTTTTTTTTTTAAAACAGTAACGGAGTCTGATCAAGTCTCCGGTACTGTATCCCTATTTACATTTCCCCCCGTAGGTTTTACTGATTACTGGTTTACTGGTTTTACTGTTTCTTTTACAAACATATACACATTGCACAAACATATAACATCCATGCCCAAGGCGGTACTCGAACCCACGTTATTGGGTGGAATGCAATATGGTCTCTATAAACTATGTATATAGTACATGTAGAGAAAGTAATAAAAATATTTTTTTTCTTAAGGAATCTTTATTTATTCATCTACATCAATGTTCTACTCTCCAAAGTAATTCCTCGCAGATATAATACACTTGTGTTAGTATTTTTTCCAAGCTTGGAAGCACTTCTGAAACTTGCTCTTCGTTATGGTGTATCGGATAAGCCGTGGCAAAACGAAGTCCTTTTATGGTCCTCTTCAACCTCGGTAATAGAAAAATGATGTGTTCCATTCGCAAACTTTCTCTAGCTATTTCAAAAACACATTTTTCTTACGAAAGATTATTCTTATATTTACGCCTTGCTAATCTAGATAAAGGTTAGCAGAATTGAGTTTATTAGGTGCTTCCTTGTGAGAAGAAGGGAAATAAGGGAATACATTACATTTTAAGCAACACTATGTGAAACAATTGAGGTTGGGTTGGCTTTGCATATTCTCCATTGAGAAGTCAGATTAAAATGGAAACCAATAACAATGAATATCTCAAAAACGGTTAGCGCTACAGTAAAAACGTATATGACATAATTTGTGTGGTTTAACGAGATGTACATTTTTGTATAGTAAGTTTTTGTCTATTTCTTACAGTTTAACCGTTATGGAAAATTTTGCATAACTCAACCAGAATAAAGAGTTCTTTAGAGGCCAGAAAACTCAGAATTTGCATTTTATATGTGATCTAAATATTTTAATATACGGTATTTTAAGGAAAATCGATAGAGCCATTTTTGAGGAAATAAAAATGTCCGAAAAATGTTCCACGTAAAGAGTAGTTGAGAGTAGAGGGATTTTCTTGAAAGTCATGTCGCATCCTTGGAAGATACTGAACTTAAATATTTAACCGACTTTGCAATGCTGTCTATAGACAAGTAGACACACATACACACACGGATTTTTTTCTGAAAATACTTTTTTCAGTTTTAGGGGATCTCAAAGCATTTATTTGCGGTGAAAGCTTGGTATCGAATTTCTGGGTGAATGTAATACCTTGTCTATCCAGTATGTATGTTGTGTATACGGGCTAGAGAAAGTAAATGTCGTAAAGGTCATGTCCGGCGAATAAGCTGCCCGCGGCAACATGACGTTCCCCCCCAAAAAAAAAATCACGAAGAAACATTGAAGTGGAAGCGGGGGCGCTATCCACGAGTGGTTTTGCCACAATTCTGGTCCTTTTCTTCGGATTACTTCACGCAAACGGAGCGTAACTTCCAGGTAGTAGGACCATAAAGAAGAAGTATTTCTTTACGTCTTTCATATTGTCGTTAGTAATTGATTTGCTAGGATCTCCAGAGGGTCGTTGCTTTAACGGCTTCCCAACCTTCTTTGAAACGTTCAGAACACTCGTAAACTCTTGTCTTACTCTTGGCATATTTGGTAAATGTCAAGTCAATATTTCGAGCAGTTTCCATAACGAAATTTGGTATATTTCACTCTTTTATTGTATAAAAATTCATTCACAGAATTAGGCAGTTCATGAGATGAGCTAATGCTACAATGATCATGTGTTTGGATGATTGAATGCTGTAAGGCTTAGTTATGGGAGTGATACGAGGGACACTATTTATATTTCAGCCTAATAATAACAAACCGGTAATTTGTCATTTAAAATCGCTTTATATTATTCTTGAAATATTCTACATTATGATCAACACACGTTTGCATAGCATTTTATCCAATCTGAGCGAGACACCTCCAAAATATGGTTTTTGAATACATGGCTTCTTCTGCTGACGAAAATCGTTCCCCATATATTTTATTTTTGGTGTTCTAGAACAAAAAGAAATCATTTGCTGCCAAATAAGAATTTTACGGTGGATGCATGATCATTTCGGTGTCTTCGAGTTTTCAAAACGTCGGTTGTTAGAAGAGATGTGTAAGTGCTCGCATAGTCTTGATGAAGATCGAGCCTACGGCATTTGTTTCTTTCCCATATTTCACCGAAGATTTCCGGAAAACAAATGGTTGTGTACTATTCATAATTGACCGTTTTTCGTTCCTCTAAAAAGACTTGCCACATGGCCAGTTTTTTTAAAAGAGGTAGTCAACTATTTGTTTCGAAATACCAGGAATGTCTGCAATTTATGTTGGTTTTGGAGATATTGAAACACCGAAATAGTCAACTGCTGTTTACGTTCCAGCTCATATGCATAGATCCACGATTCGACTTGTTACAAAATTATATAAGTCTTCTGAGGCCCCACCGTTGTATTCTTGACCATTTGTGTGCACCAATCGGCACGAGCACCTTTCGAAATTGTGTCTGAATATGTGGGATCCAACGAGAGCAAACTTTTTTTCACGGTTAATGATCATGCAATATTTTATATATGCTGGTGGTACTAATGCCTAGAGTTTCCTATATCTCACAGTGTGTGGCAAGATAATCCTGCACTATAAGTTTTTACACAACATCAGTTTTTTCTAGCAAAACAACTCATTTTGGAAGATCTTCACGAATTTAATCAGGAGCGAACGGCGGCCACTATTAAACTCGTTATACCAGCGTTTCACAGAGGCAAAGGATGGAGCTTCATCGCCAAATATAGTAGTACGTTTATCAATGCACTCTTGTCTTGATATTCCACCTCGAAAATCATAATGAATAATCATACGAACATTTTCACGAATTAATTCCATCTTTTCACTGAAACAAAAATTTAAAGTCACAGTAAACAACACAAATAACGCTCTACTGACAAAATATCTGAAGTAGATCAAGTTCTATAACATATTTGTAAATATGTATTGTAATTTGTTGACATTTATGAAGAGTACATTATACAATACTGATATTTTAGTTTTATATAATTGATAGTAGTAACTATTATGTCGATAATTCGAAAACTATCATCACGACATCATGTTGCACATAATGAAATTATATTTATTCATACATTTTAACACTAATTTTGATACTCTTTGTTTTTATGTGCATGCAGAAAAAAAAGGAAGTACATATACATATGTTTTTATAGAGCACATTAAGTATAGAGAAGTTGCGTACAATCCTCAAAAGCAAATGGTGTGATTATGTGTCTATTCTGTTGTTTTTGTAAGCCATTCTTTTAGCACTAGAGCTTTATACATTGTTTTTTTTTTCCATAGTATATAAACATATGTATATATGTATATGCCTTGACAAGTTCTATGTTCAATGGCTTCCTGGCCTAAACGAACCTAATCTAATCTAGTCAACAATGTCAACTTTTCCAGTTAAAACACCAGATGGCACCTTCAGCAATCAGTGTAACCAAGCCTTAAAATATAAATAGTTGCCCTCCTATGAGCGGAAATTAGCGGTTCTTTTATTTTTATTCCTATTCCTATAGGATGATCTTTAACCACTTGCGTCACCTCCGGTATTACACATCCAAGAAAGAGTTAAAGAAGTTTATATTTCTGGGTAATGAGTTTTCGTCTATCTCTTAATGTTAATCAAGATTATTTCAAATTCCTTACAAAAGCTATTCCCGAAAAACTTAAGTTATAGGCGTTTTGTTTTTCCTTTAAGTATCTCTAAAATGACATTTTTTATTTAAACTGATAATGATATTTTTGAGAAAATAACAAATTTTAAGAAAATACATGTAAACGGTAGGTGGGATGGGAGATTTTCTTAAAAAGCTTCTTGTTGCATCTTTGGAAGATACTGAACTTGCATATCAATTTGGTCTGACTTGTTTTATTTTTACAAAATATAATCTGTATAGAAATATACAAGATTATTGTTAAACAAACCAATGTTTCGAAACATTTTTAGGAGGTAAGTTCTTTGTTTGTTTAATCAACACACCCCTGACAAACCAATTAAATACACCCTCACCGATTAGAGCGTTTACAGTCGCGTTTACATACATGACAGATAAACAAGGAAAATGGCTAAAAATGCACTCTTTTCACTAGGGGAATCTCAAAATGTGTATTTCCAGTGAAATCTTGGTATCGAATGTTTGGATGGAATGCACCCAATGAGTTATATATTTCTATTCACTACTCTATTCAGACAGGCAGCCAAAAAGCGGATATAAATGTATTATTTTAAAACTGATACGGCGTTATATCTGAACAAATTCTACTGTTTTATTAATCTCTTTACTAAGTACATAGCGGTGGATAAACAGAGAAAATAGTACATTCCATCAAAAAATAGGTTACTACGATTTCACTGAAAATGCACGTTTTAGGTTCCCATGAACAAAAAAAAATGGAACAAGATTCGGGTGACTGAGAAAATGGGAACTCAAAAACGACAAGTCAGTTAAACCAAACTTAAATATAAAGTACATAATCTTCCAAGGATGCGACACAACATTTTCAGCAATTTCCCTCACCCCGAGCTATTCTTTAGATGGAAACATTACGAAAATTTTGATTTCCTAAAAAATTACTAACGATCTTGATTATTGTACCGTATATAAGACAAATGTATATCTTTAATTTTTTTGGAAATAGCCTGTGAAGAGCTCGTCATACTAATGCCCTTTGTATAATTTGTAAACCGCAAGAGAGTTGCAAACAGAAAATGTAGAGCTCGTTAAAGCACACAGTTTATGTCATATACAATTTTTTTTGTAGAGTTAACCATTTCTGATATTGGTTTCAATTTTAAAATACTTAAACATTATGTCATACTAGAATTAATCCACTTCTAGCCATACAAAGAAAACCTATTTCAATCACATAGCAACAGACTTTTAATAGATTTGACTATCACTTTAGCCTAGTCTATTCCCTTATTTCCCTTCTACTTTTAAGGAGCTAAGTAATTAGGCCATTTCTATTAATGTTTCTCTCGATTAACATGAAGTAGGTAGTACAATAAGTTTGTAACAACAATGTTACATAGATGTAGAGAAAGTCATTAGATTTTATGAAACCTGCAGCACTGGAGGCCAGACCATGGAATTCTAATTTATCGTATACGAGGGTCATTCAGAAAGTGACACACGATTTGGCTTAAATAAACAATAACGAAACATCAACATAAAACTTTATTTATACAACTACAGTATCTTATCTCGTCTGTAGTGGACCGAGATGGGGGACGCAGCGGCCGGGCGGTAGGCCAAGGTTCCCCGTGAGCTGTCGTGCCATGGAGTTAGTATCTTACCTATTTCTCAACGTAAACCGCCTTTCTCTCAAGATATTTATTGTCACGTGGTATCAGTGTTTCAATGCCGATGTTATACTTTTCTGCCGCCAAAGAATTTATTAGTTTTTTTTTTTTAATGCACAACATGTTCGGCCAATGGAATTTTATGGGGAAATAACGCAAGTGTATAGTGACAATACAAATAATGAATGTTCATTGAGGAAATGGCTTATAATTTACGAGTAATCAAGGAAGAACCAGTGTGTACGATAAAGACTTGAGTGGAAGTTCAATGTTATGGAAAAGTTGAAAGCAAATTGATAAAATGATTAAGAAAATCTTATGTGTTACACTCACATGACTTTCTCTAGCTGTTCTACAAACTTCTTACATAAGATAATTCTTCTTTCTGCACCTTGCTAATCGAGGTACTCATTAGCACAATGTTCTTATTACTTAGTTCCGTATAAGTAGGAAGAAAATAAGGAAATACACTCGGCTAAACCAATAGTCAAATGTTTTAAAAACTTCGTTAAGCGATTGTCATTACAAATCGCTTCTTTTCTTGGCCAGGAGTAGAACAAAAGAAAAACGAACACTCCCGTCTGAGAAAAGTATAAGTACTTCTCAACTGAAACTAATAACAATGAGTACCTCGAAAACGGTAAGCTCAACGAGAAAAATGTAAATGACATAACTTGTATATTTTAATAAGACCTACATATTTTGTATAGTAAGTTTTTGTCTATCTCTTACGGTTTACTAGTTATGCCAAAGTAAGTAAAATTCATCCAGAATAAACGTGTCTTCAGAAGCTATTCCCAGAAAATTCAAGATACACATTTTATTTGTCAGGTAAATATCTTTAATATACGACAATTTAACCAAATTCGTTATAGCCATTTTTAAGAAAATAAAAATTTTCGAAAAACGTTCCATGTAAAGGGTAGTTTGGGGTGGGGGTATTTTTCTCAAAATCTTTGTGGCGCATCCCTGGAAGATACTAAACTTAAATAGCAAGTTTGGTATTTTAGTAACTATTCGTTCTTGAGTTATCGTGTTCACAGACACACCGACACACACACGGACCTTTTTCTGAAAATGCTTTTTACGGATACAGGGGGTCCTAAAACATGTATTTCCGGTGAAATCTCGGTATCGAACTTTTGGGTGGAATACAATACTTCTCTATCCCTATGTACATTGTGCATACTGGGCTAGAGAATGTAAAAAGCCGGTGTTTCACTTTGGACACCGTACATGACTTTTTGTATGGAAAAGATTTCCCAGACAAGAAGACCTCAAAATGACAGTGACGTCTTGGCCCAGATCTTTAGCGACGAAAATCTGGCACCACGTGACAGTAAATGCCTTGATAGCAATAACGATTACGTTTAAAATAGAGAAAGGCACTGTAATTTTATAAGTAAAGTTTTATGTTGACATGTTTCGTTATTGTTTAGTTATGCCAAATTTTCTGCCACTTTCTGGATGCCCTCGTGTTAAATATATGTATTGCTTTCTTTCAGTTGGTAGTACTGTTGTAATATATAGTGAGCAGTCTGACAGTTGTTAGGTAGTATCACGTCCCTAAGGGCTTCAATTTGTAACCTTCAATGTAGACTCTGACGAGGTACACAGGGGAGCACCAGCTGCGCAAGCGCATGGGTAATTCTGCACGTATGTACTGCAGTCCATCAAAAGTCCCAGAGGCACAGCCGGGGATCGATCCCTGGCTTCTCATTCGTTGGCAAATACACATTCTTATAATGAACCAGCTCTGCAGAGCTTATAGGATGAAATCAAACCAACTCATTAAACTAATAGATATATGCTTCAATAATTTTGGCCACCAGGGTGCAAATTGGTATAAAATAATTAAATGTCAGGGACTGCAGGCAACACATAAGTTGATACCACATATTAAAAGTTCCAGTGAAATTTGGAACTCAGCCAGACACCAGAAATTGAATTTATGGAGCAGTTTCCAAAAGTGATGTCATGGAAAATCTAAATCATTACGAAAACAGGTAATTTATTAAAAGTTAAAAATCTGATGTGGTGCATTTGCAATACTTTCTCTATAAACTGTTCTTAAAATGTTTTCTCTTCTATCTAATCCTTGCTAATACAGATAAACTTAACATATTTCGTATTTAAATCGCTTAAGTGGTTGAAGAATCTGATGTGTTCTAGTCACATGACTTTCTATGCAATAAGTTATTGTTAAAAAGCTTATTCTTCTATCTACTTCATTCTACTCGAGATAAACATTTGCAGAAGTGATCTCATCACTTTCTTTTTTGTAAGTAGAAGGAAAATAAGGGAATGCACTATGCTAAAATGATAATCAAATCTTTTTAAAGCTGGTTGGTATGTGATCGAAATCCTTTTTCATACATGGCCAGGAGCTTACAAATTCCACATAAGAGAAGTTTAAGTATTTTAAAATTTACATGAATTATATGGAATAACTTGGAAATGGTCAACTGTACAAAAAAAGCGTAATATGACAAATTAATTGTTGCTACACAAAATATGTAGATTTCGATGAAACACTTACTTTGTCACATACACTTTTTTCGTGGTGTTCACCATTTTTGAGATATTCCTTGTTATTGATTTTAGTTTTTAAATGCTTCAATTTCTCAAATACGAAATTTGTCAACTCCTGGTAAAGCAAAGAAACGGATTTCAACCACATGGCAACCAGCTTTTAAAAGATTTGACTGTCGTTTTAGCCTAGTGCATTCCCTGATTTCATTTCTACATACAAGAAAGCATTTCTGCTAATCTTTATTTCTATTAGCATGAAGTAGATAGAAGAATAAGCTTTTTAACAATAAGTTGTTACAAAAATGTAGAGAAAGTCATGTAAATGGAACACATGCGAGTTTTGTGGAATGTGTTTTTTTCTATCACATCGTATACCAGTTAAACAAAATCCTGCTTTGAATCAAGTGAATTTTATAGGCCATTTCTTCACAATTCAACACTTACATTCTAACTGCCCTGGAAATATATTAAGAATATGTTACTTTAGTAAACATTTTTATTTGAAAAAATAAAACATCAAGACCCCTTCAAAAGTTGGTTTGGGAAGAGTCGAATTTGTTTCAAGGTATTCTATTCGTGTTGCATTTTTAAAGAGTACAGGTTTTGACAAATAATGACATTTCGTTTTTGAGTTATACTCTTCTCAGACATCTTAAAAAAATGTACTATTCTTACAAAAGCTTATTGTTCTATTTCCTCGTATTTTTCAAGATACAGATTAGGAAAATTGTTTTATGACGATAGAATTTCCATATACAACGGAAATAAGGAAATGCAACAAGCTAAACGGTAGTCATCTGTTTTAAAAGCCGGTCGCTATATGATGGTGTTTAATTATGTTCGCTTTGTTTGAGAGGATAAATATACGAAAAAAGACTTCCCATTTGAGAAAAGTACGAGTATTCCAAAACGTAAATTATGACTATCTTGGAAATGGTTAGATCCACTACATAAACTGTGTGTTTTCATGAGATTTACATTTTTTGTGAAGTCTATCTCTTATCCTTCACCAGTTATACAAAAGTCAGATTGAAGAGGACTTCAAAGCCTATTCCAGGAAAACTCAGATATAAATTTTATTTGTGAAGCAGATTTCTTTAATACATTGTATTAATAGTATTTTCGACTTTTCGTTTTTGTGTTATGCTGTTCACAGACATACAGGTGCACTAGCGAACCTATTTCTAAAATCTTTTTTTTTTTTTTTTTTTTTAATCAAGGGACTCTGAAATGTATATTTATACCTAGTGAGATTTTGTTATCGAATGTTTCGATGAAATCCAATATCTTTTCTACCCATTTACTACATATGAAGTAGAGAAAGTAAACAAAAATGGAATCTCTTTTGAGTGTACTACATCACCTTATTGTGACCTGTTTTAGTTCTCACTGCCTCTTCACTTTATCCAGCGACGTAGAGCATGATATAACACGACGCAGCCCCTTTGACACTGAACGCAATGCTCCTCTAGTCTTCTGCAGTAATAGCACTCACTGCACAACAATCTACACAAACTCGCTCGGAGAATAGCACCTTTTATCGCACCATAAGCTCACTCGCTAAGTCACAAGCCCAATTTCACTACTTATGTTAAGCTTCGAATCAGGTTTAAGAGGAGTTGAAATGGGCTTTTCATAATTTTTTTCCATTTTCATGTTTTAAGGTGCAGGGGCGGGTTTTCTCCAGGTTCCACCACCATCGCATTCCACCGGTGTTCATCTTCATTCCATGTAACAGCAGGCCATCGCCTGTGTTGCCACAAGTAGTAAAAGCGGGCATTAAACACTATCGAAAACATTATTGCAGTTATATTTATTCTTATTCTATGGTAAAGTATAATTTCTCGCTCATTTTGGTGTAACTTTCATAGAGGTACGCTAATTGTAAATGGTTTAAAAATATTGCTGAAAATAATTCTGCATAGTAGTTTCTAAGAACTCTCGCTGGGTAAAACGATCAATGATATTGTAAATTTTGTAAATATTATATCTTTTTCTTTAATTTGATTGAAATGTATTGTCAGCATTGACATCGCGCTTATATTTTCTTCACGAAAATTTCGAAGTATTGAGAAGTTGTGTTTTGAAAGTTAGGTTCCATATTTTATTTTTTAATTTCATATTTGAAAAAGGTTTCTGAAGAAGTACAATTTTCTATACAAATCCATCTCAGAAATTAATTGCTACTAAAAGCTGAAAATTTTACCACACATTTACAGCTAAATAGGTTTTATTTTTAAAGAAAAGTTTTTATGCATGTTATAGATCTTTAAATTTAAAAATCATAATTTTTCAATAAAATGTCAAGAGCTTTATTAAAAAATCATACCTTTTCTTCTAATGAACAGAAGTGTTCTATTGTTCATAAATCAACAGCAAAGGTATTACTGAATGCACCTTATAAAATGTAGCTCATTATGTTAAATATGTTAAATAGTTGCTGAGATAATGGGTGAAACTTTTACATTGGCAAGGTAGGGCATTTCGACTACCCTTAAACAGACTTTTAAACTAAAGTGGCGGTTTACAGTACGTAATTCAAAAGATGGGTTGAGCTTATACAGTAATGCAGTGTGGTTTAAGCCATGGAATTGCCATTATACTGTAGCACATCCAATGTCGACTAGGAATCACCCCTACTCTGCGCATACTAGGGGTAGCAGTTTCAGAGGTAGAGCTGCTCGCGAATACGAGAGTAAAACGTGTAGCTTCAGGGTTTAAGTTGCAGGAGGCATTTGCGGAACAAATAAGGAGCTATAAGTAAATACAAAAGGTGCAGGGAGACGCAGATAAGGTGGGGTTAGAGTTGAGATAACTCAAGGGTTACCCAAACTCCATTCAACTTACCAGGTGCATCGTAGATCTTGCAGATTACACTTTATACTTTCTCTAGCATATACGTACAGTAAAATAATGGATAGAGAAGATATTATATTCCATCCAAAATTTCGATACGAAAATTTCACCGGAAGTATATATTTTGAGAACCCCTTAGTAAAAAATTATAACCATATTAGTTTTTGAGGCTATCGGCAACATAGCTCAAAGTCGAAAAGTCGTTTAGATGCCAAACTTTGTGCTTAAGTTAAGCAACTTCCAAGGATGCGACACGAAGACTTTTCAAGAAAATCACCTCACATCTAACTACTATTGGAGCATTTTTCCAAATTATTGATTTTCTCAAATAGCTAACAATTTTGATTTAAATGCCATATGTGTAATATGTTTTTATAATAAACGAAAGATATAGCCTGAATTTTATAGAAATAGCCTGAAGATCTTATTCTGGGTGGCATGTGCATAACTTTTGTATAACTGGTGAACCGTAAGAGATGGACAATAATTTACTACATGGAATGTAAATCTCGTTAAAAATAGAACTTATGCGGCGTATATTTTTTTCGTACAGTTAACCGTTTTCGAATTATTCCGAGTTACTGGTTTCGTTTTAAGGTACTTAAACTTATCTCAATTGGGAAGTATCTTTCTGTTCGTCTCTCTTTTGGTTACTCTTAGCAATCTTAAGAGATCTGAATTTCAATTGTTTCATATAGAAACCAACTTTTAAATTAATCGATTATCGCTTTAGCCTCTGCATTCCTTTATTTCCCTTCTACTTACAAAGAAGCAAGCAATAAGAAATTCAGCTAAAGTATATCATGATCCAGATAAAGAACGGTTTAGAGTTTTGTAAGAAAAGTTTGTTGGCGGAATAGCTAGAGAGTCATGTAAATGGAACATATCAGATTTTTTAAACATTTCTGTGCCCGTACTGTTGACATCGATCAGTACGTCCCACAATGTCAGCCGCTCAGATGGACAAAAGTCTAAGACCTACTTATAGGAGCTTTTATAATGAAACTGGGGCTTAGGCCATTATTGCTTTAGGAGGGCACAGCTATGTAGTCACCGTTTCGACAACTTGCTGAAACTGGTGCAATATTAACTCTTAATAAATGAAATATAATGCATTTAAAATAACAATATCAGATGCCTTACAATATCTAAAGAAGCCGAAATGATTTGAACCCATATGCATAACAGAAGACTAATTAAGAATGTTTAGGATGTGGGACCATTGTCACGTATGGAATGGTCGAGAATTCTGCGAGAGATTTCAATGGAATTGACAGTTTGGAAATGAGAGTATACGAAATCACTAATGATGCAAAAAAAGACATACAACTGATTATGTTGAGATTGAAGTATATAATCATGGAAGCATATTGATTGCAGTTCACAGGTGCGGCGCGCAAAGTGAAGTAAACAAAAGCGTTCTTCAGTAAAAGCAGAATATAAATGTAAATTTTAATAAAAAAGAATACTTTTTACTTTCTTTACACGTACTATGTACATAGTGTGTAGAGATGGTATTGTATTGCACCGAGATTTCACCGGAAATACATGTTTTGGGTCCCCTGAATCCAAAAAAAGCATTTTTGGAAAAAGGTCCATGTGTGTGTATCTATGGACAGCATAGCTCAAAAACGAAAAGACCGTTAAATACCAAACTTGGATGCGACACGAAGATTTTCAAGAAAATCCTCCCACCCCCAACTACCCTTTACATGGAACTTTTTTCGAAAATTTTGATTTTCTCAAAAATGGCTCTAACGATGTTGATTAAAATGTCGTATGTTAAAGAAATTTACCTAACAAGTAATATGTACATCTTGAATTTTCTGGGAATAGCCTCTGAAGACTACTTTATTCTGGATGAATTTTACGAAATTTTGAATAACTGCTAAATTGTAAGAAATGGACAAAAACTTACCACAAAAAGTGTAGAGCACATTAAAACACACAATTTATGTTATCCATATTTTTTTCATGGAGTTAATCGTTTTTTAGATATTCCTTGTTTTTATTTCAGCTTTGAAAAACTTGTACTTTTCTCATACAGGAATTTGTCAATTCCTGTCCATACAAGCAAAGGAGCTTCAGTCACATAGAAACCAGCTTTTGACTATCACTTTAACCTATGATACTCCCTTATTTCGCTTCTACATACAGGAGGCAAGTAATAAGACTATTTCTGCTAATTTTTTCTCGCTTAGCATAAAGTAAATATAGGCATAAGCTTTTTAACACTAATTTGTTACAGATATGTAGAGAAAGTCATGTGAATGGAACACATCAGAATTTTTTAATCATTTTCAACACACCTAATAAAACATTTTCCAGTTTTCTAACGCAGCAGAATCACTAGGCTCGTCAATGCTAACCCAGATCATCTTATTTTCACATACTGACTTCCTACTTCGGGAGATAATTTTTCCAAAGAGTTGATTTATCTGGAGTGATTATATGTGCATATCTGGTTAGAAACTTCTTGAATTTAGGGTTGTTTACCTTATAAAGAGTATATCGGCCGAGCTTCGCATAAATCTGAATAATAGTGTATTTTTTTAACGTTAGATGAGGAACTTACTGCGATGAGACAGGGTAGGAAGCTGCGATATGTTTATTTCCACCCAAATGTATTATCTGCAATCGTTGGTATGCACTTACAGTGGTAAAATGTTTTTAAACTCCAATACGTATTTCTGTAAACGTCCCAAATGTGGGTACACTTAAAGTTACGTCTTTTCAAGGCGCTCGTATTTCCCCTGATGCTCTACGCCTGCGAAGTGTGGGGTATGCCAGCAGACTCCTGACTCGTCTGGTTAGAGCGGGTACAGAATAGAGGACTCCGGTCTATATATTCTGTATGTCGACGTTTCCCTTTGATGCTACTATGTGAAGCTTTGCCCCTCCCATATGTGGAAGATGTCATTAGCTACCGGGCTCAGAAATTTTACGCCAGACTGGGCGAACATGAGAACGCACTTGTCAAATTGCTGGGGGAGTACTTACCCACTGAACGCCGATAAATGAGATATTGGGTTCCCCGCATGGCTTGCGGGCACCCCCGGTAACAACGGCTTCAAACCAGCCAACAGAAAATTTTTGAACTAAGTACTCCCCACTCCCATCATTGGGAGTGGTCAATCAAAATTATCCAACAAAAATAAGTTTCATCAAATTGAACACCAGAGGAAAAGGCTGCTGCTGCTCCTGAAAAATGCAGTTGTTCGAGGAGACTATGTAGCGCTACCTCCTTAACATCATCACCCGCAACATCAAATTACCAAACCTTAACCATCCACCTCATTCTTTGGTTAAGCCCTTACCAGGGTAAGTGCACAGTAGCTACACGTAGGCTCACCAGATCACGGACGGACGGGACGGAGAGGACAGTCAGTTTCCAGACACCAGAGCGTTAACAACTCTGCTAGTGGCACGGTGACGCGACTCTGTTTTATCTTGACAACAGTGTTCTTTATTAAGTACCTGTTCCTCGGATCCTGCCACAGAGTAACTCATGCCAAAGTTGACGATCCCGTTCTGCATTTGAGCTCTTTAGGGCATTTGAGCTGATTGCGTCTCTCGATGCAGTTCTACGGAGCCTACTAGGCATGGACACCTCCAGTAGCAACCTTCTCCACCTAAATAACGATCCCGATCGGTATCTATGAGCTCACCGAGTTTTATTCCTCGGTCGAGTGTCTCGATACCTGAGCCTACTAGGTGAAAAAAAACTCCGTCTACCCGCTACGAACTCTTCCGACGTGGTAGAATATACCACGAACCCCGCACGATGCATACAACACTGCGTATTGAAGACCTGCGTTAGGATAACACATCATAGTCGTTTACGAAAAGCACCACAACTTTCATATTCCTGGGTTCTGACGAACTTCTGATCTTTCGTTCTTTGACTTCCGAACTTTCTGAGCTTCAGCGACACTTTCTTCAGAACCCACTTGTCATTTTGCACGAGAATGCTCAGCTGCATATAGCGGAAACTGTGGCTCATTTGTTTGGGGATTGAGCTGAGATTAACTATTCAGCAGTAACCTGACAACTCAGTTACTGACAGGCGGGCACGGGAAACTTTCGAGGGTGTTTCCGTTAGGCCAGGGCCTTGATATTGACAGACAGCAAATAATTGCGCAAAGTACGGAGAAGGTTTTACTGAAAGTGCAGTCTGGACTAAAATCGTAGTGGGGGTACAGGACAATACATCAAAACAGGTACCAAACTCAGAGAGGGGCTCGCATGGATTAGACTAGGAGCATGGCGGATGATAAAAAATTACTGACCAGAATGGTAAAAGAATCTGCTCATTTGCGAAGAGGAAGAGTCGTGGACCCATATCTTGGCAGGATGTAGGGGTACGGAGGAATGGAGGGAAACTATTTACCGCGATCCTTTTCCGTTGCGAATATAGAGCTAGAAGCATGTTGGACGCTACTGGCAGGCACGAAAGGCGCGGACGGGTTGGTAAATTTCTACGTAAGACAAGACAGCTGGGACCTGAGAAGGCTAAGAATTGGGAGCAGAAGCTAAACAAAAAGTGATTATAATGTTTGTATACACATATTTTATGTCATACTTATATCATTGTTGTGTTTTGGTGTTAGTTTTAGGGTATGTGTTTATATTAAGTGTATCTCTCTATTATACATTAATGTATCTAAATAAGGTTGTGTTGTAAATTTAAATATTATCTGTCCAGCCGTAGTTCACCGGTAATGTAAACAAAAGCAACAAGTTGTAACAGTTCTGATTGGTTGCTGAAAGCTTTACAGCTTTTCTCTATAAAAACTAATTCCTCTTAATTTTCTGAAAGAAGTACACAAATTTCACAATAAACTATTCAATGTTGTCGAAATAAAATGGTAAGAATTATCGTCTGTCTGTCGGTGTGTGTGTGTGTGTGTGTGTGTGTGTGTGTGTGTGTGTGTGTCTGTGGACAGCATAGCACAAAAACGAAAATACCGTTAAATACTAAACTTGGTATTTAGGTTTGGTATCTTCCAAGGATGTGACACAAAGATTTTCAAGAAAATTCCCCTACCCCTAACTACCCTTTACATGGAAAATTTTTCGAAAATTTTGATTTTCTAAAAAATGCCTCTAAAGATTTTGATTAAAATCCCATATATTAAAGGTATTTACATACCAAATAAAATGTATATCTTGAACTTTCTGCGAATAGCCTCTGAAGAGCTTTTTATTCTGGATTAATTTTGTTAAATTTTTCTTAACTGCTAAACGGTAAGAGATAGACAAAAACTTACTACGCTGAAAATGTTGATCACAATTTATGTCCTTTACGTTTTTTTTGTGGAGGTAACCGTTTCCGAGATATTTCTTGTTTAGGTTTCAGCTGTGAGTACTTTTCTCAGACAGGAAGTGTCCGTTTTTCTTTTCTTCTACTACTGGCCAAGCAAAGAAGCGATTTGCAATGACAATCGAATAACCACAGTTTTTAAAACATTTGACTACTATCGGTTTGATCTAGTGCATTCCCTTATTTTCTTTCTACTTGTAAGGAACTAAGTAGTAAGAACATTCTGCTATGATTAGCTCGATAAGCAAGGTGCAGAAAGAAAAATAATCTTATGTAAAAAGTTTGTAGAAGAGCTAGAGAAAGTCATGTGAGTGTAACACATCAGATTTTTATAAATACACTTTTAGCCTTTTATTAACCTCTTTAGGTTGTTAGAGAATTTTCTTGCTTTCTAACAATGTTCCTAGCCTCTACAGGTAATATGTACATAGTGTATAAAGAAGGTATTGTAATGCACCCAAAAATTCGATACCGAGATTTCACGGAAATACATGTTTTGGGTCCCCCTGAAAATAAAAAAACATTTTTAAAACAAGTATGTGTGTGTATGTGTGTGTGTGTGGACAACATAGCTCAAAAACGAAAATACCGTTAAATACCAAAATTGGTATTTAAGTTCGGTATCTTCCAAGGATGCGACACGAAAATTTTTAAGAAAATTTCCCCACCACAAACTACCCTTTACATGGAAAAAAATTCGATATTTTTACTACCTTATTGTGGATAAATTTTACGGAATTTTGCATAACTGCTAAACTGTAAGAGATGGACAAAAAGCTACCACACAAAAAATATAGAGCACATTTAAAGACAGAATTTATGTTATATAATTTTTTTCGTGTAGTTGGTCGTTTTCGAGATATTCCTTGTTTCTGGTTTCAGATTTAAAAACTTATACTATTCTCATACAGGAATTTTTCAACTCCTGTTTTACACATTTATTAATATACGAATTCCTATTAAATATTCAAATACCCGTAATAATCCATATCCACCTAATTTAAGAAAAAAACCCCTGCTAAAATTATAGATTTTGAGAAACTTCAGTCACATAGGAACCAGTTTTGACTATCACTTTAACCTATGGTACTCCCTTATTTTGATTATACTTGCAAGGAAGCAAGTAATAAGACAATTTCTGCTAATTTTTTCTCGATTAGCATGAAGCAAATAGAAGCATAAGCTTTTTAACAATGTTGTTGCAGAGATGTAGAGAAAGTCATGTGAATGAAATACATCAGATTTTTTTTTGTTTTGATTTTAAACAATTTTCCTGCCTATTCAAGGAAGTTGACGACAAACGCCTTTTATAACATAATCTAGATAAGAATATGAAAACTATTTTACTTCGCGGAAGGATACTATTATTAATATGTACTGTAATTTAAGGTAATTTATTACACAGTATACTCGTGCTCGAATATTTTAACTAAATATATTTTTAATATATAACACTCATTTAAAACAAACTTCTCATTTCATTAGTTTTGCTGTATATAACTAGCAACATTTGCAAATTTTCTGTTGTTTTTAAATATATTCCTAAAGCCAGGATAAGAACCTTCAACATTGCAAGATGTCGTCGCTAGCGTATATTTTATACATGCAAATTCTATACCAAGATAAATATCGTGATAAATTCTTTCCCTGGCTAACTCCACATGTACACTCAAAACCAAACCAAACGAATTATTATACAAAAATTGTAATTCAAATGAACTGAGAAAATATTGGCACAATTTCTACCGAGGTTTATAAAAAAAAAAATTATTCACAATTTTTTTTTAAAGATTGAATAAGATTCATACGTGGTTCCAAACGGTTTGAAACAAAAATCTGATGTGTTTCATTCACATGACTTTCTCTACATCTCTGCAACAAATTATTGTTAAAAAGGTTATCCTTCTATTTACATCAAGCTAATCGAGAAAAAAAATAGCGCAATAGTCTTATTACTTGCTTCCTTGTAAGCAGCAGCGAAATAAGGTAGTGTGATAGCTTAAACTGATAGTCAAAACCTGGTTACTATGTCACTGAAGTTCCTTTGTTTGTATGGACAGGAGTTTTCAAATTCTTTTATGAGAAAAGTGTAAGTTTTTCAAAGCTGAAATTAAAAACAAGAAGTATTTTAAAAATGATGAATTCCACGAAAAAACATGTATACAACATAAATTGTTTATTTTAATGTGCTGTACATTTTCTGTGTGGTAAGTTTTTGTCCATCCCTTACGGTTTAGCAGATATGCAAAATTCCTTAAAATTCACACAGAACAAAGCGGTCTTCAGTGGCTATTGCCAGAAAATTCAAAATATACAATTTATTTGTAAGTTAAATATCTTTAATATATATGTTTTAATCAAAAGCGTTAGAGCCATTTTTGAGAAAATCAAAATTTTCGAAAAAAGTTCCATGTGAAGAGTAGTTTGGGGTGGGTGTATTTTTCTCAAAATCTTCGTGTCGCATCCCTGGAAGATACTAAACTTAAATACCAAGTTTTGTTTGCTCCGACTTTTCGTTTTTGAGTTATCGTGTTCACAGACACAGAAACACACACACACACACACACATGGACCTTTTTCTAAAAATAGTTTTTTTGGATTTAGGGGACCCTGAAACATGTATTTCCGGTGAAATCTCGATATCGAAATTTTTGGTGGAGGGCAATGCCTTCTCTATACACTATGTGCATAGTACGTGTAGAGAAAGTAAAAAGTAGTTTGAAACTTTCTAACTTACTTATAAGGGGGAAAAAATAGGTTAATACCTAAAGATCCGGGCCCTGGTTATTACATAACCAATTATACTACGGATGATAAATTATCCTATTTCATCTGTAGTTACGAGAATACTCGAGTGAGCACTGCATAGTTCTCTATGCATGAGATTCTCCTTCCCACACTCTCGAGAAGTGGCGTGGCTTATGAGTAACGAGCGAGAGTGGCAGGGGCATTGACTGCCTCTATTTCCATAGTTCTCGATGCATGAGATTCTCCTTGCCACACTCTCGAGAAGTGGCGTGGCTTATGAGTAACGAGCGAGAGTGTGCGTTGACTGCCTCTATTTCCATAGTTCTCGATGCACGAGATTCTCCTTGCCACACTCTCGAGAAGTGGCGTGGCTTATGAGTAACGAGCGAGAGTGGCACGGGCATTGACTGCCTCATTTCCATAGTTCTCGATGCACGAGATTCTCCTTGCCACACTCTCGAGAAGTGGCGTGGCTTATGAGTAACGAGCGAGAGTGGCACGGGCATTGACTGCCTCTATTTCCATAGATGAAGGAACCTTTTCATAACACATTCGATTCAGAACTGTTCCGGAGATTTGTCAGGTAGTGGACTATCAACACGACAGGCGCTGCTAAAGGTATCCTCCCACTTCCATATCACTAGCAACGTTCTACACATTGCTGGTGACTACTACTTTGAAGGGCAACACGTATCTTTTTGTATCAGTTGTAAACAGATAGTTGCCACTATTAAAGTTCCAACCTAGTACTTGAGCAATTTGAGGCTTCCGATGAAATACAATGTTGTATTTACATATCTTTCTCAACATCTCTGCAATAACTTTATTGTTACAAATCTTATTCTTCTATCCACTTCTTCTTAATCGAGATAAATAGTAGCAGACAAACAGTATTACTTGCTTCCTCATAAACAGAAAGAAAATCACAAAATCATTGCGGTAAAGCAATAGTCAAATATTTTAAAAGCTGGTTGCTATGTGATTAAAATACGTCTTTTGTATGACCAGGAGTTGACAAATTCTCGTATGAGAAAACTGAAGTATTTTAAACATGAAACTGATAATAAGGAATATCTCAAAAGCGGCCAACTCCACGAAAAAAGTGTGTGTTTTAACGTGATCTACATTTTGTTTGTAAAGTAAGATTTTGCCTACTTCTTACGGTTTATCAGATACGTAAAATTCAGCAAAAGCATTCATTCTTAATAAAGAGGTCTTTAGAGGTTATTCTTTGAAAATTCAAGATTTACATTTTATTTGCCGTATAAATATATTTAATATTCGGTATGTTAATCAAAATCGTTGGAGCCATTTTTGAGAAAATCAACATTTTCAAAAATTTTTTTATGTAGGGAGATTTTTCTCAAAATCTCGTGTCGCATCTCTGAAAGATATTAAACTTAAATACGAAGTTTGGTATTTTACCGACTTTTCGTTTTAGAGATACACTGGCACACGGACACACGGATCTTTTTCTGAAAATACTTTTTGGGATACATGAGACATTAAAACGTATTCCAGGTGAAATTTTAGTACCGAATTTTTGGGTG